>CM068961.1:37713637-37731013 GCA_035128595.1 Eptatretus atami
GACGCGCTGATCGCCCTGATTGGACAGGGACCTCCATGGATCTGCCCTTTCTGGGTGGGGTTATGGCCGAGCCGGGAAAACCCCGCCCCCTCTGCGCGTGTCTGTACCCCTCTTGCAAGAGAAACAACGATTTTTCCTCGTGGTGTTGGAATGGAGACCAATTCGAGGAAGTCGAATCAAGCACGCAATGACCTTGCCTCGTATGCTCCGGCCATGAGGCGAGGGCGCAAGCGCTGAAAGACACTGTGGCCGCAAGTGGAGGGGATCTGGAGATTTAAATAACCTAACTATAAAATAACTCCAACGCACACACAAAATTCCCATTCGACATTGGGGATGGATTCTATCTGTACACATACTTATCGAAATAACTGAACTACCGGGGACTCTGGCTGTTTGTGTGCACAAGGTTTCCAAATCCGTAACAATATATATATATATATATATAATATATATATATATAATATATATATATATATATATATATGTATGTCTTCTTCTTCTTCTTCTTTCGGCTGCTCCCGTTAGGGGTCGCCACAGCGGATCATCCGTATGATCCGCATAGTGATTTGGCTTAATTTTTACGTCGGATGCCCTTCCTGACGCGACCCTGGTCGCCTCTTACGACCAGGGATATATATATATATATATATATATATATATATATATATATATATTTGTGTATATATGTACAGTACCTGTCAAAAGATTAGTCACACCGACTCATTCAAGGGTTTTCTTTATTTTTACTATTTTCTACATTGTAGAATAATAGTAAAGACATCAAAACTATGAAATAACACATATGGAATTATGTAGTAACCAAAAAAGTGCTAAACAAATCAAAATATATTTTATATTTTAGATTCTTCAAAATAGCCACCGTTTACCTTGATGACTGCTTTTCACTCTCTTGGCATTCTCTCAACCAACTTCATGAAGTCGTCACCTGGAATGCTTTTCCATTAACAGGTGTGCCTTATTAAAAGTTAATTTGTGGAATTTCTTTCCTTCTTAATGCGTTTGAGCCAATCAGTTGTGTTGTGACAAGGTCGGGTTGGTCGACAGTAAATAGCCCGATTTGGTAAAAGACCATGATTTTGTCTGTACTGTAGTAGTCCCTATTTTGGCAAGAACAACTCAACTAAAGTTGCTTTATGCAGCTACTTTGGCTAGAGGAGTGTGGGAGGGGTCAATCATTTTTATAATCCGAGCCACCTGGGTGTAGTCGATTAGGTGAGAGCTGATTGGTTATTCCCTCCATTCACAGGTGAGAGATATGGATGGGTCTTTCTTTATTTATACATTGACTGCTTTTGACGTTTGCATATGGTATATGCTTGGGAGCCTCATTGGTATGCATCGCTATCTATGCTATTACTGATGAGTTGCCAATAAGCAATGAAACCGGTCTGGTAGCTGAGGGGTTGTATAGCATTGGGATTCTCATGTGTGTACTATATGTGAACGTCTTTATAGTTGTTGAGGAACTCTAGGAAGGGTTCGAAACAGCGTTAGCACTTACCTTGTGTAAGTTTTCTTGGGTTGCTTTATGCAGCTACTTTGGCTGGAGGAGTGTGTGAGGGGTCAATTATTTATATATAAATATATATATATATATATATATGTCAATATGTGACTCAAGCTGTGAGTGATGGGAGTGCCAGAGACATGTTCCATAGAGCCCTTGCTGCATAGTCCCGGGAGCGATAAGCACCACCTGCCATGCAGAAACATTATCTCTTGCTTCACCACGTACAACCTGGGGTCATTATTGAATGCTTTTGGGAGCAATGATAATGTAATGCCGTTTTCCGACCTCGGCCAAAATTGGTTGGAGTCACACATTAATTGGTGTATATCTGTAAGGTATCAGTCACAAGTGGATGGGAACTTGCAATGTTTCCCTGATGATGCCCTAATAAGGGCAAAACCAGTTGGTTACTGCATTTTAATTCACTTGTGACAGCTTTTGACATTATACATTACATTTACCATCATTGTAATTAGTGCTGCGAGAAGCTCTTCTGCGAGCCGCAGACAAAACCGTGCATTGTGGTGGTGGCGTCACAGTGTTTGGCTCAGGTCGGAGAGCGGCTTTACATCATATGTATATGTACATTTATATATACAGTATGTAGTTTTATACGTGCTTCATATTCATGGTGATACATCAACATGTGCTCTGTCTAATGGAAAGCAGATGGCATCCTTTGCATATAGTGTGAAGATACATGTCAGTATCCTCATAGCATGCCATGATGTAATGTTCATCTTGTATACCCCATGTTCCCTGCCCCATCCCTCTCCCTTCCACAGATCTCCTAATGTCTCTGTTCCCAACTGTTTTGTCCTTCCCACTCCCTCCCCTCTTGTCTCATGCCCCCCTTGCTGTGCGTTGTGTGTTAGCTCTCATATGAGCCTTGACAAGGTATACAAAAAACATATACACAAAAAAAAACGCTACTCCCTCTCTCCCCTTCAGGTCAGCCGTGAATGGCAAATCTAGAATAACAAAAAAAATGCCCGATTCGATAACAACTTGGGACATTCAGGCAGTTGAAGTCTCTCAATCTAAAGGTAAGCACTTGCAAAGATCAGGTGTTTGTGATTTTATCTTATTCATGTCATAGATTTGAACTGTAATCTTGCCTCATGTCCAAATTATTTAGCTAACATCAAATCACAGGTTGTTTTAAATCAATTTGCTATAAATGCATTTGCCATCAAATAAAAGTGTGGATTACAAAGCGTTTTGATGAAACAATTGTAAATGTGAATGCCTCTGCAGGACTTTGTGTGGGGCCTTCACTGGAGCTGACTGTATTTAAGCAATTTTTCCTCAAGGTGCACACACCGTATGCATTGAAGCAATACGAACAAGTGGAGCTCAGAGTTGTGATCTACAACTACATGAACCAAGATGTGAAGGTGAACCCGATATTATGTACAACCATGGATTCATGAGAACATCGTTCTATTCTTCCTATGATTCTCATTTTTACTCCAGATTTGCAAGTTATTTGTATTGCTCATCAAATGCAGTTTTTATTCCCTCCGCCACCTGAGGTGGGCGGTGATGATGTTTTCATCCCTGTTTGCCTGTCTGTTTGATACAAACTTTCTGTTTGCATCATTTAATATCACCTTTCACGTCGCTACAAAGGCCTCGGCACCACGGAGCTATTTAAAAAAGAAAAATCCCCAAAAATTCAACTTTTTTTATTTAAAAATTTTCAAAAACGTTTTTTGCCGAAAACACTCCCCGACACTCACTGATGACCTTTTGAAAGTTTGGCAAAGATTCTTTCGTTCAAACACCTCTGAGAAAACTGGTGACACACACAGACAGACATAAAAATCTCTCTAATAGTAAAGATGAAGTGTTTTAAAATCTCGCGACTTCATTCACTATTTCCGTAATTTTCGAAAATAACTGTTCGATGCATCATCAAAAGAATAAATTTTGTTGCATTTCCTCAAACATAGGGTGGTATGTGCGCTCACCTGGTAGTGCCTGGATCAAATAACCAGAGAACCACTGGTAGGCATGGATGATCCACAAAATATGTGACGGAGAAGAAAGTGAATACTTTTTTTTTAATGCTGTGAACAAACTTTGGTACATCACGGGTGATGAAGTCGTATGAAGATTTCATCGAAATCGTATGTGTAGTTTCAGAGAGGAAGTTGCAAGTATTTGTGGACACACGGACACACGGACGGACGGACTGATGCACGAATGACATGCTATCCCATAAGCTCCCCAGAACGAGGTTCCAGGTGAGCTAAAAATTAACTGAACCTTTTCAGTAATACCTTCAATTCTACTAAACCTTTTCAGTAATGCCTTCAGAAATAATGTCTTCAATTTTGCAGGGTCTTAGCAGAGTTCCATAAATCAGTTGCCAGGTGCCCTCAGAGGTGTCACGTTTGGAGACAGAGATTGCTTTGGAATCAGTCCATGACCGATGCAGAATTCCTTCATCTTGTCATACAGTATGACCGAGTGTGCTCAGCTCATCCCCCAGTTTGGCAGTGCTCCACATTGTTGAAGGAAAGGCATACCTCACTCAATGTTTGTTACAACCATATGGGAAGCTCATTGTTCAGAATCTCCAGATAGCTATCTGCTCATTGTATTATCAGAGTAGTTGAGTACACAAGCTAAAAATCATTCACTTTGTGATAAAAGCACCAAATTGGGTGGAGTTGTTTAGGTCATACCTTTTCAGTTTAGCTGCAGAGCCCTGATGAAAAATGATTTTGAACCCTGGAACCTTTAACCTCCCCAAAACATATTAAATGAAAAATACACAAGAAAATGTGAAATTTCCAAAGCATTAAACTTATCTTTTCCTACTGTTTGAAGAATTATATTGAGTGAACAAAAAATTTAGGAACGTGCCAAAATTAACCAGGCTTCATTGAGCTATATGATTTATTGCATTCACTGCTTCAGCTCCTCGCCCCCTGTCCCCCAGAGGGACTGTTTATCCATTGCATCTGCCACATCTGTGTCTTATATTTTCAGACGTTTCGGAGGAGCACTGCAGGGAATCAAAGTGAATCTGGTAAAAACGACGTTAAAAAAAAAAAACGTCATAACGTTGTGTGTGGGCACCGAACTGATGGACCATGTGATGTGCACAGGGGAGCAGGAAATGGCGGATTTATAGATTCATTTTATTTCAATAACTGCTGTATATGCGGTGAAGACCGGCATTAAAGTTAAAGGGATCCTTTATGGAATGCAGCGACAGCCTAGCCAACCTTTCCTTATCAACCATTGAATTGGAGTGATTAAGCCATTTGCCGAGCGCCCATTGTCGATAGCGGAACCACACTACGTCATTCTGAGTGAAGCGTTCACTCACTGCGGACACTTTTGCCGTGCCACGCCACATCATTCAGGGCAAGTGGTTCGTGCACAGTCACCCTGAGAGAATGGTTCATGCACCGTTACCCTGAGAGAATGGTTCATGCTCTGTCACCCTGAGCGAGTGGTTCATGCTCCATCGCTCTGAGTGAGTCGTTCGTGCTCTGTCGCCCTGAGTGAGTCGTTCGTGCTCTGTCGCCCTGAGTGAGTCGTTCGTGCTCTGTCGCCCTGAGTGAGTCGTTCGTGCTCTGTCGCCCTGAGTGAGTCGTTCGTGCTCCGTCGCCCTGAGCAAGTGGTTCATGTTCCGCCACCCTGAGCAAGTGTTTCGTGGTGATGGCATTGCTAATACCCTCAAGGCTCACAAAGCTGTTTACCATAAGATTTGATATCGAAAATTTTCTCGAGACAAGCTTCAAAAGGCAAAAAAAAATTTTTTTTCTCGAAACACATTATATGAGCCCAGCCCAAAGAAAACAAGACACAGCTTTGATATTTCTACCAAAGTAAATTATCAGCCACCATAGCACTACTTTTGTGATCAATCAGGAGGTTTCATGCATAAAACAAGAACAGACAACAAGAACAGACAACATTGATGCCCATGTTAAAGAATGTACATCAAAACTCTGTGATTCCAAGCTCATGGCAAAGTTAGCAATGTTAGATGTGCATGCACTATGCATAGTATCATATAAATTGTCTGGTTGATGCATACAACCAAGCACATAATGCTGACAGCAAGGTGAAGAGTGGTTCTTCTTCTTCCAGTGAAGTATCTGCTGAGGCTGTGGCCTTCGCAGAGTTGGTGGCATATATCAACGACAGTCAGAAGAAATGCAAGCCCTCATGATTAAACTGTCCAATTTAGCCAAAATGTATGATGCTGGACTCCAACAGATAAGTTCCGATTCAGAATCATCGTCAAAAGCAAACTCGATCAGGCTCAAAGTCAAACTGTTCCAATTGGTCCCTAATTTGAAAGAAGTTCCTCAGGGAAGGGAAGTAAGTGCCTTTCGCTTATGACAAAGTTATTGGAGAAGCTTTGAAGTATGTTTGTGATCATAGGGATGACTGAGATGCCATGGTCCTGGCCAAAGCAGCAAACATAGTCCGAAAAAATATGATGCAGAAACAGGAGAATTAATTTGGTTCCTTCTCCATATATTGCCAGAAGGAATCAATGTCAAGCAACCTACTAACACTGGTCAAAATGATCCTGGAAGGGCCAACCGTTGAGGAACAGGCAAATATAAAAGGTGGGAGAAACAATGCAGCATATGCGATATGTCAGCTACTAATCGACGACAGTGTAAAACATCGGTCGTCCCATTCAAACACCGTGTGCAACATTGCTGACAGAAAGAAACACCTCTTGCAATTTACATTGGCTTGAAGCTGCATGTGAAAAGCAGAAAAGGGAGCCTGGTTGAAAACCAGCACAAGCTGAGCATGTCAATATCGTAAAACCATGTGATCGTGATCTTGTCAGGAATCGACAACAGGTGTTGTCACTTTGGTCATGAAATTCATAATCCATATTTTATCATGAAATTTCCGCCATTTTGAATATTCAATGAGGTCAGCTGAAATCAAATCATAATATTTTTTTTTGCCAATTTTTTTTTAAACAATTTTTCAAGGAAATCTTTAGTTTCTTTAGAATAATGTGATGTACGACTTTATAATTTTGACTTGAGTGATTGTAGGACTGTTGTGACTGAGACACCAATTTTTTTCCAAAAAACTGGCTTCGGAATCTTTTTCTAAATTTGTGCCCTAATTTCATTATCATTAGCAATAAGAAGCTATAATTTGGCTTCGGAGTAGATTTTTGCCTCCTCTTTATTATTCCACAGTCAATTTTTTGATAATAGCAGAGTGTCCATGATCTTGTCTTGTTCCAAGCATGCAACATGGTCTTCTGACACATACCTTCATTTGGTGGTGTATAGACAACTGACAGTTCTGACTACAACAAAAACCAACTTGGGTTACGTGCATGAAGCAAAAATATACCTACTGCTTATAATTAAAAACACCTCACTGCATTGGACAACACGGTGAAAGAAATACTGTTCTGTAAATGGTGGAGACACATAATACCCTCCCCCACCTGGAGGTGGTGCTACATGATACACATTTACATAGAGAATTTGCGTCCCCCCCCCTCAACCCTCCTGCCCCCCAAGACCACCTGCAAAGATAAAAACATCCCTGTACATTAATTGGAGTCATGCTGATCCTTTGAAGCAAGCCTGGATGTAATCGGCCCACAATTGCAGGAGGAATAGCCCGCACACACACACACACACCACACACACACACACCCACACACACACACACACACAAACACCAGTCCGTGAATTATAGTAAGGATTTAGCCAAGAAAGACCTGTTTATGGAGGTCCAAGTGAACACATTTTGGTTGTTCCCTGTCAATGGTGGCCATTTTGAATATCTAATGAGCTCATGTGACCCCCAAAATTTTGCCGTTGCTGTTATCATAGTCACTCATCCTTGCCTTTTCTCAAAATATAGTTTGCAAAGGGTTTATTTGCTTTTGTTTGGTCATTATTAGCCTATTTATTAAGTCGGTATTGACAGTGAAGGTGAAAAGGTGAACCAAGTACTCCAGCTTTCAAGATGATATTCCATCAGGGCTCTGTAGCTAAAATGAAAAGGTATGGCCAAAAGTACAACTCCAACAAATTTGGTGCTTTTATCACAATTTGAACAATTCTAGGCACGTGGCCAGCTTGTGTACTCCACAAAAAAGGAAAATGGGCGATCATGCCACCAGACCATATTTTGATGATGCTTGTTCTTGCTGCCATCCAAAAATAGCCTCATTACTCTACAAGACATGTTCAAGAAAAGTGTAATCTTGTTTGATTAATTATCTATCACCTGTCTTGAGAAAATGACGTGTGAACAGACTGATACTCCAGTAATTTCGTGAAGAATAATAAATGACGTTTTTGGAGATGTTCCATAATCTCGAAGGACTTCTACAATTCTGCCTCTTAACTCTTCACTTCACCAATTGAACTGTCATTCAGGTAAGATTGACAGTTCCATTCAATGCAAAAATAATCAGAAGGAAATTATTCAATTTGAGCACGTCCCTTAGTGAACTGTTCATCCTCGCCCCACATGACTGATAGTGAAACAATAATGCAATAATGCAACAAAGTTTAAATTCTGACTCCGTTTCTAAGCTGGCAATTGTCTTCAACATAAAGAATACACAAACAAAGGAGAGAAATGAGAGCAGAGAACACTTTAATTTTCATTCTCTTCTTGGCTTGAGACCTTGATCGCAGAAGAGTGGAGAAGTCAAGAGAGTAAGGTTCATTCTCACAGTATTCAGTGCATGCTTCTGGAGCTGGAGGTCAAAAGACCCTGAAGAGTGTACCATGACCGAGCATGGATTTACAGGGCCAAGGAGATCAGAACAGCCCTTGTTCCACCCAATCGGCTACCTGTACATCTATACGGCATCTCATGCAGCTTCCCCAAGCTGCCATTGAACACAGTCTCCAGCAGCCTGCAACAAATGCAGTTGCACCCAGACTGCACCTGCTCGCACAGCCAACAACCAACCAGTTTGACCACTAATTTAATCAACCAAATTTGGTTTTTATCCAAAAAAATTTATGTTCACCAGCCATTCTATGGGTCCTTTGATATTATCACTATCAGGCTTTACACTTTTTCTGCCTCTTCAGTTGAAGACATTATGTTTGTCGGGGTTGTCCGTCCGTGCGTGCCTTGCAGAACTTCGTCAACACGACAACTTGTGAACCGCCATAAGACAGAGAAAATACTGACCTCTCTGTGATGTGAAAGTGATAGAGTTAGAGACCCAACTTCATCGCAGGGGATTCCAATGATCTTTAAGGCCTTGGTTTCCGCAGCGACAAGCTGAGCAAGATGTGATCCAGGGATGTCAGCCCAGAGGGGAGAGCAGCACTCCATCAGGCTGTGGATGAAGGCCTTGTATGTGGACAAAAGATTAGATATGCCAAGGAAAAACTTTGCATGACGGAGGATGCCCAATCCATGACTGGCTTTGGAGACCAACTTAGAAATGTGGCTTACCCAAGAAAGATCATGGCTGATCGTGAAACCCAGGAGTTTGAATGACTGAACTTCCTCAAGAGGATTGTTAAGAAAGTAGATGGAAGGGTTCACCAGTCGTTCCTTTTGGAGAGACAGAGTAAGAGTGTGAGATTTGTCAGGTATCTTTGTTTGACGTGTACATCGTGTAATATCTGTCTTCATGAGCTTTTTTGAAGGATTGGTCTAATAGTTATATCATCAATCCAAGCCAGATGGAATGCAATTTAACTTGCATCACTTGCACCTGTAAAGTTACTATGCTCACCTGGTACATACAATTCATCTGTAAAGTTGAACATTCACACAGAGCAAGAAATCCAGAAGTACTCTAGAGTCGATGTGTTTTAATACGCCTTGATTCAGGGGGAGAGCTGACATGACCTTGGGCATTTCCACTCGGCACCAGTTGCAGCCACTCGTTCCATAAATAGGTTAACACTTGCTGCCCAACGCATCAGTATAACTCAATGGTTTTCAGGGGAGATGGGACAAAAGATAATTATTGGACAGAGAAGATTCCTACTGCAAGGGCGACGCATAAAAACTTTCAAAATGAATAAACATTTCTAAATCCAAGCTTAAAGAAAACATGATGTACACTCTGTCGTGCTGCATAACCATTTAATATCTCTTAGAAACATGTTTTTGTATGATGGAAACATGTTTTAAACAATTATTCCTGTGAAAGTCAACATGCACAACACAATTTTTTTTTAATATGAGATACACTTCTCTTCTCCCATTCTCTTTCTCAACTCTTAAAAAAAACAAATAAACCACTTGCAAATGCGATCTGTATTTTTTATGCTTGAAACATGTGGCAGGTCAACAAGAGCTCCTCCTCCTCCTTCTCCTTCTTCTTATGTTTCTTGTTGTTGTTATTGCTGCTGGGGTTCTTATTGGAAGTCGATTTTTGAAGTGTGCACCCATTAGTCAGACAGCTGTCGGACCACACCCACATTGGTCGCTTGACTCCACCCACCATCGCACCCAGACGAAATGATGTGGCCGCCATCTTGCTTTTTTGGTGGGCCGAACACATTAGGCCTGTAGGTCTCTGCTGATTATGCACTGTCTGGGTTTGTTGCATCAGATTTCCATTGGCTTTGTTTGGGTCTAGTGCTAATCATGAAAAGAGACCCCCAAAAATGTAATCATTTGTCGAATAATAGTAAGGTTTAATCAAGCCCATCAGAACGCACGGTACGTCAGAAGGCACACCAATCAAGCGTTATCTTACGTAATTAAGCATCACGTTATGTAATTTACTTTAAAAAAAAACTCAAATGAGCTAAGATCCTCGTCCTCTTAATGATGACGTCATAAAAACGAATATGACGTCATTGTGATGTATCAGGTTTGCGATAATTATCTGTGCTAATGCCCGGCTTGATTCCCGCAAACAAAATTCAAACAACTTGCCTAGTTTCGGAGATAATGGTATAGGCGATTTCCATTAGCGGAGATATTTTGACTCATAACTTTTTTTCTAGGAGAATTTTCAAAATCGGAGATGGTTACTGTCTGCGGCGGGTATTTTTACACATATATGCCAAGTTTCAGGAAGTTTGATGAAAACTGTAGGCTGTGAAACAAAAAGTCGCAAGAAGAAGATGAAGAACAACAACGTGAGTAAGACTTAGAGATCCTCCACGAGGATCTAAAAATAGTGTGACGTAGTTTTTGAACGGCCCCATATTGAGGTTAAACAATAATTGATTGTGTAACGCATCAGCTTGTTCTGATATAACCATGGCGGAGGTTGACATGGATAAGAGGTGTCGAGTTGATCTTTTTATTTTTTTATAGCCCAGTAAATGTGTTTCCCAACCACGCTGGTTCTGACAAAGGTTCATAATGTTGAAAACTACTCAGCCTTTTAAGAGTGTTTTAAATGCGCTTTTCCTCATCCGCCCGCTACTGGGTTTTAGGTTGTGACCACAGTCGCCAATTGTTGTTTAAACCACATTAACTTTTTCGACTTTTTCTGGCATCTTGCAGTTTTCAGAGTTTATGCGTTTTCTGGCATGCAATGAGAATGCTTAACTCAAACGGATATTTCAAACAATGTGTTAAACCAATCACTGTATTTATCTATGGGACATTTTGCAACACACTTTGTAAAAGTTGTTATGAGCACACCATCAGTTGCTGACTGTTTTCTTTGCTGGTACCACTCTAATTCCAGGGTGAGATTCAGGTGAAATGTGGAGATGGCATTTGCACTGATGCAGAACAAAATGAGCCTCTAAAGTCTCGTTTCGCAGGTGAGCAATATTGCAGCAAAGCTCCAGTAACAAAGATGCTGGTCGACAGTTGGGCTGTCTTTGAGGTTAACGTTTGAAAAACACTTTTGTGTAACCTCATGCTCCATGTAATTACCCTCGCCAGAGGAGAGGGTATTGTATTTTGGTCCGTTTGTCTGTTTGTCTGGCTGTTTGTTACTTGGCAATGTTTTTTTTTTCCACAAGTATGTTGATCAGTCCCATTTGTTTGTTTCTCTGTCCGCTCACCTTTAATTGCTTACAGGTCACAATTTTAAACCGATCTACACGAAACTTCATCAAATGATGGAGTTGGTGGGCTGACAGAATCTTATTTACTTTTAAGGTGATATGGTCAAAAGGTCATCATAGGCAAAAGGTCAACTACTTTTTGAAATTTCTAAAATCCACGATTTTCATCTGATTGACTTGAAATTTGAACAGAATTTGCACATCAGGTCAATTAATTCAACCATCAATTATTTTTCAGGTCAAAAGGTCAACACAGGCCTGATTTCTTTAATTGATAAGGGCAAAAACTATATATATATATATATATATATATACAGTATATATATATGTACATCGAAACATGTGGAATGTGATGAGCACTCCCCCAATCTCCCTTGGACATAGTCCTATACCAAAGCATCACCTCCATCCCAGAGGCCTCAGCCTGGTGACTCTGTCAAACAGACAAAGATTACATGATTAACATCAGTTAAACAACAAACGGAGCCGCCTATCCAGATTTTGGGCTTGTTTGCCTTCATTAGGATGGCATACTGATTAAATATCTAATCAATGATGACCACATTCATTGTTTAAACATCAGATGTGCCTCCTGACTGTTTTTTGTGAGCATCGCCATGGATTATGTCTCACACAATAAAACTGCATAATCCGCAAAGAACAACCATCCGTCTGCCACCCAGAGGATTGTTCCCACTCATGCAAACCATTCAACCAGAAGGCACGTGATGTGATCAGTAAATCGAAACTTGTGGAGTGTGACGAGTAATATATATATATATTATCATTATATCTCAAAGAGTTGTGGAAGAGTGATGACAAAACTAGGTGGATGAGTTTGTTTGGTTCAGATCCAGACCATCAGTCAGATACAAAATGTAAACTGTTCAGCCTGCGGAGGTATGCGCTCCACCAAATGCCATTCTACTTTGTTGTTTTGCCAAGTGTCACTCTATGAGTGATTTTCATTTGTTTGTTTGTTTGTCCGCACAGAACTTTCGTGTTTTTCTCCACAACCGCTTGTCGGATTGAGACGGAATTTTCACCACAGGAGCGAATACTCATGTAGAATGTTTTAATTATAATTATGACATTATAGTGTTCACGGGGTGAAGCAGGAATGTTGGAAAAACAGAAAAACTTTTGACCTCTGTATTTCTGAAACCACACCAGGGGAAAAATTTAAACTTGGCACATGGCAAGTACTCCTCATGGGGAATAAGTGTGATTTTAAAAAAATGACATCATAGGTGTCTTTGTTATGACGTCATAATTACATATATAGAACGCTACATCCGATCAGTATGAAAAATTTTGAGGGTCATCTTGGGATAAATTGGTCCACAGAAATAAAAAAATGATGACGTCATCCCTCACATGATTCGGCAGCCACATTTTTTAAAATATATTATATATATATTGTTACGTTGTGGAAAATTCGCATTACAATTGGAGAAGAATGGAAAAAACAAAAACGGAAGAGGAAAGACGGAAATACAAGTTGGAATTGGAGCAACCGATGGGTGAGGTAGGAAGAGGCAATCGGGACAGAAAAAGCTTGGAAGAGAAGGTAAAAGGAGAACAGGAATATCAGAAACAATGGAAAGAAGCCAAAGCAAGGTCGGAGTGTGCGGAGATGAGGATGGAATTAGAAAAAAAAGCTTCTGAGTTACGGAAACACCAGACAAAGAGACGGAATTACAAAACGGGCTGAGGACGTTGAAAGAAAGAAAGAACGAAAACGGAGAATGAAACGTTAAGGAACCACACTAAAAAAGATCGAACAGTTAGAAGCCAAAGCAAGGTCGGAGTGTGCGGAGATGAGAAAGGAATTGGAAAAGAAAGCTTCCGAGTTACAGAAACACCAAAACAAAGAGACGGAATTACAAAACGATTTGAGGATGGTGAAAGAAGAAAGACACCAGCGGAGAATGAAACGTTAAGGAACCACACTGTACAGATCGAACAGCTGGAAGCAAAGGCCAGATTAAAGAATGAGATGCAAGAAAGAGTAATGATGGAAGAACGAATGAGACAGAAGAAGGAAATCGGCCAATGGAAGGAAACCACGAGATTGCAGAATGAGGAACAAGAAAGAGTACTGAAAGAACAAAGATTGAGACAGGAGAAAAGAAATCAGTCAATTAAAGGAAATAACGAGATTGCAGAATGAGGAACAAGAGAGACAGTGGAATAAAAACACAAAGAAGAACGAATGAAACAGAAGAAGGAAATTAGGAATGGAAGGAAAAAACGAGATTGCAGAACGAGGAACAAGAAAGACAGTGGAATAGAACTGAAAGATAATGAATTTGAAACTGAACGACAAAGGAAAAAATAGGTTGGAGTACGAGGAGAAGGTGAAGGAGCAAGGAAATGAAGCAGGAAGGAAAATCAGTCAATTGAAGGAGACAACGCGAGATGGAGAAGGAAGAACGAGAGGAACTGTGGGATAGAAAACAACAAGAAACATGAATTTGAGGTTAACCAATTGAAAGAAAACGATGAGATTGGAGAATGAGGGACGGGGTGAAAGAAATAAAAAAAGACTAGACAATTGAAAAAGAAAGCAAGGTTGAGGTATGCAGAGATAATGAAAGAGCAGCGACTGAAACAGGAAAAAGAAATCAATCAATTGAAGGAAATATGAGGTTGGAAAATGAGGGACAGGGGGTGAAAGAAATTAAAAAAGAAAGACAGAACAATTGAAAAAGAAAGCAAGGTTGAGGTATGCAGAGATAATGAAAGAACAACGAACGAAACAGGAAAAAGAACTAAGCCAATTGAAAGAAACTATGAGATTGGAGGCTGAAAAAGCATGAGGAACAGTGGGAGAGAAAACAAAAACTATACGAGTTTGAAATTAACCAGCTCGAGGGGAGAGCAAAATTTGAGTCAACGGAGATTGAAAAACTCCGGAAAGAGAACGAAGAACTGAGGAAGTTCCGAGAGGAGGAACGACTCAAAAGGAGCCAGGAAGTAGAGCAATACAATAATGTGGGAACATGTGACATCACCACAAGGAGGAACGTTAGTGTGCGGGACTTAATTGACATCGCTCGACGGATGAAACAACGATTGGGGCGGGCCCTGATAAAGGAGACACAAATAAAAATGGAGACTAGGGAAGTAACAAAGACAAAGAAGGAAAATGAAAGTATTGCCAGAGACACGGGAGATAGAGAGTGAATTGGACGGGGTTAGTGACGAACACAACACACATTGAGGTAGTGGAGGACCATGAGGGGGAGCTGGCGGACTGTCTCGTGACCCGGTGCAAGCAGCTGGATGGCCTCCTTCCGGAAGGAGGGAGACGCTATGCTCCTTGAAGCGAGTCACGACAGGTGGGTTCGGTCGTGTCAAGCGAGTTCGAGGGGGCGAGTGCTGTGGACGAGTGCATGCAGAGCTTGGGGGGTATAGAGGCCCGGGAACCTTGTGGGGACACAAAATCCCCAGTGTGGTTGTGCAGGTGTGTGTATTGCGAGTGTGCGGAGATGCGTGCTTTCCAGCACGCATGGTGTGAGTGAGACCCCTGTGCAAGTGAAAGGTTGGGTGTGAGTGAGAGGGTCCGTGTGAGGGAGACCGTGTGTGTTGAGAGAGCGGTACGTGAGGGAGATGACGGTCGGCCTGAGTGAACATGCAGCCGCGTCTCCCGGTGTGAGTGTAATGGAGTGGAGTCTGAGCGTCGTAACACGCAGTGTGCGTGGGTCGAATGGCGACGACGACGGCGACATGTGAGGGGCAAAAGCCGAGTAGGCCGGTAGATGTTTTGGGGACCGCGCCGGGTTTGCACGGCAGCGAGCGTGAGGTCCGTGCTGTGCAATGCACGAGGCCGCCACATTGCGCGCTTGCGGGAGTGAACCCGGTCCGGAAACGCCAGCGGTGGATGTTGCCGGTCCCGCGGACGGACAAAGGTTAGGCAGGATTACGGATTTGGACCGGACGGGTTCTCCACGCGAGCTTGTGTTAAGCTCCAACGGGCAGAGCACATGTGTTCGCGTGGGGACCCTCGAAGCGCGAGGCTTGGTTTTTTTTTTTAATGTGCAGGGTGACGTCATGGCTGCGTGTAGGGTTGGAATCCGGCAGGAGGGTGAATCCCTGCCGGATGGTGCCGTCCAAGAGGGACGAGGGACGCGAACAGCTGCCATGACGTACGCCAAAGGTGCGCGGCTGTGAATTGCCGCGCTGGTGTGAGGTTGCGAGTTGCGCGCTGGTGCGCGCATTAAAAAAAAAAAAAAAGAAAGCGCAAGCCTCGCTTTCGGGTGAACAGGATTCCCGGGCATGTGGTAGAGACCCCCTACAGGGCACAGGACACAACTAGTTAGGGGGATGGGTTAGTGTTAGTTAGAACCGACTTCATGGGGCAGGGGTAAGTCCTCATGGAGCCGTGGAATGGATTAGGTAGAGGATCTTAGGTCAGATTTAGGAGAAGGGAAATTGATTTTTGGATTCTGAGGACATGGACAAGACTTTGAATGTGTAGTGGGGACGTAGCTTAGCTACGTAGTTTAAAAGGAACGTGCTGTAGTGTAAGGGATGACGAGGGAGCACGAGTTAGTTAGGGGATGTAGTGAGCAGGATGGCAGGGTTCAGCGATGTGTGAGTTGGAGAATTGTATGGGAACTTGATGAGTGAGTGAGGCCAGCGGGTCTGTGTGAATGGAGCGAATGTGAATGCATGGTGCGATGAGTGATTGGGGGGAGGAGTGATTCCCCGCCAAGGGACCCGGGTCAGGATAAAAGTGAGTTAGTGGGTTAGTTAAATTGACAAAATGGAAGTCGTTTTGTTGTTGGTGGGGAAGTAGGCTCGAAACCCGTTTGGAGGGGTGCAGGAGCCCTGTTGACGGGCTGGGAGCGTGGCTGCGAAAGGTGAGTATCGCTGAGTGGGTACCCCGGGCACCGGGCTAGTCGGCCGCGGTAGGCCAAGGGCCCATGGGGGCCGGATAGTGTAGTGGGCACGGGTGCGCCCGCATGATGCGGGGGCCCGGGCACCAATTAGCGGCGTGGGCAGTGTCGTGGGCACGGGTGACCCTCGGAAAGGGGCCCGGGAAGCCAGCCTGCCACGTGAGCGTTTCAGGGGAGTCGCCATGGAGGGCACTCCCGGTGTTTTAGGGAGCTGGTAGGCTCGGGGCAGTGAGTGCCCGGGGGTGCCATAGCTGGAGAATCGGCAGAGGGTAGTGCCTGCCAAGGGAGCCACGCGTCCCAGCCACGAAACCGTGCAAGGGCACGAGGGAAAATTAGAGGGCAGGCCCAAAATTGTGAGGACACCAACACAGGCGACGGGAATCCTGGTTGTTAGAACCAATAGTTTAAGCGAGAGGCGCTTGTTGAAAGCCCCGGGGTAGTTCAAAAGTTAAATGGATAGGGTAGATAGGAAGTGTACCCTTCCGCACCATCCATCCCTTCGCTCTCGTAGTGGGGCCGCTGGACTCACCGTGGTAAAGTAGATCGCTGAACTCCGAGGAGGCCATCCTGAGGCTTGAGTTGGGCTCGACACAGGACGCTAGCTCTCCCTTATTCCCTCCAGGAAGGGAACATAGGGGTTGGGAGTAGGCTTGGAGACGATAGGTTAGCCGAACAAGGACGATAAAGGGGGTTAGGGGACGATTCATAGTGGGAAAGTAAAAATAAAAAACAACAAAAAAATAAGTTGGGGCTAAATTGGTTTTTTGACAAATTAAGGGGTGGGTATGGACAGTGACAGGCAAAGGCAATAGGTTGGGAGGGAGACCAGTTAGGTAGGTCCGAGCCCGCCTTTTGAGTGGCCAGCACCACCGCACTTCCTCCATAAAACTGCACTGCACGGCAAGAGGCCGGCCAACTTCATCGGCTGGCTGTTTTGCTGCGAGGCCTGTACCAG
>CM068961.1:37731699-37754560 GCA_035128595.1 Eptatretus atami
AAAGGGGAGGGGGTAGTGTTACGGTTGTGGAAATTCGCATTACACCATAAAGAATCCTCAGGTGAGATATCTCGATAAGTCCATGTGTAGTTAGCCCACACTCGTTGTATAGAGGGAATTTATGTGATCCATTCGGGCTGCGATCCTTCAGTTAGTCGTTTTTTTTTTTCTTTCATATAAATTTGAGACAAGCCAAAAACAAACCAACAACGACGCTTGTGGGTTTTTCCGCCATTTTCCCCGCGCTTGGTGAGAATGAAGGGGGGAGGGCAGCTCGCGCGATTGGTGATGAACAGCGTGAGGCGGTCGGGTGAGGGAACGCCTTTTTGGAACCTTCTCGAAGGAAGGTGGAGGAAAACGGGGCGGGGCGAAGGGCGGAGCCGGCCCCTACAAAAGGGACGAACGAGTTGGTTTCAGTTGGGTTGTGTCGGAGTTCAGTTGGTTGGTTCGAGTTCGTTTGGTTGGTTCGGGTTCAGTTATTTGTTGGTTCGGAGTTGGTTTGAGTTCGGAGTGAGCCTTCTGGTTCTTCGCGAGCTCGTTGTTCCTGCCCTGTTCTGCGATCCTCGCGCGAGCCTGGGACCGTGCGCGAGTGCGGGAAGTAGCGCCGAACGAGCCCGTCCGTTCCCAAAACCCCGTCTGAGCTGTCGGGCGGACGACGCGAGCTACGTGCGGGACGAGCTCGGTGCGCACGCCAGGAGGAGACAAAGGGGACTCGAGGCTGCGGTCCCCAAGGCTGGACGACGCGCCACAGGGAAGTCGCGACTTCCTTTTCTTTGGGGTTTTGTGTAAATGTCTGTGGGTGGCGCCAGTCTGTGAAGTAGAAACTGTTAAGTGTTGCCGTGTGTAAATAATTTCCCTTTTATTCGGTTTTAACTCTTTTTTCTTTTGTTGCATCTTGACTGTATGGCTGTATATACGTGCTTGCTTTGTGTCTGTGTGTGTGAATAAAGTGGCATTGTGTGAACTGTTTCCGTTTCGCTTCGTCTTTTCCTTTTATTGAATCTCCATCTTGCATCACGTAAGGGATTGATAGTGGGTTTAAAACGCCCGGTATTAATCGGAACCGTCAAGGCGACGATAATCCGCTCGGTTATCCTGTAATAGGAACGAACCGCTTAAGCGGTTCGTGTCCGGAGTCGGCCTGTGGCGTGGTACGATCGCCCGGGTCGACCACGCGCAGGTACTTAGGTAGGTCGAATTTGGCGAGCACCCTATCCTGCGCGGGTGGGCAATTGGAACGATCGTGGTGATTTAAACCCCCACCCGTGACTGGCTCCGGGCGTAGTTCCCGGAGGGTCACGACTGAATTGTCGTTCCGGTGGGCGAGGCGGCCGCTATTCGAAGTCAGCGGCGAATCGCACGCCGGCGGGCGCGAATTCGCAACAATATATAACCTTCAAAAATCTTCTCTGAAATGGCTGAACAGATCGAGGTGAAGCTTTACACGTATTTGATTTACTCGTATCTGAGTGAATTACACGACCGCCTATCCAAGAGCAACAAAACATTCACACATATGATGGTAAAGGTCACATGGTTTGGCAGCCATATTGGACTAAGCAAAAATCTTTTTAAAAAATCATTTCTTTTGAACTGCTTCATCTATCGAAGTGAAACTTTGCAATAATGATCTCGTACTGAAACGGAATATAGGATTCAAATTTCAACCTGATCGGACACATGGTCTGGCAGTCAGAATTATTTCATTTTTATGATCTGGGTTCTTTTTTTTAATTTTTTTTGAATAAGGCTCACTTGGCTGCACCAGGATTGGTTTGAGGGTCGTGGAGTAACATCTGAAACCCAAATCCTATCCAACTTCCTCCTCATGACTCCATCTTTTATCTTTGCTTGTTCAGGTTCCTTCTGATTATTCCAATGCAGGACTGTACCTATTTGGTCTTCCATGTGATGTCATTTGAATTTATTTTAATCCCATTCTAAATTCAATTGAATAATAGTAAACGTCATGGGTCAGGGTCAAGTGTCCGTTCAAAGTGGGGCTGCATCAAAGCTGGACGTCTTCATCCCCAGTCATCACTGCCACCAGCTGTTATAAAGTGACAGTTCTAGTTATGTCTATTATTAATTACAAAACACATCAGTACAAAAGCACCACACAAAAAAAGTCCTGGCAAGGGTTTGCAATCTCTGATTGCTCTTTTTCTTGTTTACTCTGTACTCACAATGTCAGTTTGCCCTAATTTAATCTATCATCCCAAGTTGTATCAAGCTCAAATACACATTTTTACATTATATCATTTATTGCTTGCTATAGGAATTTTGAAAATAATTTGGAAGGAATGTTTTATCCCACTCTCCCATCCCCCAAACACTACACCACCTTCCCCAAGATTACTCGTTTTTTTATTGTGGAGCAACAAAACACCATTTTTTTTATTTACTCATAACTTGTTTTTTTTATGGGGTCTAAGGCTTATGAGGGAGCTTGTACATTTATTACATTTCAGACAAAGCAGACATTCAAACATATAATAAGTGCTCATATACACGAATCACAAGATTTTCGTATCTGGATTGGCTCAACTCACTGAATTTCTGTATTTCAATGTGGTCACTGCAGTTTTCAATGCTGGCCTCAACTGGAATTGCTGCAAATGTTTTGTTTTTGTGTGCAGTGGAGAAAAACTCTGCCGCCTCATTTTCTTTCATGGTCGTGCCTTTGTCTTCAAGTGAGTCTTCCGTCTCTGTCTTGGCTCGAGTGTTTGGCTCTGATGTACATGACGCTGTGGAGAAGGACTTGAGAGTAATGGTATGAATCATTCATCGGTTTTCTTCTTTACATCTCACATGATCACACAAGATATATTTACAGAGTGGCCTGAAAGTCGCATTCCCCCTGCTAAATTTCTCGCACCTCCCTTCCTCCCACCTTCCTGCTCCGCCCTTCCTCATCGTGTTATTCAGCATTACTGACTCACTGATCCGGGAGTCGGTAGGAAGCAGGATAGCATGGCGGACACAAGTTGTTATAGTGTCAAAGAGTGGTTGTTTGCTTGTGTTTGTGTGCATGAAATGTCAAACACAGGCAAAACGAGAACAGCACTCGGTAGAGCGCATACCTCCACCAGGCTGATTAGTTTACGTTTGTATCCCACTGATAGGCCAGATCTGGATCCAGACCTGAACCGAAATCTAATTGGCCTTGTTCTCATCACCTATCTAACTCATCCACCTAGTTTTGTCATAACTCGTCCACGACTTTTTGAAATATCATGCTCTATATTGTTTTTGGCCATACCTCTCAAGGGTGAAGAATCACTTAAAATTTTCTAGTATCTGGATCTTCAGCAAATTCTAATCAATTCATCATTGTCACACACCCAACCTATCCACCAAATTTTGTCCAAATCCGTCCACAACCTTTACATGGATTGGTGCTTTGCATCATGCAATGTTTTGTTTTACACCTTCCCGACTGCCCTGTCTCAGAGAATAGTGTTATTTTCGGGTGAATGTGCCATCTATTGAAGGTCACTGGCATGAAATGTGATTTCCCATTGAAATTGGAGCATCATCCTCCATACGTGATGATATGGTCAGGAATGACCTCCAGACATTTGTTTGGTCAATATTTTTGATGGACTGGTAAACGACGTATTTTGTGAGCATATGTTAAAAAACTGGCTGGTGCCACAACTTGTGACTGCGGGAATAGCTTAGAGTGTCTGGTTTCAACAAGATGGCGCACCTGCATATTTTGCGTTGCATGTTCAGGACTATCTCGATGAAATGTTCCCTTGGTGATGGATTGGATGTGGATGACCATCATTACTAGCTCCTCTACCATAGCCACCACATAGTTCAATTCTAACGACTCCAGCCAACTCTTTGTGGGGTTTCATCAAGGAGAAAGTGTCAACTAACCAGTACAGACCACTTGAAGAATTGTGCGCTGCAGTCGTGGCTTCGTTCACACGGGTGACTCCACAAATGCTACACAATGTGTCTCATCTCAGAGGACTTGGCGAATAATTCAATGGTGCAAGGAGAATGATGGAGTGAATGCAGATTCAATGCCTGATTTATTATTGTATGTATGGTACTCCACAATACATCCTGTATATTAAAAGAGTTTAAGTAGGGTTGGGTAAATATGATTGAAATTTTGTGCATAGCATTTTCTATGGCCGTTTTCCATGCTGAATCCGAATCCAGTCGAATTTTTTTTTTACCTTCGATGACATTTAACCCCCGGAACCTTAATTTATTCAAAATGGCGGCCAAAATTGACCTTTTTCCATGTTTTCCTTCTCTAATGTGACTAATAAGGCTTGTAATATATCATTTCATATGTTTTCCAGGTCAAGGAATACGCTAATCACATTTTCAAATTGATTGGATGTTGCATAGGACCGAAATCAAGTAATTTAGGGCCGACTCAGCATTCATGGAGATGACACGCGAAGAGACAAAGGAACGATTTAAATGGGCCTGGAAATCAGAACAGACTCTTGTTGTTAGAAAGCTGGAGAAAGATTTCATTTTGACTGTACGGGCATCAAAAGGACTGGTCCTAAGGAAAAAGGAAGACTTGAAGAAAAAGAAAAATACTAGGCTATTGAATACTATACAAACTTGCAAAAAGCACAAAGGACCTTTGACCCCAGACAGTCTAGATTTACTGAGTACACTATCGGAGAAAGTACTTCTAGCGAAGTGACATATTTACGCTTAACTGTAGCCCCAGACATACGCCAACAAAGACGTGTGAAGGATGGAGCAGGGAAATGCCGCACTCAAAAATTCAGTTTGACCGAGCTACACAACTCGATAAAGAAAGCTGTCAAACCCGCCGAATCCATGCAGGATAACATTAATGAACTTTTATTGGTGGCACGAGTATGATCTCGTCTTATGTTGATCTGAGAATGAAAAGAACAGTTCAATTTTAGCAAATAATTGTGCTGTTTTCAAATTGATCGGAAAAACCTATAAATTGATATATTACAAGCCTTATTTTCTCTCAGTTGGTCAGAAATTCATTAAAATATCATTTCTTGGTCGCCATTTTGAATAAATTAAAGTTCCGGGGGTCAAAAGTCATCGGAGGTAAAAAAAATTCCAACGTTTTCAGATTCAGCATCGAAAATGGCCGTAGAAAACGCTATGCGAAGACACAACCGAAAAAAACTTCAACTATTTACCCAACCCTAGTTTAAGAACGAATGCTTTACTGGGGAGCGGAAAAGCAGCTTTCAAGCCACCCTGCACATTTGCACACATCTTAGGCTAGGGTATTAGTGAGTCTGCTGTGCAATTTTGTGCCATGACCCATCATCCTTCAGCATGCTCGAAAACACTGTTATTACCCTGCACATGAGAAAAGAAAAGCTAGGTTAAGCAATTGGATCATGTTTGTCCATCCAGCTGTCCATCTATTTGTCTGTAAATGTCAGTTTATGATCGAGGAACACCTTGTTTAAATTGAATGTTATATTTTCAACACAAATCGGAAAACAAATCGACCGTTTTACAGTACTTTGTCTCTGAATTTGGCCCGATTGCACATGTGCAGAGAAGAGCGAGATAATTATTTTACTCTGTCTGCCTGTCTGGAATGATTTTCACTTTTGATTGATAACCAAACAGGAAACTTATTGTTTTTAAGGATATCATAAAAGACACATACAACAAGAAAAATAACTAATGCAACATGTTAGATGATGCAATACCGATTACACCACCCAAACGGAAGTATATATATATATATAATATATATATCCATCCATTGGGACCATACTCTGTGCAGAGAGTTGGTGCTACGTAAGCAGTCTCCTTAGCTATCGGGCACAATCCTGGACAGGTTGCCACTCCGACACAGGATACAAGCTTGCCGGCACTCATTTTGCTGACCTCAGAAGGATGACAGGCAGAGTCAACCCCACCTGGTATTAATTCAACAGATTTGAACTCAGGATCCTTGGATCCCAAGCCCACCACCCAACCATTAAGCCAACATCAGGCACATATATGTATATATATATATATGTATATATACATATATATGAGAGGAGATTGGGACTATACTCTGTGCAGAGCGTTGGTACTGCTTAAGCAGTCTCCTTGGCTATTGGGCATAATCCTGGACAGGTCGCCACTCCGACACAGTATACCAGCATGCTGGCACTCATTTTGCCGACGATGACAGGCAGAGTTAACCCCACCTGGTATTAATTCAACAGTTGAGCAGGATTTGAACTCAGGACCCTAGGATCCAAAGCCCACCACCCGAACCATTACCATTAAACCAACACCAGCATGTATATGTATATGTATATGTATGAATGTATGTATGTAGACAGTATATATATATATATAATATATATATATATTATATTATATATATATATATATATATATGATTATATATGTACTTATCGATCCATATATACAGATATATACATATATACATATATATACACTATATACATATGTATGTGCCTTATATATCACATGCCTTCTTTGCTGCTATAACAGCCTCCATCCTTCTGGGAAGGCTTTCCACTACATGTTGGAACATTGCTGGGGAGATTTTCTTCCATTCAAGCACAAGAGCATTGTTGAGATCGGGCAATGATGTTGGGCGATTAGGTCTGGCTCGCAGTCAGCGATCCAATTCATCCCAAAGGTGTTTGATGGGGTTGAGTTCAGGGCTCTATGCAGGCCAGTCAAGTTCTTCTACACTAATCTCGACAAACCATTTCTGTAGGGACCTCACTTTGTGCATTGGGGCATTGTCATGCTGAAATGAGAAAGGGCCTTCCGCCCCTTCCCCAAACTTTGCCACAAAGTTGGAAGCACAGAATCATCCACAATGTCATTGTATGCTGTAGCATTAAGATTTCCCTTCACTGGAACTAAGGGGCCTAGCCCGAACCATGAAAAACAGCCCCAGACCATTATTCCTCCTCCACTGAACTTTACAGTTGGCACTATGCATTCGGGCAAGTAGCATTCTCCTGGCATCTGCCAAACTCAGATCCGTCGGACTGCCAGATGCTGAAGCGTGATTCATCACTCTGGAGAACGTGTTTTCACTGCTTCAGAGTCCAATGGCGGTGAGCTTCACACCACTCCAGTCGACTCTTGGCATTGTGCATGGTGATCTTAGGCTTGTGTGCGGCCGCTCAGCCATGGAAATCCATTTCATGAAGTTCTCGACGAACAGTGCTTGTGCTGATGCTGCTTCCAGAGGCAGTTTGGAACTCGGCAGTGAGAGTTGTAACCGATGACAGACAATTTTTCTTTACTACGTGCTTCAGCACTTCGCGGTCCTGTTTTGTGAGCTTGTATGGCCTACCACTTCGCGGATAAGCTGTTGTTGCTCTCAGACATTTCACTTCACAATAACAGCACTTACAATTGACTGGGGCAGCTCTAGCAGGGCAGAAATTCGACAAACTGACTTGTTGGAAAGGTGGCATCCTGTCACAGTGCCACGTTGAAAGTCACTGAGCTCTTCAGTACGGCCCATTCTACTGTCAATGTTTGTCTATGGAGATTGTATGTCTGTGTGCTTGATTTTTATAAACCTGTCAGCAAAGGGTGTGGCTGAAATAGTTGAATCCACTAATTAGAAGGGGTGTCCGCATACTTTTGGCCATATAGTGTATCTTACCACCCAGACTCAACCCAGATCAGGTCGCCCATCCAAACTCAGCAGCCGCACAAACAGGAAACTTGTCTGGGATGTTACTGTAAATTCAATAATGACTTTGAAAGATCTGCAAGGTTCTATGTCCAAAACGGGGGTCAGTGTTCATCAATCAACAACATACCATTCCCTTCACAAAGCTGGCCTCGATGGACAGGTGGCAAGAAATTAGCCATTACTGAAAAAGGCCCATCCAAAAGCTCATAGCGAGTTTGTGAAAAAGCATCTTAATGATAATGCAGGCATGTGGAAAATATTTGTGATCAGACGAGAAAAAATTGAACTTTTTGGTCTAAATTCAAAGCGTTCATAACTTCTGACACAAGCCAGCACTGCACATCCTCCAGTCAACACCATCCTGACTGTCAAGCAGGGTGGTGGTGGCATCATGTCATGGGGTTGTTTTCATCAGCAGGGACTGGCAAGCATGTCAGGATAGAAGGGACAAGTGCAAAGTACAGGAGAATCCTTGATGAAAACCTGCTTGAGTCAGCCATGATTCTGAAACTGGATAGGAGATTCACATTTCAGGAGGTCAATGATCCAAACACAAAGCTAAAGCCACACTGGAGTGGCTGAATTCGAAGAAATTAATGTTCTTGAGTGGCTCAGTCAAAGTCCTGCCTTGAACCCAATTGAACAGTTTGGCAAGATTTGAAGGTTGCAGTTCATCGACGATCCCCATCAAACTTGGCAGAACTACAGTGTGAAGAATGGGCAAAGATTTCACCATCTTACTGTGTAAAGCTGGTAGAGACCTACCCCAAAAGTCTCACAGCAGTCATTGCTGTAAAAAGTGCTTCCACCAAATACTGAACTATGGGGATGAATACTTTTGCAATTCATGAATTTTGATTTGTACATGTTTTTTGCAGGTATTCCTGACATGTAACCTCCTTCAACTACAATAATGTTTAGTTTTGTCCCTTCAGTTATGAAGAAACAAGTTCATTTGGGAAACATATTTCTACATTATTATCCCCCGCCAACGAACGAAGTTGGCGGGGGATATAGAAATGGGTTCCGTCGTTCCGTCCGTCCGTCCGTCCGTCACATTTCGTTTCCGGAGCTTAACTACAAATCCCCTCAAGATATATTTACGAAATTTGGTACACATATCAAGTAAGTGGTGAACTGGTTCCTTTTGATATTTAGAGATTTCCCCCCCAAAAATTTCTGTCACTTTCCATGGAAACAAGTTGGGTATTAAGAAATAATTGAGGTTAACCTTTGTTTCCAGAGCATAGTTGCAAAACTATTAACTATTTCTTTATGAAATTTGGTACACACATCAAGAATAAATTGAACTGATGCCTTTTGCTACTTGTTTGTAATTCATTTGAGCTCAATTCGGAGTGTCATAGCAAAGGGGTTGAATACTTCATGACAAGACATTTCAGCTTTTCATTTTTAATTGATTTGTAAAAATGTCTAAAATTGTTTGCACTTTGTCATTATGGGGTATTTTGTGTAGATTGGTGACAAAAGTTAAATTTAATCCATTTTAAATTCAGGTGGTAGCACAACAAAATGTGACAAAAGTTGAGGGGTGTGAATGCTTGCAAATGGCACCGTGTAAACAAGAAGGAAAAACAAAATGCAAAACCTAACCCACTAGGCGCCACAGATCACACTTGTACAACAAGACAATAATGCAGGTGGGACTTCCCTTTGTCGACAATGTGCAGGGTGGACGCAGGACTCGATGCTGCCCACTTTGAGAAACCAGGAGCGAGACTAGAGCCAGTGACACTGGTGTGCAAAGACAAAGTAAAAATAGCCTCGAGCTATGATGAGTAGGCCTTAAACCAGGCCTTGTGGTCCTCTGCAGAGTGAACCACAGTCATCTCTGCCTCACGATCCGCCTCACAAGCACCTCCATGGACGACTTACTTGACCTTCCACATGAGCCTCTCTCTGTTCTCTTCTTCCTTCTGGGTGGAATCTTCCTCTCTTCTGGGTCCCACCAATGGGGCAGCCCCAGTAAAAATTAATGTACATAACCACCTTGCCACATTGCCAGTTATCGTAATCGGCTATTTGCACGTGACATGTGTGCCTCTGTGTGTGGGAAATCCATACCTAGTCCTGTTTACAAACGAGGTATTTACACATACATAATTAATTTTGTCTGCCTGTCTGTAAATTACATACGCTGTCTCCTTAGCATCACGTGTAACAAACGAGTTACTCTGACGGATCCCTGTTACATGGCAATCAAACCTACTTGAAGCACATGGATAATACTGTTGTGTAGAAGAGGGGGGGTGTCCTTCGCTAGACTGTGGTAAGCGTAGTATTCCCTTCCATCCAGTACATGTAGCATTTTTCAGGAACGTATCCCCCGCGAATAGCGGGATCTGACAGTATACACTTTGCAGCGGCCTTTGATGTCTCTAAACGGCCTTCAAAGCCAAAGTGTGCAGATTCTGAAGGACAACGCCCAAAATTTGTGGCCTCGAGGTGCTAGGATGAGGCCATTTCCTAATATATATATATATATATATATATATATATATATATATATTATATATATATATATATATATATAATATATCACGAGGTGTGTTCAAAAGATATCCAACCTTAATTTTTCGTGCGTAAACAAATGAAGCTAGGGAGGCGTGGTTTGGTGCACGTATGTAGGCGATCCTAATCAGTATGCGTGAATATTTTCCGCCTGCAGAAGCTTCAGTCGCCGACAGACCGCGATGAGTGAGGAAGTGTAAGTGAGCGCCATCGGATTTTGTTTTTGACAAAATGACGGAAAAACTTGAACAACGCTACTGCATCAAATTTTGTGTAAAGCTTTACGATTCCCAAGTGGAAACGATCTGCAAGATTCAACAGGCCTTCGGGAACGAAGCAATGGGCACCACACAGATAAAAGAGTGGTACAACCGATTCAAAGATGGTCGCACATCAGTGGAAAGTGAAGCACGTTCTGGTAGG
Organism: Eptatretus atami; assembly: GCA_035128595.1. Taxonomy (NCBI): domain Eukaryota; kingdom Metazoa; phylum Chordata; class Myxini; order Myxiniformes; family Myxinidae; genus Eptatretus; species Eptatretus atami. The sequence continues at coordinate 37,742,330 of CM068961.1, forward strand.
CCTCAAGATCCCGAAATGAGATCGTCATTGACCAAGTGAGGACCCTGCTGATGCAGGATCGTCGAATCACGATCAGAGAACTTGCAGACGAGGCGGGCGTCAGCATTGGATCCGTTCATTCCATTGTGACTGAGGATTTGGGCTTAAGGAGAATCTCAGCGAAGTTCCTGCCAAAGCTGCTAACGATCGAGCAAGAACATCCGTTTGGAGATCACACAGGACATGCTGGAGACTGTGAACAGCGATCCCAACTTCTTCAAACACGTGATCACTGGCGATGAGACCACAGTGATCCGTCATTTTGTCAAAAACGAAATCCGACGGCGCTCACTTACACTTCCTCACTCATCGGCGGTCTGTCGGCGACTGACAGCTTCTGCAGGCGGGAAAATATTCACGCATATGAATTAGGATCGCCTACATACGTGCACCAAAGCACGCCTCCCTAGCTTTATTTGTTTACGCACGAAAAATTAAGGTTGGATACTTTTTGAACACACCTCGTATATTGTTATAGATTTCCGCCGGTTCGGCGGCGTGCGCATGACCTTTTCAGCCCAATCCAGGCCGCGCGTCCACCGAACGCGCAATCTAGTCGTAGCTTCCGGACAACGCCGAAACCCAGCTACGGGTGTTTTAAGACACCATAAACTAGCCAATCCCTCTGTCCACGCGCTACAGGGTCGATCGCCGAATTGTCGATGTACCTATTATTCGTGCGGACAGAGATACTGGGAGTTTATACCTCGACGGGACCTGCACGAAAACGAGCCGCTTAAGCGGCTCGTTCCGTATGCGAATGCCAGCGGTATTATATCGCCAAGTCCCGTCGGACGAGATTATTATGTTTATCGGCTTTAATTATCCAGTTAATTCCCCGAACGCTCCATGGCAGTCAATGTGAGGAAAAGGACGCAATGAGCAGGTGACATTCAACAATGGGGGACATTTATTTGAACACAGGCATGCAAGCAATGAATGAGTGGGATAGGGGACAGGACACGAGCAAAAGCCTACAGCCGATGTCTATTATGGCAATGTACATACAGGCACTTAACAACAATTCTACTTAAGGACAAGGCACCACAGACTTTCATGCAAAACCCAAGAAAGAAAGAACCGGGCTCGTGAGCTTTAATGTACTCAGGCCGGGATGACCGGAACAGGCCCTGAGAGACCGGGCCGGCTACCTGGCCACCCTCGTGGTGACTTGATGGGTCCTTTTTATCGGCGACCCCTGGTGTCTCCATTCAGCCCGGTACATCGCGAACGCGTCAGTCGCTAGGGCGGCTTGATGAGCAGCTTGTACGGTTCTCCTCGGTCGTCCGGCCTTCACTGTGGCCTGGCCTAGCCGACGACGCGCTGGAGGAGCGAACGGGTCTCGACCCCGGCTTCCTGCTGGCAACCCTTCCACTCCGAACTCCAACGGCTCAACTCCTGCCGGTGGCTTGGCAACTTCCAATATTGTGGAATTGATACATTGAGTGGTCGTGTGTGTTCGTAGAGTGTGCTTCAGGTGGAGCTGAGCTCACAGGTAAGTATTGCAAAAGCACCATTTGCACTGATATTCTTCTCTGGAATGCAGTCGAGTGAGTTTCTGAAAATGCTGTGTGATACCATCGATGGGAGAAGGTAAAATAGCTAGTTTCCTCAGGGTAAGCTTGGAACAAGAGCCCGGGAGTACAGTTAAAAATGCTTGACTCAGTTGTGTGAAACATTGGAGTGAATACAAGTTCCTGAAAGCAATTCACTTCCAACGCTGAGTTTTCTTCAAAGCTAGGAAGGAAAAATATTTCATTAATTTTAGGTGCAATGGCAAACTGACCAGTATAACCAAGTAAATATGCATAGATATACTTATATACAAAGCCGTCAACTGTCATCAGTTCTGGAGTGTTTAACTGCAAGGCAAACTGAAGCCTGTTTGAATGTCTTTCTCGAGCTGGAAATACACACAAGTTGCTTTTTACAAGCCAAATTCTTACCAAAGCCATGATGAATATTAATGGAATGTTAATATTCATCATTTAATAGCCCCCTCCCTAACCACATGATAGTTTTGAATATGACTAATTTAAATAGGTCACACCTGTCAGATGGCAGTTCTTCGAGTGAGACCAAAACCTCAGACATGAATGATGAAAACATACATCAGTTTCTGTGTCAAAGTCGTTGAAAAAGTCCTGAAACAAATCTATGAACTCCTTCCGAGTTTCACAAAGAACATTTTCATTCATGAATTATGCAAGGATTTGCTGTAAAAATAAGGATATACATTACTTCATCTTCATACAACAGAGTTGTTTGCATAGCATTATATTTAAAAAATATATGAAACTTTACCTCGACATGGTCAATCGTTGAATCCACTTGCTCCAGTTCGAAATATACATCAGTATAGAAAAATGCTTTGATTCAAAGCCATAATCCTCCCATTATAGAGTTTGAGATTTTAAACACGCTGTAATGAAAAAGGAAAATAATTAATATGTGAAATAATTAGTTGAGGTACGACGTAGCTTTGTGTTTAACAAAGTAATTACGCATTGATATACTTATATACAAAGCGCTCACCTGTCTGTTGGTATTTCTTCAAGAATCACCATCACAGCAGATACGGGAGTTTTGGCGAACCCTTCTCCTCCACGGTTTATATAGAATTGAGAGTAGGGAGGGGCATGGATCTTTCCAGAAGAATGTTGAACAACGTGGTGCTGGTACTTTTCAACCTTCCATGTGCTATAGGTGGGAGGGAAGGCCTAGTATCTCTTCCGGGTTTACACATGTTTTCCAACCAAAATGCGATAAGCCCCAGAATCTCTCAAAAATAACTTTTTGTTGAAGCTGGGATGATAGCTATAAACATTAAGTGGGCAAACTGGCTCAGTTGTCGTCTGAAAAAAACAGAACCACCCACTTCTTAATTAAGTGTCAGCTGCTACACCACAATCCGCAGCATCACTCGCCTGACATGGCCTTAGAAGTCTTCTTCTTTTTTTGGCAGGATTATTAACTCCACAAGCAAGTGCCAAAGATTGTGCTTCAGGAGTTATTTTTCACAAAGTACATAAACTGCAAAGAAGAAGGGAGGGTAAACGGGTTTTTGTTTTGCTGTATGTACTCTTCCAGAGTTTATGCATAGGTGGGGATATAAAGGAAAGGAATCTTGTTCAAATGGGGTATAGTGGGGCAACTTAGCTAAATATAGCATAACAATTGTGCATTTTGTGAGGAAAGCACCAAATTTGGCACACTAGTAGCCTATCATATTATGAACAGATTTGGATATTGGGCCATCTCAAAATTTTGATGGCAGTGGAAAATGGCTGCCACAGCCATCAGCAGGCTGAATTTGAGATGGCCCAATATCCAAATCTGTTCATAATATGTAGGCTACTAGTGTGCCAAATTTGTTGCTTTCCTCACAAAATGCACAATTGTTATGCTAAGTTGCCCCACTAGTATAATAAGTAAGAGAAAGAGGGTGGCGGGTGGGTGGTTGGGGGTGAGGTGGGGGGGGGGGGGGATAAAAAGGAAAAAAATTTGATTCATAGTCGAGGCTCATGGAAAGACTTTGTCCCAAAAACAATTTAATGCAGAGAAACTGGTGTAGGATGAGTGGAAGAGGTGGGGGAGGAGAAGGAGAAGTTGGTGCCGGAGGAGATCTGTTTGTGAGAAAAAATTCACTCCCTTTTTATTGACAGGGTCAAATAGTTTTTCCCTGAGTTAACAGTTAATGGGAGAAATGGGATAATCCCAGAACCAAAAATATTCCCCAACTAACAACTAAATGGAGGTGAGCAGTGATGCTGTATGTTGGGAGTTTCACCACAAGAGGCATTGCTGATGGACTATGTGCAGTCTGCAGACACCTGGGGGTGGGAGGGGGTGGGACAACGACAAAGCACGGAGAGGTCAGAGGGTGCCAGAAAGGAGGTGGAAGAAGACAGAGAAATCACCATTTTGGCGATGATGGCAAAGTGATAGGCCCATAGACTCAGCTTCGTCACAAGAAATTCCAATGATCTTTAAGATCTTGCTTTGCACGGCATCAACCTGAACAAGGTGCTTGAAGGGAGAGCAGTACTACATGAAGCTGCAGATGAAAGGAGTTAATAGGACTTGTAGGTTGATAGGAGTTCAGGTGTACCAAGGAAGGACTTTGCATGATGGAGAATGTGTAGTTTTTGTGTAGACGGAGAATAACTGGCTTTGGAGGCCAACTTTTGAAATGTTGCTTTTCCACTAATAAAGATCATGTCTGAGAGTGAGACCCAAAGGTTTGAGTGACTGAACATACACGAGAGGGTTGTTGAGAAAGTGGATGGGAGTGTTTGCGGTATGGTCCTTTCAGAGGGGGAGAAAGTGAGTGTGTGGGATTTTTCAGGATTAAAAGATGTATATTCCAAGTGTTTGAACGGTTTGTGATTTTGTGAAGCTCTAAAGAGAGGGAAGAGGCTGCTGTCTGTCTATCTGAAGGATGAGAAATGTCACGGCAGATGGTGGAGCCATCAGCAAAGTGATAGAGGAATTTTGAGAGATTTAGAAAGATCATTGATGAACAGTAGGAATTGGGTAAGGCCGAGAATACTTCTTTGGGACACTCCATCCTTGACAGGGAGAGGAGATAACAATATTTTGTTGTGAGCTACACATTGGCTATGAGAGTGGAGATGGCCTTGAATGCTATAGGCAGAGAGAGAGTTTATTTCTCATCTATACATATCAAATGTGTGTACATTATTTATATTGGTAATGGAAGGTGGAGGATACATCTTTACTTGCATTGGGTAAATCTAAGTGGAAATCCTTTGGGTAAACCATTCTGTGGCAATGCATACCAACTCTTACCCCAACCTCAGTGCATTTACATTATGTCTGTACTTGCTATTGCAAAAAATAAAATATTCACAATCCAAATAAACTTGTCCTTAGTTTCCTTTTACTTTCTACACCTTTTAATTTTTGACATGGCTTTTTATCTTCATTATGACTTGTGAGAAATTACTAACATGTTTTTGTTCGGTTTGTAAATATTTCAGCCTGAAGGGAATTATGAAGAAATGTCTCGCAGTTGGTCTGTTCAACCAAAGCGTCATGGTATGATGTCCTTTTTCCTAATTATTGCCATTGTCAACATTATCCTTACTTTCTATACATTCTCTTCGTATATTATACATTTTATGACCTTGTTTTCATTATTCTCTGCTTCGCAGGTGGACAGCAAGTGATCGTCGTTGATAATGAGACGCCACAAAATGTCGTTCCTGGAACTGAGATGTCAGCCTTCCTGAGTGCTCAAGGTTAGATTCCCTGGATATTCGAGAAGTTCAGGTGGTATTTATTGAAGCAGTGCACTTAAGGTCATATTTCTGGAGAACATTACCTCAACAGGATGCCCTGAAGGCATTCCAAGTTGTAGATTTCATGGTGGGATCAGACAAGATACAGTAGCCTGCAAAAAGTATTCACCTCCTACCAATAATACCATGTTTAGATGAATTATGTAGAAACAATTTTTCCAAATGAACTTTTTTATTCATAACTGAAGAGATCAAAGTAGACACTGTTATAGTTGAAGGTGGTTACATATCAGGAATACCTGCAAAAAACATGTACAAATCAAAATTCATTGGTTGCAAAAGTATTCAGCCCCAAGGTCAGTCCTTGGTTGAAGCACCATTAGTAGCAATGACTGCTACGAGTCTTGTTGGGTTGGTCTCTACCAGCTTTACACAATGAGATGGTGAAATATTTGCCCATTCTTCATGTGAAAATTGCCCAAGTTCTGTCAAGTTTTATGGGGATCGTCGATGGACTGCAATCTTCAAGTGTCGCCATAAATGCTCAGTTGGGTTCAAGTCACGACTTTGACTGGGCCACTCGAGAACATTTATTGTCTTCTCCTTCAGCCGCTCCAATGTGGCTTCAGCTTTGTGCTTCGGATCATTGTCCTGTTGAAATTTGAATCTCCTACCCAGTTTCAGATTCATGGCTGACTCAAGCAGGTTTTCATCAAGGATTCTCCTACACTTTGCACCATCCATTGTCCCTTCTTTCCTGACATGCTTGCCAGTCCCTGCTGGTGAAAAGCAGCCCCATGATTTTGCCACCACCGTGCTTGACAGTTAACTAGTGTTAACTGGGTGATGTGCAGTGTTAGGCTTCCACTAGACATAATACTTTGAATTTAGACCATAAAGTTCAATTTTTATCTCTTTTGAGCACAAAACCTTTCTCCACATGCCTGCAGTATCATTGAGATGCTTTTCTTCACAAATTGCATACGAGCTTTTAGATGTGTCTTTTTCAGTGATGGCTTCTTTTCTTGCCACCTGTCCATAGAGGCCAGCTATGTGATGGAACGTGATATTGTTGTTTGATGAACACTGACTCCCATCTCAGACACAGAACCTTCCAGATCTTTCAAAGCCATTGTTAGATTTTCAGTGACATCCCAAACGAGTTTCCTGCTTGCCCGGCTGCTGAGTTTGGATGGGTGACCTCATCTGAGAAGAGTCTGGGTGGTATGATATGTCTTCCACTTCTTAATGATGGATTTCACCTTACTCAAAGGGATGATGAGTGAATTTGAAGTCTTCTTATAACCCTCTCCTGAATGGTGCTTCTCCAACACTATGTCTGACTTTTTTGGAAAGCTCCTTGATCTTCATGTTTGCCTTGTTCGTTGACCAAGTGAGTTGCATCTTAAAACTCCTTAGATAAGTTAGGTAGCTTAATTTTTAAGTCATTCCACTGATTACATTCAGGTGAAACCTATTGCACTTATTTTGTAACCTTTTGAACAAATAATTTGCTCCTAAAGTGATTTTATCTGCATTTTTTCTTCGCTTTGTCACTTTGGAGTAGCTTGTGAAGACTATATATTAAGTTTGATTTTAAAACATCATGATATAAGCTCAGGTGGCATCAAAATGTGTAAACTTTGGAGGGGGATGAATACTTTTGCAGGTCACTGTACATGTTCAAAAAGGTTCAAAGTTAAGGTATAATAATGATAAAAACAATTTTCGAAATAGAATATTTTAACCCTTTGAGACCATAAGCATCTTGAAAGTAATTTTCAGATTTAAGTCCAATTGTATTGTTAGTTTGGCTAACTTTTCATTTTTATAATTGAAATTCAAGAGCATGCATGATGAAAAGTACAAGCTTTTCTCATCAAGAAACAACGGAAAAATTGTCGAAGCGGTGTGACATAAGCTATTACCCAGTATTAACTACAATGTTTGCCAATGTACAAACATAATGTATTAACTTTGCCAATGTATTAACGACAAAATCTAAAATTACAGGAAAATATCAGAGATACACCACTTTAAAATTTAAGGACATATGTGTCCCTTGGTCCTCAAAGGGTTAAATTATATTCAATTTGAACTCGATAAATGTGCCAAATGCACATTGACAGCAGGTAAAACAACAGATAACATTAAAATCGACCGAAGAACAGCAATACAGAATGTGAAATGAAGTATCAAACAAATACCTCTGTGTAGAAGACGGCCACCAATCTTTCACAGAGAAATGCCAAGGAATAAATGCGTAGAACAAAGTTAATCTTGAAAACATGTCTCTTCCCCAAAAACAAAATCAAGACTATAAAAACAGGAAGTTGTGCCAGTGCTCCAATACAGTTGCACTATGGTAAACTGTCGGGATAACAGGATGGCCTTAGAGGTATGCACAATTGCCTCTATAAGCTGTCGAGCCTGGGTTTGAATCCAAGATCCAGCTATAAACTGTCATCCCGGTGTTTCACAGGTAGGTTGATTTATCAATGTGTGTACCGTCCCTCGGATGGATGTTAAACGGAATCCCTTCTGCCAGCATTCAATTGTGAACGTGAAAGATCGCACGATGTCTTTCGTAAAGAGTAGGCAGGCATCGCTGGCACGATGGCAAAATTACAAATTCCTGCTCTAACCTGTGGCGCAACCGTGCCCTCATCCAATGATGCTTCCCCCACAACCTTAAGCTGTATACGAACAAACGAATAATAAACTGTCCACAATCAGAAATCGACAAATACTGGATAATACCAAAATAAGGAAACTGCTTACGATCCACAAAATATTCTACAAAAGCAGGGCATCCTGAGATTGTACTGCCTGTGACGAGGAGGAGGCGGTGGCCTCAAGGAGCTCAACCAGGTGCACAGAATGATGAGTGAGGATTGGTCACGTCAGTGAAGAATTCAACTGAATATCAAATGCAACTTGTGCATAAACACAAAGAAAACAACAAACAAAAAGATATCCCAAACTCATCTTTTTTTTTATATGTAATTACCTTGTCGAGGCCCGTGTGAGAGCTAACACACAACGCACAGCAAGGGGGGCATGAGACAAAGGGGCGGGAGTGAGAAGGACAAAACCGTGTGGAACAGAGACATTAGGAGATCTAATGATAATGTCAGAGATTAGAACAGAGACAGCATATATGTATAAAAACAAATATATATATCTATATATATATATTATATATATATATATATATATTATATAATATATATATATATAATATATATATATATATATATATATATATTGGCAAAGTTGAGACAAAGGGCTTACCTTGGGAGCGTTTCATGGTTGCTTTATGCAGCTCTTTGGATAGAAGAGCAGGGGAGGAGTCGATTAATTTTTGTAATCCGAGCCACCCGGGTTTAATTGATTAGGTGAGAGCTAATGGGTTATTCCCTCCATTCACAGGTGAGGTTTTTTTTGTATACCTTGTCGAGGCTCTTACAAGAGCTAACACACAATGCACAGCAAGGGGGGGGGCATGAGACAAGAGGGGCGGGAGTGGGAAGGACAAACAGTGGGACAGAGACATTAGAAGATCTGTGGAAGGGAGAGGGGACACGGGGGCAGGGAACACGGGGTATACAAGATGGACATTACAGGGACTTTCAGGAAGGAAAGCAGGGAATTTGAAGGAGGAGGGTTTGGGGCAGATTAACGGGGTAGAAAAGATCGAGGATTTGGATGGGGACGATAAGAGGTGGTGGTGAACAGCTGTTTTGAAGGCCTGGAGGGAAGAATGGGATTGAACAGAGTGAGGGAGTTTGTTCAAAGGCGGGAAAAAAGAGAAATGAAAGAGTGAAGGTGAGCAGTGATTCGTGATTTTGGTAGTTTTACCAGAAGGGGGTTGTTGGCGGACTTGAGTGCCCTGCGGAAATGTGGTGGGGCAAATCGCAGAGAGCAAGGGGGGGGCGAGGCTGGAGAGGAGACGGTAGAAGACAGAATGACCACCGACCAGCCTGTGTGAGAGAGTGAGAGGCCCAAAGACTCAGCCTCATTGCGGGAGATGCCAATGATCCGAAATGCCTTGGTTTCCACAGCATGAAGCCGAGAAAGGTGGGAGGCAGGAGCACCAGCCAGAGGGGAGAGCAGTTCTCCATCAGGCTGCGGACGAAAGCTTTGTAAGTGGTCAGGAGCTCAGGTGGGCCGAGGAAGGACTTTGCACGATGGAGGATTCCCAGTCGGCGACTGGCTTTGGAGGCGAGGTTTGAAATGAAACCTTTGGATGCGAGGTTTGAAATGAAACCTTTGGAGGCGAGGTTTGAATCTTGCAAATAAATGAAACAAAAGACAATACATGCACAATGATTGCAAAGAATAAAAGGAGAATTGAAAGCAAAATATCAACAAGTTCACATCAATAATTGAGAGAGTGACACAAGAGCAGGGAAATTAAAAAAGTAGCCTGGACATATTGTGAATAGACAGGAAAGACTCATTTGAGTGGAGAATAAACGGGCAGCTAAACTGGGATGGAGATTGAATTTTAATGAATGCCCAAGATCAAAGGACACCACATCAATGGCTTTAAGAATGTCGCAAGATTTAAGAAAATTACATGATTGAGTCAAACAAACAAGTGTAGGTTCTGCAAGATAGAAGCAGAATGCACTATCACCTTTCAGGATCCAAAAAATTCATTAGAACAGCTGTACACACAAAGGCACAACAGTGTATGCAGAGTAATCTCCTGGCACATCTGCAAAAACTTCAATAACCTCATCTCAGAAAAGTCATGCAGCACGAAAGAAAAGCAATCGTTCCAAATGAGGTCAGAGTGCTCACATTGACCTGACCACTCCATGAAGCATGAACATAGATAACAAAGCATTACAATGTGACCATCTGTAATGTCGTGATGTACAAATGATCAGACCGATCACAATGCATTCAACCTCACAAAGGTTTTATTGAGAACACTGAGCTCCATTACTGGTCCCGTGTGTCGCACGTGCGCACACTGCACTCACGTCAAACCCAAGGAAGGGCAATCATCACACCATCCCTAATCCAATCCTTGGCAAAGACATGAGATTATAAGAACACCAAAGTATCACAATTTTGATCTTAAAGCTTATCTAATGAAAATGTCGGTGGATACTTTGAGTACTGGGAAGATTCCGTTCCATTTTCTGAAACCCGCAAATGGAGATTACATGTGCAAGCAGCAGAAAAAAAATAGGCTAGTGAGTAAAGATAATATAACAGGAAATTAAGCCTTGTTGCCTGATTCTAGCAATTTAAAATCCCAGCAATCTTATGGTATTAACTTCTTCTTTTTTAACCATCTGATTATTAGTCTTCAGAACCATATTGCCCACAATTAAGATATGAAATAGCTCATGATCATCTCGGCACAATATATATCTTTCTTTCTTTGTCCATGTCTATATATCTTTGTCTATCTCTCTCTCTCTCATCTGGCCATCTCCATCTTTCTGTCGATTTCCTTCTCTTTGTCTGCCTCTATATCTTGAGGTCATCATTTTATGAAAATAGCCATATTATTTTTGTGATGAATATGATTTTGGATTCCCGTCTTCGGACTGCATTATTGCTTACTATCTGAAATCAAGATAACATTTTGGTTGGAATATAAATGAGGTCGAGCCAAAATATTTCTCTTAATCCAAGTTATTTTTGTTCAGCATGATATTGATTGAATAGTTGTTTCCATTGTCAATTTTAGCTCAAATTACTTGTGTTGAACATTTAAGAATCTCCACGCCTTATCTGTAACATATATATATATATATATACAGTATATATATATACACACATACATATAAATAGATATATATCTATATATACTGTACATACAGTATATACAGTATATATATATATATATATATATATATATTAAAATATATATATATATATATATATATATATATACATGACCAGTCAAAAGTTTTAGATCACTCCCAATTTTCTGGTTTTACTGAAATTTAAGCAGTTCAAGTCCAGTGAATAACCTGAAAATGGTACAAAGCGAAGCGGTAAACTGCCAGAGGTTAAAAAAAAGTTTAGGTTACCAAAAACTGAAAAATAATGTAAATTTCAGAGTTGTTAAAAAAGCCCTTTTCAGGGAACAAGTAATGGGTTAGCAACTGCAGCTGTTCTGCAGCAATGGAAGTAAATTAAGCCTTGAACGTTGATGCAAACAATTCCTACAGGTGTCCCAACTTTCGTTGATTAGTTACAAACCCTCTGCCTGTGTAAAAGCAGTGTTGGAACAGACTGTGCTGCTGCACCCTCTGAAGCATTATTTAGACAATATTGCACTGCAGGAAGTAGTATATTGCTATCATAATGGGCGAGAAAAAGACAATTAACAAAGGAAGACAGACAGACCATTATAACCCTGAAAAGTGTAGGTCTTTCCTTTAGAGAAATTGCAAAGGAGCCAAGGTGTCAGTGAGTACAGTTTCCTACACCATCAAAAGACACTTGGAAACTGGAGGAAACTCTGACAGGAAAGAGGTCTGGCAGACCCAAAGCCACAACACAATCAGAAGACAAGTTTCTGAGAGTCAACAGCTTGCGGGATGGGCTGCTCACAGGACAGCAGCTTCAAGCACAGCTTAACACTGGTCGAAGTAAGGAAGTCTCAGCTTCAACTATGAAGAGAAGACTTCGAGCTGCAGGTTTGATTGGTTGAGTGGCAGTAATGAAGCCATTGCTAAGATGGCAAATTTTGAAAAAGAGGCTTGCCTGGGCCATGAAGAGCACCACCAGAGGACTACTGAAAACTGAAAGAAGGTCTTATGGACCGATGAATCAAAATTTGAAATCTCTGGTTCATCACGCAGGGTTTTTGTATGCTGTCGAGTTTACAAAAGGATGGTTCCTCATTGTGACACCAACTGTCAAACATGGAGGAGGAAGTGTGATGATCTGGAGC
>CM068961.1:37760456-37770690 GCA_035128595.1 Eptatretus atami
CTTCAGCCGCTCCTCATAGCTGAATCTAGCTAGGCCCGGAATCAATCTAGTAGCCCTGCGCTGAACCCTCATCTATGTCCTTCCTAAGATGTGTTGACCAAAACTACACACAATATTCTAGATGTGTCCCTCACTAAATTCCTATACAATGTTAAAATCACCTCTTTTGATTTATAATTGATCCCCCTCCGAATACAACCTAAAACCCTATTTGCTTTACCCATAGCTGCCTGGCATTGTGCTGCCTGCTTACCTCCCGTATCTATTCCCACCCCCAGATCCTTCTCCTGTGTGACGCGCTCCAAAATTACCCCTTGCATCCTGTAATCTCTATTTTCATTGTTCTTTCCCATCCCCAACACCTTACACTTGCTCAGGTTAAATTGCATCTCCCAATCTTTTGCCCAATCTATGCAAGTATCAATACTTTCCTGAATCTAATCACCACCCCCTCTGCTATCCACCTTACCTCCAAGCTTTGTATCATCTGCAAATTTGGAAAGCCTACTCTTTACCCCATTATCCAAATCGTTCATGTAAATAACGAATAATGACCGTTCTAGTGCTGACCCCTGAGACACCCCACTACTTGCATCCTCCAGCAAGACATCCTCTCACTCACAGCCACTCTTTGATTCCTCTAACAGGTTTATAGTTCCCCAATTCTTCTCTGGATCCTTTATTAAATAATGGTGTTACATTTGCTACTCTCCAATCTTCTGGTACCTGTCCTGACTCCATTGAGCAATTGAAAATATCCGTTAACATCTCGCTTACCTACTCAGCCACCCCCCCCCTATACTCTTGGCTTCCACCTTTTGAGTCCAGACAAACCTTCTCCAAATGTGTGTTATCACATCAAATAGCTGTTAAAATTTTGATTGCCTCCTCCCTGCCATTTCCTTTCGACACCTGTTCTACCAATTTCTGCAACTTTGCATGAAACTCTTCCACATTTTCTTCATCTGATGCAGAAGTTGGAACATATATCTGAATGATGGTGGTGTTCACGAGATGTCCTTTCAAAATTGGCTGGGTGTTGGTACCTCTCTCACCAGCCATGGCACTTCTGAAAAGGACTTCTGTGACTCCATGGGACAGACTCAATCTGTGAACTTTCCCACCCAGATTTCTCCCAATGGCAAATCCTCCCTTCTGGACTTTGTGATGCCTAATTTTCCCGCAAATGTCTTCTGCTCTTCCTCTGCTCCAATTGGTTCATCTGATCATATGCTTGTGAAAGTCAACATATCTCTGGCTATTTTCAGAGCTGCTTCAACACCAGTGAATGTGGCAGTTCACTTAGGCAAACTGGCAAGCACTGCCATCAGCCATTGCACTTCGGGACTGGTCTCCTATATCGACCTCCCCTGATATTAACTCAGCCTTGGAATACTTCCACATAAACCTGCTCTCCCTTATGCATAGATTCATCCCATCTCGTTTGCAGTTATCATACCCATCCTCCCACCCATGGTACACTGAATCCTGTGGTGAGGCAGGTTACCTTGAAACAACTTGCATTCTCCTCTTGGAAGGCAAATCTGACTGAAGATAATCTCAGATCATTCCACAAAGCCCACAAAAAGTGTGTGTTCCCTCTGAGGAGACCCAGAAATCAACATCTGTTCAACCTCAAGATTGAACTTTCAAACTTGTCTCCCTCCTCTAAAACCTGGTGGCTTCTTCAAAAGTCTGTCTCTGCTGTATGCTCCAACTCCATATCTTCTCTCTCCTTAACCCTAACTGAACTGAGTGATTTTGAGCTTTCCCTGACCGGATGTAAAGTAATTTCCACGACTATTCCCTACAAAACAGTTTGGCAAGGGTTTTTTCTTGATATCTTCCAAGAATAGAAAATAATCGTGGCATTTTATATTTTTATTTATTTTATTGTTCGATAATTACTCAGAATGTCTTCCACAACATGCTAAAACACTCAGAAGTAATTACGGGCCAAATAATTTAAACCATCGGTGTCCTAATGCATGTAACCCTTGTTGACATGTTTGTTGAACATAAACGTGTGCAAAAATTGAAGTTTTTTTTATAGGACATGTGACACCTGAACAGTAAGTCCGATTTGGATGTATGTGGTGTTTAAAATTTGTGCTAGACCCTGGAGAAAAAAGTCATGAGAGGAGAATTTGAAATTCCAGCATTGCGAAAAAAAATTGTGAAAAATGTGAAAGGGGGGGGGTTCTCAGCCCCTCCCTCCCACCCCACCCCCACTACACCCAATGCAGTTAGGGATAAACGGCACCAGAGCCGACTGCTCATGAAAAGGCGGAATGCCTCAATTCTGTGTTGCTTCCAAATATTGTGTCCCTAACCCCTCTCTTCCTCTCTGTACCCAGTCATACCCAACTGCTCATGGACTCCGTCTCTTTTGCACCTGAGAATGTGGAGAAGTTTCTGTTAACCCTCGACTTTGATTCTGCAACTGGACTGGATGGCATCAGCTCATGTGTCCTAAAAAAAATTGCTCTGCTGCTCTTGCATTCCCCTATCTGCCCTCTCACCCTGTCAGTTGAACTAGGTCATATTCCATCTGCTTGGAAGTTGGCCAACATCACTGCATTCCATACGAAGGTGCAACAACGGAGGCCCTTAACTACAGACCAATTAACCTGCTTCCAATCATCAGCGAGGTCATGGAATCCATCATCACCGTTCAAATAAAATCATTCCTTTTCTCCAACAACCTAATCGCAGATCACCAATTTGGTTTCAGACCAGGTCACTCCACCTTCAAAATGCTGCTTCTACTTTCCCAACAATGGGTGGAGGCCCACAATGTCAGACATGAGTTTAGGACCATCTCTCTAGACATACAGGAAGTGGACAAAAAATGTAAACACCTGGGTAAATGAGGGACACCAAGTATATTGAAAGCAACAGCTTCCACACAGGTGTGCCCCATGTGGTAATTAAGCAAATAACATCCCAGCATGCTTATGGTCATGTACACAGACTGCACAGGCTTGGTTGCCGAGCATGGCTGCAAGAGGAGGCCTCAGCGACTTTGAAAGACGGGGGATTGTTGGGACGTGTGTGGCAAGAGCTTCAGTGACAAAGACAGCTCAACTTGCTGATGTTTGCATTTTCCTGGCATAGCATGGGTTAAGTGCAGTCATTCCCTTAGAAGGCAAGGTCAATGCCAATTGCTACTTAATGGTAGTCAATGATCATCTTCACCCCATGTTACAGCATTTCTTTCCTGCCAGGCGGGGTGTCTTCCAGGATGACAATGCCCCCATCCACAGAGCACGTGTGGTCACCCAATGGTTTGATGAGCATAACACTGATGTTATCCATATGTCATGGTCTTCTCAGTCACCATATAAGAACCCAATCGAGTATTTATGGGATATTCTGTAACAACACCTGAGACAGCGTGTTCTACCTCCATCCAACAGGTTTTTTACCTCCATCCAACAGGTGTGAATTCATTGACTTTCTCGTCGTAGAATGGTGCCACATCCCACCTTCAGAATTCCAGACACTGGTGGAGTCTACACCACCACGCATACAGCCCGTACTGACCACATGTGGTGACCCAATACCCTATTAGATGGCTTTACCTTGGTTTTTCCATTTTTTTTGTCCACTACCTGTATCTCGTACTTTTGATGCAGTCTGACATCCTACCTTGCTCTCCAAACTGTCTGCCTATGGCATCCAAGAAACTACACACACAATTCCAATGAAACTTCACCACAACCTTCCTCACCCTTGATGTGCTAAAGATTGTTCATGACATTAAAAAAAACATCAGGATCTAAGTGGGTCTACGAGTCGGGGTAGGAGGGAAGGTTGCCCCTCAAAATATGTATTTGCTTTCTTCTCTGAAACCACACACACAATTTTGATGAAACTTGACCACAACCTTCCTCACCTGTGATGTACCAAAGTTTGTTCATGCTTTTTAAAAATTGGGGTCTAAGAGGGTTTGTAAATAAAATGTTCTGCATACCTTAAAATTTGTTTCTTAAATATTTTTCAAAAATGCATCTAATTTTGCTCTCAAACAAACACTTGATGCAATCATTGCAGGGTTCGCCTCACAGCTGGCTTACCGAAAGCCTGATTATTCATACGGAGCTTGGCTCGGCCGAACTAGCAGCACGTGGTAAGCATATTGCTACAATCGATATTTCTCTTTCCACAGTGTTCGAGACAAAAAAACATATATTGATGCAGTATGAAAATCAAAATGGCTTTTTTGTGCAAGGCTCACAGCCCATCAAAGAACTAAACAACAAAGTTGTGTTCATAAACTACCAATGGGAATGGCATGGGGTATGGACATTTGATCATTCTGTACAGTGTGGCCTCATCAGCAAAGTGGTGAAGTTGGTTTTCAAGAAAATTAGATGGATCATTGACGTCTTTGACCCATGATGTCAAGAATAATATAGGTCCTCGGATGCTGCTTTGTGGAACCTCAGCGTGAAGGGAAATATGAAGGGAAAAGACACCATCAAGCGTCATCCACTTTTTACAGCGCGTGCGCTGTATACAATTGCACCGAGTTTGAAATGTCCCGGCGTCGTCTACCACATCTCTGGTGGGTCCGGTGTCCCCCCCCCCCACGTGCCTCAAGACAGCCAATGACGGCCGTCCGGTAGATGCAGTGCGTAACCTCGACGGAAATGGCGACAATTGACGGAAATACCCGAGTATTTAATGGAAATTTGTGAAACTAATGTGTTATATATGTGAAAACCATTTAATTTATTGCTTGACGGAAAAAAACGAAGAAACGCTCCTCATGTACGAACGAACGAACGAAAGACGTCATTTCCGTCCACCATGGCATTTCGCGCCGAACGCAGAAAGCTAAGTTCTTCTTATGCCATCATTCTCTTTAATATTAGCCATAAACAGAGTGTTTCGTCATGCATTAGTAGTTGAAATTTACTTACAACAAGAACGAAAAAATAATCTCCTCAGATTCAACAAGAACGAAAAAAAACCCCGAAAACATCACGTGCAGGACAAGACCAATGAGCTGAAGGAAACTATACTGTAACTGCACTGCTCCTGATTGGTCAAAGGACACCACGTGTGTTGTGTGGGCGGTGTTATGCACGAGGATTCCAGGCTAAGTTCTTCTTATGCCATCATTCTCTTTAATATTAGCCATAAACAAGTGTTTCGTCAGCATTAGTAGTTGAAATTTACTTACAATCATTCTTTTGCGGCCCCTGCCAGCTGTATCGAACGATTTCATTCCTTCTGTTATATATAAAGGTGTTTATCACAATAATAACAAGATTTTTACATTTCAAATATTAAGTACGCTTTTTAATTGTTTTTCAACTGAAAAGCATAAATTGCATATTTTAATATTAGTGTACTAATTTGATTCACCACACGCGCTGTAATGAAGGATTTCACTTGTTTGCTTGTAAAGAAAGTTAGCTTAAAAAGGAAGGCAGACTAATCAGGTAACTTCATACAAATTGTGAAGAAATACAGTAACCCTCCTCCAACGCAAGGGTTAGGTTCCTGTAAAATGGCACATTTGGCAAAACCGTGTTGCACAAGCTTAAGACCTTGTGGGATAAATGGGGATAGGGGAACACGGCCGTGGAATGTAACATACGGACTTCATGTTTTTTGCTTTTCTGGATGCAAACTCTTTTTTAGCATTTTTTTGTCGTGGAACACAGCCAAATATTTCATGTTTTTTTTGTTTGTTTGTTTGTTTTAAAAAAAAACCTCAAAGGGAATACCTATACAGCACAATGCATTTACTGTATAGGTATTCCCATTGGCAAGATGGTGAGTTCTGTTTTTAGCTCACCTGGTGCTGATGAGATGGTGGGCAATCAGTTTGTTCGTCTGTCCACCCATCCATAAACACTTGCAACTTCAACTCTGAAACTACACACACGATTTTGATGAAACTTGACCACAACCTTCATCACCTGGTATGTACCAAAGTTTGTTCACAGCATTAAAAAAAGAAAAATCATGCCCTGTGGGGGCTTATGAGAGATTGTCCCCCAAAATAGGTGTACTGTATTTGCTTTCTTCTCAGACACTACACATGCAATTTCGATGACACTTGACCACAACCTTCATCACCCATGATGTACCAAAGTTTGTTCACGCTATTTAAAAAATTGGAGTCGAAGGTGGTCGATGGGGATGTTGCCCTCCAAAATTTGCTTTCTTCTCAGAAAGTACAGACAAAATAACGATGAAACTTGACCATAACCTTAATCGCCTGTGATGTACCAAAGTTTGTTCACGCTATTTTAAAAAATCAGGGTCTAAGTGGGTTTACCGGTGCAGGGAGGGGGGGGGGGGGGGGGGGGGGGGGGTGGAAGAGGTATTTACTACAACATTGGTTCATTTTACATTTTGCTGATTCTATCCAATGTTGACTTACCCCTCAGTATCATTATTTTACCAGGTGAGCGCCCAGGGGTATTGCCCCTATTTTTCACATACGAAATCGTGACACTAAGCGCATGATGCAAACGTCAAAAGGTAAGAGCTGATTGGCTATTCCCTCCATTCACAGGTGACAGATGTGGGTGGGTCTTTCTTTATTTATATATTGACTACTTTTGACGTTTGCACATGGTACATGCTTGGGAGTCTCATTGGTATACATTGCTGTCTAAGCTATTGCTCATGATTCACCAATAAGTGATGAAACCGGTCCGGTAGTTGAGGTTGTGTGTAGCATTGGAATTCTCCTGTGTGTATGATGTGCAGACGTCTTTATAGTTGTTGAGGAGCTCTGGGAAGGGTTGAGGCACCTAAAGTCACATTTTACATTGTGTAGAATTTCCATGTGTCCCGTGGTGTCTTTTGGTGGGTCCTCCAGGTATTTTGGGTTCTCAAGGTATTTTGGGTTCTCGTGGTCTTTTAGGTCCTTGGGGTCTTTTGTATGCCCTGGTTCTTTTGGGTCTTCTGAGTCTTTCGTGTCCTCAGATTATTTGGATCCCCTGGGTCTTTTGAGTCCTCAAGGTCTTTTGGGTCCTCTGGGTCCTCGGGATCTTTTGTGTCTTGTGGATATTTGGGGTCTTTTTGGTCTTGGGTCTTCTGGGGTATTTTCAGTATTTTGAGTATTCTGGGTCTTTGGGGCATTTTGGGGTCTTCGAGGTCTTTTGGGTATTTTAGGATTTTTGGGATCTTTCTGGTCTTCAGGGTCTTTGGGGTCTTTTGTGTCTTTGGAGTCTTCAGCATCTTTTGGGTCTTCAATGTCTTTTGGGTCTTTGAGGTCGTTAAGGTCTTTGGGGTCTTCAGTGTCTTTGGGGGTCTTCACAGTCTTCTGTGTCTGGGGTATTTGGGGTCTTCTGGGTCTTTTGGGTCTGGGGATATTTGTAGTCTTCTGGGTCTTTTGGTATCTTCGGGGTCTTTGGTGATCTTCTGGGTCTTTGGGGTCTTTTGGGTCTCCAGCATCTTTTGGGTCTCTGGTGTCTTTGGGGTCTATCAGGTCTTTTGGGTCTTTGGGGTCTTTTGGGTCTTCTGCATCTTTTGGGTCCCTGGGGTCTTTGTGGTCTCTGGCATATTTTGGGTCTTTTGGGTCTTTTGGTTCCTCAGGGTGGGGGGTCTTTTGGGTACTTAAATTGTGGGTGACGTCAGATCAGCTGTCCAACCAATGGGTGAAGTGTGGATATACATACATACATACATACATGATCACATACACTTGCATATATGTGTGTGTGTGTGTGTGTAATATATATATTGTTGCGGCTGTGGAAATTCGCATTACACCATAAAGGTCCCGTAGGTGAGATATATTTCTTAAGTACATGTGTAGTTGGCTCCAAACCCGTTGTCTAGAGGGAATTAATGTGATTCATTCGGGCTGCGATCCTTTGAGTTAGGTGTTTTTCTGTTCTGCTTTATTTTCGAACCAACCACTCTTCAACGTCAACAACGCCAACAACAACAACAGCCAACCCCACTTCAACGCCAACAACAACAACGCTAACACGCCACCACTCTAACAACGCCAGCACCACCACCCTCACAACCACGCCACCATCTCAACCCGCTACCTACACCAACGAACGCCATCCTCAGCGGTCTACGTACGACGGTTTGCGCGTTGAAGGCCGTCGAACGGCTTCGCCTCGTCCCCCACGAACGCGGAGGTGGGAGGGAACGAGAGGGAACGCCCCCTTCTCGAAGCGCCTCGAAGGAAGGTGGAGCCGAGAACGGGGCGGGGCGCCGGGCGTATAAGAGTCGGAGGCGCATGAGGTTCTCTCGCTCTTCGTTCGGTATTGCGCTCTCTCTGTTCGGTGAGCTTCGGCTCGTGTCGTTCTTATTCGGCGTTCTGGCTCTCTGGGTTCGGCGTGTGCTCTCTGGGTCGGCTGGGTCCGGGCGTCGAGAGGCCAGCACGAGCAGGCGCGAGGCGCGCCGGAGAGGCTCTCGCCGACCACGCTCGAGCGGGGAGTCACGGCAGAGGACGGTCGCCGAGGACTCAACACCGCAGGGGAAGTCGACTTCCATTTCTTTTGGGTTTTGTGTGAACGTGTGTGTGTGGCGCCACCGTGAAGTAGAATGTTTTAAGTGGTCCGTGTGTCGCGTAGTCGGTAGTAGCTCTGCTTCTTTTGTTTCTGTTTGATATATGTGCATTTTTGACTGTTTGCTATAGTGTGCTATTGTGTCTGTCGTCTAAATAAATGTGCTTGTGTGAATTCTTCCCGTGTCGCTGCGTCTTCCTTATTGGCTCCATCTTGTTTCACGTAAAGGGTTTGAGTGGGCGAACGCCCGTAATTAATCTGAACCGTCAAGGCGACGATAACACCGCTCGGTTATCCCGTAGTACGGAACGGCCGCAAGCGTCGTGTCCGAAGTCGCCTGGGCGAGGTACATCCCGGTTTACCCGCGGGTACTTAGGTATATCGATTTGGCGACACCCTATTCCGCGCGGTGAATGCGGACTGGTTGTGGTGAGGCCGAAAGGCCACCCGTGACTGATCCGGCGTTAGTCCGGGAGGGTCACGACGAATTGTCCGTCCGGTGGGCGAGGCGTCGGATTCGAGTCACGTGGCCGTCGCACGCCGACGGGCGCGAATTCGCAACACTGGTGTCGGAGTGGATTCAAATCCCTCCCGCTCCAAGCTAAATTCACAGGGAATCGGTTCAGGGGTGAGAGGAGCGCCCCCGATTCCCTCAAATTACGAGCGAAAAATTAACCCCTTACGGAAATAAGATGGGTCTCAAGGCGAGCGGGAGCCGGGGGTATAGAAATGGATTAGAATGTGTAGAATCCATGGTCCAGGATGAGACCCCGAGCAGTGCTTGTGTGCGGAACAGTCCCCCCAAATGAACCCAGGCCCGAAATGGGTGCGGCGGCGGCGGTGTATAACACCTCCCTTCCCCCTCCCCAAAACCCCCCGATCCTGGCCGAATCGGCGCCGAGTGCCCCGACATGGCCCAGCTATCGCCATGCTGGCACAAATGAAGGCGGATGCACTCGAAATGAGAAACGAAATGAAAACAAACACAAACGAAATGAAAAACGAATAAAAGGAGTGAACAAGCAGATGGAACAACAACAAACAAAATGGATGGAAACGCACTCGAAATGAAGGAAGAAATAAAAGAAATGCGGGGTGAAACGCAGCAAATGGGCCGGAGCCTGCAGGCGGGCATGAAGGCAACACAGCGAAGTGCGTAATGGCGACGCCACGTGTGGGAGCGAACGAGCTGGGAGGGGGTGCAACGGTTGTCAGGCCGCGGTGAGGCGGGTGAGAAAAAAATAATTCGGAGACGTGTTGGGCGAGAAGTGTGGAGGTGACGGAAAAAAGTGACTGTAACCGAGAGGGAAAAATTAATTGGGGTGACGGAGTCGTGCACGAAGGAAATAAAAATAGTGGCGTGTGAGAAAAGACTTCAAGACATGACGAAGAGAGTTGATAGATGGGACGGGAGGTAAAAACTGAGACAGAGGAACTGGGAAGACTGATAGACAAACAAAAGGGCAAGATGGAAGAACAGTTAGAAGCCAAAGCAAGTCGGAGTGTGCGGAGATGAGAAAAGAATTGGAGAAGAAAACTGAGTTACAGAAACACCAGAACGAAGAGACGGAATTACAAAACGAGTTAGGATGGTGAGAGAGGAAAGAACGAGAACGGAGAATGAAACGTTAAGGAACCACACTGTACAGATCGAACAGCTGGAAGCGAAGGCCAGATTAAGAATGAGATGCAAGAAAGAGTAATGATGGAAGAACGAATGAGACAGAAGAAGGAAA
>CM068961.1:37773251-37793573 GCA_035128595.1 Eptatretus atami
AGAGAAGATAACGCTACCACACCAACGAACGCCATCCTCAGCGTCTACTACGACGGTTTGCGCGTTGAAGGCCGTCGAACGGCTTCGCCTCGTCCCCCACCAGCCGCGAGGTGGGAGGGAACGAGAGGGAACGCCCCCTTCTGGAAGCGCCTCGAAGGAAGGTGGAGCCGAAACGGGGCGGCGCCGGGCGTAAAGGGCGGCGGCGGCTGAGGCTTCTCTCTTCTTCTTCGGTAGTCGATGCTGTCTGCCTCTCTTCGTCGTCGATGCTCTGCTCTCTCGTCGATTCTTTCTGCTTGGAGGTTTTCTCTGCTCTGCTGGCTTCTCTGTTCGCGCTCGCTCGTCCTCGCCTGGGTTCGGCGTGTGCTCTCTGTGGTCGGCAGAGAGGCGTCGAGAGGCCAACGAGCAGCGCGAGGCGCGCCGGAGAGGCTTCGCCGACCACGCTCGAGCGGGGAGTCACGGCAGAGGACGGTCGCCGAGGACTCAACACCAAGGGAAGTCGACTTCCATTCTTTTGGTTTGTGTGAACGTGTGTGTGCGCCGTGTCCGTGAAGTAGAAGTGTAAGTGGTCCGTGTGTCGCGTTAGTCGGTGCGTAGCTCTGCTCTTTTTTTTCTGTTTGATATATGTGCATTTTTGACTGTAATACTGTGTTGCTTATGTGTGCTATTCGTGTCGTGTTGAATAAAATGCTTGTCTGTTGAATTCTTCCCGCCGTGTCGCTGCGTCCTTCCTTCGTTGGGTCTCCATCTTGTTTCACGTAAAGGGTTTGAGTGGGCGCGAGACGCCCGATAAATTAATCTGAACCGTCAAGGCCGACGATAACACGCTCGTTATCCCGTTATGCATGGAACGAGGTCGCTTAAGCGGCCGTTCCGAAGTCGGCCTGTGGCGAGGTACACCCTCGGTAGGTTACCCGGCGGGTACTTAGGTATATCGACTTTCGGCGATTTACCCTATTCGCGCGGGTAGAATGCGACTGGGTTGTGGTAGGCCGAAAGGTCCCACCGTGACTGGATCCCGGCGTTAGCCGGGAGGGTCACGACTGAATTGTCGTCCGGTGGGCGAGGCGGTCGCGATTCGAGTCACGTGGCCGATCGCACGCCGACGGGCGCGAATTCGCAACAATACATACATGATCACATACACTTGGCAATATATGTGTGTGTGTGTGTAATTATATATGTATATATTGTTGCGAATTCGCGCCCGCCGGCGTGCGAACGGCCACGTGACTCGAATCGCCGGCACGTCGCCCACCGGACGGACAATTCTGTCGTGACCCTCTCGGACTAACGCCGGGAGCTAGTCACGGGTGGGCTTTCGGCCTCACCATGATCGTGCAATCGGCCACCCACGGGGATAGGGTTCGCCAAACTCGACTACCTAAGTACCCACGCGGATGGTAACCGGGCGATCGCACCTCGCCGCGGGTCGACTCCGACGCGAGCCGCTTGGGCGGGCCCGTTCCGTACTATCGGGATAACCAAGCGGTGTTATCGTCGACCTCGGCGGTTCAGATTAATTACCGGGCGTATTAAGCCCACTACGGACCCTTTACGTGAAGCAGGATGGAGGGTCAATAAAGAAAGACGAAGCGAAACGGGAAAACAGTTCACACAAGCACATTTATTTCGCGACACACGGGGAGCCATATATACAGCCAAACAGTCAAAATCACATATATCAACCCAAACAAAAGCAACAACGATGCAGATTTACTACGACTACGCGCACACACGCGGCAACACTTATACAGTTCTACTTTACAGACGGCGCCAACACATTTACACCAAAGCAAAGGAAAGAAGCCACCCTCATAGACAAGGGGCAGACGGGGCCCGTGGCCTTTATGGCGTGGGACTTGGCAGACCGAACGAGTCCCACGAGACCGTGCAGGTTACCTGCACCCCGGCGGTGCGATGGTGGGCGAGCTCTCTCCGGCGCTCTTGTACGAACGCGCAGGTCCCGCGACACAGCTGGCAGAGCGGCGCCTCCAGTCCGCGTCCCCTCCGCGACGTCTGGACTCTCCACCGACTGCAAGCTCCAACGAGCGGGTCGCTCTACGGACCGCTTCTCCGAGACCAGACGGCAGAAGACCAGAACCGCCGACTGACACTGACACTCTCACCGACCGTCCTGACCTGACTCTTCTCTCCTCCTTTTTTTAGCGGCGCCTCCGTGCGCCTTTTATTTCCCCGGCACCCCCTCCCTTCGCGGCACACGGGGGGGGGGGGGGGGGGGGAACATCCACCAGAGGAATCGGGGCGGGAGTTGAGTTCCAACCGTCATTCTTGTTTACCAGGGAAATCGGGTGGAGTTGAGTTCCAACCGTCATTCTTGTTTACCAGGGAAATCGGGTGGGAGTTGAGTTCCAACGTCATTCTTGTTTACCAGGGAAATCGGGGTGGGAGTTGTTGTTGTTCCCTTTTTGTGTTCGTGGAGATGTTGACGGTTGGCTGGCGGAGTGGTGAGGATGGCGTGGTTGTTGAGAGGCAGGTGTGGTTGTTGAGAAGCGGCGTTGTGGTTGGTGGTTGTGTGATGGCGTTGAGACGTGGTTGGTTCAAAATAAGATAAGAAAAAAAAACGCCTAACTCAAAGGATCGAGCCCGAATGAATCACATAAATTCCCTCTATACAATGGGTTTGGGGCTAACTACACATGTACTTAAGAGAAATCTCACCTACGGGTCCTGAATGGTGGTTTGCGAATTTCCACAGCCATAACAATACCCCTCCCCTTTTTACAGACTCGTCCCGAGTCGTCAAATTCTCGTGTGCCATCATGTGTAGTTCTCCCTAGTACGTTTACCTACGGATCCCTGAGTGCGACATTCATGGTATTCGTGTCCCAAAATAAATAACCTGAGGGCTGAGTAACTAACTAAACAAACCCACTCACACGGACGACTTAAATAAAATTGCCGGCGCTAGACAGACATGCGGGGACGCACTCATATGTACAGTACATCTTAACCTTAACTTACAAATTTACACTAAACCATGGCCCAGGATCAATGGACTCTGCAAAGAGAATAGCAGTTAGCAGGGAGCCAGGCTGCTGTGCATACAGTCTCTGGCTCAAACAATGCAGGTGATAGGGAACGGTGGCCGCTGCTCACACGCAGTCCTAGCCTCCCTTTTAAAATGAACCCAGTGAACAACGGCGCATGGGCTGCGCAAATGCAGTCTCCTGGCGCGGCTGCCTACAGGGCAGTCCCTGCAGCACGCGCGAATCTGGCGCAGCAAACAACGTTGCACGGCCGCCAATGCGGTCCGTGATGCGGCTGCCTACAGGGCAGTCCTGCAGTACGCGCGACGATCTGACGCAACAAACCATGTTGCACGGGCCGCGCAATGCGGTCCGTGATGCGGCTGCCTACAGGGCAGTCCCTGCAGCTTGCAACTGTTGCGACGATCCTGGCGCACGTGGCATATGAACAAGGGGGGCAAAGCAAAATTTTGAACGGGGCAAACGCAGAATCGAGGGCAGCGGCATGGCATGGCAAAGGCAGCAGGCAAACACAGCCCGGCAGAACAAGGCCGTTGCAGGCAAACACAGCCGGCAGACGAACTGGCCGGCACAGGCTTGCAGAAAAACAGCCAGCAGATGAACTGGCCGGCACAGGCCTTGAAGCACAGCACTGCAGCGATCGTGGCCGGTACAGGCCTCGCAGCAAAACAACAGCTGCGCGATGAAGTGGGCTGGCCTTTGCCTTGCAGTGGAGGTTGGTGAGGGAGTGTGGTGGTGCTGGCACTCAGAGGGCGGGCTCGGATCTGCTACTGTCTCCCTCCACCTATCGCCTTTGCTGTCACTGTACATACCCACTCCCTTAATTTTGGAAAACCCAATTTAGCCCAACCTTTTTTTGTTTTGTTGTTTTTATTTTCATCCTTACTTCCCCACTATAATTCGTCCCTAACCCCTTTACTGTCTTTGTTCGGCTAACCTATTCGTCCCTAACTACTCCCACCCCTACGTTCCCTTCCTGGAGGGGGATGAGGGAGAGCTAGCGTCCTGTGTCAAGGCCAATCAAGCCTCAGGATGGCCTCCCCAGACTTCAGCGATCTAACCAAAGTGGGTCCAGCGGCCCACAACAGAGCGAAGGGATGGATGGTGCGGAGGGGTACACTTCCTATCTACCCTATCCATTAACCTTTAAATACGCCGGGGCTTTCAACAAGCGCCTCTCGCTTAATCTATTGGTTCTAACAACCCAGATTCCGTCGCCTGTGTTGGTGTCCTTACAATTTCGGGCCTCGCCCCCCCAATTTTCTTTTCGTGCCCTCACACGGTCTCATGGCTGGGACGCATGGCTCCCTTGGCAGGCACGACCCTCTGCCGATTCCCCTACAATGGCACCCCTGGCACTAACTGCCTCCGAGCGTACCAGCTCCTAAACACCGGGGAGTGCCCTCCCTGGCGACTCCCCTGAAACGCTCACGTGGCAGGCTGGCTTCCCGGGCCCTTTCCGAGTGTCACCCGTGCCCAATGCACTGCCCACGCGGCTAACGGCGCCCGGCCCCCGCATCTGCGGGCGCAACCGTGCCACTACGCTATCCCGGCCCCCCATGGGCCCTTGCCTACCACGCCGACTAGCCCGGTGCCCGGGGTACCCACCTCAGCGATACTCACCTTTCGCAGCCACCTCCCAGCCCCGTCAACAGGGCTCCTGCACCCTCCAAATCAGGTTTCGAGCCTACACTCCCACCAACAACAAAACGACCTCCATTTTGTCAATTTAACTACCCACTAACTCACTTTACACTGACCCCGGGGTCCTGGGCGGGAATTACTCCTCCCCCAATCACTCATCGCACCATGCATTCCCCAATCACTCCATACACTCAGACCCGCTGGCCTCACTCACTCAACAAGCAATGTTTCCCACTCAACTCACCAACTCTTCAACACACACCATCGCTGAACTCTGCCATCCTCTGGACTACCTCCCCTAACTACTCGTGCTCCCACGTCGTCCCTTACACTAGTAGCACGTTCCATTTTAACACTACGTAGCTAAGCTACGTCCCTCTACACATTCACCGTCTGTCACTGTCCATATCCTTACTTGCAGGGGGATTCTCCCTCCCTACTGGGCTCTGTGAATCGTTGCAAGGCTCTGCGAGCCTTGCGCCTCTGCGGGAGCGGCTGTTCCGCACCGACTCTCCGGCAAGCCATATCCATGAGGGCGTAAGGTCGCCCTTGTAAGGTCTCAGGCGGTCGCGTGGACGATCCGGAGAAGGGCCGTGGTCCCATTTTAATTTTAGGACCACGTCACTGATTTGCGCCAGGACGACCCCCGGCCCTGCCAAGGTGAGGTGAGCTTCGGGCATCTGCCTTCCTCCGCGGGGTTAAAGAACCAAATCTTCGCCCCCGGTGGGTATTTGCTCACCTGGCTCCGGTGTCGTACCTGCGCTTCATCTTTATTGCCCCTGTTGGAGCTGGTGTCGTGCGAAGCATGACGCTTCCATGCCTTCCTCCAACCGACGGGCATAGCCCCCCCGGGGCCTATCAACGCGCTAAGGTGCGTCGGACGCACAATAATCGACGGGGCTTCTCAGCTCCGTCCATACATCAACAGCGCCGGACTAACCGCGGTAGACCCGTGCTGGGACGGCGCGATAGGCCATCAGGAGGTACGGGAGATGTCGTCTCCAGTCCTCCTGGTTAGTGGCGGTGAAGAGGGGCCAACTTTTGGACAGGGTACTGTTGAACCTCTCCACCATGCCATCAGACTGTGGTCTCAGGGCGTGTCCGTGTCTTTCGAATTTCCAGGAGTCTGCACACCTCTTTTAGTAACTCGCTCTCAAAATTCGTCCTGGTCGCGTGTGTAGCCTCCGGAATCCATACCGGCATGTAAATCCCTTCTACGAAGGCCTTTGCCACGACCCTGCTTCTGGTTGGGAAGGGCAAAGCCTCGGCATTTGGTGAAATAGTCCATAATTACGAGGATGTACTTATTACCCTGGCGAGCGGGGGCGGTGGTCCTAAATGTCCATGGCCACTCGCTCAAGGGGGCCCCAACCTGATGCAGTTGGAGCGGGGCCTCATCCTCTGTGCGCGTCCCTTTTTCGCGTACAGGCGTGCATGCTCGACACCAGTTCTGTACATCGTGCCCCATGTTAACCCAATAGAACCGCCGGTGGACCCGAGATTTGTTTTGGTCCTGCCAAAATGGCCGCCGGCGCGGTACCGGTGCACCTGTTTCAAAATTTGGGTCTTAAACCATCAGGGACTATCACCAGCCAGAAGTTTGTTCGGAAGGAATCTCCACCCACTTGCGACTAAGATGTTGTCCCTTTATTTCTAGGTCCTCCACTGAGCCCAGTATGCTTTGTTCGCGCTCCGAATGGGGCGACTCCCTCCCCACTGGGCCTCCTTTTTCCTGACCCATTTGTTCCTGGCCCTATCACGGGTCTTCTCCGCTGGGCCGTGCTCCATGCCAATACAACCAAATCCTCTCCAGCGGTTAGTGGCAAAGTTGGGCCCACCACCCGGGCCGCACGGACTGGGAGTTTCAGGGAGGTGTCTGCCAATTGGTCCCTCTCCTGTGTCTCTGTGCAATATCGCAGTTTTCCTCCAGACAGGGGCGTCGAGAGACGAGCGCATCGGCATTCCCATGAGCTTACCGTCTCTATGGCCCACTAAATCGTACTGCTGCAACTTTTCCAACCACTTGCAATCTGGCCTTCCGGTTCCTTGAACCGTAAGAGCCATTGCAAAGGAGGAATGGTCAGTTGAACCAAAAATTTCCTCCCGTACAAGTACGGGTGGAAATGGCTCACGGCAGACAGCAGCCAATAGCTCCTTGCGAGTTACGCAATAATTTTCGTTCGGCCTACTCATGGCCCGACTGTAATACGCGATCACTCTTTCACGCCCCCTGTGTCTGAGAACAGACTGCTCCAATCCTTCCTGGCTTTGCATCCGTGTCCAGGGTATACATCCGTCATCGGTGGGGTACGCTAAAACGGGTTGTGGATGTCAACACCCTTAATTTGAGGAAGGCTCCTGGCACTCCCCTGTCAATTAATCTCAACCCTTCTCCGTCAACCGGTGAAGGGCCTGGCTATCTCACAAAGTTTGCCAAACGCAGGCGGTATGTAGGAGCAAAGTCCAAAAAGCCCGTACTGTTTGACAGTTGTAGGTACGGGCCACTCCTCTACCGCTGTAATTTTTCCGGGGTCGGTCTTCACCCTCTCGCGGCCTATCTGTGTCCGAGATAGGCCACCTCTGTCGAACAAAGTGCATTTCTCTGGGCTCAATTTAGCCCTGCCTGCCTGAGGCGCCCAAACACCTGGTCCAAATTGGCTACCCTGGTAGATGTTTTAGCGTGTACCAGGACGTCATCCAGATACACCAGGCATGATTGCCACGGAATGCCGCCTAGTACACGCTCCATCAGTCTCTCAAAGTGGCGGGGGCGTTACACAAACCGAACGGCATCACAGTGAACTGTTACTCCCTTCCCTGTGGAAAATGCTGTTTCTCCTTCCCCGTCTTACCATCTCCACCTGCCAATACCCACTCTTGAGGTCCAAAGTTGAGACCATTTAGAGCCTGCAACGGCGTCGAGGGTATCGTCAATTCTAGGCAGGGGATAGGAGTCTTTGAGTGTCAGTTGTTCAGCTGGCGATAGTCCAGCGCAGAAACGTGTGTCCCATCCTCTTTTTAACCAGCACAACCGGTGACATCCAAGGACTTCCCGAGGGCTCATACACCTCACCTGCATTGAGCATCTTTTCAACCTGTTCATCAGCCTCCTCTCTCTTGCTCCATGGGAGCCTTCAAGCAGGCTGACGGACAGGCCGGGCCCATCGGTGTGGATCTGATGTTGCACCAGGCCCGTACGTCCAATATCCTCGGGTGACAAGGAGAAGATCCCATGTGTCGGTCAACCAGTTTGTATAAGGCCTCCCGCTGGGCATCTCCAAATCTACACTACTCGATTTACCATCTCGCAAATGGCCCGGGCAATTCTAATCAAGTCTGGAGACTCCCTCTGGGGCCGGTCGGCTCGACGTTACGTCCCTCAGCTCTGCGACCTCTTTTACTGGGGTGCAATCTGCACCCTTCGTGCCCTTCCTGATGTGCGTGGTTCGTGCTAACATTTATCACCCGAACGGGCACTATTGGCCCGTCGTACTTACCAGGGTGCGGCCCACGACTAAACCCGGGGTTGATGGCCCTGCCGGTAGTTCCGCCAGGCGCAGGAGCCCTGCCACGTTGGGTGTGCTCGCCACCGGGCCGGGACCACCGCCTCGGCACCCGGGGGAATGACCACGGAGTCGGGAGCCTCCAGCTCCACCCTCTCATCGTGCCTCACGCCCCTAACGGCAACTCCTCACCACCCAACTGCATGACCCCCCGGCCCAAGTCGATCTTACAACCACCGGCCGTTAGCACATCCAACCCTATTAGACATGGGTCGCACACCTTCGCCACCCAAACCTCTATCTTGTTTTCACGGTGCCCAATTTAACGACACGAAACCACGTCCTTGATGGGGCCGTTGCCCGGTAGCTAGCTGCAACTATGGTTTTGCAGACGGTGGTCTCATCCCAACCGTCTACACTCGAATCAAGGACCACAGGGCGATGATCGTGGCGCTTGCTCCTGTGTCCACAACGCGTCTACCCCTACGCCGGCAACTTTGCACCGATTTGTTAAGCTACATTGCCAATTTGGCCACAATTGATGACCTGTCGCAGTTCTGAGGGCTCTCTCCGTCCGAGCCTGCGAACACGGCCCTACTGTTCGGCACTTCTAAGTTTCCCGGGGACTGGTGGGGGGGGGGGGGTGATGGTTGGGCCTGGCTATCCCTATTGACCCGCGGAGTTTGGGTCTGGGGGGCTGTGGCTCTCCCTTCGCGGGGCCTTTCCCTGCGCGGGCGTTGCACTCCCGCTGCAGGGTGTCCCTTGCGCCACAATTAAAACCTCCTCTGGTAAGGTGTTTGCCTCCGTACGCCGAATTATACCCCCTCCGTCCGAATGGGGGTACCCCTGATGGCCCATCCCCCGCCCTTCCTGGGCCCGACCGCCTCTCCCCAAGTCCTCGAACCGGCGTCGAACATGCCCTGCACCATCTTTTCCATTCGCGCTTGGTCGCCCAGGGTCGCCCGCTCCAAGCGCACTGTCGTTCACGGGCCCACCTGTCGGACTGCCACCGCATGCCGCCAGCCCCTCCCAATGGCGTTCTGGCTGCCTCCAGCAGCGGCATACAGCCCCTTCTGGAGGTTGTCCGGCGCCATACGGTCAGCAATGCTCCGACATCGGTGCCCCCTATCGCTCGGAGAAAATGGTCCAGGGCAATCTCCTCCTGGTACTCCGGCGGCATGTTGGTGTGCCGATCCCCACAAGCGGCAAATGTCGTGTGCCAATTCTCCCAGTGGTTCCTGGAGCGTCGTTTGCGCCCGTTGAGCTGAGCTTTAACAAGCTCGTTCTGCTGGTCCATGCCAAATCGGTTTTTTAGGGCCGAATGGAGATCCTCCAGGGTCACCCCCTCACTGGGTACCGTGGTCAGGACTTCCAAGGCCGGCCATGCAGGGCCGCCGTGAGTTGTGCCACACCCTGCAATTCGTTCCAGCCATTGCCTCTGGCAACACACTGGAACTGGACCATGTACGCCTCAAGTCCGTCTTGCCATCGTACGGGGGTAGCGGCACCCTCGGTTCTTCGAGGTCCCCCCTCCAGTTCCCGAGGGACTCCTGGAGGGGTGTACCTCCCCAGTCCCAAGTGGCCTCACTCCCGCAGGGCCGAGCCATTTGCCCGGGTTCTACCACTCCTGTCCGTGTCTGTCGTGCCTCGCGTCGTCCCGCTTACTCTCCCAAGCCATTGGACTCGCATTCTGCACACCCACGGAACAGTCATACTCGGTACCCCCCTTAGGCCAAAAGACCCCGCGGCCTCTACCCTCCCCAAGCTTGGCATGCTCACCCCGCATGGGGCAAGCTCCTCCTCCGCCCTGTGACACCGCCCCACCTGGGCACGATCGCCTCGAGGGATGATATCCTCTCCCCTGTTCCGAAGGAGGTCACCCTGCCTCTCACACGGGTCTCCACACATTCCGTCAGTCTCCTCTCCATTTCCTCCATTTTCCCCTTTATTACTCCATTTAATTCTCCTATCGTCCCTAACGACAGTTCCCGACTTTCTCTCTTATTTGCTCCACTTCCCCTTGTACCTGTGTCACCACCTTATTTGTCTTGGATATTTTCTCCCCTGTGTCCTAAACTGCTCTTCCGTCTCGCCCCGTGTTTTCTATCGTTCCCCAGTTCCTCTGTCTTTTCTCCGGCTTTCCGCTCCATTTCATTAATTACCTCCTCATGTCTCTTTCTACATTCTTCCCCCACTTCCTTTAATCCTTTCTGTGTCTCCGCTTTTACCTCCTTTCGCAGGTTTTCAACTCTGTCTGTCATTTCCCGATGTCTTTTCTCACAGTCCTCCTTCACGGCTCCCAATCCCTCTTTATTTTCCCTTGTTCTCTTTTAAATTCCTCTATCTGCCGTCGTGTCTTCCCTATTTCCTCCTTTATTTGGCCTTGTCCCTTTTTACTTCTCCCAGTCCTTTTCCTACTTTGCTATCTTTCCCACCACTGTTTGTAAATTCGCATTCATTTGATTATTCATCCTGCACACATTTGTTTTATTTCGTTCATTTGTTGCGTATTTCCATCCATTTTTGAGTGCGTTTCCATCCATCTTGGCATTCATTGCCTGCATGTTTGCGTTCATTCCCGCCAGCATGGCGCTTAGCTGGCCATGTCGGCAACTCGCCGGGCCGATTCGGCCAGGATCGGGGGTTTTGGCGGAGGGGGAAGGGGAGGTGTCATAACACCGCCGCGCGCACCTATTTCGGGCTCTGGTTCAGTTGGGGGAGTTCTGTTCCTGCACAACAAGCATTTCCTGCTGGGGATCTCATCCTGGACCATGGATTCTACACATTCTAAATCCATATCTACCCCCGGCTCCCGCTCGCTTGAGACTCCATCTTATTCTCGTAAGGGGTTAATTTGGCCTGCTCGTAATTTGGAGGGAATCGGGGGTCGCTCCTCTCACCCCTGAACCGATTCCCCGTGAATTTAGCTTGGAGGCGGAGGATTCGAATCCCACTCCGGACACCAGTGTTGCGAATTGCGCCCCGCCGGCGTGCGAAGGCCACGTGACTCGAATCGCGCACCGTCGCCCACCGGCCGGACATTCTGTCGTGACCCTCTCGGACTAACGCCGGGAGCTAGTCACGGGTGGGCCTTTCGGCTCACCACGATCGTGCCAATCGGCCACCCGCGTGGGATAGGGTTGTTCGCCAAACTTGACCTACCTAAGTACCCACGCGGATGGTAAACCGGGCGATCGCACCTCGCCGCAGGTCGACTCCGGACGCGAGCCGCTTGGGCGGCCCGTTCCGTACTATCGGGATACACCGAGCGGTGTTATGTCGACCTCGGCGGTTCAGATTAATTACCGGCGTATTAAGCCACTACGAACCCTTTACGTGAAGCAGGATGGAGGGTCAATAAAGAAAAGACGAAGCGAAACGGGAAAACAGTTCACACAAAGCACATTTATTTCGCGACACACGGGGAGCACATATATACAGCCAAACAGTCAAAATGCACATATATCAACCCAAACAAAAGCAACGACGACGCAGATTTACTACCGACTACGCGCACACACGGCAACACTTATACAGTTCTACTTTACAGACGCGCCAACACACATTTACACCAAAGCAAAGGAAGAAGCCACCCTCATAGACAAGGGGGCAGACGGGGCCCGTGGGCCTTTGTGGCGTGGGACTTGGCAGACCGAACGAGTCCCACGAGACCGTGCAGGTTACCTGCACCCTCGCGGTGCGATGGTGGGCGAGCTCTCTCGCGGCCTCCTTGTACGAACGCGCAGGTCCGCGCGACACAGTTGGCAGAGCGGCGCCTCCAGTCCGCGTCCCTCCGCGACGTCCGGACTCTCCACCGACTGCAAGCTCCAACGAGCGGGTCGCTCTACGGACCCTTCTCCGAGACCCAGACGGGCAGAAGACCAGAACCGCCGACTGACATGACACTCTACGACCGTCCTGACCTGACCTCTTCTCCTCCTTTTTTTTAGCGGCGCCTCCGTGCGCCCTTTTATTTCCCCGGCACCCCGCCCATCCCTTCGCGCCACGCGGGGGGGGGGGGAACATTCCACCAGAGAATCGGGGCGGGAGTTGAGTTCCAACCGTCATTCTTGTTTACCAGGGAATCGGGGTGGGAGTTGAGTTCCAACCGTCATTCTTGTTTACCAGGAAATCGGGTGGGAGTTGAGTTCCAACCGTCATTCTTGTTACCAGGGAATCGGGTGGGAGTTGAGTTCCAACCGTCATTCTTGTTACCAGGGAAATCGGGGGAGTTGAGTTCCACGTCATTCTGTTTACCAGGAAATCGGGGTGGAGTTGTTGTTGTCCCCTTTTGTGTTCGTGGAGATGTTGACGGTTGCTGGCGGAGTGGTGAGGATGGGTGTTGTTGAGAGGCAGGTGTGGTTGTTGAGAAGCGGCGTTGGTTTGTGGTGTTGTGTGATGGGTGGTTGAGACGTGGTTGGTTCAAAATAAAGATAGAAAGAAAAACGCCTAACTCAAAGGATCGAGCCCGAATGAATCACATAAATTCCCTCTATCAATGGGTTGGGGGCTAACTACACATGTACTTAAGAGATATCTCACCTACGGGTCCTGAATGGTGGTTTGCGAATTTCCACAGCCGTAACAATATATATATATATATATATATATATATATATATATATATCAGAAAAAACACCCACATCTCTCACCTGTGAATGGAGGGAATAACCAATCAGCTCTCACCAAATTAAACCTAGTGGCGAGGATTATATAATATATCGTCGACTCCCACGCTCTTCTCACCGAAGAAGCTGCATAAAGCAACCAAGGTCAGCCCTTTGCTGTTTCAAACCCTTCCCAGAGTTCCTCAACAGCTGTAAAGACATTCACAAACAAGAAAAAGAGCAATCGGAGATTGCAGACCCTCACCAGGACTTGTTTGATGTGGTGTTTGTGTCGTTTTGTGTGGTGTATTTTGTGTGGCGCTTGTTTCCTGTTGTGTTATGTAATTAATGAGACATAGTTGGACCTGCCACTTTATAACTGCTGGCAATGATGACCGGGTACCAAGACGTCTCGCTTTGATGCAACCCCGCTTTGAATGGACACCTAACCCTGACTCATGACGTTTTTTAAAATTATTTTTCAATTGAATTCAGAATGGGATTAAAATTAATTCAATTCAAATCAAATGGAAGAACAAATTGGTACAGTCCTGCATTGGAGTAATCAGAAGGAACCCAAACAGGCCAAAAGAAAACATGAAGTCTTCAGGAGGAACCTGGCTAGGATTCGCATTTCAGCTCTTACTCCTCTACCCTCAAACTCATCCAGGCATAGCCAAGTGAGCCTTATTTAAAATTAAAAAAATTCATTCCCCATGAGTACTTGCTGTGTGCCAATTTTTTCCTTGGTGCGGTTTCAGCGATGCAGAGGTCCAAAGTTTTTCTGTTTTTCCAACATGGCTGCCACACCACCTGACCTACGACATCATAATTATCATTGAAACATTCGACATGAGTAGTCGCAGCTATGGTGAAAATTTCATCTCCATCCGACAAGCTGTTGCAGAAAAAAAACACGAAAGTTCTGTGCGGACAAACAAACAGACAGACAGACATAAAAATGAAAAATCGCTCATAGTGACAACTTAGCGAAAAGGAACAGCACTCAGTAGAGCACGTACTTCCGCCAGGTTGAACAATATAAATTTTGTATCCACTGATAGGTCAGATCTGGATATGGACCTTAACCAAAATCGAATTGGCTTGTTCTTGTCACTTAACCATCTCATCCACCTAGTTTTGTCATAACTCGTCCACAACTTTTTGAGATATCATGCTGTACTTCGTTTTTGTCCCCATCTCTTAATGGTGAAGAATGACTTGAAAAATGTCGAATCTGGATCCGTAGTCGGATATTCACCAAAATTGAATCAATTAATCCTTTTCACACACCCAACCTGTCCACAAAGTTTATGCGGAATCCATCCATAACGTTTTTAGATCCTCGTGGAGGATCTCTAAGTCTTACTCACGTTGTTGTTCTTCTGCTTCTTCTTGTGGACTTTTTTGTTTCACAGCCTACAGTTTTCATCGAAACTTCCTGAAACTTGGCGTATATATGTAAAAATCCCCGCGCAGACAGTAACCATCTCCGATTTTGAAAATTTCTCCTAGAAAAAAAGTTGACGTCATAATATCGCCGCTAATGGAAATCGCCTATACCATTATCTCCGAAACTAGGCAAGCTGTTTGAATTTTGTTTGCGGGAATCAAGCCGGGCATTAGCACAGATAATTTATCGCAAACCTGATACATCACAATGACGTCATATTCGTTTTTATGACGTCATCATTAAGAGGACGAGGATCTTAGCTCATTTGAGCTTGTTGAGATATTGTGCTATATATAGTTTTGGCCCTTTTTCTCAATGGTGAAGAATCACTTGAAAAATTCTCGGATTGGGTTCCAGATTCGGATCTTCCAAAAATCAAATCAATGAGTCCTAAAAGGCAAATTGATTTGATTTAACCTAAACAGTAATTCTAATTAACTAAAAGGCTAATTGATCCTAAATGGCTAAAACATAAACAGTGAAAAAGGCCTGCCTGACAGAATATATGTTTTTTTTTTTAATGGCCCTGACCTAAAGAGTATATGAAAAACATAAACTCAGATGATCGTCACCATCAGTCTGGTCTTCACCAACAAGTTTGTGGAAGTGTTTCATGCCCCAATCAAAAGATATTTCTGAGTACCTCAGAAAAAGAGTTGTTGATGCTCATGGTTCTCAAAGGGGTTACAAATTTTTCTGAAGATGTTTAGCTCCACCAAGCCACTGTCAGGCAGATAGTGTTCAAATGAAGAAAACTCAACACCATTGTTACTCTTTCCAGGAGCGGTCGTCCAACGAAAATCACTCCAAGAGCAAGGCGTACAATAATCCAGGAGGTCACAAAGAACCCCAGGGTAACATCTAAGGATCTTCAGGCCTCTCTTGCATTGGCTGTCAGTGTTCATGAGTCCATCTTCACAAAAACACTGAACAAAAATGGTGTGCATGGGAGGATAGCAAGGAGGAAACCACTGCTCTCCAAGAACATTACTGCTGTCTGAAGTTTGCCAAAGGCCACCTGGATGACCCAGAAAGCGAGTGGAATAATGTTCTGTAGACAAATGAGTTGAAAGTAGAACTTTTTGGCTTAAATGAGAAACGTTATGTTTGGTGAAAACCAAACACTGCATTCCAACATCATAAAAACAAACGATATTGTATTTTGGCCTGTTTTGACATCAAAAATAATTGGTGATTCAATTCAGTAACCTGAAATATAAATCCTCTTCAAATTTCAAGTCAATCACATGAAAATTGAGGATTTTAGAAATACCACATTAGTTGTTGACCTTGGGCTGTATTGATCTTTTGGTCTATGTTGACCTTAAAATAATTGGTTGGTTGAATTCAATGACCTGAAATATAAATCCTCTTCAAATTTCAAGTCAATCGGGTGAAAATTGAGGATTTTAGAAATACCACCCTATTTGTTGACCTTGGCCTATGTTGACCTTTTGACCTCAAAAACAATAGGCCTCTTCCTTATGATAAACTCTACCATGTGGTGAAGTTTGGTGAAGATCGGTTTAAAATTGTGACCTGTAGGCGATAAACAGACAGACAGCCAGACAGACAAACGGATAGACAAAGACAGACAGACAGAATAACAAAATCGACTGAAAAATCTTCGATTTTGCAAGTAAGAAGCTGAGTACTCCCTTCCTTCGGCGCCTGGCGATGACATCATGCATCGCCAGAATATGGCATTGGGAAGGAGCGGTGTACAAAAATAATCACTTGTAGAGCGACGCTTCACAAAACCGGACACTCGGGAGAGCGCATTCCAGGCTGAACAGTTTACGTTTTGTATCTCACTAATTGGCCGGATCTGGATCCGGACCTTAACCAAAATCGAAACGATTCATCCTTGTCATGCACCCAACATGTCCACCTAATTTCAGCTGAATCAGTCCACAACTTTTTGAGATGCCATGCAATTTCGATTTTTGCCCCATCTCTCAATGGTGAAAAATCACTTTAAAGATTAAATAATTATTGTTTCCGGATCCGGATTCAGATCTTCACCAAAATTGAAACAATGCCCTGCTATTCGCGGATTCGCTATTCGCGGATTCGCTATTCGCGGATTCGCTATTCGCGGCGTTTTCTAGGAACGTATCAGCTGCGAATAGGGCGGTCCAACAGTACTTATCAATCTTTAATTTTGCAAGTAACAAACATGATCAGAAACAAATCTGCCTTTTATTTTAGGTTTTTTTTCCCTCATCTGCCAATTATTTTACTTTTTCTGCATTTCCTCCCGTGAACCCCTAGGCTTACAGCTTTTGTGGCAAAAGTATTCTCACAGGCAAGGCAGCTGGTTTTTATTCCGGTTTCTGAAATCTGCGGCTCAGTACGTTGGCTTATGAGAAAGCAAAATGAAGACGGTTCATTCCTTGAAAGTAAACCAGTCGTCCACCTCAACATGATGGTAAATCATTTATACTGTACTGTTTTATAATCTTAAGTATCAGTGTTCTCTGATACATATTATATCCTGGACCCCTTGGTGTGCAGCATTCAAGTAAAGCTGTCAAATAATGCATTATTGTTTTTCACCTGGACAGGGTCAGGTGACTGGCAAAGTGGTACTTACTTCATTTGTTTTTATCGCTCTGCTTGAAGCTCGAGAATCCTGCATCAACGAGGTTGAAGTGAGTTCTGTTTCCTGGTTTCTTATTTTTCCTCCATTTTTCCTTTTTATAAAAGGAGAGTCAATTGAATTTGGAATCTTGTGTAAACGTCAAATATATATGTATGTGTATGTGTATACATATATATATATATATATATATATATATATATATATATATATATATATATATATATATATGTATATACATACAATCATACATATATAATTACACTAGTGGGGTGTGCATACACATTGTAAGCAATAACAGACCGTGCTTCGTACATTTGTACGTAATAAATAGAAGCTTCATGATTATGGGTCAGCATCACTGACCTCCTGCTAGATGTCAATTGAGGTTTTTATGCCTCCGCTGATGAAGTCACCAGAGGCATTATGGTTTTGGGTCGTCCGTCCGTCCGTCCATGCTAATTTTCTCTTTTTTTCTCTGCAACTGCTTATCCGATTGACACGAAATTTTCAGCACAGCTGCGACTGCTCATGTAGAATGTTTTAATGACAATTATGATGTCATAGGTCACATTGTGTGGCAGCCATGTTGGAAGAAAGGAAAAATTTGGACCTCTATCAGCTCTAAACCGCTCCATGGAAAAATTGAAACTTGGCACATGTCAAGTACTCCCCATGGGAAACAAGTGATTTTTTTGATAACATCAGAGGTAGCTTCCTTATGTCGTCATAATTGCATACGTAAAACACTTTATCCGATCAGTATGAAAATTTTTGAGGGTCATCTAGGGCTAAATTGTTTGAGGGAATAAAATTGATGATGTCATCGGTCATGTGGTTCAGCAGCCATTTTTTTTTAAACAAAAAAGCTTCAAAAGTCTTCCTCTCTGAAACAGCTGAACAGATCGATGCAAATCTTTACAGGTATGATCACTTATCCGTGAGGAACAAAAAGTTCTCCATCTGTGACATCATCAGTCACATTGTTTGGAAGCTATAATTTTTTGAAGAATAAACCTTAAAAAATCTTCTAGAGAACGGCTTGACAGATCGAGGGGAAACTTCACCCACATGTTCCCCAAGCCTTGGGATACCAGGGTGTTCACAAATAATTAATTGGTCACATGGTCTGGCAGCCATATTGGATTGAACAAAAATATTTAAAAAATTAACTGCTTCATCAATCGATGTGAAACATCACAATTATGATCTAGTAGTGATGGGGAATACATGTTTTAAATTTCAAACTGATCAGACACATGGTCTGGCAGCCAGAATTAGTTAATATTTGGAATCTGGGTTCAGGGATTTAAATCGAACCTGGTACAAGTATGTATAATGATGTAATAATGAGGGTGGATGCATATCTGGTGACGTCAAAGAGTGCCCTTCTCGTTCTTTCACAGTTTACAGTTGTTGAAATTACAATTTTCAAATGCTAGATATCAATTGAGGTTTGTATTTCAAAATTTACAGTTATATAAATGTATAAACAAACATTTTAATTAAAGTATATACATTGTAACACTTACCGCTGTGCTGTACACACAGTCTCAGGTCGCTCACCTGCAGTGAGCACAACAAGGCTACACTTATTTTTGGATATTTTCATTTACGGACGCTTTTCGATGGTTCTGTGATTATTTTTTTTTTTCCTTGTGTATCGGCTTCGATGTCAATTGGCATGCAAAATTTCAGCTTTCTACATCACCCAGAAGGTACCGAACATTAATGTCAGTCAATCAGTCAGTGGTTAGAATGAGCTTTTCATATCTTAGATCTCACCAGGCTCAGAGTGGCATAATGGTTAACATTGTCCGCAAGTAAATTGATATTATCCTGGTATATTCCAGAGGCAATGTCGAGGCGAGCCAGTTGTTTTGTGACACTCAAATGAGAAAGGTTGCAGCATCCAGGATGTATTGACTGTGTAATGGGGTGGTTAGAGTGGTGAGGTGGGAACAGAGAGGGATGATTTATGGACACAAACGTTGGAGACAAACATTGGGTTCAGATGTAATATCTTGTTTTGAGCAGAGATTCAAGCGATACTGTTTCTGGTGAAGGGGAGAGAGGGGGAACTCACACCGGGAACAAATTCAATAAGGTGCCACTAACTCTTCGAGGAAGGACAGCATAGGGAACTCAGCCTGAAGAGTGTTCTGTTATAGCTGGATCATATAACCTCTTCAACGATGCTTATTTTCTCAAATTTGATGAAAAATGTAAATAATTAATGAATAATTTTAAATGAATTGCTGTTCTATGACATATATTCATCTTCTTTTTGTCTAGGGATTCACAGTTGTAGTGGAAAAGGCACATGGATATCTAACAAGCCAAGCAATGAATGGTCTGGAAGATTTTCCACTGGCCATCACTGCATATGCTCTTAGTTTGTGGAAAGTCAGTGATGGAGCAGCAAAAGTTACAATGCATACGTTGAAA
Source organism: Eptatretus atami (assembly GCA_035128595.1). Classification (NCBI taxonomy): domain Eukaryota; kingdom Metazoa; phylum Chordata; class Myxini; order Myxiniformes; family Myxinidae; genus Eptatretus; species Eptatretus atami. The sequence continues at coordinate 37,792,517 of CM068961.1, forward strand.
ACTTCAGGGCTACAAACTGAAGGTTTGTACACCATCCGTTATCTTTTTTCATTCTCAGCAGGTGCAAAACGAATCGGTGTTATTAAATCTCCAAAAATTACAACAGTAGAACATGCATTTTCTGTTTAGTTCAGCAACCCCTTGATGCCTACTCTGGAAGGTAAAATTTTGAAAACTGGGAGCACCCATCAAAGATGATAAATTAAACGTTTCCTTCCCTTAACCTTATAGCCTGGTGTTGGCTTAGTGGTTAAAGTGGCTGGCTTGGGACCTTAGGGTCCTGAGTTTGAGCCCCTGTTTTCCATTGAATTAACACAAGGTGGGGTTGACTCAGCCTGTCATCCTGCTGAGGTTGGCAAAATGAGTACCAGTGTATTTGGGTAATAACCATTTGGGGTAACCTGTGTTGGAGTGGCAACCTGTCCAGGACTGTACTCTTTGCCAATGAAACTGCCTTGGCAGCCCTTTGTGCCTTCAAGGCATGAAAGGAATGGTATTATTATATTAACATTGGGAAAAGTTCAACTTGTATCAACATACTGCTGTGATATGTGATGTCTTTTTTTTTGCATTGATATAAAACTGGCAGTGGAGCTTGAATATAAATCGCATCTATGATATAGACATTAGTTGATATCAGTATATCTGATTGTGAGTTACAAGGATATTCGTCAACAATGGACAAATACAGTGTATGGGATTTGAGCCTGGGTTCTGAGTGTCCCGGGCCATTGCTTCATATACTGTAGGAGGATTAAACAGGCTAACCAACATTTTTTTTTTAACGAAAGAAAGGAAATGATTATATTTGTTGTCATTTGTTGTGAATTTTTATTCCGATGTATTTCTCTTGTTAGAGTTAATACATTGGGGTTCAAACAAAGGGAAAGCTGCAGCAGTGGAGAGCACAGCCTATGGGCTTCTGGCGGCTATTCAACATGAGGAGGGTGAAATTGCAGAGAAGGCAACCAATTGGCTTAGCCAGTCTGCAACTTTTGGTGGTCATTACCAGTCCACACAGGTATGATTAAAATATATGTATATATATATATATATA
>CM068961.1:37793583-37803962 GCA_035128595.1 Eptatretus atami
TATATATATATATATATATCTGTTTGTTTGTTCCTTATAAGTTTTCAAACCCATGGCCCAATTTCCCCTAAAGTTGCTATACCATATTATTTTCACCTGTGGAACTAGGTCAATGTCAGAATAATTTTTATTTTAAATCGGATTTCAAAGTTGATCAAATTTTGCTGATCGCTCATCGTATATCAGATGTCTCCGTCAGCGGGAAGAAGGTTGGAGGTTCGATTCCGCCTCTCTGCTTCACATTTGAATGTGATTCTCTGTCCGGAATCAAACCACTTGCCTTTAAATATTTATATTCTATATAACATAATGGAAAGTAACCTACAAAGGGAGTACACTTTCTGTGGGACTACAGTGAGTTGAAGTACTGAAGTAGTCATCACACGCTCATGTACGACCATAAACAAGGAAATGAGGCCAATTGGGAAATCATTGCCGTGTTGCATTCCCGGATTAATTTTTGCTACAACTCTAAACAATCGTATTGTTGTTTTACTCAAGTCCAACTAACCCCATCGACATAGTGGACCCAAATTGGGTTTGTATATATCACTGAGTTTGCTTGCTTGCTTGATGCCTCTACTCATCAGAGGTGAGTACGTCTATAAATTGAGTACTATTGGAACATAAAAAATAAAATCACAGTACAGTACGCACAAATAAAATAACTACATTATATCACAAATAAAAATGTGTTCTTGCCTGTAATTGTGTTTCAGGTACTTTATTTAATAACGTAAACATTTTGCAAAAAATCGCATGTAATGAAAAAATAACATCGACTTATTTTAAATTTAAATTTATTTATTTAAATATTTATAAATTTAACTTATTTAAAATTTAACATCGACACAATAATGGAAAAATGAAAGTATTTAAATGACATCAGTTGAATTTAGCACAAAAATGACTCAGGTTTGTTTGGCCTTGTCTATTCTGTGTTTCTTTTGTATGTTCCATGTTTAATGTACAGGATACAGTGATGGCACTGCAAGCACTGACAGGGTTTGAATCACGCCAATCAAGGATGAAAAAAATGGACTTATCTTTCAAGATACGAGCAGAAGAAAATGGTGTGTTTGACAAGGAATTCCAAATAACAAATGACAATGCCTTTGTCCAGAAACCATTTAAGGTGAGGCTTCCTTAAGAAAGAGCAATGTCCATTTGTGATGATATTTTCAAGTAATTCAAAAAAACCCCACCCCTACAGCCCCTAAAACTGAGCAAAAACAAATCAGTGGTATTTGAATAAAGGAGAATAATTTGTTTCTTTTTCTTTTTTTTACACCCTCTTTACCTTATACTCTGACAAATATTTTACCTGACTTTGCGAAGTTTAAACTTTCACTTTTTATTCTACTCAACTTGAAATGTTTGCATTTGTGCTGCATCTCAATGCTTTTTAGCTCACCTGGAATGTAGTTCCAGGGAGCGTATGGGATGGCATGTCATCCGTCCGTCCATCCGTAAACACTTGTAACTTCTTCGACGAAACCTCTAATGGGATTGTGACCAAACTTGGCTAAAATGATATTTGGTATGTTGCAACTCTTTTTTCATGGCATTCAACAACAAATCGGGTCTAAGGGTGTCTACAGGGGGTCAAAGTGGGTCCATATTTGATCCCTCAAAATAGCTATTTGCTTTCTTCTCAGAAACTACACACACGATTCCGATGAAAGTTGACCACAACCTTCATCACCCATGATGTACCAAAGTTTGTTCACATCATTAAAATAAAAATCAGGCATTTCCTCCCCAAAATACGTATTTATATTCTTCTTCATCACATATCTTGTGGGCCATGATCCACGCCTACCAATGGTTCCCTAATTATCTTATCCAGCCGCTACCAGGTGAGCACCCAGGGGTATTGCCTCGATTTTTGCTATTGCACTGCTGAAGTTGGTCGGGAAATGTTGACGAGTTTGCCAGTATACAACTCTTTTTGACAAGGTCGGCAATTCTCAATATAATTATATTGTTGCATAGATGGCCATAGGGGCTAACCCGAGTAAGATATAATAGATATTTCATGAATAAACATATTGCATTAGTGTTTGGTTTCTGTGTCAAAGGATAGGTCCACGTGTCGAAGAGTGTGTTAGCAGAAATCCAAAGTCCTCCTGTCAGGTGGACAGATGTTATGTTTTCACCCCTGTCTGTTTGTTTGTTTGTTTGTGAGCAGGATATCTCAAAAAACGTAAAGGACAGGTTCAGACCAGATATGAGAATTATTTAAATGATTCTTCACAATGGAGAGAAAGAGTCAAAAACGATGTACAGCACGATATTTCAAAATGTTGTGGACGGGTTGTGACAAAACTTGGTGGATGAGTCGGATCGGTGGCAGGAACAAGCCAATTATATTTTGGTTTAGGTCTGGATGCAGATCTGCCCTCTCAGTGGGATACAAAACAAACTGTTCAGCCTGGTGGAGGTATGTGCTATGTGCTCTGCCGAGTGCCATTCCAGTTATGTACATGTTAAAACCACTCCCATTGCCACAGCTTAGATATCTAGATCATTTTCTATTTGTGATCTGTCTAAATGTGGTTTTTTGAGAAGGTAAGCAGCTACTGTACACATGCAGCGAACCTCCTCAAGGAGGCTAGAGGATCACAAAGGAAGGAGGTAGAGGTGGGCGGGGGGGGGGGGGGGGGGGGGGGGGCATGCCACATCAGTCATAATGTCAAAGGCAGGGCAATGTCCCCAAGGGGTTGAAGCCTCAAGACAGCCAGCGTACTGCCACTCTGCACATCCAGCTTGGCACAGTCGCAAGAAGCTATAAAAGCTGTGCTGGGAGAGCTGGATGACTGTTATTGGAGTGAGTCAAAGGAGTTGGTGAGTCAAATGAGTGAGAAAAAGGAGTCAGTTATTCGAAAGAGTGGGTGGTGGAGCGAGTCGGAAGGTTGACGCCAATGAAAAGCTAAGCGAAAGCGCTGCAAGGGCAAACGCGGATTGGAGTGAGGTGCAGAGTTCAGACCAACTCTGTGTCCCTGAAACGGTGCGAGTAAAAACACGGTGCAACCTGACAGAAAGCCTAGTAGGAGTCCCAACCAGGAGGCAGCGAGTCTTGTCTGCACCGACTCCTGCCACAAGCACAACCACCACACGTGTGCATAGCATGTGGACTGGTCTCTTTTTGGTCTTGTCTTCCTCTTTCTGTATCCTATTTGTGAATGTGAAGGCCATAAGTTATCGGATAAGCTTACGGAATTAGGGATATAATCGAGGGATATAGTCTGTTTGGAATTCCTCATTAATTATAGTGTTGCTTCTCTGTTTTCACTTCCCCTCTTTAATAAACCCTATTTGTTCATTATTGGAGTGTTTGTTTCGTGTGCAGTACAGAATTGGTAAAAATTACCATGGCATGAGTAAATCCACAGTCGTTGGAAATTGCCCCTTGTTAGGAGGGTACAAACACAGTGGTTCGTTAAGGGTCTTCAATGTGCCCACATACTTTTGAACTGACCAACTCAGCGTATGTGGCAGGTTCATTGGAGTTACAGTGCGTCGGAAACGAAAGTAAAGATATTTTGGGCCTTCTTCTAGCAGACGGCACTGCTGTCCCAATGACTATGCGTCACTAAATTGGTGATCATTTGGCTGCGGGATTCGACCATGTCCACCCGCATCACCATTACAATATATTCTTAGTCGCAGGTGAGAAAGCTTGATTCATCGAAGATTTGATTGCTTCTCTCATCAAATGAGAGATACAGTTAGACCATGAGGATTTAAAGTGTGGAGTGTATCTTGATTCTGTCATTGCACCTGTTTGGGTTTGTGTCGCTTCAACGTTATGTGATTTTTTTGATGCCATTGCTGAAAATCCCACCAACTAGCAGTAAAACCAGTGCAGCCATTTAGTAGTTGCACAGCTTGGGAGCTGCATGCATTTGTGCTACTTGTCAATATTTAGCCTCACCGGTTCCTGAAGCTACAGGACAGGAGAGGAGAAGGTATATTAATTGGTTTGTGGCAGTGTGTGTATGTATGCCAGTCAGTCAGTGAGTCCGTATGCAGACCAACTTTAATATAACGCCTTTGGGCAGCCTACTTTAACACTGTAACTCAAGATGGCTATAAGCACACTTTGATAATGTTGTCTAATTTAACCACAACATATTTACATCTGCTTTAAATAGTTGATTTTTGGACCTTGAATGGGAATGTCTCTTTCAAGTTATTCTCACCATTTTCTCAGTGTGTTTGCCCACACCGCCCATGGTTCGAGTGTGTTGCAAGGCCTACTGGCTTGACTTGCATGCCCAACCGGCCTTAGAAACAGTTCAACAAAGATGTACAATTGAACCAGAATTTTGTTTTTTCCTTGAATGTGCATAATTTCCAAGTTAGAGATGATTAACCATGCATTTTATAATTTGTGTACTCTTAACCCTGTGTCTGTCTGTGTAGCTGTGTGTTGTTGTCAAGGGCCTCCATTTCTTCTATACTGCTTAAAGAGGAGGTTTATCTGTGTATGTCGATATCCTGCTAGGTTCCCAGATGAGAATTGAATATTCCACTTCTGGTTCCTCATCAAAGGATGCATGTAGCTCTGCACTCAAAGCTATCTCCCCCAAAATAATGATTACCATCCAGTGTGGTCTTCTTGACTTTTCATTTCCTCTGCCACCGAACATGGAAGGAGGTTAGAACACAGACCCCTTTCTGTCTGTCTGTCTGTCTGTCTGTCTGTCTGTTTGTCTGTGTGCAGGATATCTTAAAAAGTTGTGAACGGATTCAGAGGAATCTTGGTGGATATGTTGGGTGTGTGACAAGGAAGAACAGATTCAATTTTGGTGAAGATCCGGATCCAGATTCGGATCTGATAATTTTAAAAGTGATTCTTCACCATTGAGAGATTGGGCTAAACCGATATATAACACGATATCTCCAAAAGTTGTGGACGGATTCGGATAACACTTGATGGACACGTTGTGTGTGTGTGGCAAGGACGAATTGATTCGATTTTGGTGAAGGTCTGAATCCGAATCTGGATACGAGAATTATTTAATATCCAAAGTGATTCTTCGCCATTGAGAGATCGGTCCAAAAACGAGATATATCGTATTTCAAAAATGTATTGGGCCCGATATGTTCTCGTGGATCAGGCATTGCATGGCGGAGGTAAGCGCTCTACCGAGTGCCCTTCTAGTTTTATTGTTGTTTCTACTTGTTAGAAGTTGTATTTTTGGTGTTTTATGTATCTGTTCCTTTTTGTTGTTCTTATCTGTGTAATCTTTTTTTGGCACATGCTCCACTCTGCCTCTCTTTTACATCACTCTTTCCTTACACTGTTTTCTCCCCCCCCTTCCCTTTTTTATTTTAACTTATTACTAACACTACTCTCTATTAACAGTCAATAGAGGCATGCTCCACGCATCTTTCTTTAACAAGTAAGGCAAAATGGAACCTCACTTCCAAAAAGCACAATGTCCTTGCTCACCCATTCCCTACTAAAGCTTTGGGCCTTGTTTTGAGCTTTGTCCCTCATCCCCATCTCTTAATGTTTGCTCATTATAACCAAGTAATTCATTTCATTTTTCATTTTGTGACTTTGTTTTGGTCCCACTTGTTACAGGATTGCTTTGCAAATACTGTGACAGAGCAAAATAAACTTTAAATCCAACTCGATAATTTTCAACGGATTATTTTCTGAATTTTCGATATGTCCATTAGCGTGTCCACCCATGTATTGGGAAATTGGGTTGTGTGTGTGTGTGTGTGTGTGTGTGTGTGTGTGTGTTGGTTGTTATTTCCATCTACAGGTTTAAAAAGGTGTAGCTTTAAGATTTTATGTTGTTTCCTTTGTCTCATCATATGGACAATTCTCTGCCATTCTAACCAGACCATTCTGTGTTTTGTGCACTTCTCATTTAAAATAATTATCCTCTGCATGTTGTCTCCATACATCATTTAGTATGTAAAGCGATGTTTTGTTAGCCTTGTGATGTTATAAAATGGATAAATTGTTAATTCCTCAGCAAGACAAATGGTTCACAGAATGTACTTGTTCACCTTAGGGAACATGGCTATTTATCCAGACACACCATTAATGTAACACCTATTTCACGGTTTTTGAAAGCTATGGTTAAAAATAAATACAATCAAATTAAATTAAAAACACCCATGCGATTTCAAATTATTTGCCTTTGTACAGGTACCAGTGCATGGACAACTGACAGTGACAGCAAGTGGCACAGGACAAGGCATTCTCACAGTAAGGGTTACTTAAGTACCATTGATTTAATGTTCTTTAATGATTTCTTTAAGTACCATTAATTTTAATTTAATGTTAATTTAAGTACCATTAACACATTCTTTAAGTACCATTAATTTAATGATTTAAAGTACCATTGAAAATATGCATTTGTTACATATTTAAAGTTCCTTCCATAACCATAAACAGCATGTGAACATTTGTTCATCACCAGTTGAGAAATTTCATGATCAGGGGCAACGCTGGACACTGGCACACGAGGCCCATTTCCCGAATGTTTTTGCTGTGCCCCGAATCCATTTTAACCCCTTGGCTACCTTGATTTGACTGAAATTGTAAATTTTAAAGTGTACAACACATTAAGGAACATGAGAACAAATTAAAAAGCAAAATAACAACAAGATAAATCCAGGGCTTTTTGTAACAACGACATTGACATCCAGGAAACAGCCCTGCAAAGGAAGAAACAAAAACATGTGGATGATTTTGTGGTTGAATCAGCATGTAGTGTCGATGAATATGTCAATACACTCAGATAATTTCAGGCCAAAATTATTTTATCCTTGTTTAGACCGGATACTTGCTGAGTTTGACTAGAGGTTCTGTACCATCCAAGCAGAGCTAATGATGGGAATACGTGCATGCAGCCTGCGCTTACCAAACTCTTTCTTGGTAGAAGACTTAACTACACTTTCAAAACACTCCCAAATATAACTAAAACAAGAGGAAGTACTTGGTGCTGAAAATTACCTGGCCCGTAAACAAGAAAAAGGTGAAAAGCTTGACATGAAATATGCGTGTGTATCAGCGCTTAGATCCTCTCATACTTCCAACCTTTAAAAGGTTGTGCAAGTAGCACTTACTATCCCAGTGAGTAGCTGCAGTTGTGAAAGATAATTTTGTGTCATAAGATGGAATCTGTGTCAGAGGATGCCATCATTGATTATTTTTCAAAGATGCACAACAGACGTATACACTGATGCTTCCCAAAAATAAATAAAGGTAAACTGTTTACAAATATGACTTTTCTAAAACCGTGGGTGGTGAGGGTTAATGAATAGATAAAAGATGTGACATTGTGTTCAATCGATTTGAAATGTTTAATAGTAGATATAAAATGTAAGTTTGTGTTGTTTTTTTATAGAATCAACTAGAGTTTGTAAATGAATACGTTTTTGTTTTTGCACTTTATTCATTGTTTAAATTCATAAAGGTTGAAATACATCTCATTGAAACTACAAAGTCCTTTCATTTTAACACCTGCAACATCCTTTATATGTGATGCAATAAACGTAATGATTAGCCTATTTTCAAACACATGCCACTGTGCGAAATGTTTTATGGGAGTGAGATGTAAAGTTTGAGGTGAGCCGGGCTCCAAATCGTTTTGGAAGCGAGCGACGCCTCCGTTTATGATGGAAGTCTTATGAGTTAAATCATTCAACAACTTATAATGCCCAAACACCAAGGTTTGTACCATCTGCAAGCAAATTCTGAAAGTATGACTGAAGTGGAAATTTTTTATCCCACCAGTACCGCAGCTCTCACTGCTGTTTTTCTGGCACATTTTTGTTACCTCCCTTTTCCATACACAGTTTGTAAAGAAGTACAGAGAGAAGGTGGTTATTAAAAAAGACTGCAAGGGGTTTTCTCTGGAAATCACGACTACTCATCTGGACAGTGAGTTGAAGTGTTTATTTGGTTTATTGTGTTCTATAACTAGTTCTACCTGTAAAATTTTCAGTTCTTCTTGGATATTCTTGCGATCGTTTGCAGAAATGGTCATAGAAGATACATACATAACTGATAAAGCAGCAAACAAGCAAATTAAGACTAATCGTGTTGACAACAGTTTCACACTTCCATAACACAGCTTTTATAAATTAGTGCAACATTGAAAACAAGTATAAAAAATGAAAATGAGAGATAGATATGAATAATGAAATTACATGTTTATATACAGTGAATAGGAAAACAAAACGGCGGGAGCAAATAAGTGGAAGAGATCAGGGCAAATACTTCATTCAAATTCATTTTGCATGGTAAAGGGTGGAAACAGGATTTTTGAAAGGTGATGGATACTCGGTTTAATGTAACAACTGGGGGATCTGCTTAGCAGGAACAACCCAAACTCTCCTTGAATCATTGAGTTATGTTGTCATCAATAGGTAATCTTTTGATGATTCTGCAGCATTTTAAATTGTGGAAGTTGAGAAGATTTGTATACGTCACAATTTTGATTAAGGTCTGGATTCAGATCCAACCCATCAGTGGGACACGAAATTTAAACTGTTCAGCCTGGTGGAGGTATGCGCTCCACCGAGTGCCATTCCGTTTAGCCAAATGTCACTCCATGAGTGCTTTTTCATGTTTGTTTGTCCGCACAGAACTTTTGTGTTTTTCTCCGCAACCGCTTGTTGGATTGAGACGAAATTTTCACCATTAGTGCGACTATTCATGTGGAATGTTTTAATCATAATTATGACATCGAAGGTCACGTGGTGTGGCAGCCATGTTGGAAAAACGGAAAAAAAACTTTGGACTTGGCTTTGTGGTTAGGGTGGTGGCTTGGGATCCTAAGCTCTTGAGTTCAAGCCCTGTTTTTCTGCTGAATTAACACCAGGGGGTTGACTCAGCCTGTCATCCTTCCGAGGTCAGCAAAATGAGTACCAGTGTAGCAGCCAAAAGGCTGCACACGAAGAGAAGGGGTGTTTGCGGGTTTATTAAATCTGGAATTGGTGTGGCACAGGCATGATGGGCCGAATGACCACCTCCTGTGCAAAATTTCCTTGTAGTTCCTTGACCTCTGTATCTCTGAAACCGCACCAAGGAAAATATTGAAACTTGGCACACGGCAAGTACCCCACATGGTGAACAAGTAATTTTTATGACGCCATAATTGCATATGTAGAATGAAATTTTTTTAAAGGTCATCTAGGGATAAAATGGTCCACAGAAAAAACATTGATGACGTCATCGGTCACGTGATTAGGCAGCCATATTGTTTAAAAAAAAATAATACCTTCACAAATCATCTTCTCTAAAGTGGCTGAACAGATCGAGGTGAAACTTTACAAGTATGAATGCCTATCCATGAGGAAAAAAATGTTCATACACATGATGTCATAGGTTACATGATGGTTTGGCAGCCATATTGGATTTATCCAAAAACCTATAAAAATCCTCTTCTCCAGAATGGCTGGACAGATCGAGGGGAAACTTCGCACAAATGTTCCCCAAGCCTTGGGTGTACAAGTTTGTTCAGGAATAATTGATAGGTCACATGGTTTGGCAGCCATGTTGGATTGAAGAAAAATGTTAAATAAAGTTTTCTCTGGAACCACTTAATCAATCGACATGAAACTTCACAAGTGTAATCTAGCAGTGATGGGGAATATACGTTTTAAAATTCAACTTGATCAGCTGCATGGTCTGGCAGCCAGAATTTTTTTTTTTAATGTGGGTTCTTTAAAAAATATATATATTGTATTTTTATCTTTTGAGAAAGGCTCACTTGGCTGCACCTGGATGGGTTTGAGGGTAGAGGTCAGGTCAGGTATGGGAGCATGCGCCGGAGCAGCGCATTGCTGCGTTCACTTTCCGCCGGCATTCCAGGGGCTTCCGTCTGGCAATCCCCCAGGCAGATGCCTGGCCCATCCCCATCAATTGAGATGCTGATCAACCTGCTGCAACGACAAGGCATGTGCTCGGCCCATTGGCCTCCTCCACTCACGAGGCTCCCTCGCTGAGAGAATCTGGTGAGCAGGATCAGCGTCAGGAAAAACGAGCCACATGTCCATACAGCCGCAGCTGGACGCTCACGGACTATGCAGGTAACAAATCTCATTTGAGTCTCTCTCAGCAACCGCTCGTTGGACAAAAAGTCCAACCAATGAAAACCAAGTATTCTCCGAAGAGACCTGGTACCAAAGGAATTGTCTCCATCTCAGATCCCTGGTCAGAGTCCAAGTCTCATATCCATAGAGCAAGACTGGAAGCACCAGGGACCTGAAAACTCGGACTTTCATCCACCTGCACAGGTACCGGCAGCACCACACCGCATGATCCAGTGAATCCATGACTCCCCAGGATGGACCCAGACGGTTGACCTCTTGCTCACAGCCAGCAGAGACATGAATATCAC
>CM068961.1:37838165-37850502 GCA_035128595.1 Eptatretus atami
ACACACACACACACACCCCAAAGTGCGAAAGAATACCTGCATAGAATGAGGATGATCCTGAGAACATATCTCACTCCGAGAAACAAAATCAAAGCCATTAACCAACTAGCAGTATCAGTGTTCCAATAAAGTTGCAGAATAATACACTGGCCACAAATTGAAATCAATAAACTAGATATCAAATCAAGAAAACTCTTCACTATTCACAAAATGTTCTACAACAATCGATGCATCCCAAGAATGTCCCTGCTGAGAAGAGGAGGTAGCGCGGCCTGATGGAACTCAACCAAGTGCAAAGAATGACAATGGTAGGATTGGCTGAATACATAAACAATTGAGCAGGCTACTGAATCCAATTTGTAAGCAAACACGAAGACAGCAACCATCCAAACCCACCCGGCAAAACATTTCCAAAGACAAGTGCAAATGGAAGTTGTCACGCATGAAACTGAAACAGCAACGAATACAGCCCCAATGATTGCAAAAAAAGACAAAAAATATAAAGCTAAGTAACAACAGATATACACCAACAACTGGGATAACAACAAAGGAGCAAGGAGATACAAACAATAATGACCGCACTGTGGTCACAACCTGCAACAAAATCTGATAACGGGCTGATTGGGAAACACGCATTTACAAAACAGTTAAAATATTTACAGCATGATTGGGAAACACACACTTATTGCGCTATTAAAAGAGTAACTTACATCTCTTATCCATGTCAACCTCCACCATGGTTACATGAGAACGAGCTGAATGGGTCATTCCATGTCAAATCAGCCAAAAAAATGAAATTCTGCGGTGACCCCCTCAGATTTTCCTGAAAAATTCTCAAAGCTACCTTAACATATATGAGGAAGTTTGCCAAGTTTTCGCTCAAAATTCCAAGTAGTGTCCGAGATATGGCCCTACAAACACCCTAGGTGTTCATTCTGCAGTCGCGAGTTGCAGATTTGTATCTAAAGCATTTTTGGAGGGCTCTAAATTCCAGAGTTTTCAACAGAGTTCTAAAAATTCACACAAATGGTGTCTATTAGTGAGGCTTTCAGAATCTGACATGAAAAATGTTCCACTTAAAATACATTTTAAGATAAGTACTCTCAAAAGTAGTGATTTGTAACATGCAGTCAAAAAAATTTGAGTTTTCCAAATTGCTGCCAACAGTCAGTTTGTTTCATCATTGAGAAGAATTTTGTTGCCTGATTTACATCAATCTAGTGACTGGATCATTTACACAAGAAACTGAAACCTTTTGGAGCAAATCTGGGTGCTATAGTGTCTAACTTTGCTCCAGATCACGACACTGAAATTTACCCCGGTTTTACCGAAGTGTTCACCATGTTGACAGTTACACAGCTCTTTTTAAATTTTTTTCACTTAAAGACACATACATAGGCAAACTGTGGTAGAAAATTCAAGAGTTGTTCTCAATCCCTTGTATTTTTAAACGAATTTTTTTTTTTAAATGCATCAATTTCTAATGATTCTGCAGTCCAAAAGCGACTTTTTTTAAATAAATTTTTACTAACAAACATATAGAAAAAAATAGAGTACTGTAAGGAAGTATGACTTAAGTGGAATCTAACAATATATAATCAGTTTAGAAGAGCTTAAAAGAAGTGTACAAATCATTTCCAAAGTTAGGCATGAAGCACAACTCTATCTTATTTAGGCTTTAACCTAATACACAGTACAAACCTAATACACAGTAATACACAGCCCTGTAGTAACTGCCAATGCTCATTGTTACATTTTATTATATCCTGGCAATTATAAAACAGAGAAGATACTTGCGATGGTTTTTAGTTAGTTAGATTAGATAAATCATTATATCGCCATCCACCGACGACCCACGGTACCGCTCTGCCGTGCTCGCACTTCATGCTCTAGCTATTGCTACTGCTTGCATGGCGGTGAAGCAAGGGCGTGTGTTCGCGCTACCTTCGCGGCTAACCGGCGCTCGCTGTCGCGAAGGCAAAGGCAAATCTTTGTGGTAGTAGCTTTTTTTGCGAGTCCGGACACGCGGAGTGCGGGCTTCCCCGGTATGGCGCCGAACCCTGTCCCCGGCAAAAGGGAGGGCCCCATGGAGCCCCGGTTCCAATACAGGGCGAACAGTGATTGTCGGTTCAACTAAGGTGCTCGCCTCCCCCACTGAGGGAGGATCTATAATTACGACACACTTCGGTTCGAAGAGAGTCCGGGTGAGCTGGGAAAGTGGAGGTCGTTCTTGGAGGGGTGGAGCCTGGGAAAGTGAGTTGTGTCTTGAGGCAGGCGTTGGAGTGAGACAGGTTCGGTCGGCTTGATAGCGAAAGAAAGGAGGAAGGTCGTGGAGTGGGTGTGTGCGCTCTTTTGGGGGTGGCGTCGTGTTCGAGTGTGAGAGAGCTGGGAAGATGCTCACCCGACCTTGACCGGGTCTCTCAAGGAAATAGGTCCTGTCTGGCAGCCCGTGATCGCGCCGGCCTTGGAACTCCGCCTGCTTTGAGACTCGATGCCTGGCTCGCTTCGCAGACTGAGCGGGTCTCGCAACGCGGGCTGGCGCGTGGACCGGGAGCGCATGGGACCATGTGACGGATGGCCACACCACGGAAGCAATCCCTTCCCGTCCCCGTTCCAGGGTACGCGAAAGAACCGGCAGATCTGCGAGCTCACCTCGCGTCTGCTGGCTGGCAAAAGGTCCTTTGCAATACATCTGGGTTTATTTTTTGTTGAGTGTGCAATGCTGAAGTGTGTGGGCGCCGTCTTTTAAGTGGAACTGCCATTAGTGTTTTATTTGATGCATTGTAATCTTGCCTGGTTTTATTTTCGCAAACAAGTCTGCATCTGTCTCCTTTTGTAAGGTTCTGTAGAAATTGTGCGCGCGTACATCTTCTTCTCTGCTTCGCCTGGCATACACAATCCCAATAAGCCTGTTCGGTGTGGCCACATAGACTTGTCCTCGCTTTAGTGTACAATAATTCTATTGTAGAAATTTGATCCGAGTTCGTTTTCGTCTTTTCCTCATTGGTCCAGCTGATGATTCAGGAATCTGAGTTAGCGCGGGTCTTTTATCCCGCGATATCTGTTCATGTGAATTCTCGCCCGGTAGACGTTCTTGGGTAGTTGCCGCTCGGTCTGGCTCCGATGCCGGGGAAGGTGGTTGGGTAGTTGGTTAGAGTAGATCGGTGATCGGGCAAGGCGTACCGAGGGCATGTTCCTCTGTGTAGACGATAATCCGGCGGTGGGTTAATTAGGTATAATTGGTTCTAGGACAAGACGGACCTTACGGCTATGCGGTGGAGGTATTGGCGTCACGGTCGGGTTAAGCGAGCGCGTGCCGCACAGTCGGAATATCGTGGAGTGAACGGCCCACAATCTCCGGGAGTCTGGTGGGAGACGGACTGTAACTCGCTGCACCAGTGAGCGGTCCGCTCTCGCGCCACCGCGGCGGGACCCGGCCCGCGAACATTATTTAGTATGATATATATATAGTGATATATTATATATATAGGGTATAGGTATATAGGTAGTATAATAGTATAAGTGATAGTATACTATTGGAAGATCTTCCATGGTAAATTCTCAACGTTTAATTGATACAAGCCAATGACAACAGTTTTCGATCGAACAACATTATGCAAACGCACGCATGCAGATATATAGAGCTATAATATATATATAGTAGCTATATTATAGTATTATACATATAGTATATTACTATAAATATGGTGGCATATATTATATGATATATAGTATATTATTAATGTTAATTTATTATATATAGTGTATGATGTATATATATATATTGTATGTGCCTAACCCGACAGATCATATACCGTGGGATGGTAAAAAGTATGATTCTCAGGAGGAAATTATATTAATTGAGGACCTGATAACAAATAAAATTATTGTAATATGAAGACAAAGCAACTTCAATGGATTTCCATGAACTCTTAAGGAGATAGAGTTGCTCTTGCAAAAGTATTCGCCACGCCAAGCCAACAATGCACATTTCGATGATTATGTATAAACAAATTTTTTGCAAAAGAAACTTTTTTTTAAGTTCGGCAGCTGAAGAGATCAAAACAGACCAGCGTGCCTAGTTGAAGGAGGTTACAATGTTCGGGTTTATACGCTGCAAAAAAAACAGTACCAATCAAAATTCCTGTTACTAAAAGTATTGCAGCCGTCTTCAGTCGTACTGTTGTGGAAACATCTTTTTGGCAGCAATGTCTTTGCCATGAGTGCTTTTTTGGTAGGTCTCTACCAGCTTTGGCACAGATTAATGGTGGAAATCTTTTGCCCATGTTTCACGTGAAACTTTCTCTAGTTCTGATCCAAGTTTGATGGGGATTTGTCGATGGGACTGAAATCTTCAAGTTTTCACTCTAAATTATTTCAATTGGGTTCAAGTCAGGACTTTGTGGCTACTGAAGACATTTAATATCCTCTTATTCAGCAGCTCCAGTGTGGCATTAGCTTTGTGCTTTGGATCATTGTCCTGCTGAAATGTGAATCTCTGACCCAGTTTAAAATTCATGGCTGATTCATGACAGGTTTTCATCATGGATTCTCCGTTACTCTTGCACCGCCATTGTCCTTCTCTCCTGACAAGGCTGCCAAGCGCACCTGCTGATGAGATGGCAGCCGCCATAGACATGATGCTGTCACCACATGCTTCACAGTTGGCATGGCGTTGACTGGTGTTGTGCAGTGTTAAGCTTGTGTCAGATGTAACCGCTTTGAATTTAGACCAAAAATTCAATTTTGTCTCATCTGAACACTCACCTTTCTCCACAATGCCTGCAGTATCATTAAGATGATTTTTCACAAACTTTATACAAAATTTTTAGACAGCGGACTTTTTCAGTAATGGCATCTTTTTCAGTAATAATTGTATAAGGCTCTTGGAAGAGCTCAGACACAGAACAGATCAGGACACAACATAACCAGGGAACAGCAGGAGAAATGGGAACACCAACAGCAGGGTGGAGGGAAAAAGTCGATGGAGACGGGCAAAGAGGGATGCAGGTTACGGACGACAGCGGATGGGAGATGGAAGCGGTGGCCAAGATGGATACATAAGCAAAATTTTGGGAGGGGTTGGGATGGTTTAAAGGGTTCCAAAAGATCATAGTTTTGGATGGGGTTGACTTGAGATGAATGGTGCACAGTTGTCTTTAAGACCTGGAGGAGGAATGCGATTGAGGAGAGTGTGGAATGTGGTTATAACAGGCTGGCAAAAGAAGGAATAGTGTGGAGGTGAACATTGGTTATAGATTTTAGGCAGTTTCACTCGAGGGGGTTGTTGGTGGACCACGCGCATCGTGCAGATCCTGGGGGGGTTGGGGGGGTGGGGAGAAAGCATGGAGAGGGCAGAGGAGGCAAACCAGAAATGAGGGGGAAGGAAGAAGACACAGAGACCACCAAATGAAGTGTTTGGCCCATGGAACTCAGCTTCATCATGAGAATTTCCAATGATCTTGAAAGCCTTCGTTTCCATGGTGTCAAAAGCTGAGCAAGATGTAAGGTAGGAGTGCCAGCCCAGAGGGGAGAGCAGTAGTGCATCAAGCTGCTGATTAAAGCCTTGTAGGTGGATAGAGCTCTGGTGTGCCAAGGAAGGACGTTGCATGACGTATAGATGCCCATCTGGCTTTGGAGGCCAACTTTGAAATGTGGCTTGCCGAAGTGAGATCATGGCTGTGAGTGAGACCCAAGAGTTTGAGTAACTGATCTTCATCAAGGTGGGTGGTTGATAAAGTAAATGGGAGGGTTTGCAGTACTTTCCCTCGGAGAGAGAGAGAGAGAGGAGAAGAGAGAGAGAGAGAGGAGAGAGAGAAGAGAGAGAGAGAGAGAGAGAGAGAGAGAGAGAGAGAGAGAGAGAGAGAGAGAGAAGTATTTAGACAGGGAGATAGGCCCGGTTTAATTAGACATTGAGAACAAAGTTCTCATGGTGTGGTTCCCTTTTACCATCAGTCCAAACCTTGAAAGTCTTATTCTTAAGTTTTGCCAGATCAGACTCGTACCCTTAGCACCAAATTGAAGTGGCACCATTTCATCATATTCCACAATTTATTTAGATTTTTTAGTCCAGGCACCAAACTCGTCTTTTCAGATTTCTCTCGATCCTAAGAGGAATGGAAACATTATAAAGATATATGAATAGAGATCAGACTAATTAGCACAAGAATGACTTCAATTAGTGACAATTATACTTTTAATTTAGAAAAATGAGTACAAACACGGAAATTGTCAGAAACAAAAGCTGACCATACGTGTAACAAGAATCAGCTACTTACAGTAAGATGAAAATATATCAGACTAAGGTCTTTCAAATCTTATTGAAGTAATTGGCAGTCACCAAACATGAACCATTTCCACTTTAATAGAAGGCAGGAGAAACAAATTGGAAATCTACATGCATGATATATACCTGATACATGCACTCTGAATTTGTCCCTCAAGAATGCTTTCCAAATAGACTAATTAGCATACGAATGGCATGTCCAGAGGGCTAATTTATTTAGACATTACAAAGGGCTAAAATAACACCTTTAATTAGACGAATGAGTACAATCATGAAAGTTTTCACAAATAACAGCTGCCCATACATGTAACATGAATCAGCTACTTAGGAATGAAAATAAATCAGACGAAGGGTCTTAAGATTGTTGTTAAAAACAAAAAAACTTTTTAAACGCATTAAAAGAAAACTTTTTCAAGAATGAGCAACGAACTATGCGAAGCGTCGTCTTCCATCGTCGTCTTCCCATCGCACAATACATCAAAAAGCGGCTGTGTAATAGTGTGGTGTCCAATAAGATGGTGTGCAGATACCATAGTGAGTGCACTTACCTTTGACCAGACTGCTCTATGAGACCTAATATCCCAGACTGAGAAGGCAACAGAAAACCACATAACAACAAAAACTGCTACAGTGCTCTTCTCCAGGAGGGTTCACACCCTCGATTTTTGTCACATATTCATGTGTTTATAGTGTAACTTTAAAATGGATTAAATTTAGATTTTTTGTCACCGATTTACACAAAATACCCCAAATGACAAGTGAAAATATGTTTTTTGAGAATTCTTCCAAATTTATTGAAAATGAAAGTTGAAATTATCTAATTTACAAAAGGTATTCAGCCCCCTGAGTCAATACTTTGTAGAACTTGCCTTGGCGAGCGATACAGCTTCGAGTCTTCTTGGGTATGTCTGTATACAGCTTTGCACACTGGATTTGGGGATTTTATCTCCACATTACGGTGCCCAGACCGGGAATTGAATTGCGTGGACAGCCTGTGGTCACCCAGATAGCTCATATGGCAAAGCACCAGAGGACTTGAGTTTGATTCCTGGTCTTGGCAAAATAATTTTCATATAGAGATGTATATTTATATGTATAGTGTATATGTGATATATTATATATGTATATAATATGTGGCTCGCCACGAGGGAAAGCACTTGGGTACCTCCCAAACGCCTGGTTTCTGAGGCTGCTGGGCACAGATAACTCCACGTGCTGGCAGGTTGCAAGCAACCAGCGGACGCTGATTGGTACTGCCAATCCTGGCATGATTACACGACTGTCACGTGTTACCGTGTTTCCGGTGGATCGACCCCACCAAGCAAGTTTCATGCCCTCGATGGCGTACTTGCATTAACTTACCGGATCAGGTGCAGCCGAGTGGAGCTGTGAAGTACACATTGGTAAATGAGCAAATCAAGTGGGGTTAACAACTTCCCATCTAACTATATTTATGCACTGTGTCGGACCAATAAAGGAAAAAGACAACCAAGACAGATTGGAAATAACAACAAACAATTATTTATTACACACATACACACACACACAACACAACCAAGCTAGTATATACAGCAAGAAAGCAAAAGGCACGTAAGAGCAGGTTTAATCATAACACATATTCTTATTATTCAGTCTTACACAAAATATTGGCCATCATTCACTCAGGGGAGAAGAATAAAACAAGAAGAACATGAAAAGAAAAGAAAGTAGAGTCTCTTCTTTTCTCCTCATCGCACACAGCCCAATATACTCGAGAATGCAGAGGAAACTGGAATGGAGAAGATGGGCAGTGGTGGATATTGGGGGGCGCTATGGGACATGCAGCCACGTCCCTGAAGCACCCAGAGCCAGAAGGCGAGTCCTTTATAGCATTCCAGAATATGCCAGCTAGATATGCGACTCGTCCTCTTCTGCTCAGCTTCTTCCTCCCGGAGGTTCCCGTTCACCCTCCTCATCCTTGTGGCTGACAGGTTGACAGCTGGACCGATGTTCATGGAAGGATGTTCTTTTTCCATAGAAGCTTGCACCCAACTGCTCGTGAAGCCTTTCTTTCTTCCCCCTCACGAGCCTTCTCAGTCTCCTTCTTTGCACTCTTGCCCTGTTTACTTCCCTCTCTCTAATCACTTTTCTCCCTTTCTCATGAGCCTTCTCTGTCTCTCAGCCTTCTGCTCCTCTTTTCTCTTTCCTTCGTGAGCTCTTTCCGTCCCGGCTCATGCGAGCTTCTCCCAATGGCCGCAACCAATGGTGGCGGGTCTATGATGTGACTTGTGGAAATGCCACGTCATTCTGAGGGAACGCTAGGTAACAGGCCCCCGCCTCTCCCTTCAGGGCGCCCAAAGCTGCAACGGAAGCCCCTGCCCTCCCTCGGCGCACAAGCATTTACTCATACAGTTCTGCACTGTACCACACCTGCGAGAAGCACTGCAACCCTCACATGCCACAACAGACACCAAGCCGTCATGTGTTGTGCCATGAACATGCATGTAAGAACGGAACAAAAACAGAGAGGGATTCGCCAGACTGAGGATGACCGAATGGCTGCGGGGTTCGAAGGCTAGCCGATGGGTGAAGGAGGGATTGTCGAAAGGATTTTTGGTGAAGGGGAGGTTATTCGTGAATTGAGAAAGGCGGAGGTGGGGAACAGACCGACGATGGTGTGAAGGAAGAAAAGATTGAAAGTGCAGAAGGGGGGGAGGGAAGACATTACACTGGAGAAAGACAACCTAACCAACGCATGCCCACCGACAAACCCCTTGAGCAAGGGAGCAAAGACCAAGGGCTATCGACACAAAGACTCATGAAATAACTAATCCTCAGGTCACCTACATGTCCATGTTATGCTTCCCCTGGGGTAAGTTTGCCAAAACCATAACAATATGTACTCGGGGTGTTTAAAAAGATTTAGCTTTGATGAATAATTTTGTTCTTGTATTGAATTAGTTTACCCAACTTGTGAGTTCATTTCTTTTTTTGGCGCAAGCTGTTTTTATTGATCAAAACAGTTTAAGTTTTCAATTTGTGTTTGCATCATGTAAAATAAAATGATCTAATCTCTAATGGTTTTATTTAATCATTTAACATGTGAACAGAATTCTCATTGAACTAACTTTTGAAACCACTGCTGTGTGTTTTTTTAATTATTTGTCATTGCATGGAGCTTGTGCATGTTTTTAAATGGTCACTGCTCCTTGGCCCATTCCAGATTTCCGCTGTAGCAAATCCTACCACCCAAAGATGGAGATGAACCCTGATGCTTCCTGTCATGGAAATATCTGCAATTGTCTTGCAACGTAAGCACTTATTATAATGCACAAACATTGTCGATTTATCATTGCATGGAGCTTGTGGTAAAAATTACTTCGGTCCAAGCATTTCTGGAGATGGAGCACTCGATGTTCTTGTGAAGAGATTTTTTTTGACTGTGGTTGTTGCCACGGAAACACCATATTTGTGCTATTTGTCCTTGTTATTAAGTCAGAAAATGTGACAAGCAGAGAGCGATGGGAAGAAAGGGAAGTGCAAGATAAATGAATGAATGCTTTTAGTGCTTCAGCTATGCCATCATAAACCACACACACACACACACACACACACACACACACCCCAAAGTGCGAAAGAATACCTGCATAGAATGAGGATGATCCTGAGAACATATCTCACTCCGAGAAACAAAATCAAAGCCATTAACCAACTAGCAGTATCAGTGTTCCAATAAATTGCAGAATAATACACTGGCCACAAATTGAAAATCAATAAACTAGATATCAAATCAAGAAAACTCTTCACTATTCACAAAATGTTCTACAACAATCGATGATCCCAAGAATGTCCCTGC
Organism: Eptatretus atami; assembly: GCA_035128595.1. Taxonomy (NCBI): domain Eukaryota; kingdom Metazoa; phylum Chordata; class Myxini; order Myxiniformes; family Myxinidae; genus Eptatretus; species Eptatretus atami. The sequence goes on from CM068961.1 coordinate 37,848,287, forward strand.
TGAGAAGAGGAGGTAGCGCGGCCTGAATGGAACTCAACCAAGTGCAAAGAATGACAATGAGGATTGGCTGAATACATAAACAATTGAGCAGGCTAACTGAATCCAATTTGTAAGCAAACACGAAGACAGCAAACCATCCAAACCCACCCGGCAAAACATGTCCCAAAGACAAGTGCAAATGGAAGTTGTCACGCATGAAACTGAACACGCAACGAATACAGCCCCAATGATTTCGCAAAAAAAAGACAAAAAATTAAAGCTAAGTAACAACAGATATACACCAACAACTGGGATAACAACAAAGGAGCAAGGAGATACAAACAATAATGACCGCACTGTGGTCACAACTGCAACAAAATCTGAATAACGGGGCTGATTGGGAAACGCATTTACAAAACAGTTAAAAATATTTACAGCATGATTGGGAAACACACACTTATTGCGCTTTAAAAGAGTAACTTACATCTCTTATCATGTCAACCTCCACCATGGTTACATGAGAACGAGCTGAATGGGTCATTCCATGTCAAATCAGCCAAAAAAATGAAATTCTGCGGTGACCCCCTCAGATTTTCCTGAAAATTCTCAAAGCTACCTTAACATATATGAGGAAGGTTTGCCATAGTTTTCGCTCAAAATTCCAAGTAGTGTCCGAGATATGGCCCTACAAACACCCTAGGGGTGTTTCAATTCTGGCAGTCGCGAGTTGCAGATTTGTATCTAAAGCATTTTTGGAGGGCTCTAAATTCCAGAGTTTTCAAACAGAGTTCTAAAATTTCACACAAATGGTGTCTATTAGTGAGGCTTTTCAGAAATCTGACATGAAAAATGTTCCACTTAAAATACATTTTAAGATAAGTACTGCTCAAAAGTAGTGATTTGTAACATGCAGTCAAAAAAATTTGAGTTTTCAAAATTGCTGCCAACAGTCAGTTTATTCATCAATGAAGAATTTTGTTGCCTGATTTACATAATCTAGTGACTGGATGCATTTTACACAAGAAAACTGAAACCTTTTGGAGCAAAATCTGGGTGCTATAGGTGTCTGAACTTTGCTCCAGACTCAACGACACTGAAATTTACCGCCGGTTTTACCCCAAGTGTTCACCATGTTGACAGTTACACAGCTCTTTTAAATTTTTTCACTTAAAGACACATACATAGGCAAACTGTGGTAGAAAATTCAAGAGTTGTTCTCAATCCCTTGTATTTTAAAACGAATTTTTTTTTAAATGCATCAATTTCTAATGAATTCTGCAGTCCCAAAGGACAACTTTTTTTTTTTAAATAAAATTTTTACTAACAAACATATAGAAAAAAATAAAGATACTGTAAGGAAGTATGACTTAAGTGTGAATCTAAACAAATATATAAATCAGTTTAGTAAAGCTTAAAGAAGTGTACCAAATCATTTCCAAAGTTAGGCATGAAGCACAACTTATCTTATTTAGGCTTTAACTAGCTCTTAAACAAACCGACCAACCCGGCCGCCTAATACGCCCCCGTTTGAGATTTGTAAACCCGGCAATTAAGTAATCACAGCCTGTAATAACGCAATGTTGTTCATTTTATTACTGCATTATAAAACTACCGTGTCACTTTATAATCGGTCCAAGTACATTTGTCCAAACAATTTGATATGAAATTCTGAAAAAAAAGTGAATCAGATATTGTACCTACATTTACAAATGGATGTAGACTTTCGTAACAATGTACACTAAGTATATAAACAATTAGATATGCAAATGAAATATTTATAATGGTGATTATTATGATCACATTATGTGTCTTAATTTGTAGTTGAGATTGGTGGCGGCCTAAACTAAAATATCCCTTTAAAAAAAAATGTGAGCAAATTAAAGTAACACATCCTTGTTCTGAGCCAAAAAAAACAAAAAATTTTGATCATTGTGGTGCCAACTTATGAATGTTTGGCATGGCTCCACTTCAAAAGCACACCTATTGCTTTTATTCTAGTCATCATCTTTCATCGAACATGTTTTTTTTTAAAAGTGAGGCCTTTGTAAAAATAGAAGGGATTGAGAACAACTCTTGAATTTTCTACCACAGTTTCCTATGTATGGTTGTGTTAAGTGACAAAAATTTAAAAGAGCTGTGTAACTGTCAACATGGTGAAACACTTGGGGTAAAACCGGGGTAAATTTCAGTGCCGTTGAGTCTGGAGCAAGTTCAGACACTATAGACCCAGATTTTGC
>CM068961.1:37850661-37861995 GCA_035128595.1 Eptatretus atami
TTGACTGCATGTTACAAATCACTACTTTTGAGAGTACTCAACTACTCATCTTAAAAAGTATTTTAAGTAGAACATTTTTTATGTCAGATTCTGAAAGCCTCACTAATAGACAAGAGAAGATACTTGCGATGGGTTTTTAGTTATTGAATTAGATAAATCATTAATATCGCGCGATCCACGACGACCCACGGTACCCTCTGCCGTGCTCGCGACCTTTCATGCTCTCGCTTGCTACTGCTTGCATGTGGGCGGTGAAGCAAGGGCGTGTGTTCTGCGCTACCTTCGCGGCTAATCCGGCGCTCGCTGTCGCGAGGCAAGGCAATCTTTGGTGGTAGTACGCTTGTTTTGGCGAGTGGTCCGGACACGCGGGAGTTGGGCGGTGCTTCCGCCGGGTATTGGCGCGAAACCGCTGTCCGCCGGGCAAAGGGGCGGCCGCGGCATTGGAAGCCCCGGTTCCAATCGAGGGCGAACATGTGATTGTCGGCTTCACCTTAAGGGCCGCCTCCCCGATGAGGAGATCTAGTAATTACGGAGCACATTCGGTTCGAAGAGTAGTCCGGGTGAGCTGGGGAAAGTGGAGGTCGTTCTTGGAGGGGTGGAGCTGGGAAAGTGAGGTTGTGCTTGAGCAGGCGTTGGAGTGAGACAGTTCGGTGCGGCTGATAGCGAAAGGAAAGGAGGAGAGGTGCGTGGAGTGGGTGTGGCGCTCTTTTTGGGGGTGTGCGTTCGTGTTGAGTGTGAGAGAGCTGGGAAGATGCTCAACCGCGACTTGACCGGGTGGCTCTCAAGGAAATAGGGTCCTGTCTGGGCAGCCTCGGTGATCGCGCCGGCCTTGGAAGACTGCCGCTGCTAGCTGCGATGCCGTGGGCTCGCTTCGCAGGACTGATGCGGGTCTGCGGCAGTACTGCGGGCTGGCGCGGTGGACCGGGAGCGGCATGGGACTATTGGACGAGGATGGGCCACACCGACGGAGCAATCCGCTTCGCCGTCTCCACGGTTCAGGGTACGCGACAAGGAACGGCGGGCAGAATCTTGCGAGCTCACCATCGCGCTCTGCTGGCTGGCAAAAGGTCCTTTGCAATTACATCTTGGGTTTATTTGTTTGTTTGATGTGTTGCAATGCTGAGTTGTGTGGGCGCCGGTCTTTAAGTGGAGAACTGCCATTAGTGTTTTCTATTTGATTGCATTGTAGATCTTGCCTGGTTTTATTTTCGCAAGCCAAGTCCTGCTCTGTCTCCTTTTGTAAGGTTGCTGTAGAAATTGTGCGCAGCGTACATCTTTTCCTCTGCGATCTCGCCCTGGCATAACAATTCGCCAATAAGGCCTGTTCGGCTGTGTGCCACATATGACATTGTCCTCGGCTTTAGTGTAAATAATATTATTGTAGAAATGTTTCCAGGAGTTCGTTTTCGTCTTTTCCTCATTGGTCCAGCATGATTCCGGAAATCTGAGTTTTAGCGCGGGTCTTTTATCCCGCGATATGCTGTTCATGTTGTCTCGCCGGTAGAGGACGGTTCTTGGGTAGTTGTCCGCTCGGTCTGGCATCCGATGCCGGGAAGGTGGTTGGGTAGTTGGTTAGAGTGATGCGCGTATCGGGCAAGGCGTAACCGAGGGCATGGGTTCCTCTGGTAGACGAAATCGCGGCGGTGGTTAATTAGGTATGAATTGGTGTGCTAGGACGAAGAGACCCTAACGCTATTCGGCGGTGGAGGTATTGGGCGTCAGCGGTCGGTAAGCGAGCGCGTGCCGCATCAGCGGAATTGATGCGTGGAGTGAACGGCGCCCACAATTCGGGAGTGCTGGTGGGGAGGACGACTGTAACTTCGCTGCCACCGTAGCGGTCGCGTCTCGCGCCACCCGGACGGCCCGGCCCGCGAACATTAGTATATATAATAGTAGTGTATAATATATATAGTATATATAATATGATATATAAGTGATATATACATATGGAGATTCCATGGTAGATTCTCCAACGTTTAATTGAACAAGAATGACAACAGTTGTTGCGATGCCGAGCAAGCATATGCAAAGCAGCCATGCATATAGTATATAATTAGAAAGTATATATATATATATAGTAGTATAGTATATATATTATACAGTATAGTATAGTTATATAAGATATGGTGCATTATATTATATATATATAGTGTAGTTATTAATGTTAATTTATATAGTATAAGTGTGAATGATGTAATATATATATATTGTATTGCCTAAGCCCTGACAGATACATTATACACGTGGGATGGTAAAAAAGTAGTGATTCCAGGGAGGAAATTTATTAATTGAGGACCTGGATAAGCAAATAAAATATTGTAATATGAAGACAAAAGCACTTCAATGGGATTTCGCATTGAACTCTTTAAGGAGATAGAGTTGCTTGCAAAAGTATTCACCACCCAAGCGCAACAGGAGTGTCACATTTCGATGATTAATGTATAAACAAATTTTTTGCAAAGAACTTTTTTTTAATTCGTGCAGCTGAAGAGATCATGATCGAAAACAGCGGTGCCTAGTTGAGGAGGTTACATGTTCCGGAATATACGCTGCAAAAAAAACAGTACCAATCAAATTCACTGTTTACAAGAGTATTGCAGCCTCTTCAGTCGTACTTGTGGAAACATCTTTTTGCAGCAATGTCTGCCATGGAGTGCTTTTTGGTAGGTTGCTCTACAGCTTTGGCAACAGTTAGATGGTGGAAATCTTTTGCCCATAGTCTTCACGTGAAACTTTCTTAGTTCTGACAAGTTTGATGGGGATGTGTCGGATGGAGCTGAAATCTTCAAGTTTCACTCTAAATATTTCATTGGGTTGCAAAGGGTCAGGGACTTTGGTGGCTAACTGGTAAGGACATTTAATATCCATCTTATTCAGCAGGCTCCAGTGTGGGCATTAGCTTTGTGGCTTTGGATCATTGTCCTGCTGAAATGTGAATCTCTGGACGCCAGGTTTAAAATCATGGCTGATTCATGGAACAGGTTTTCTCATGGATTGCTCCGCTGTTACTTTGCACCGGCCATTGTCCCTTTCTCGTCCTGAGCAAGGCTCGCCAGCCACCGTGCTGATGAGATGGCAGCCGCCATAGACATGATGCTGTCACGCACCCATGCTTCAAACAGTTGGCATGGCGTTGAACTGGGTGTTGTGGGCAGTGTTAAGCTTGGTCAATGTAACCGCTTTGAATTTAGACGCAAACAATTCAATTTGTCTCATACTGAACACTCACCGTTTGCTCCACAATGCCTGCAGTATCATTAAGATGATTTTTCACAACTGTTTATACGAAAATTGTTTAGAACAGCGGACTTTTTCAGTAAGTTGGCATCTTTTTCAAGTAATATTGTATAAGGCTCTTGGAAGAGCTCAGAACACAGAACAGATCAGGACACAACATAACCAGAGGAACCAGCAGGAGAAATGGGAAACACCAACAGCACGGGTGGAGGGAAAAAAGTCCGTGGAGACGGCAAGAGGATCAGGTTAACGACGACAGGGAGGGAGGATGGGAGAGCGGTGGGCTAAGATGGATTTACATAAGCAAGAATTTGGAGGGGTTGGAATGGGTTTAAAGGTTTCCAAAAGATCATAGTTTTTGGATGGGGTTGATTGAGATGAACTGGTGCACCAGTTGTCTTTAGACCTGGAGGGAGGAATGGCGATTCGAGGAGAGTGTGGAATGTGGTTATAACAGGCTGGCTAAAAGAAGGAATAGTGTGGAGTAATCATTTGGTTATAGATTTTAGGGCCAGTTCAGCTCGAGGGGGTTGTTGGTGGAGCCAACTGCGCATCGTGCAGATCCTGGGGGGGTGGGGGGGTGTGGGAGAAAGCATGGAGAGGGCAGAGGGAGCAACACCAGAAAATGAGGGGGAATGAGAAGAAGAACAGCAGAGACCGACAATGAAGTGTTTGGGGCCCATGGGAACTCAGCTTCTATCATGAGATTTCCATGAATCTTGAAGCCTTCGTTTCCATGGTGTCAAAAGCTGAGCAAGATGTAAGGTAGGAGTGGCAGCCGAGGGGAGAGCAGTAGTGCATCAACGCTGCTGATTAAAGCCTTGTAGGTGGATAGGAGCTCTGGTGTGCCAAGGAAGGACGTTGGCATGACGTAAGATGGCCCATCTGGACTTTGGAGGCCAACGTTTGAAATGTGCTTCCGAAGTGAGATCATGGCTGTGGAGTGAGACCGCAAGAGTTTTGAGTAACTGATCTTCATCAAGGTGGGTGGTTGATAAAGTAAATGGGAGGGTTTGCAGTACTTTTCCCACTCGAGAGAAGAGAGAGAGGAGAGAGATGAGAGAGGAGAGAGAGAGAAGAGAGAGAGAGAGAGAGAGAGAGAGAGAGAGGAGAGAGAGAAGGAGAGAGAGAGGGTATTTAGACAGGGAGATAGGCCCGTTTTTATTAGACATTGAAGAACAAAAGTTCTCATGGTGTGGTTCCTTTTACCATCAGTCCAAACCTTAGAAAGTCTTTTCTTAAGTTGTTGCCAGATCACGACTCGTACCCTTAGCAACCAAATTGAAGTGGCACCATTTCATCAGACTATTCCACAGCATTTATTTAGATTTTTGTAAGTCCAGGCCACCGAAACTGCGTCTTGTTCAGATTTCTCTCATTCCTAAGTTAGGAATGAAACATTATAAAGATATATGAATAGAGATCAGACTAATTAGCACAAGAATGACTTCAATTAGTGACATTATACTTTTAATATTAGAAAAATGAGTAGCAAACACGGAAATTGGTCAGAAACAAAAGCTGACCATACGTGTAACAAGAATCAGCTACTTACAGTAAAGAATGAAAATATATCAGACTAGGTCTTTCAAATCTTATTGAAGTAATTGGCAGTCACCAGCACATGAACATTTCCACTTTAATAGAAGGCAGGAAGAACACATTGGAAATCTACATGCACTGATTATACCTGATACATGGCACTCTGAATTTGGTCCCTCAAGAATGCTTTCCAAAATAGACTAATTAGCATACGAATGGCATGTCCAGAGGGCTAATTTATTTAGACATTACAAAGGGCTAAAAATAACACCTTTAATTAGACGAATGAGTACAATCATGAAAGTTTTCAGCAAATAAGCCAGCTGCCCTATACATGTAACATGAATCAGCTAGTTAGGAATGAAGAAATAAATCAGACGAAGGGTCTTAAGAATTGTTGTTAAAAACAAAAAAACTTTTTTAAACGCATTAACAAGAAAGACTTTTTCAGATGAGCAACGAACTATGCGGAAGCGTCGTCTTTTCGCATCGCTCGTCTTCCCCATCGCACAATACATCAAAAAGCGGCCTGTGTATAGTGGTGGTGTCCAATAAGAATGGTGTGCTAGAATAGCCATGAGTGCGTGCACTTAACCTTTGACCAAGACTGCTCTATGAGACTAGATAGTCCCAGGAGCTGAGAAGGCAACAGAAAAACCACATAACGAACAGAAAACTGCTACAGTGACTCTTCTTAGGAAAGGGTTCACACCCTCGATTTTTGGTCACATATTCATGTGTTATAGTGTAACTTTAAAATGGATTAAATTTAGATTTTTTTGTCAACCGATTTAACACAAATACCCAAATGACAAAGTGCAAAATATGTTTTTTGAGAAATTCTTGCCAAATTTATTGAAATGAAAGTTGAAAATATCTAATTTACAAAAGGTATTTCAGCCGCCACTGAGTCAATACTGTTGTAGAACTGTGCTTTGGCGAGGCGATTACAGCTTCGGTCTTGCTTGGGTATGTTCTGTATCAGCTTTGCACACTGGATTTGGGGATTTTATCTCCAATTACGGTGCCCAGACGGGAATTGAAATTGCGTGGACAGCCCTGGTGGGTCACCCAGATTAGCTCATATGGCAAAGCACCAGAGGACTTGAGTTTGATTCCTGGTCCTTGGCAAAATAATTTTCAAATATAGTAGATGTATATTTATATTAATAGTGTATATGTGATATATTATATATGTATATATATATGTGGCTGCGCCACGAGGGAAAGCACTTGGGTACCTTCCCAAACGCCTGGTTTCTGAGGCTGGCTGGCAGCAGATAAGCTCCTACGTGCTGGCAGGTTTGACCAAGCAACAGCGGACGCTGGATGTGGTACTGCCAATTCCTGGCATGATTACACGATTCACGTGTTACCGGTTTCCGGTGGAATCGCCCCACCAAGCAAGTTCATGCCCTCGGATGGCGTCTTGCATTAACTTACCGGATCACAGGTGGGCAGCCGAGTTGGAGCTGTGAAGTACAACATTGGTAAATGAGCAAATGCAAGTGGGGTTAACAACTTTCCTATCCTAACTATATGTATGGCAACTGTGTCGGACGGCAATAAAGGAAAAGACAACTCAAGACAGATTGGAAATAACAAAGACAACATTATTTTTAACAGCACATACACCACACACACAAACCCCCAAAGCTAGTACTATACTAGCAAGAAAGCAAAAGGCACGTAAGAGCAGGTTTAATGCATAACACATATTCTTATTATTCAGTCTTACACAAAATACCTTGCCATCATTTCACTCAGGGGAGAAGAACTAAAACGAAGAAGGAACCATGAAAAGAAAAGAAAGTAGAGTCTCTTCTTTTCTTCCGTCATTCGCACACAGCCCAAATATACTCGAGAATGCAGAGGAATGGAATGGAGAAGATGGGCAAAGTGGTGGATATTGGGGGGGCGCTATGGGGAGCAATGCAGCCACGTCCCTGAAGCACCCAGAGCCAGAAGAGGCGAGTCCTTTATAGGCTTCCAGAATATGCCAGCTAGATAATGCGCTCGTCCTCTTCTGGCTCAGCTTCTTCCTCCCGAGGTTCCCGTTCACCCTCCTCATCCTTGTGGCTGACAGGTTGACAGCTGGACGATGTTCATTGGAAGGATGTGTCTTTTTCATAGAAGCTTGACACAACTGCTCGTGAAGCCTTTCTTTCTTCCCCCTCACCGAGCCTTCTCAGTCTCCTTCTTTGCACTCTTGCCCTGTTTATCCCTCTCTCTAATCACTTTTCTTCCCCTTTCTCATGAGCCTTCTCTGTCTCTCAGCCTTCTGCTCCTCTTTTCTCTTCCTCTCGTGAGCTCTTTCCGTCCCGGCTCATGCGAGCTTCTCCCAATGGCCGCAACCAATGGTGGCGGGTCTATGATGTGACTTGTGGAAATGCCACGTCATTCTGAGGGAACGCTAGGTAACAGCCCCCGCCTCTCCCTTCAGGCGCCCAAAGCTGGAACGGAAGCCCTGCAGCCTCCCTCGCGCACAAGCATTTACTCATAACAGTTCTGCACTGTACCACACCTGCGAGAAGCACTGCACCCTCACATGCCACAAAACACCAAGCGTCATGTGTTGTGCCATGAACATGCATTAAGAACGGAAAAAAACAGAGAGGGATTCGCCAGACTGAGGGATGACCGAATGGCTGCGGTGGTCGAAGGCTAGACCGATGGGTGAAGGAGGGATTGTCGAAAGGATTTTTGGTGAAGGGGAGGTTATTCGTGAATTGAGAAAAGGCGGAGGTGGGGACAGACCGACAATGGTGTGAAGGAAGAAAAGATTGAAAGTGCAGAAGAGGGGGGAGGGAAGACATTACACTGGAGAAAGACAACCTAACCAACGCATGCCACCGACACCCCTTGACAAGGGAGCAAACGACCAAGGGCTATCGACACAAAGACTCATGAAAATAACTAATCCTAGGTCACCTACATGTCCATGTATGCTTCCCCTTGGGGTAAGTTTCCAAAACCATAACAATATGTACTCGGGGTGTTTAAAAAGTTAGCTTGATGAATAATTTTGTTCTTGTATTGAATTAAGTTTACCCAACTTGTGAGTTCATTTCTTTTTTTGGCGCAAGCCTGTTTTTATTGATCAAAACAGTTTAAGTTTTCAATTTGTGTTTGCATCATGTAAAATAAAATGATCTAATCTCTAATGGTTTTATTTAATCATTTAACATGTGAACAGAATTCTCATTGAACTAACTTTTGAAACCACTGTGTGTTTTTTTTAATTAATTTGTCATTGCATGGAGCTTGTGCATGTTTTTAAATGTCACTGCTCTTGCCCATTCCAGATTTCCGCTGTAGCAAATCCTACCACCCAAAGATGGAGATGAACCTGATGCTTCCTGTCATGGAAATATCTGCAATTGTCTTGCAACGTAAGCACTTATTATATCACAAAACATTGTCGATTTATCATTGCATGGACTTGTGGTAAAAATTACTTCGGTCAAGCATTTCTGGAGATGAGCACTCGATGTTCTTGTGAAGAGATTTTTTTTGACTGTGGTTGTTGGCCGACGGAAACACCATATTTGTGCTATTTGTCCTTGTTATTAAGTCAGAAAATGTGACAAGCAGAGAGCGATGGGAAGAAAGGGAAGTGCAAGATAAATGATGAATGCTTTTAGTGCTTCAGCTATGCCATCATAAACCACACACACACACACACACACACACACACACACCCAAAGTGCGAAAGAATACCTGCATAGAATGAGGATTATCCTGAGACATATCTCACTCCGAGAAACAAAATCAAAGCCATTAACCAACTAGCAGTATCAGTGTTCCAATAAAGTTGCAGAATATACACTGGCCACAAATTGAAAATCAATAAACTAGATATCAAATCAAGAAACTCTTCACTATTCAACAAAATGTTCTACAACAATCGATGATTCAAGAATGTCCCTGCTGAGAGAGGAGGTAGCGCGGCTGAGTGGAACTCAACCAAGTGCAAAGAATGACAATGGTAAGGATTGGCTGAATACATAAACAATTGAGCAGGCTAACTGAATCCAATTTGTAAGCAACACGAAGACAGCAACCTCCAACCCACCCGGCAAAACATTCCCAAAGACAAGTTGCAAAATGGAAGTTGTCACGCATGAAACTGAACAGCAACGAATACAGCCCAATGATTGCAAAAAAAGACAAAAAATATAAAGCTAAGTAACAACAGATATACACACAACTGGGATAACAACAAAGGAGCAAGGAGATACAAACAATAATGACCGCACTGTGGTCCAAACTGCAACAAAATCTGATAACGGGCTGATTGGGAAACGCATGTTACATCAGTTAAAAATATTTACAGATGATTGGGAAACACACACTTATTGCGCTATTAAAAGAGTAACTTACATCTCTTATCCATGTCAACCTCCACCATGGTTACATGAGAACGAGCTGATGGGTCATTTCCATGTCAAATCAGCCAAAAAAATGAAATTCTGCGGTGGACCCCTCTTCCAGATTTTCCTGAAAAAATTCTCAAAGCTACCTTAACATATATGAGGAAGGTTTGCCAAGTTTTAGCTCAAATTCAAGTAGTGTCCGAGATATGGCCCTACAAACACCCTAGGGGTGTTTCAATTCTGGCAGTCGCGAGTTGCAGATTTGGTATCTAAAGCATTTTTGGAGGGCTCTAAATTCAAGAGTTTTCAAACAGAGTTCCTAAAATTTCCACACAAATGGTGTCTATTAGTGAGGCTTCCAGAATCTGACATGAAAAATGTTCCACTTAAAATACATTTTAAGATAAGTACTCTCAAAAGTAGTGATTTGTAAACATGCAGTCAAAAAAATTTGAGTTTTCAAATTGCTGCCAACAGTCAGTTTATTCATCATGAAGAATTTGTTGCTGATTTACATAATCTAGTGACTGGATGCATTTACACAAGAAAACTGAACCTTTTGGAGCAAAATCTGGGTGCTATAGGTGTCTGAACTTTGCTCCAGACTCAACGACACTGAAATTTACCGCCGGTTTTACCCCAAGTGTTCACCATGTTGACAGTTACACAGCTTTTTAAATTTTTTCACTAAAGACACATACATAGGCAAACTGTGGTAGAAATTCAAGAGTTGTTTCTCAATCCCTTGTATTTTAAAACGAATTTTTTTTTAAATGCATCAATTTCTAATGAATTCTGCAGTCCCAAGGACAAGCTTTTTTTTAAATAAAATTTTTTATAACAAACATATAGAAAAAAAATAAGATACTGTAAGGAAGTATGACTTAAGTTGAATCTAACAAATATATAAATCAGTTTAGTAAAGCTTAAAGAAGTGTACCAAAATCATTTCCAAGTTAGGCATGAAGCACAACTATCTATTTAGGCTTTAACCTTAATAGCATTGAGCTTTAAACCAAACCGACCAACCGCCCGCCCGTTAAACGCCGCTTTGAATTTCTAACACCCGGCAAATAATACAGCATGTAGTACGCCAATGCTATGTTACATTTATTATTCTGGCAATTATAAAACTAATTGTTCCTTTGTATAATGGATCAAGTACATTTGTCAAACAATTTGATATGAAATTCTGAAAAAAAAGTTGAATCAGATATTGTACCTACATTTACAAATGGATGTAGACTTTCGTAACATGTACACTAAGTAATATAAACAATTAGATATGCAATGAATATTTTATAATGGTGATTATTTGATCCATTATGTGTCTTAATTTGTAGTTGAGATTGGTGGCGGCCTTAAACTAAATATCCTTTAAAAAATGTGAGCAAATTAAAGTAACACATTGTTCTGACAAAAAAAACAAAAATTTTGATCATTGTGGTGCCAACTTATGAATGTTTGCATGGCTTCCACTTCAAAAGCACACTATTGTTTTATTTCTAATCATCATCTTTCATCGAACATGTTTTTTTTTAAAAGTGAGCCTTTGTAAAAATAGAGGGTTGAGAACACTCTTGAATTTTCTACCACAGTTTGCCTATGTAGTTGTTTAAGTGACAAAAATTTAAAAGAGCTGTGGTAAGTGTCAACATGGTGAAACATTGGGGTAAAACCGGGGTAAATTTCGTGCGTTTTGAGTCTGGAGCAAAGTTCAGACACTATAGACCACAGATTTTGCGCTCCAAAAGGTTTCAGTTTTCTTGTGTAAATGATCCAGTCACTAGATTTGTAAATCACGCAACAAAATTCTTTATGATGAATAACTGACTGTTGGCAAGAATTTGAAAAACTCAATTTTTTTGACTGCATGTTACAAATCACTACTTTTGAGAGTACTCAACTACTCATCTTAAAAAAGTATTTTAAGTAGAACATTTTTTATGTCAGATTCTGAAGCCTCACTAATAGACTTTTTGTGAATTTTCAGAACTTTTTTTGTAAAACTCTGATTTAGAGCCTCCAAAAATGCTTCAGATACAAATCTGCAACTCAACGACTGCCAGATTTGACACCCCTAGGGTGTTTGTAGGGCCATATCTCGGACACTACTTGGAATTTTGAGCTATAACTTGGCAAACGCTTCCTCATATATGTTAAGGTAGTTGGAGATTTA
>CM068961.1:37870283-37909297 GCA_035128595.1 Eptatretus atami
TTACTGGGGTACCATTTCACATGTCGGGCTGCCATTGTTCCGAGTACACTGTACCAAAATCAACCTAATTAATCAGTGCTTATTTGCTGACAGTACGACAATGGTGAGTTAACATTCTACATTCAACCACTATGACATTGGACATATTTGATCTGAACAAAGAATGATACGTATACCTATTCTCGATTGTGAAAATGCCATCATGGGATGTTAGCTGGCTTCTTGTCTCACAAGAAGTCGTGCCGGCTTTGTTTTGGATTAAAGCCACCACTCATGTTCAGCATCTATCGGATCTTGTTTGGTTTGAAATATACGATGCGGAAAACCCAGCGACAACCGATAACCAGAAGAAACCGCTAAACCGATCGATATCCAACAGTGGTGTGAAAATACTCATGAGCTGTCATGTTCTCGCACCTTCCCGTAAAATATGGCGAAGCCGAGATGAACAAAAATCAGATTTCCAATTCAAATCATCATAGCATCCGTATCTCCTGTACTCCTTGACCGCTTCGTCATCAAACCCTTTACAATCCAAGATGCGGACGTACATGTCCACGTGTTTTGCTCTGGTTTGTTATTATAATATAAAATATTTTCACTGCCATCAAGTATAGCGCTTTGTTATCATTTATAACGCCCTAGTCGCTTGGACGCCCACCGTTGTGAAGCGTTATATCGATTTCCACTGACTTATATTTTAACTTGTTAGCATTATTGAGAATTTTCAATTACAAGTAATACAAATGTCAACAGTGTTGATATTGTATGTTGGTAATAACATGAAAGGATGGTGTTGGTAAATGAGAATGGGGTGATGCGTGGTGGACTTCCTGATTGGTGATGGCACAGACATGTACATTACTTGCTGTGCATGTTATTATTGCTCCAATATATAACCAGAACACTATTTAATGCGAAGTGTTTTTCACACTAAACTAGTCATGCAATAAAATAAAACTCTCCAGCATGTACATACGTTTAGAAAAAGTACAGAACAAGTCATTAAAACCAGAAAAAAAGCAGTGCGTTCATTCATTCTTTGTCTGTCGTCTGTCTGCAGATAGTCTGGGATAAGAGGAAACGACTGATTTCAATTAAAATTTCATATTTGAACACAAACAGAACACACAACCTGCAGTTATTCAGGATGTACTGTTGCTCTGAATTTGAAAAATTGTATGAAATCTCGTCCCAGCAATCATTGCGATACACGAGTCGGGAAATTATGGGACATTTGAAATGATGTATGAATGCTGACAAGGCCTTGAGCATGCGCTGTTTTGTGTATTACATGCAAGCACTGACTGACGTCTGCTCACCGGCACTTTTAAACCTGTACTGCTGGCACAAAAATTCGTATAGTGTCTTTTTAACATAAGTTTCAAAAAATTAGATGAAAGAGGGGCCAATTTCACATAATGGATTGCGAAAGACTTTGCATCGTTAAGATAAAACTTTTACCGAATTGATTTAACAATTGATGATGAAGTGAAGACAATTTTATTGTTCTACCTTTTGTGTCAGATATACATTTTAAAATTCAAAAGTGAATAGTGTGCTATGGTGTTTGATATGATATTTTACCACTCCTTTCTACAGTGTTCTAAGCATGTGCAAATGGTTGGTGGTGTGTGTGTGTTGTGTGTCTGGTGTGTTCCTACCTCTTAACTGGAATGGTGAATCCATGAACCTCGTCATGCTACACAGCACTTGCTTCAAACAGAGAATGTCTGCCACACATTCCGCTCTGGTTCATTAAACTGTGTTACGGATGTTAAGGTTTTTCAAATTGCAAGCCGAGTAAAGTATGATATTAAAGTTAAAATTAACTTTCCTGTTCAGTTTGCTGCTTTGGTACAGACACAGAATGATAGGTAAGACAGCGGTCCACAGCTTACTGCCACCCACAGTTATGAGTCAGCCTTACATAGCTGATATTTAATTCTGGATTATGGATTATCAGGGGCAAAAATATTTAGCACAGGATCTCTCAAATGGGAAATGTATTTTATATCATTCACATTATCTGGGAATTCTCACTGTAAAACATGTTAAATGAGTACATTTCTCGCATCACAACAATCATTTCCAAACTGAGAAGAAAGCATGAAAAATTGAAAAATAAAGCAATTTCTGATTTGGGATCAGAGTTTGAAATTCATTCTTTTTTGTACAGGACTTTGTGAGTTGAAGGGAATGGCTTGACGAGGAGAGAAATGGCCAGATCGCAATGGGTAAACGCTTGTCAGCAGAATTGGACGGGGCATCCACATTGCAACCAGCTTCCTTCATCCTGTAAACCTTTTACTCTGTCATCTCTTGACTGCTTAATTTCAGATTTCAACCAAATCAGGTTTGTGATCAAAACTGCAATGTTACACCAAAATGTTTCCCATGTTATTGTCATGAAATTTACCGAATATTTATATGTGAATCCTTGATATAATTTTATGTTATAGCACTTTATTATTGACTTAATTTATAATTAAAACAATATATTTATTAAATCTTCATTTACACTGTATTGAGCACAAGTAAATTACTGCTGTATCCCCGCAGCATTTAATGAATCGGCCATAGATGGTATGGCGATCAAACTGTCAGCTTGATAATAAACGAAAATATATCAACTCCACTGAGGTTGTACAAATCATTCCTAAATTCAAAGGAAAGACCAAGACTTGCAATGGAGTCATCAGGATTGAACCAGAGAAAGTAAGAGCCAAAGATGGAGTCATCAGGAGGAACGTGATAGGATTCGAGGTTCAGCCGCTACTCCACACCCTCAAAACCAATCCATGCGTGGCCAAGTGAGCCTTACAGAAAATTCCACAACAATCACTTTTCTTTCAACAGGTAGATAAAGAAAAGAGAAATAAAGGTAAAGAGATAAAAGAGAAGAAAAACAGAATTAGAATAATAAGAGAATTTGCTTGAAAAAAATTAGAAGAAAGTCGTGATGAAAGGAACAAAGAACAAATATGCCAGAAGGAACCCGGACAGATAGATTTCAGCACGTTACTCCCCAAACTCAAACACAGCAAGACATCAAGCTACCAGAGCTGGTCAGTGGGATGCCACTACTCCACTGAATCAGGATATGGTACAAATATAATGAAATGGAAAACCAAAAAAATAAAGCCAATTTTACTGTGTAAGTATAATGGAACTACAGTTATTGTAATACGGTGGGGTTGTACGTTGAAAACATCCATGTTTTTTGGTTTGCGGGATTAAATGCGTTATTCTATTTATAATAAATCCTTTAAGCTGTCTTGATATCATCAGTATAATGAAATGACACAAATAAATTCAAATGAAGTCTTGACCTTACACTTGGGAGTTATTGGGAAAAATCTTGCCAAGCTTTCATTGCCATTGTTGGCTAATCTCCATCACTCATGTTAATGACAGTTAAATCCATCCATCCATCATTGGACATGACTCTGTACAATGCGTCGGTGCTGCCGAAAACAGTCTCCTGGGCTATTGGGCGCAATCCTGACAGTCGCCCCAAACGTCTGACACAGGAGCTTGAATGGCTCAATCATCCAAGCAAGCGTACTTCTTTGCCAACCTCGGAAGGAGGAACAGGCTGAGTTCAAACCCCACCTGGTATTAATCAACGTTGAGCAGGATTTATAACTGCGGACTCTAGGATCCAAAGCCTACCACCATGACGTCATTAAACAACAACCAGGCACAAAAAAATGAACGGTTGTTTTACCATGATAATGTTGCGAATTCGCGCCCGCCGCGTCGAACGGCACGTGACTCGAATCGCGCACGTCGCCCAACGGACGGACAATTCTGTCGGACCACTCTCGGACAACGCCGGGAGCTCAGTCACGGTGGGCTTTTCGGCCTCACACGGATCGTGCAATCGCGCCACCCGCGTGGATAGGATTGTTCGCGCAAACTCGACCTACAGTTACCCACGCGGATGGTAAACCGGCGATCGCACCTCGCCGCAGGTCGACTTCGGACACGAACCGCTAAGCGCTCGTTCCGTCTACATGGATAACGAGCGGAGTATCGTCTGGCCTCGACTGTTCCAATTATTATCGGGCGTATCCACGCCCACTCGAACCTTTACGTGATAGCAAATGGGACCCAGAGCAGAGAGAAGAGCGCCAGCGAGACGGGAACAATTTCAACACAAGCACTTTATTTACACGACACCACGGAGACACACATTAACACAGAATGACATATATCAATGAAACCAAGCGAACAACGACGCAGCTCTACAACCGACTACGGCGCACACACGCAACACTTAACAGTTTAACTTATACGAGACACGGCGCCACACACACCACGTTCACCACAGAACCAAAAGAAAAGAAGAAAGGAAGGTCGCGACTTCCCTGCATCTCTCTCTGTGCGAAATGGGTTGCGAATCATTTTCAGATCCAGTTCCTTGAGATCCGGAAAATAGGAATTTAATTCCTCGTCCAAATAAGCGAGGTGATCTTTTACCAGTTGTATGAACTCCCTTAGGGGATTCTTTTCACGCTTCTGAAGAATATCGGCCGTGCAAGAAAACATGACCACCACTCCCGCTTTGACATTCATACTACCACAGACGGAGTTTTTCCTGAATCCCTTGACCTTGTCTATGAAGTCAATGATAGTCCGCGCCAGTCCCTGAAGAGACTTGTTCAGGGCGTTTAACTGAGAGAAAATGTCGACCAAATAAGCCAGGTGCAATGCCCAGTCGGGGTTGTTCAAAGCAGCGACGAAATCGCAGTCTTTGGTTTTCCTCGTTTTCGAAGATTCACGAAGCTCAGCTCGCAGTTCAAACACGCGTCCCACATAATTTCCACGGATAACCATCTCACTCAGTGTGGAATAAGAGAACTTTATGGTCGGAGTCGAAATCCTCGCAAAGTTTCTTGAAAAGTCGCGATTGAGAGCCTGGGATTTCACATGGTTCACCATTTTGATCAGGTTGGAGAACGTCAGTCAATGGCTTGGGAAGCGCCTTGCTGCGAGTGCTGGCGGTGGATCGTACAGTGTAGGCCGCGCACTTCAGGAGCAACTGCCTTCACAAGCGTTTGGAAACCTGATCTGCATCCCCAACATAGCTGGAGCACCATCTGTAGTACAGCCTTTCAGATAAACCATGACAGCCAACTTGATCAAAGATGGAAGACACCTCTTCGAAAATGTCCTTTGCTTTCGTTGTGGTTTTAAGCGGGCGCAAATAAGTATTTCATCCTTGAACTTGGCTTTATGCACGTACGAACGAACGCTAACAGTTTGGGCACAATTTGCACAGTCAGTTGACTCATCCAATTGCATAGAAAAATCCGCATGGAGATGCCTTGATTTCTGCCACACCTGGTCACGAATATTGGTTGACATTTCTTCAATACGCCTCTGAACTGTGTTGTTTGACAACGAAAGAGAATTGAGCTTCTTGGGCTTTGTTCTCCCAGCATGAGACGTACGATATCCTTTGTGGGGGAAGGATGAGGCTTTCACCGACGGTGTGAGGTTTTTTCTGTTCTGGAATTCGCAGTACAACTAAGTAGGATGCCTTTACGGCTGCCGTGGACTGCTGTTGAAAACTGCCGCTGCCGTCGAAGCGTGCTCTTTTCATGGCATTTTCCTTCCGACAAAAAAAATCATGGTCCTTGTCGCTGTGTTCAGGATGAACAGAATCAAAATGGCGCTTCAATAGACTTGGCTTCATAGATTGATTGCCGAGAACTTTTCCACAAATCACACACTGTGGAGCTTCTAATTCACCTTTTGGATGGAAGTGAAGCCTAACTTGAGATAACTCTCCGAATATTTCGCATGACATGATGCTGGTGAACGATAACGGTAACAATAAGCCGGGCAATAAGCAATGATGACAGTGTGGTGTAGAGACAAAACGAATAATAAGACTTGTGCACAATGGCCGATAACAAACAGCTGTCAGTGTACAGCCGCTTTCGATATAAATTTAATTATTGTGCACAAGCTGCATGAGAGAGAAGTAAAATAAAAACTGCGTTTAAAAAAAAAACAAGCAAAAAAAAACGCTACGGCGACCACGCCGCGTACCACCGAGAAAGTCCAAATGTACCAGCTGTGGTACGCTTACCACAGGTTGGGAACCCCTGGTTTAGACCTTTCAATTTGACCTTTAGACCTTTCAGACCATTAAACCTTAAGACCTTCATGATAGGGGTTGTACTGAAAGTGCAGTGTGCTTGAACACATGGATGTACAGCAAGTATAAAAATTTCAGAATTTCAGTTTTCTGGCACAAGTTATACACTGCACCAGAGACAAATAAATCAACTCTCTTCTGAAAGTCTAATAACCTTGGTAATAACAACCTGCCATTCGTAAAGTGTTCTAATAAACCAATAGCCAAAATGGAGCCAGCCAGTTTTCTAGTTAACGAGTGTCTTAATTACATGTGGTACTTGTTATAAATAAATAATAATACTTATACATATACTTATATTTTACACTTGTTAGCATTATTAGAATTTTCAATTACAAGTAATACAAATCGTCAACAAGTGTTATAATTGTATGTGGTAATAAATGAAAGGATGGTGTTGGTAAATGTGAGAATGGGGTGATGGTGGTGGACTTCCTGGATTGGGATGGCACAGACATTACATACTTGCTGTGCATGTTATTATTGCTCTCCAATATATAACAGTAACACTATTTAATGCGAAGTGTTTTCACACTCAATAATTAGTCATGCAATCAAAATAAAACTCTCCAGCATGTACATACGTTTTAGAAAAGTACAGAAACAAGTCATTAAAAACCAGAAAAAAAGCAGTTGGTTCATTCATTCTGTCTGTCTGTCTGTCTGCAGATAGTCTGGGATCAAGGAACGACTTGATTTCAATTAAATTTCATATTTTGAACACAAAACAGAACACAAACCTGCAGTTTATCAGGATGTACTTTGGCTCTGAATTTGAAAAATTGTATGAAATCTCGTCCCAGGCATGCATGCGCATACATGAGTCGGGAAATATGGGACATTTGAAATGATGTATGAATGCTGACAAGGCCTTTTGAGCATGCGCTGTTTTTGTGTGCATACATGCAAGCACTGACTGACGTCTGCTCACCGGGCACTTTTAACCTGCTACTGCTGGCACAAAATCTATAGTTGTCTTTTTAACATAATTTTCAAAATTTAGATGAAAGTGGGGCAATTTCAACATAATGGAATTGCGAAAAAGACATTTGCATCGTTAAGATAAAACTTTTACCAATTGATTTAACAATTATGAGGAAGTGAAGACAATTTTATTGTTCTACCTTTTGTGTCAGATATACATTTTAAATCCAGTAATGAATATGTGTGCTACTGTGTGTTGTTTGATATGTATTTACCACTCCTTCTACAGTTTCTAAGGCATGTGGACAACGTGTGTGTGTGTGTGTGTGTCCAATTGCACCTCTTAACTGGAATGGTAATCATGAACCTCGATGCTACACCAGCACTTGCTTCAAACAGAGAATGTCTGCCACACATCCGCTCTGGTTCATTAACTGTGTTACGGATGTTAAGGTTTTTCAATTGCAGCCAGTAAAGATGATATTAAAGTTAAAATGTAACTTCCTGTTCAGTTGCAGTTTGGGACAGACACAGAACTGACTCAGGTAAAGACAGCGGTCCACAGCTTACTGCCACCCACAGTATGAGTCAGCCTACATAGGCTGATATTTAATTCTGGATTATGGGATTATCAGGGCAAATATTTAGCACAGGATCTTCAAATGGGAAATGTATTGTTATATCATTCACATATCTTGGTGAATTTCATCACTGTAAAACATGTTAAATGAGCTACATTTCTCGCATCACAACAATCATTTCCAAACTTGAGAAGAAAGTCATGAAAATTGAAAAATAAAGCAACTTTCTGATTTGGATCAGAGTTTGAAAATTCATTCTTTTTTGTACAGGACATTGTGTTGAGTTGAAGGGAATGGCTGACGAGGAGAGAAATGCAGATCGCAATGGTAACGCTTGTCAAGCAGAATATGGTACGGGCATCCACATTGCACAGCTCCTTCACATCCTGTAACCTTTTACTCTGTCATCTCTTGACTAGCTTAATTTTCAGATTTCAACCAAATCAGGTTTGTGATCAAAACTGCAATGTCACAAAAATGTTTCCCATGTTATTGTCATGAAATTACCGAATATTTTATATTGTGAATTCCTTGATATAATTTTATTGTATAGCACTTTCATTTTGACTTTAACTTTCATTTAAACAATATATTTATTAATTCTTCATTTACACTTATATGAAGCCAAGTAATTACTGCTTATCCCCTGCAGCATTTAAATGAATCCGGCCATTTAGATGGTAATGGCGAGTCAAACTGTCAGCTTGATAATAACGAAAAATATATCAAACTCCATGAGGTTGTACAAATCATTCTAAATCAAACGGAAGACCAAGTACTGCAATGGAGTCATCAGGATGAACCCAGAGAAGTAAAGAGCAAAGATGGAGTCATCAGGAGGAACCTGGATAGGATTCAGGTTTCAGCCGCTACTCCACTACCCTCAAACCAATCCATGCGTGGCCAAGTGAGCCTTACAGAAAAATTTCCACAACAATTCACTTTTCTTTCAACAGGTAGATAAAGAAAAAGAGAAATAAAGAGTAAAAGAGATAAAAGAGAAGAAAAAGCAAGAATTAGAATGAATAAAGAGAATTGTGAAAAAAATTAGAAAGAAAGTGTGAAAGGAACAAAGAACAAATATGCCAGGAAGAACCCGGACAGATAGATTTCAGCAGTTACTCCCCAAACTCAAACACAGCAACAGGTACAAGCTACCAGAGGTGTGTCAGTGGGGATGCACTACTCCACCTGGAATCAGGATATGGTACAAATATAATGAAATGGAAAACCAAAAAATAAGCCAATTTTATGTGTTAGAGTATAATGGAAACTACAGTTATTGTAGATAGGTGGGGTGGTACGTTGAAACATCCATGTTTTTGTTTGCGGGATGAAATGCGTTATTCTATTTATAATAAATCCTTTAAGCTGTTTGAACATCATATAATGAAATGACACAAAGTAAAATATCAAATGAAAGTCTTGCCTACACTTGGAGTTATTTGGGAAAAATCTTGCCAAGCTTTCATTGCCATTGTTGGCTTAAATTCCCATCACTCATGGTTATGACAAGTTAATCCATCCATCCATCCATTGGGATCATACTCTGTACAATGCGTCGGTGCTGCCGAAACAGTCTCCTGGGCTATTGGGCGCAATCCTGGACAGGTCGCCACTCTGACACAGGAGCTTGAATGGCTCAATCATCCCAGCAAGCTGGTACTCATTTTGCCAACCTCGGAAGGAGGAACAGGCTGAGTCAACCCCACCTGGTATTAATTCAACGTTCGAGCAGGATTTTAACTCGGGACTCTAGGATCCAAAGCCTACCACCATGCAGTCATTAAACAAACACCAGGCACAAAAGTAAATGAACGGTTGTATTTTCCATAATAATGTTGCGAATTCGCGCCCGCCGGCGTGCGAACGGCCACGTGACTCGAATCGCGGCACGTCGCCCACCGGACGGACAATTCTGTCGTGACCCTCTCGGACTAACGCCGGGAGCCAGTCACGGGTGGGCCTTTCGGCCTCACCACGATCGTGCCAATCGGCCACCCGCGTGGATAGGATTGTTCGCCAAACTCGACCTACCTAAGTACCCACGCGGATGGTAAACCGGGCGATCGCACCTCGCCGCAGGTCGACTTCGGACACGAACCGCTTAAGCGGCTCGTTCCGTGCTACATGGATAACCGAGCGGAGTTATCGTCGGCCTCGACGGTTCCAATTAATTATCGGGCGTATCACGCCACTCGAACCCTTTACGTGAAGCAAGATGGAGACCCAACAAAGGAAAGGACGCAGCGAAACGGGGAACAATTCAACACAAGCACTTTATTTACACGACACACGGAGAGCACACATACAACACAGAATGCACATATATCAATGAAACCAAAGCAACAACGACGCAGCTCTACAACCGACTACGCGCACACACGGCAACACTTAACAGTTCTACTTTACGAGACACGGCGCCACACACACACGTTCACACAGAACCCAAAAGAAAAGAAGAAAGGAAGTCGCGACTTCCCTGTGCGCGTCGTCCACCTTGGCGACCGCAGCCTCGAGTCCCTCCAGTTTCGAACGATCCCCTCAGTTTCGAGCTGCCCTGGGTTTTGAACGATCCTCTGGTGTTTCGAGCTGCCCTGGGTTTCGAACGATCCTCTCTGGAACTCTGTCTGTCCACCTCTTTTGTAGGGAGGTCCTTCCCCTCTCTCCGCCCCGCGCCCCGCCCCGTTCGACGCGTCACATCGCGCACCCGCCAATCGGGAGAGGACACGCCACCCCCCCCTCTCCTCACTCCGGTGGAGAGGGGAACGATATTCAAGCGGGAAATGTTCGCGCGGGCGTTTTGGGCGGGAGATGTTTGCGCGGGCGATTTTGGGCGGGAGATCTTGGCGGGAGATGCCCCTTCACGCACTGGTTGCTGCTGCTGCCACTCCGCTCCCCCATCTGTCCCGCGGAGATCGTGACCGCACGATGCTCGATGAATGGCGAGTGGTGAAGATGCTGGTAGCGCAGTTGTGGAAGGTGGCGTCGTGGCGTGAGTGGAGTGATTGTTGGCGTCGAGGTTGTTGGCGTCGTGGAGTGAATGGAGTGATCGTGGAGAGTTTGGTTGTGGCGATGTTCGTTGTTGTTTTGTGCACCAACATAACAATAAGAACAGAAAAATGGCTAACTCAAAGCGTCACAGCCCGAATGAATCACATAAATTCCCTTTAGACAACGGGTTTGGGCTAACTATACATGTACTTCAGAAATACCTCACCTACGGGACCTGAATGGTGGTTGCGAATTTCCACAGCCGTAACACTACCCCGTCCCCTTTTTACAGACTCGTCCCGAGTCGTCAAATTCTCGTGTGCCATCATGTTAGTTCTCCCCTAGTACGTTTTACCTTCGGATCCCTGAGTGCGACATTCATGGTATTCGTGTCCCAAAAATAAATAACGTGAGGGCTGAGTATCTAACTAAACAAACCCACTCATACGGACGACTTAAATAAAATTGCCGGCGCTAGACAGACATGCCGGGGGCGCACTCATATGTACAGTACATCTTACTTACAAATTCTACACTAAACCATGGCCCAGGATCAATGGACTCTGCAGGGAGCAAAACAAAAGTCAACAGAACCGGCGCACGGGCCGCCACTGCAGGCCCGTGTTGTAGCTGCCAACAGGACAGTTCTTGCAGCTTGCAAACTGTTGCTTTCACGATGATCCCGGCGCGCATGGAAATGAACAGGGGGGGGGGGGGCAAATCAAAACAGAACCGGGGGGCAAACTGATGATGTGGGCAGTGG
This sequence comes from Eptatretus atami, assembly GCA_035128595.1. Lineage (NCBI taxonomy): Eukaryota > Metazoa > Chordata > Myxini > Myxiniformes > Myxinidae > Eptatretus > Eptatretus atami. The sequence goes on from CM068961.1 coordinate 37,881,718, forward strand.
GCATGGCATGGCATAGGTGAGCAGGCAAACACAGCCTGCAGAACAAGGCCGTTGCAGGCAAACACAGCCGGCAAATGAACTGCGGCACAGGCCTTGAAGCAAAAAGCCAGCCGACGAAGTTGGCCGGCCTTTGCCTATCAGTGGAGGGAGTGCGGTGGTGCTGGCCACTCAGAAGGCGGGCTCGGACCTACCTACTGTCTCCCTCCCAACCTATCGCCTTTGCCTGTCACTGTACTCCACCCCCTTAATTTGTCAAAAACCCAATTTAGCCCCAATTTATTTTTTTGTTGTTTTTATTTTTTTACTTCCACCACTAGAAATCGTCCCTAACCCCCTTTACTGTCTCTGTTCGACTAACCTATCTCCCCTAGCCTACTCCCAACCCCTACGTTCCCTTCCCGGAGGGAATAAGGGAGAGCTAGCGTCCTGTGTCGAGGCCCAACGAAGCCTCAGGATGGCCTCCCCAGACTTCAGCGATCTTTAACCCAAGGTGGGTCCAGCGGCCCACAACGTGAGTGAAGGGATGGATGGTGCGGAGGGGTACACTTCCTATCTACCCTATCATTTACCTTTAAACTACCCCGGGGCTTTGAACAAGCGCCTCTCGCTTAAACTATTGGTTCTATCAACCCAGATTCCCGTCGCCTGTGTTGGTGTCCTCACAATTTCGGGCCTCGCCCCCCAATTTTCTTTCCGTGCCCTCACACGGTCTCATGGCTGGGACGCGTGGCTCCCCTTGGCAGGCACGACCCTCTGCCGATTCTCCAACGATGGCACCCCGGGCACTACACTGCCTCCGAGCCTACCAGCTCCCTAAACACCGGGGAGTGCCCTCCATGGCGACTCCCCTGAAACGCTCACGTGGCAGGCTGGCTTCCCGGGCCCCTTTCGGGGTCACCCGTGCCCACAACACTGCCCACGCGGCTAATGGCGCCCCGGGCCCCCGCACCATGCGGGCGCACCCGTGCCCACTACGCTACCCCGGCCCCCATGGGCCCTTGGCCTACCACGGCCGACTAGCCCGGTGCCCGGGGTACCCACTCAGCGATACTCACCTTTCGCAGCCACGCTCCCAGCCCGTCAACAGGGCTCCTGCACCCCTCCAAATGGGTATCGAGCCTACATTCACACCAACAGCAAAACGACCTCCATTTTTGTTATTTAACTAACCCACTAACTCACTCTACACTGACCCCGGGTCCTTGGGCGGGAGTCACTCCTCCCCCATCACTCATCGCACCATGCATTCCACATTTGCTCCACTCACACAGACCCGCTGGCCTCACTCACTCATCATGTACTCATCTCACAACCTTTCAACACACACATCGCCCAAACTCAGCCATCCTTCTGACTTCTTCCCCTAACTAACTCGTGCTCCCACGTCGTCCCTTATACTATAGCACGTTCCATTTAACACTACGTAGCTAAGCTACGTCCCCTCTACACATCCACAGTCTGTCACTGTCCTCAAATCATTTCCCATATTCCTAAATCTCACTAAAATCCCTCTAACTAATCCATTCCACGGACTCCATGAGGACTTACCCCTGCCCCATGAAGTCGGTCTAGCTAAGCTAACCCTTCCCCTAACTAGTGTTCATCCTGTGCCCAGGCCAAGGGGGTCTTCCACCCCTTGCCAGGGAATCCTGTTCACCGAAAGCGAGGCTTGCTTTTGTTAAATTTTTTTTTCCCAAATTACGCGCAGTACCAAGCGCGGCAACTCACAGCTCGCGCACTTTGCACCTTGCCCGTGACGTCATGCAGCTGCACGCGTACCTTGTCCCTCTTGGACGGTACCATCCGGCAGGGATTCACCCTCCTGCCGGATTCCAACCACACGTGCAGCCATGACGTCACCGTTGCGCACCACAAAAGCAAACCTCGCACTCCAGGGGCTCCCCACGCGAACACATGTGCTCTGCCCGTTGGAGCTTAACACAAGCTCGCGTGAGAACCCGTCCGGTCCAAATCCGAAATCCTGCCTAAACTTGTCGTCCGCGGAATCGGCAAATCCACGCTGGCGTTTCCGGACCGGCTTCACTCCCGCAAGCGAGCACGTGGCGGCCTCGTGCGTTGCACGGCACGGACCTCGCGCTCGCTGCTGGGTGACGGCACGGTCCCCACAATAGCTACAGCCGCTATTCGGCCTGTGTCTCTCTGTCGCCGTCTCCGTCGCCATTCAACACATGCACTCCTGCGTGTTACGACGCACAGACTCCATTCAATCACACTCACATTCACACCGCGGAGACGCGGCTGCATGCCGACCGTCATTCCCTTACACACAGCGACCTTACACACGCTGTTCCCTCACACTCGGCCGCTCACTCACTCGTGCCGTTTCCCTCACATACACCATACCACTCAACACCCGGAAACACTCAACCGCGGTGCCTCATCCACACACGGCGCGCTGGGAAGCACGCATTTCAGCCCACTCGCAGCCTCGCACACCATTTTACTCACACACGCGCTCCCTTTCACACAACGCCTTTCACCACGCTTTGCGTGCGTTGCAGCACGGATTTCGCCACGCTCGTGTACACACACCTTGACACCACACACGCCGGGACAACACGCTGGGGATTCGTGCCACCACAAGGGTTCCGGGCCTCTATACCCCCAAGCTTCGTGTGCACCCGTTCGCCTCACTCATCCCCTCGAACTCGCTAAGCACGACCGACCCACCTGGTCGTGAGTCGCCTCAAGGGGGCATACTCCCTCCCCTCGTTCCTGGAGGCAGCCATCCGCTGCTCGCACCGGGTCACAACACAGTCCACCAGCTCCCCCTCATGGTCCTCCACTACCTCCGCGTGTGTGTGTGCGTCTCTAACCCCGTCCAATTCACCCTCTATCTCCCGTGTCTCTGCTAACTCAGTCACCTCTTCACCCATTACCTCCCTTATCTCCACTATTATTTCCGTCTCTTTCCTTGTTATCTCCCTCGTGCATGTCTCCGTCACCCCAATTAGTTTTTCCCTCTCCGTCACCGTCACTTTTTCCGTCACTACCCTCGCCCAACACGTCCCCCGAATTAATTTGTCCTCACCCGCCTCCACTGCGGGCCTGACAACCGTTGCACCCCCTCCCAGCTCGTTCGCTCCCACACGTGGCGTCGCCATTACGCACTCCGCTGTTGTTGCCTTCATGCCCCCTGCAGGCTTCGGCCCATTTGCTGCATCTCACCCCGCATTTCTTTCATTTCTTCCTTCATTCCTGCGCATTTGTTTCCATATTCGTTTTCATTTCGTTTATGGCTTGCAAAATCATTCGAGTGCACTCGGCTGAGCCGATTCGGCCAGGATCGGGGGGTTTTGGTGGAGAGGGGGAGGGGAGATATCATACACCGCGGCCGCCGCCGCACCTATTTCGGGCTCTGGGTTCATTTGTGGGGGGATGCTGTTCCTGCACACCAATGTCCTGCTCGGGGATCTCATCCTGACCATGGATTCTACACATTCTACATCCATATCTACACCCCGGCCCCGCTCGCCTTGAGACGCCATCTTATTTCACGTAACGGGTTAATTTAAAATCGCTCGTAATTTGGAGGGAATCGGGGGTCGCTCCTCTCACCCCTGAACCGATTCCCGTGAATTTAGCTGGAGACAGGAGAGTTTGTTTTCCCGCTCTCTGACACCAGTGTTGCGAATTCGTGCCGCCGGCGTGCGAACGGCCACGTGACTCGAATCGCGGCACGTCGCCCACCGGACGGACAATTCTGTCGTGACCCTCTCGGACTAACGCCGGGAGCCAGTCACGGGTGGCCTTTCGGCCTCACCACGATCGTGCCAATCGGCCACCCGCGTGGATAGGGTTGTTCGCCAAACTCGACCTACCTAAGTACCCACGCGGATGGTAAACCGGGCGATCGCACCTCGCCGCAGGTCGACTTCGGACACGAACCGCTTAAGCGGCTCGTTCCGTGCTACATGGATAACCGAGCGGAGTTATCGTCGGCCTCGACGGTTCCAATTAATTATCGGGCGTATCACGCCCACTCGAACCCTTTACGTGAAGCAAGATGGAGACCCAAACAAGGAAAGGACGCAGCGAAACGGGGAACAATTATACACAAGCACTTTATTTACACGACACACGGAGAGCACACATTAATCAATGAAACCAAAGCAACAACGACGCAGCTCTACAACCGACTACGCGCACACACGGCAACACTTAACAGTTCTACTTTACGAGACACGGCGCCACACACACACGTTCACACAGAACCCAAAAGAAAAGAAGAAAGGAAGTCGCGACTTCCCTGTGCGCGTCATCCACCTTGGCGACCGCAGCCTCGAGTCCCTCCAGTTTCGAACGATCCCCTCAGTTTCGGATGCCCTGGGTTTTGAACGATCCTCTGGTGTTTCGAGCTGCCCTGGGTTTCGAACGATCCTCTCTGGAACTCTGTCTGTCCACCTCTTTTGTAGGGAGGTCCTTCCCCTCTCTCCGCCCCGCGCCCCACCCCCTTTGGACGCGTCACATCGCGCACCCGCCAATCCGGAGAGGACACGCCACCCCCCTCCCTCTCCTCACTCCGGTGAGAGGGGAACGAGATTCAAGCGGGAAATGTTCGCGCCGGGCGTTTTGGGCGGGAGATGTTTGCGCGGGCGATTTTGGGCGGGAGATCTTGGCGGGAGATGCCCCTTCACGCACTGGTTGCTGCTGCTGCCACTCCGCTCCTCCATCCGTCCCGCGGAGATCGTGACCGCACGATGCTCGATGAATGGCGAGTGGTGAAGATGCTGGTAGCGCAGTTGTGGAAGGTGGCGTCATGGCGTGAGTGGAGTGATTGTTGGCGTCGAGGTTGTTGGCGTCGAGGTTGTTGGCGTCGTGGAGTGAATGGAGTGATCGTGGAGATGTTGGTTGTGGCGATGTTCGTTGTTGTTTGTGCACCAACATAACAATAAGAACAGAAAAATGGCTAACTCAAAGCGTCACAGCCCGAATGAATCACATAAATTCCCTTTAGACAACGGGTTTGGGCTAACTATACATGTACTTCAGAAATACCTCACCTACGGGACCTGAATGGTGGTTGCGAATTTCCACAGCCGTAACAATAATTTAATCAAGGGAAATGCAAAAAACAACTTTTCCTCTGTATTATGATGTTGCAATAAATATTTCTCTTTACATCCTTACATCATAAAATAATATTTTGCCCTTGTTATTATGAGTATGTAAATTCTGATCATGTAGATATTACTGACATGCAGAGTAGTCTTTCCCCTGAATATTCCTTCAATTGCCATCATCATGTCTTGTTTTCTTCAGTCTTCATCATTGACGTAACAAAGGTGACGAAAACAGCAAGCTACATCAATATCAACGCAGCACTAAAAACTGTTCTAAAGAAAGGTAATTATTTTTTGCGAGAAATCAGGACCCTAATTTTATCCCATTTACTAGAAATCCTAAAACTTTCTTATATTTTCCTATTAAAACGACATTTCCACCTTTTTTCTGTTGTAATGGACGAGGGTTTAATGTGACTAAGCTAACCATTTTGTTCATATTTGTGTGGTCGTTTTCAGGCATGGACCAGGCCGTAAATGTGGGTACCAGACGATCGTTTGTGATTCCGATGCATTGTGGGAAGAACCTTAATGTGTCACCTGGAGACATCTACTTGGTGATGGGGATGCATAATGCACACTGGAGGAACTCTGACAGGTTAACAACACATAATTGGCATGCAATGAATAACGAATAGACATCTCACAAACCAACATACCAGCATATGGAGTTGTTTGAGGGGACACAAAGTACAGTCGAGTCTTTTTAGAATGAACAGGAGATTTGGAAAATCTTAAAAAGATTAACAGAACTTTGATTACAATTCCAAGAACAGCATTTATTGAGATTGAACTAAGCCTGGTGCTGGCTTAGCAGTTAACGTGGCTGGCTTGGGATCTTAGGGTCCTGAGTTCAAGCCCCTGTCGGCCGTTGCATTAACACCAGGTGGAGTTGACTCAGCCTGTCATCCTTCTGAGGTCAGTGAAATGAGTACTAGTGTACTGCTAATACAGGCATTGCATCAGTGGCACAGCTGCGCCATCAATCAATGATGCAACCAGCAGCCACACGCTGCACACAAAGAAGAGGACGAAGAAGAAGAAGAAGAACCTGGATTCAACTTAACAGTGTCCAACATAAGTTCTGCAGAATAGCAATCACGTCTTTCCATACTGTCGTATAATGATTACTCACCTGTCTCCTTGCAGCTCTTGCGTAAATTATTATTTCTCTCGGTGGAGCTCTCTGGAGCTGTCCTCCTTCCTGCTGGGTTTCGAAATCGTCAAGTGATCCACGTTCTTTATCTGTTTCATATTTTCTTCTCAACCCAGGGAATTCCTTTCTGTTTGGCAGAATCATTTGCTGCAACTCAAGCATTCTTTTGGAACCAAAATGGGGTTTTGCTGTGTATAGTATCGTTATGGAGGTCTTCATCCACACTAACCAAGCTCAATTCTGCTTGGCTTACAACAGTGGTTTTCAAACTTTTTAGTGGGACCCAATTTCAGAACCTCTCTACATCGCGCGACCAAAAGTTCAAAACCAATTCATATATAAGATAAGATTTCATATGACACAAGAACATTTCCTGTTTACTTTATTCACCATCACATGTTTTCATAGACGAGTAAACGGAGAATAGCGACAGTATCCAAATAGTAGAGTTGAATGTTTCAGAAGTTTAGTCGAATGACATTTAGATTATCAGTGAGAAGGATGAGCCTGTTTTTGAAACCAACTCTCTATTCGTGGAGAAGTAGATGACAATGCCAGGATCATATCATGCTCATTTCTAGGCGATTTCTGTACTTTGTTTTAATCACCCATGGTGGAGAACGACTGCTCACAAAGTATGAAGGATATGGCATGAGAACCTTAATGGCACGCCGTGACAGGGTTGGGTAGCGGCAGCATTTTGCACCAGAATGTCGACAACAAATTCGTCCGCGCAAGAGCCTGCGCTCCTGATCTGCTGGAGCTGTACAGCTCTTCCTGTGCTGTATCATCTTCATCAGCAATCGAGTCCAGTGAGCCGTGAAAGGGTCCCGAACCACAGAAAAGGACTGCACATCCAGCTCAGGGAAATAGTGCTCAAACTGTTCAATGAGCGACCGAAGGTGCGTGCTATCTCCCAGAAGACTGTCGAGCTCAGTATCATCGTACTGGCAGGTCGTTAGATGCTCCACCAGAGGGTGAAAAGGCTGAAGCGCTTAACAGCTGCTTGTGTCTGCAGTAATTTTAGAGTCGCCAGAAATCCGCTCATTTTGTTGTGAAAATCATGAGGTTGGCGTCTTTGCCTTGGAGGCAGTGTTGAGGACATTGAGACGTTCAAAGATGTCAACGAGATAGCACAGTTCTGCAGCCAAGAGTCCGACTCAAGCAACGCTACCATGCCGTTTTCCCTTGTGTGCGTAGGAATCCTTCAGTTCATCTTTGAGCTCGTAACCGCGCAGAAGAAGGTTTCCTCGAGATAACCATCTGACTTGAGTGTAGAATAGTAATTCTTATGGTCGGCGTCCATCTCCTGGAGAATAGCCTGAATAACTAGTGTTGAGGGTGCTCATTTGATGTGATTCACCATTTTACGACTCTGAGAGCACGCTCTGCAAGGTTTCTGGCAAAGTATGAGAGGCGAGCGCTTCTCGGTGAATCAGCAGTGTACCATGGAGGTCTGAGGAGCCACCTCAAGCAATTTAGCCTTGATCCAGAACGCACTCCTAACATTGCTGGCGCGCCGTCTTTGTAGAACGAGCAACTTTCCGAAGTCCAGATCATGGTCATGATAAAACTGCTCTACTTTCCCAAAATGTCCTCGCCTTTGGTGGTGGCATCCAGGTTTGATGAGCAGAGGCTCATCGACAAAGTTATCAGCCTTGATGAAGCGGACCAGACGATGAGTTGCGCGTACAATGCGATATCAGTGGACTCGTCCAACTGTATGGCGTGCCACGGCGATTCCTTGATCTTCTGTACGACCTGAGCCGTTATGTCCAGACTCATATCTTCAATTCTGCGTTGGATGGTGTTGTCAGAGAGGGGTATAACTGCCAGTTTCTTCTCGCCGCTTCCTCCAACCATCAGATACATGTCCTTTGCACATGGCAGCACGAGTTCTTCCACAATGAGTGAGGCTTTTTAGTCTTGGAACATGGAGCGACACTGATACGAGGCCTCTAACCCGAGAATTGGTCTGATGGCATGTACCTCTCTGTCAGATGCGTATTCTTGAGTGCAAGAAGTTTCTCAAAGAACGCTCTCTCTCTCTCTCTTATCCTGATAAGGCGCATGTTTTGTAGTCAAATGCCTCTGCAACTTATTTTGTTTCATAGACTCCGTAGAAAGCACTTCGAACAAATCACACACTGAGGCCTCTGTGCCCATTTTTATCCCACGTAGTAAAATCCAAGGTCCAGAAATTTATCTTGGTAAGAACGTTCTCGGATTTGCTGGTGGCCGGTGCTGCCATCACAATAAGGTCTCGAGTCGTATGTGGAGACGGAATAGACGTTAATGATAGAGTCAGAGTCTGAGTCTGAGAGGCGTGGATCAAACCACTAATTTCCCGCCAATGAACCCGCTTCAGCCGAGCCCGCGCATCGGCTGGATCCCATTCCAAGCGTCATGTTGCGCCGGTTCCCATACTGTGAACAAACCGTTTATATTACATCCCGTAAAAGGGAACACCGATCGAAAATAGACAATTTTTTTTCGCTGCAAGCGGACGCCCGCGACCCCACGAAATTTGCTCGGCGACCCCACTTGGGGTCACGCCCCTGGGTTTGAAAAACCAAGGCTTACAAGATCTAACAAGAGCAGGCACATTCAACATGATATATATATATGCTGGATTTACCAAGCCTGAGTTTTTTTTTCTTTCATCAAAAGTAAACGTTATAGTTATTTTAATATACTACATGTACCAATGAGAATTATAATCGATATGAAATGATCTTGTTGAAGAAAAAAGCAGAGGTGTGAGTGCCGATCAAACAACATGCTCTCTTCTCCCAAAATGGATATTTCTTGTGAAAATATTATTCAACAACACAAGCCAATTAAACACGTTTATTGAAAAAAACAGATTGTGTGCATTTTGTTTCAAAACATGTACAACATATTACTATCAATGAAACTGTATCCATCAGATCACGGGGTGAATGGAGTGTATGATGTGACCAAGTCATACTCAGAGAGGTTGTGAGTGATAGGATTTGTTAATTGAAGGCAGGGTTAGTGGTTTGTGTTTCACAAATAATGTCATCAGCATAAGGTGGCAAAAACAACCGAAAAAGTTTTCTAATTACCCTCCTCCTTCCCATCCTCCCCTCTCCTTCCCCTCCTCCATCCCCTCCCTCTTTTCCCTCTCCTACCTCTTTTCTCTCTCCTCCCTATTTTCCCTCTCCTCCCTCACCCCACAATACTTGATCAGCTCTCGAAATAATTGGTGATAACTTGTATGACTGCACATTTAAATTGATTCACATCAGTATTCTTTGAGGATATGATTTTAAATGTTATGCCAATGTCCTAGGATTGCAGTGTTATGAAGAGTTTCTAATGTACTTTTAATGTAACCGCAGGACACAATACGTCTTGACTTCAGGCTCGTGGTTTGAAAAGTTCCCACTGGAATCGGTATGCAGGTTGCCTTCACCACCAGCGAGTTGCCAAGTTTCAGAAAATTTCAAAGGGTGCTCTTTAAAAGGGTAAAGTGCTTCGAGATTGTGCTTTTGAATAAAAAGAACTATAGAAAGAAATCAATGGATTGATTGACTGATCACTGAAGCCATCTCAAAGTTTAAACATTTGAGGCAAAGCTCTTTGTTTTCAAGTTGCCCCTGCCCCTACCCCCAACACCTTTTGAAATAGAGAATTTTGAAACACTAGCATTTACAGTTGTCATGGACTATGTTTTGCACATAAATCATTCCCATTTCATTTGTTCACAAATACATCACAAGTGGATAATAAAATTAACTTTCCTTATTTCAACGTCTCTCTTTCCTTGTTATTGTTGCCCAAGTCTTTGTTGAAAGTTCCTGAAGAAATCTGATGTTCGAAATGTCGATCAGGTTTTATCCATTTCTTGAGTAGGCCTAATTACCAATCACCCATCTATGACGTAAACAGTACCAAGGGTGAAAAACAGCATTTCTTCCTCATTAATGTACTTTATCATTTCTAGTTTCAAAATGAAAATCAATTTTTTTTTAATAGAATAAGATTGTTTAGGATCATTGTACACCTATTAACAAACTTTCACTTTGAAGATACGAAATGAAGATCACTTGAATTTGCCAATTTCTGAGGATTGCGTGAAAGATAACACAAGCAATTCAAGAGATGAGGAGGTTTCTCTTCGAGAATATCATGGAACTCTATTGGGCTGACTTGAGAGAGAAGAGAGAGAGAGAGAGAGAGAGAGAGAGAGAGAGAGAGAGAGAGAGAGAGAGGAGAGAGAGAGAGAGAGAGAGACAGACAGAAGGACAAGACAGACAGACAGACAGACAGACAGACAGACAGACAGACAGACGCTTTTGACTTTAAAAAAAAAAAACAAAAACCCTTTAATGAACAAAAACACCTTGGAAATAGAAAAAAACTACAACACTGAATGAAAAATTAAAAAACTCCATTATCAGTATAATAATGATGGTGTTTTTACTTGAAGCATTCTTTGTATAAAGGTTTGCCAATCACTTTTCATTTGCCGGTAAGAATACTTTACGTGGAGCCTTGCCATGACAAGAGCTTTCTTCATTTTATAAATCGCAAGTTTTTCTCTGGAAATTAAAAACGAGGCACCATATGGGTAAAGTCTCCAGGCAATGTCACCTGTTTTTTTTTCATATTTTATGAAATGTACATTGCAGACTATTGCGGATGAGAATGACACCCACGAGGCAAATACTCTACAAAGCCCCAAATGAATTTAGTAACAAAGAAGAAAACCAAATTGCAATGAAAAGATTGTCCTTATCCTGATGTGCCATACTATGTTGCAGAGTGCCAGTGCTGCCGAAGCAATTTCTTGGAAAGGGTTAAACTGGGTGGTTTACCTTTGCCTTCCCAGCAGTATAGTAGTTAGGGCAGGAATTTGTAATTTGTTCATGGTGCCAGCGACGGCTCACATACTCATCGTGAAGGACACCACGGGTTCTTCAATGTCTAATGCCGGCAGACGGGATGCACAGTTTAACGTTCATTCGAGGTATAGCACACACATTGATGAATCACCCTACATGTGAAACACTGGGATGACACTTTATACCTGGGTCGGGATTCATACTCAGGCTGGACAGATTAGGGGAGAGTATGCATACCTGTAGTGCATCCTGCCAGCCTGCAAAGACTACAATTTTTTTTTTATCACTGCTGGAAAGTGGAGATAAAGATAAAAGTGTGGAGTCATTAACAAAGAGTTAGAGTTGATACACATTTGTGGCAGTACATGGTGTGTTGGAGGGTCAACGGTGTTAGCAGTGAAGCCCAGGCCTGAGTGCATAAAACGTATAGTATTTTCTGTAGAACCTGGTCTACACTTCTCAAAATTCTAATGCCAGTCTTTGCTCAAAGATATTATGTGGGGAAGCAACTATTTCTGATGCAATCTCGACGATCTCAAATTGTGCTCACACAAGCACTGAAAAAGCATCACACAAAGGCATGTGAGTGAGGAATTTCACAAAAGAGGGCATTATAGAGTAACATTTCATGGAGAGAGATGTTTAATAAAGACATGTTCCCAGTTGTAACCCAGCATTCCAACTTGTTCAGTAATTAGCTTGCAGTGGATTTGCAGGGCAAGCTTCCAGAAACATGAAGCGACAAGCAGCAGAGATACAGAAAGCCATCACTTGACAAGTAATGTCTACAAGTCCGTGACCACCTTCCACCAATGGAAAGCAGATGACCTTTGGCTTCTTCAACCAGTTTTTGCCATCCCAGAAATAAATCAAGCAGACATTTTTGAATTGAAGACAACAATGTTGCAGTGGGTGCAAAGTAATCATCTTATGTCATAACAGAGAGGCTTCCAGGTTATTAATGACCAAGACATGGCCTTGAAAGAGCAAAGTTGACAATTCCTCTCCACCTGTTTAATTTATAATTAATCTTGTGGAACACCCCATCCCAATTACTTTTTTTACAAAACTCAGGGTACCAATATAAACACCAGGGCACATCACACCTTTTTTTCCCCGAACCTAGATTCATAGGGAGGAGTGGAAGGCCACGGAGGAGTGTACTGCCAACCCAACATGCTTTGCATTTGAACAAAATAATTTGTGGTGTTTATGTTTGAGAGTAGATATGCAAACACCCAAACAACATGGTAATGTTGTTATTGCTGTGGCCAGTGATACAGACATCATCAGCATAGGTCAAAATAACAAAAGCCTTTTCTGATAGTGCCAACAAAAAGCCTAACAAAGAAGAATGTAGATGAATCAAAAGGGGCTCAGTGCAAAGAGAACACAAAATTCCAGATAAGGACAACCTTGGCCAATTCCTCTCAAACCAGCAATGGTGAACAGTGACAATGATTAACTTTGATTGAGCTAAACATATAACAATGTGGTGGTAAGGTTGCATAAGAGATAAAGTTGCTCCAAAACCAACTCGCTTTAAAATATGAGAAAGGTAATCATGATTAACAGTGAAAGGCTGATTCTTGATCTATGAAAAACCCAAAAAACTAGAAGGGTACTTTTCTTCTTGTGCTCACTGCAGGTGAGCGACCCGAGACAATGTGCACAGCACAGTGGTAATAGTTATAATGTATATACTTGAATTAAAATGTTAGTTTATACATTTCTATATCGACAAACTGTGAAATACAAACCTGAATTGATATCGAACATTTGAAAATTGTAATTTATACAAGTGTAAACTGTGAAATAACAAGCAGGGCACTCTTCGATGTCACGATGTCGCCAGATATGCCTTCGCCCACATTATTACTTCATGATACAAACTTGTACCAAGTTTGATTTAAAGGTCCCATGACACTCAAAAGTACTGAAATTGCATATATATATATATATATATATATATATAATATATATATATATGTTGGCGAATTCGCGCCCGTCGGCGTGCGATCGGCCACGTGACTCGAATCGCGACCGCCTCGCCCACCGGACGGACAATTCAGTCGTGACCCTCCCGGCTAACGCCGGGATCCAGTCACGGGTGGACCTTTCGGCCTCACCACACCCAGTCCCATTTCTAACCCGCGCGGAATAGGGTGAATCGCCGAAAGTCGATATACCTAAGTACCCGCACGGGTAACCTACCGAGGGTTGTACCACCCACACAGGCCGACTTCGGACACGATCCGCTTAAGCGGCTCGTTCCGGGCTAACGGGATAACCGAGCGGTGTTATCGTCGGCCTTGACGGTTCAGATTAATTATCGGGCGTCCCGCGCCCACGGCGAACCCTTACGTGAAACAAGATGGAGACCCAACGAAGGAAGGACGCAGCGAAACGGGGGAAGAATTCAACAGAAGCACATTTATTTCACACAACACATAGAGCACACATGAAACAGCATGTATTTACAGCAACAATAATAATTAAATAAATGCAATATATCAAACAAAGAAAGAGTTAAAACCGAATACGGACACACGGACCACTTACCACAATGAATACTTATCAGACATGGCGCCACACACACACGTTCACACAAAACCCAAAAGAAATGGAAGTCGACTTCCCTGAGGTGTTGAGTCCTCGCCACCGTCACTCGCCGTGGTCCGCGAGCTCTCTCCGGCGTTCGGCCCCCGTCTGCCTTTACGCCCTCTCGACGCCTTCCGCCGACACTGAGAGAGCACACGCCGAACCCAGAGAGCCGACGCCGAAATGGAGGAGCGAGCAGAGCAGAATCAACGACCAAGCAGCAGAGCAGAAAGAGCCTCCAAGCAGAAGAGAGCAGAGCAGAATCAACGACGAAGAGAAGAGAGAAGAGCCAACGACGAAGAGAAGAGAAAACCTCATCCGCCTCCGCCTCTTTACGCCCGGCGCCCCGCCCCGTTCTCGGCTCCACCTTCCTTCTAGGCGCTTCGAGAAGGGGGGCGTTCCCTCTCGTTCCCTCCCACCTCCGGCTTGTGGGGACGAGGCGAAGCCGTTCTGGCGCCGGGCCAAGGAAGGAAATAGGCGGGAAAACGCGCGCCCTCGCTGAGGGGACTTCTCCCTTCCCTTCTCGCGTTCGACGGTCTTCAACGCGCAAACCGTCGTACGTGGACCGCGGAGGATGGCGTTCGTTGGTGTAGGTAGCGTGGTTGAGATGGTGGCGTGGTTGTGAGGGTGGCGGTGCTGGCGTTGTTGGAGTGGTGGCTTGGTTGGCATTGGCGTTGAAGTGTGGTTATTCGAAAATAAAGCAGAACAGAAAAACGCCTAACTCAAAGTATCGCAGCCCGAATGAATCACATTAATTCCCTCTAAACAATGGGTTTGGGCTAACTACACATGTACTTCAAGAATACCTCATTACGGGACCTGAATGATGTTTGCGAATTTCCACAGCCGTAACACTACCCCTCCCCTTTTTACAGACTCGTCCCGAGTCGTCAAATTATCGTGTGCCATCATGTGTAGTTCTCCCCTAGTACGTTTTACCTATGGATCCCTGAGTGCGACATTCATGGTATTCGTGTCCCCAAAATAAATAACCTGAGGGCTGAGTAACTAACTAACAAACCCACTCATACGGACGACTTAAATAAATTGCCGGCGCTAGACAGACATGCCGGGGCCACTCATATTTACATTACACAATACACAACTTAGCCTTATAATTTACACTACTCCATGGCCCAGGATCAATGGACTCTGCAGGAAAAAAGTGAGTCAAAAGAGAACGGGTGCACGGGCCGCCACTGGGCCCGTGTTGCAGCTGCCAACAGGACAGTTCCTGCAGCTTGCAAACTGTTGCTTTGATCCTGGCGCACATAGCAATGAACAAGGGGGGCAAAGCAAAATTGGACAGAACGGGGGCAAAACTGATGATGTGGGCAGTGGGCATGGCATGGCAAGGTAAAGGCAGGCAAGGCAATGGCCTGCAGAACAAGGCCGCTGCAGGCGAACACAGCCGCAGACGAAACTGGCCGGCACAGGCCTTGCAGAAAACAGCTGGCAGACGAAGTTGGCCGGCACAGGCCTTGCAGCAAAACAGCCGTCGGACGATCCGGCCGGCACAGGCCTTGCAGTAAAAACAACAGCCAGCAGATGAAGTTGGCCGGCCTCTGCCTTGCAGTGGAGGTTTGGTGGAGGGAGTGCGGTGGTGCTGGCCCTCGCAGAAGGCGGGCTCGGACCTACCTACTGTCTCCCCCCCTATCGCCTTTGCCTGTCACTGTCCATACCCACCCCTTAATTTGTCAAAAACCAATTTAGCCCCAATTTATTTTTTTGTTTGTTTTTTTTTCATCCTTCCCCTAGAAATCGTCCCCTAACCCCCTTTACTGTCTTTGTTCGGCTAACCTATCCTGTACCTAGCCTACTCCCAACCCCTACGTTCCCTTCCCGAGGGGAATGAGGGAGAGCTAGCGTCCTGTGTCGAGGCCCAATTCAAGCCTCAGGATGGCCTCCCCAGAGTTCAGCGATCTTTAACCCAAAGTGGGTCCAGCGGCCCACAACGAGAGCGAGGGATGGATGGGTGCGGAGGGGTACACTTCCTAATCTACCCTAACCATTTAACTGTTAAACTACCCGCGGGCTTTCAAAAAGCGCCTCTCGCTTACACTATTGGTTCTAACAACCCAGATTCCCGTCGCCTGTGTTGGTGTCCTCACAATTTTCGGGCCTCGCCCTCCAATTTTCCCTCGTGCCCTTGCACGGTTTCGTGGCTGGGACGCGTGGCTCCCTTGGCAGGCACGACCCTCTGCCAGTTCCCCTACGATGGCACTCCCGGGCACTACAACTGCCTCCGAGCCTACCAGCTCCCTAAACACGGGAGTGCCCCCATGGCAACTCCCCTGAAACGCACACGTGGCAGGCTGGCGCCCCGGGCCCTTTCCGAGGTCACCCGTGCCCATGACACTGCCACGCGGCTAACGGCGCTCCGGGCCCCCGCACCAAGCGGGCGCCCCCGTGCCCACTACGCTAACCGCCGGCCCCCATTGGTCCCTTGGCCTACCACGCGCCGACTAGCCCGGTGCCCGGGGTACCCACTCAGCGATACTCACCGTTCGCAGCCACGCTCCCAGCCCGTCAACAGGGCTCCTGCACCCTCCAAATGGGTTTCGAGCCTAAACTCCCACCAACGCAAAACGACCTCCATTTTTGTTAATTTGACTAACCCACTAACTCACTTTATACTGACCCCGGGTCCCTTGGGCGGGAGTCACTCCTCCCCCCAATCACTCATCGCACCATGCATTCCACATTCGCTCCACTCACACAGACCCGCTGGCCTCATCACTCAACACGTTTCACACAACTCACCTCACAACTTTCCAACACACACACCGCTGAACTCTGCCATCCTTCTAACTACCTCCCCTAACTACCTCGTGCTCCACGTCGTCCTTAAACTACAGCACGTTCCATTTAACACTACGTAGCTAAGCTACGTCCCTCTACACATCCAAAGTCTGTCACCGTCTCCGAATAATCCCATCCATTTTCCCCTCCTAAATCTGGCTGCAATCCCTCTACCTAATCCATTCCACGGGCCCCATAAGGACTTACCCTGCCCCATGAAGTCGGTCTAGCTAACACTAACCCTTCCCCTAACTAGTGTCCATCCTGTGCCCAGCTAAGGGGATCTTCCACCCTTACCCGGGAATCCTGTTCACCCCGAAAGCGAGGCTTGCTTTTGTTAATTTTGTTTTTTCCAATTATGCGGCAGCAACCAGCGCGGCCAACTCACAGCTCGCGCACTTTGCACCTTGCCCGTGACGTCATGCAGCTGCACGTGTACCTCGTCCCTCTTGGACGGTAACCATCCCGGCAGGGATACCCTCCTGCCGGATTCCAACCCTACGTGCAGCCATGACGTCACCCTGCCACCCCCAAAAGCAAACCTCGCACTCCGAGGGGCTCCCCACGCGAACACATGTGCTCTGCCCGTTGGAGCTTAACACAAGCTCGCGTGGAGAACCCGTCCGGTCCAAATTTGTCTACCTGCCTAGACTTTGTCCGTCCGCGGGATCGGCACAATTCACCGCGTGCGTTTCCGGACCGGGCTTCACTCCCGCAAGCGAGCACGTGGGGGTCCTCGTGCGCTGCACAGCACGGACCTCGCGCTCGCTGCTGGGTGAACCCGGCGTGGTCCCCACAACAGCTACGGCCGCTACCCGGCCCTGTCCCTCTGTCGCCGTCGTCGTCGCCATTCCACCCACGCACACCTGCGTGTCACGACGCACAGACTCCACTCCATTACACTCACACTGGGAGACACGGCTTGCATGCTCCCGCATGCCGACCGTCATCTCCTCACATACAGAGACCTCAACA
Source organism: Eptatretus atami (assembly GCA_035128595.1). Classification (NCBI taxonomy): domain Eukaryota; kingdom Metazoa; phylum Chordata; class Myxini; order Myxiniformes; family Myxinidae; genus Eptatretus; species Eptatretus atami. The sequence goes on from CM068961.1 coordinate 37,899,207, forward strand.
CACGGTCCTCCTCACACTCGGCCGCTCACCCACGCATGCACCTCCCTCGCACCACGTGGCTCCACTCACACCCTTGCGTGCCGCAAAGCACGCATGTCCGCACACTCGCAAACACACACCCCTGCACAACCACACTGGGATTCGTGTCCCCACAAGGGTTCCCGGGCCTCTATACCCCCAAGCTGCACATGCACCTATCCACAGCACTCGTCCCTCAACTCCGCTTGGCACGACCGACCCACCTGGTCGTGATTCGCTTCAAGGGGGCAAACTCCCTCCCCTCGTTCCTGGATGCAGCCATCCAGCTGCTCACACGGGTCTCTACCCAGTCCGCGAGCTCACCCCCATTATCCTCCACTACCTCTGTGTGTGTGTGTTCTGTTCCTTTAACCCCGTCATTATCTTGCAGTCTCTCCTCTATTTTTTCTGTCTCCCGCGTCTCTATACATTTATTAGTTTCTGTTTCTTTCCGGAGTTCCTCCATCTCTCTGGACTTTTCATTTTAATTCTCTCCTTTCAGTTCATTAATTTCAAACTCGTATAGTTTTTTGTTTCCTCTCCCACAGTTTTCTCCTGCTCCTCATTTTCCAATCTCATCGTTTCTCTCATTGGCTCATTATCCTTCCTGTGTTTCATTCGCTGTTCTCTCATTACCTTCCTTGCTTCCTCTCCTGTCCTTCCTTCTCCAGTTCATGGTTTGCTTCATTTGGCTAATCTCCTTCTTTGTGTTTCAGTTGCTGCTGTCTCATGATTCTTCCTTGTTTCTTTTCCTGCCCTTCCTTCTGCAGTTCCATGGTTTTCTTCATGTGGTTAATTTCCCTTTTGTGTTTCATTCGCTGTTCTTTGTCTAACTCTTCGCACTCCAGCCTTTGCTTTTCTTTTCAATTGGTCAACCTCGGCTTCATGTTCCTTTGTTTCCTATCCATTGTTCCTCTCGCTCTTCCCTCTCCAATCTCGTTGTATCCTTCAATCTCCTCATTTCTCCTTCCTGCTCCATTCGTTGCTCCTTCAACTTCTCCTCGTATTCCAACCTATTTTTTTCCTTTGTCGTTCAGTTTCAAATTCATACTCTTTCAAGTTTTCTATTCCACTGTCTTTCTTGTTCCTCATTCTTTAATCTGGCCTTTGCTTCCAACTGTTTGATCTGTACAGCGTGGTTCCTTAACGTTTCATTCTCCGTTCTTGTTTTTCCTCTTTTAACACTCTTAGTTTCGTTTAGTAGTTCTGTCTCTTGTTTTGGTGTTCCTGTAACTCAGTTTTCTTCTCTAATTCTTTTCTCATCTCCGCACCCTCGACCTTGCTTTGGCTTCTAACTGTTCTTCCATCTTGCCCTTGTGGTTGTCTATCCGCCTTCCCAGTTCCTCTGTCTCCGTTTTTACCTCCTGTCCCAGCTTATCAGCTCTCTTCGTCATGTCTTGAAGTCTTTTCTCACACTCCACTATTTTTATTTCCTTCGTGCACGTCTCCGTCACCCCAATTAATTTTTTCCCTCTCGGTTACCGTCACTTTTTTCCGTCACCTCCACACTTTCTCGCCCAACACGTCTCCCGAATTATTTTTTTTCTCACCCGCCTTCACCGCGGGCCTGACAACCGTTGCACCCCCTCCAGTCGTTCGTTCAACACGTGGCGTCGCCATTACGCACTTCGCTGTTGTGGCCTTCATGCCCGCCTGCAGGCCTCCGGCCCATTTGCTGCGTTTACCCCGCATTTCTTTTATTTCTTCCTTCATTTGTTCCATTTCGTTTGTGTTGTTTCCATTCTGATGAGTTTCCATCCATTTTCTTCGTTCATTCCATTTGTGTTTGTTTCCATCTGCTTGTTCACTCCTTATTGTTTTTCATCATCCATCATTTTTCCGTTCATTTCTGCAAGGCATGGCGAATAGCTGGCCATATTAAGTGCACTCGGCTGAGCCGATTCGGCCAGGATCGGGGGTTTTGGTGGAGAGGGGGAGGGGGTGTATACACCCGCGGCCGCCGCCGCACCTATTTCGGGCTCTGCGTTTGGTTGGGGGAGTAATTGTTCCTGCACACACAATCCTGCTCGGGTCAAATTGGGCCATGGATTCTCATTGCTATCACACATTACTTCTTAATAACCCACGCGTCGCCTTGAGACGATAATTCCACGTAAGGGTTAATTTTACTCGCTCGTAATGAGAGATTGGAGGGTCGCTTCTTCACACCCTGACCGATTCCCTGTGAAGTTAGCTGGAGACAGAGGGTTTGTTTTCCCGCTCTCTGACAGTGTTGCGAATTGCGCGTCGGGCCACGTGACTCGAATCGGGACCGCCTCGCCACGGACAAGACAATAGTCGTGACCCTCGCAAACGCGGGGATCCAGTCACGGGTGGACCTTTCGGCCTCACCAAACAACAGTCTTCCCCGCGCGGAATAGGGTGAATCGCGAAAGTCGATTACCTAAACCACGGGTATACGCGAGGGTTGTACCTCGCCACAGGACTTCGGACACGATTCCGCTTAAGCGGCTCGTTCGGGATAACCGAGCGGTGTTACCGTCGGCCTTGACGTTTTCAGATATAATTATCGGGTCCCGCGAAAAACCCTTTACGTGAAACAGATGGAGACAACGAAGGAAGGACGCAGCGAAACGGGGGAAGAATTAACAGAAGCACATTTTTTCCACAACACATAGAGCACACATGAAACAGCATGTATTTACAGCAGCAATAATAATTAAATAAATGCACATATAAAACAAAAGAAAAGAGTAAAACCGTACACGGACCACTTACACAATTGACTACTTATCAGACACGGCGCCACACACACATACACACAAAACCAAAGAAATGGAAGTCGACTACCCTGAGGTGTTGTGTCCTCGCCCACGTCACTCGCCGTGGTCCGCAGCTCTCTCCGGCGTTCGGCCGTCTGCCTTTACCTCGACGCCTTCCGCGACACTGAGAGAGCACAGCGAACCCAGGAGAGCCGAACGCGAAAATGGAGGAGCAGCAGAAGCAGATCAACGACAAAAGCAGCAGAGAGAAGAGCCAACCAGAAGAGAAGCGGAGAATCAACGATGAAGAGAAGAGAGAAGAGCCAACGACGAAGAGGAAGAGAAAAACCTCATCCGCCTCCGCCTCTTAACGCCCGGCGCCCGCCCCGTTCTCGCTCCTACCTTCCTTAGCTTCGAGAAGGGGAGGCGTTCCCTCCGTTCCTTCCCACCTCCGGTTTGTGGGGACGAGGCGAAGCCGTTCTGGCGCCGGGGCCAAGGAAGGAAATAGGCGGGAAAACGCGCGCCCTCGCTGAGGGGACTTCTCCCTTCCCCTCTCGCGTTCGACGGTCTTCAACGCCAAACCCGTCGTACGTGGACCGCGAGGATGGCGTTCGTTGGTGTAGGTAGCGTGTTGAGATGGTGGCGTGGTTGTGAGGGTGGCGGTGCTGGCGTTTGTTGGAGTGGGTGGCTTGGTTGGCGTTGTTTGTTGTTGGCGTCGTTGGCGTTGAAGTGTGTTGAATTTCGAAAAATAAAGCAGAACAGAAAAAGCCTAACTAAAGTATCGCAGCCCGAATGAATCACATTAATTCCCTCCTAAACAATGGGTTTGGCTAACTACACATGTACTTCAGAAATACCTCCATCTACGGGACCTGAATGATGTTTGCGAATTTCCCACAGCCGTACAATATATATATATATATTATATATATATATATATATTATATATATATATATATATATATATAAATGAGGCCCGGCGAGGAGGAGTGATGTAAGGGACATTTTTTAATGATATGATGATGATAGGCTCGGATGATAGGGGAAGGGTTAAAAATAGTGCTATATGGAATCACATCAAAATGGCCGATGTGGCCCTTACATCACTCTCCTCGTGGCGCTCATATGTCTATAGGAGTTTTTCATCGTGATTTTCATCTGACAATGTTTTTTCACAATACTCGTTCTGTAAAATTAAAAAAACAAACCTCTTAAGGGAACGCCCCTAAAAATTCTGCCGAAATCCACTAAAAGAGGCGTAACCACATGACGTCATCTCCAGAACAACAAAGGGCTGCATGTAAATTACTCGGTGTGGGTCTATACGTGATTGTATTGGCTTTCGTGCGTTTCCACATTCGATGATCGACTCAAATGCTCGTTCCATTTCTGCTTTAAAAAATCAAACATTTGGTTTTTGCATAAAGGGATGGCAATGGACTTTGAATTTGTCTCTGGTGGCGACAAGTGAAGTGGGAGAAATGAAGGATTTGTTGTCAGAATCAGATGGAGAATTGTCGGATAACATAGTCGGGGGAGGTGAGTTCAAGGCAGCTGAAATGGAATACGGCCTTACCAGTTCCGAGCCCGAAGCAGGACAAGGCAGAGGAAACTGGCGATGAATTCCGGCATTCATGATGATCGGGAGGACATCGAAGGAAGACTTGGCAAATACACTGGTTACACTAAATCCTATTCGCATTCAACAATGTAAATCGACTTGCATACTGCTCGATAATCAGAAATTTTAGTGAGTGACGTGACCAGCGCAGCCGCAGCGCAGCGGACATGTTGCACCGCGGCGAATGAATTCGCAAGCAAGGCGCGCATGTCATCGGCCGTAATCTCTCCGCGCATAAAACGAAGCAATCTTCGCTGTCCGGATACGATGAAAACTTGTGTGCAGAACAACCTTGCGAACAATTGTCTCGAGTAGTCCGAATAATCTGAAAGTTCTATAGCAATTTTATTTATTTATTCGAACTGTCGTCATGTAGCGCCAGTAAGAAAACAATGAAGAAAAAGAGATAATAAAAGAAAGCTACAGCACGTCAGATTTATGGACTAGTCGGACCGGACCGACGGATTTATCGCGACTAAGTCCTAGACTCGAGTTGACAAGTAACTTGTATAGCATGCACACATGTAATAAGTCAATGCGTAGAGTCCCGAGGCACTGAGGCCGTGTAAGTAGGACAGATAATTTGTCTTTCATAGTTGTGCCAACATATTTTTCCCTGTTCATTTTGCAGCATTTTAGCTAATTTTTAATGACTAGCAGCCAATGGAAGCAGTTACCTTCACTTTAGAATAAACCCATGTATGTCAGTGCAGCCTACTGGCTTGCATGTATGTGGAATCTTACCTATCCAGCAGGCTGGTTTCAACGAACAATTCATAGCTGAAAAATGTGGTTGCAGGTTTTTCATATCGTTTGATTTTAAAATGATCCTCTGGCGCCTTGAATGATGCAATATTAATCTTTGGTATTTTACTTGTATGTCCCGTAAGTTTCTTTTTTAATGGAAAGGTTCAACAGTCACTTTTATATTTTGTGGACATGGTAATAGCCTTTATTGTGCATACATGTATTGGATTGTACACGACTACGACAAGGTAGTAAAGGGATAAATAAATTGCCTCGTGATTGTTGTGCATACACGGCTCAAGAAGCAGAATCTTCTTTCTGCAAAACAATCACAGGAATTAAAGACGATCAGTGAGATAGTAAACCATGTGCAAATGCATTTGTACGGTAATTTATCGGCCGTCTAATCAATCCACTCTGAGCGAGTCGCGTTCTGGAGATGAACGTAACGGTCACGTGACCTGCAGTTCGCTGAACTCAACTTTTTTGAGGGGCGGGGCATAGCAAGTTGTGAAAAGCACGAGAAATGTTTGAAATATTGGTCTAATTATCCATTGTTGATTTTAAAAAGAAACAGGGTGATTCTTCCTCGGAAGGTCAAGTTAATATATAATTAACCAGAAAATTTTGAGTGTCATGGCCTTAAATCCCAAACCAGATTCAAAATATTAAATAATTCTGGCTGCTAGATCATGTGTCCAATCAGGTTGAAATTAAATATATATATATATATATATATATTATATATATATATATATTATATATATATATATTCCCATGAACGACTCAGTCATAACTGTGACATGTCACGTTGAATTGATGAAGCGGTTTCAGATAAATAATTTTTTTTTAAGATTATCTTTCAATCCAATATGGCCTAAGATCATCTGACCTCTATATAGGTCCAAATATATATTATATATTATATATATATATATATATATTATATATATATATATAATAATATATACATATGTTACGGATCTGGAAACCATATGCATTCAAACATACAGATGTCCCAAAAGTCAGTTATTCTGTTTAAGTCCATGTGAAGACAGGTCCTTTCCTTTTGTCTAGTGGGAGAATCAAAGATGTGCGTTGCGATGTTTTTTTAGTGAGGTTAATAAATCTTTACCATCCAACAAACATCAACAACCAACCACGGTACTTCCAGCGCTTGGCAACCCTCGTTCCTGGCCACAGCATACGGGGAAAAAAACGCTCCAGTCACCGTTCCTTTGTCTTGCTGCAAACCGTTCCTTTTCAACGTTGGATCTTCCCGGATGAGTCCACAACCGCGTGAGGGGGGGGGGGGGCGGGCCTGGCGGTTTGGCCGAGGCCCCCAGAAAGAGCGACCCCATGAGACCCTGTCCAATCAGGGCGGACATGACGTCTGTTCCACAGAGCCCCCGCCCCGTTCAGGGAGGTCTATAACCGACGACAAAAACCTCAGTTCAGTGAGTTCGTGTGGGGAAAGTCAGATCTGGATTCGTTGGAGCATTCGTGGAGGATTGTTGCAGTTCTGCTGGGCGTTTGTTGGAGTTTTGCTGGTCTTGTCCACGACCCTGATCCCGCCCTGGGACTCTGGCTACTCGACACTCGAGTTCCTCACGGACGACCCCAGCGTGTGACCGTGAGCCGAGCTGCACGACTATCTGACAGGTGCCGCACCACGAAGCACCCCTCCCTCCAACGTGCAGGTACCCAAGTGAACTGCGACCCCCAGCTGTCTCTCTCCCTGGCTGCGAGGGTCCAATAAAACACCTGGGTTGTATTTTTCGTCTGTGTGTGTGTCCATGTGGTGGCGCCGTTCTCTGTAGAACCTGTGTGTTTATTCCATCATTGTAATCTTGCTTGTGTATATCCGCGATAGCTTCTCTGTGTCTTCTTGTTGTAAATAAACCATTATTAGAAATGTTCCAGTTCGTTTCCGTCCTTTCTTTCATTGGTCCAGCATGGTTTGGATCTGAGTTTTAGCCGGGTCTTTATACCCGATAATCGGTTCATCCTAGCCGGTACCGTTCTTGGCAGGCCCGCTCGACTGCATCCGAGCCGGAAAGGTAGTTGGCACTGGTAGTTGGTGGAAGTGATTTGGTTCGGGCAAGAACGTGCCGAGGGTGTGGATCCCCGGTGCCGAGACCCCGCGTGGTTACTTAGGTAAATTGGTTCCAGATAAAAAGACCCTACGCCACGCGGTCGAGATATTGGCGTTCCACGGTCGGTTCAGCGACCCGCCGGCACGGATTCTCCGGGTGACGGCTAAAAATTCCAGGGAGTGTGGTGGGACACGACGTAACCTCCCCACCTAGTGGTCGTTCTCAACACCGGACCCCGGCCCACAACATTTGGTGTCAGAGTGGGATGGACCCATTTAAAAATAATATATTTTTTACAGGATTCGGACCAGGGGTGTGCTGACAACCCCCCCCTCCTTTCCCTCCGAAATTAAGAGCAGCAGTAAAATTTTAATGTAATTATCGGGTACGAACGCATGGCGGAGACCCGAACGAACTGGTTCAGGTGGGTTCTGAGGTAATCTTAGGAGAATCTGTGGCTCAGGACAACACCTGTGAGGGAGATCTTTCCCTGCAGCCAAACCAGAGGTAGCATTGGAGGCAACGGCGACAAGCCAAGAGCTCCCCTGCATAAAATTTCCTCCATGGAGGACCGAACGATCCTGTCGGATCCGCGCCCGATTGTGGGCGGATCGGCTCGCAAAAGCATTTGACTTGCAAGCCAGTTGGTGGAAATACTAACAAACATGCAAACCAAATGGATGCGAATACACAAACACTGAGAGGTGAAATGCAAAGCATGGAATGAATTTACAAAAGCAACCGAGGAGTGACATGCAAACGCTGAAGACGGGTCAGGAAGAATGAAGGCGGAGTTGGTAAGGTGAAGGGTAATTTGTATCCATATAAAGTTCTGTAGTACCAAACATCTGTTTATTTATTTTAAACGACGGTACTCACAATGTCAAGTCGAGCAGCTTCATGGCTTGGTTCGGCTTAATGGTAAGTGTCGTACATTCCAGCAGGTACACACACACACAACAACGTCGTTGTTGCAACGTCGTTTGCCGGTTCTATCCTGAACGTCAGAATTGAGTCAGTGGGAATTGTTTTTGGCAACACCCATGACGTCAGATTCAACGCATCACAACATATCCCCTTCCGCACGCGGCGGGGGATAAAAATGGGGAATAAACAGAAATACCACAATGGGTAAAAGTCGTGGAATACTTTTTGACAATGTCACTTTGTGCAAAAGCACAGTTAACATTCAAATCCAGAAAGTTCTGCTCCAGAGAGGAACTGTGGAGCTTCTCTCTCTCAAATATAATTGACTGCACAAAGGCACCTTTAAGTACAATAACATCATCATGCAGTGTAGTAAAACTGCTGATAATTCTTGCTTGCATACATTAAATGGCATTAGGAGCATAAAAGGTATTGACAGATAATTAATTACTATAAAAAACGTAATTAAAAGTTTTAGCTCCTGATGACATACTACCATTGTTACAAGATCATAATTAAGCAATCAGGTAAGAATTATGAGAAGACGAAGAACCACATAATAATTTTGCTATACGACATATAGTTGACATTCAAGGTAGAAATTCAGCAATGACATGGTAAAGAGGAAATATGGTCCAACTTGGGAAGTCAAACACCTGATAGATTTCTCTATGATATTGTTACGGAATGCCCTTATTGGACTACTAAATATAGGATTAGCTCAGTTCCCCCATTAAATGCATGTATAATAAAGGGACGTTATATGTGTGTCGGAGGTGTAAGAGGCTGTTTGTTTATTGTTGTGCGGTGGTGGTGGAACGAGAACTCTCTTCTTCTTCCGCAATCACGGACGATAGGCCCCGCCCAGTCGGCTGGGAGGGTGTGGCCTGGAGAGGGGGGTGGAGCTAAGGGGAGGAGTTTGGCCGTTTCTCGCCGAGAGAAAGGCGTGCTCGTGTGTCGAAGGAGCGAACGAGAGAGAAACGAAAGCTTCGGAGAAAAGTGCGTGTATGAAGAGACAGTGGGTTCTCGAGGCGTGCTCGGAGTCGCTTCGAGGCGCGCGAAGACGAAGGCTTCGTAAAAAGGTTCGTGTGTGGAAACATGCGCTCTCGGGCGCGGCGGTTTTTCGAAGCGAGCGAACGTTATTGAGGCTGCCTGTACGTCGAGTCCGGCCTTTTTGGGGGCAGTGGGAGAGGCGGCCTGCACGGAGAAACTGAGAGGACGGAGTTGGGAAGTCGGCTTCGAGGCGGGAAGGCAGGGAGGAGACGCCGGAGCCTCTGACGGTCTGCTCACATTCCAAACGGCTCGACCGTTTGCCGATCCGCTTGCCGGAGCCCGGCGCCTCGATTTGGGCTTGTTGGTGAAACGGGCCAGGCCTGGATTTGTATGCTGGACCGTGAGAGAGATCAGCTGAGGGCCATCGTCGACCTTACGCGGGGTCAGAGCGCGCGGAGACCGCGTGCGGTGCGAAGGGGGCAAGGGAGGACGAGCTCCATTCTCGCCACGCGGGCGTTCGAGCTGGAGTTCGAATCCGTGGACATCCGCCTGTTGCGAGCGACATTCGCCTTTTGACACTGTCCTCTCGTCCATGAGAATCACCAAGTACTCTGTCTTGTCTTGCAGCATGCTGTCTGTCCTATCTGTCTTTGTCTGCACGTTGTTTAAGGCATATTTCGGTAGCGACCGCCCTCAAACTGTAGGCTGTGGTTCCTAGTTTAAGAACGGGTTGAGGATTGTTAATAAAAACATTGTCGTTAATTAACCTCCGCATCGAGATCGAGGTTACTGTTTCACACCCTTTCTGTTTGTTTGTTACTTACGAAATCTAGATTCGTAAGTATATTTGATGACTTCCCGTTTTCTGTTTGTATGTTGTTTGTTTGTGTGTGTGTTTTTGTAGGCACGATAACTCGAGAACGGAAGAACTACCAATGTCAAATTACACCACGTGATTTCAGGACG
>CM068961.1:37917872-37936989 GCA_035128595.1 Eptatretus atami
TTTTTTCCTTTTGCCTTTGGTTAGGCCTAACTCGTTAAAAGAGGACATAAAAAATTATATATTATAAAAAATAATATTAATTGAGGCTTTTTTAAGGGTGGTGGAACTTTAAATTTGTTACATTGCGGTAATTCGTCGGACCCGAATGGCCGAAGCATTATCCACACCAGCAGTTAGCAATCCGGTAACACCTCCGCCAAACAGGCTGGAACCATGTTCGTTTCCTCCGGTATCTTCACAGTTAGTCGCGCCCCCACATCCACTGGACAACAGTTTGAAGCTCGGGAGTTATCCAGTCTAGTACGTTATCCCAACCGCCAACCACCGCACAGCTCGTGGATAGTCGGGGTTTTCCAGTTACACTCCGACTATCCCAACCGCACCCCCAACACCCCCCCCCATCAGGGAAAAGAAGTCGGCGTTTTCACAGTTAAAGTCCGGCTCCTCCCCGACAACTAGATATGATTAGTCCGGACGGTTTACCCAGTTAGTCCGGAACATCTCCGTCTTGCCCCGTCCTTCCCAAAAAAAAAAAAAAAATTAAACCGGCACAGTGTGAAAGTCGGGAGTAATTATCACCAGTTAGTCAGATTCCCTCCGCCGACAGTGGAAAAGTCGGAGGTTTTCCAAGTTAGGTCGGGGGACATTATATGCCACACAAAGCACAGAGTGGCAAACAGTAGTATTGGGAAATTTAAAAGAGGATCGCAAGACCCCGTCCGTAGCAACAAAACGGCAAGTGGAAAGTCAGAGGAGGAAAGAGGTTATATACACAAAATATAAAAGAATCGGAATTACCACGATAGACAATAAAAGAAAGATGAAAAGTACAGGGGCTTTTACAGGTCGCTGCGGCAGTGAATAAAGGATACCGTGAGGCCTCACGCCCAGTAGAAGAGTCCGCGCAGGAATTTCCAAAAAGAACGAGCGTCCCGCAGTCGCAGTTGAAAAGATACGGAAGCGATTTTCCAGTGAGACCAGGTCGTCTCACAAAGTATGATAGAGATAGTGGGATTATCACAGTTATAAGCCTGATCTATGCAACATAAACAATGGAGCAGTTGGGGTTTTTCCAATTAGCCCATGTAGACCAGCACTACGCAGATAAGTAGGAGAGAGGTAGGTATATGTTTAATCACCAGTTTGAGCACGGTCCCGCGTATGGACGAGCAGTGGAAGGTAGAAGCTTATTGATACAAAGTGGTCGTAGGTTGTATGATGTGTGGTGGATGTAGCGAGTGTGGAGTGTGGTGTGTTGTGTGATGTGTGTCGTGTGTGTGTGTGTGTGTGTAGTGTGGTCTGAACTAGAATGTCTGTCCGGAAAAGCACAAAAAATAACAGTTGATAGTTCGAAACAATAATATACAGCTTATATATTACATACAAATGTTCAGAAAAAGCTTTAATTGTGAGATATTGGAGAAGACAATTCAATTATAATGGTACAAAAAAAGGATCAAAGAAGGATCAAACGTCACATAAAAAATCATACATTTTATCTCATGGCCGCTGAAAAGTTAAAGAAAAGGAATCGAATTGGAAAACAACTGAGAAATTAGGATATAAAATAGCACCAATTCAAAAAATAAAAAGGGTTAGAAAGCTTAAAAAAAAATATTATTAAATTTTTGTTTTCTTTTTGATAGATTATTTGGAAAGGGTAATAAAACAAGGTTGAGGTTGGCATAAAATTATACAAATATATTCCACAACTATTAACTATAAGAAAATTTGAGAAAGAGGTAAATTAGCATCTTGGTATTGAAGCTTCTTGGACTTTTAAGGTAAAAGGTCAACAGAATACAACCATAAAGATTAGTTTAATAATTAATTTTCTGTAAGTTTATATTGTGTTTAAAAATTTTAAATATATTAGCATAGTTTTATAACATCAATGTTTCGCGACACAAGGAAAAAAGAAAAAGTATACCAAACAAAACAAAAGCGAAAAATGCGGAAGGGGCAAAAAATCAATTAAGGAGGCGATTTCAGAAGTAAAAAAAAAAAACACTTTCATGAAGATTGATAAAATTATAAAGTTTTACAACACACACATTGCAATAAATATATTAATCTATATTATGACACGATGTTACTTCATTTGAGCTTAAAGAGAACTGAGAGAAAAAAAGATGAAGATTAGATTGTTGCAGTTTACGATGTGGCATAAGTAGAGATAAACTGAAGAATGGATTTGAAGGAGGAACAGAACTACCTGTTAGAAAGCGGAAAGGGTTAGGAAAGGAAACAAAGAGAATTGAATTGACAAAAAAGTAAAGGAGAAGGAGGAGGAGGTTCATGGGCAGAACAGAGGAAAAATGGATAATCACAGGGAACAACAAAGAACGTTTGTTAAAAAAACAAACAAAGAAAAGAAGAAGAAACCAATGAAAAAAAAGAAGCAAGAAAGGTTTTGTGGGGAAGAGGAAGACAAAATACAGGAAAGAGAGGAAGGTTGGATACGAAACATAATAAAATCTGAATACCAACGTGCAGATGCAGGAAAAAGAACACGATTGAATCAAAGGACATGCAATGAAATATTTTTTAAATGATTATTAGGCATCAACGTACAGCTGAATAATCTCATATCATAAGAATTAGGAGCAAAGTATGACTAAAGCATGAATTTCTAACCAGTGTATAGGTACATGCACATTAAAAAGCTTCATTTTCAAGAACTAGCGGGAGGTAAGAGCAAAGAAATTAAATAAACCTCCGAGGAACGTAGGACGGTGCAAGTATGGACACTAACAAAGTAGCAAAATATTATAGTGTTAGGACTTACATTCCATTAATGGTAAAACAAGGATATTAATAAGTAAATGTAACAAACCAATGGCATTTGTGGCCAAATAAAAGTGTCACATAAATTCAAACACAAAACAAGCGTTGGATAGTTATTTATACCAGGTGTCTAGACTATATAGGAACCAATCAAAGAGGACAGAGTGAGAGGTCAATGACCAAACAAATAAATGACAAATGATTGAATGTTTGGCTTCATTCGTAGTAATGGTAAAACATGTTTATGATAAGTACGAAAAAACACCATGCTAATAAAAAAAAATGTGTTCATAAGAAGATGGGTACTAACAATATGCCAACACAGTTGTTGGTAGTATTAAATTATAACAGATGTATATAAGATTGAACATAAAAACTAGAGATAACCTTAACAAAACGAACAAACAATGGACACCGCCAGAATAGGCGAAAAAACTGTGAGGAAAGAAATGCAGAGATACAACATTATAAGGATGAAAGAAAGAGAAACAGGATAACAACAAAAATTTGTATTGAGAGAAGAAGGACTGGAAACTATGAAAAAAGAAGCCAGTAAAGAAGACCTGCCAGAAAACAGAAGAAAAGCAATCATACACAAGAAAATCGGAAAAAACCAAAGAAAAAACAAACGCCGTCAAAGCAGCAGAATCCAAAAACTAAAGAACGAGCAGTGAAGAAGTAGACTAAAGTATGGTCGTCAAATCTCTAAAAGCGAGGCATAACAGTAAATATTGCCTGCCAATCACGTGATGGGAGAATAGCATGGAAACCAAGTTCTTTCTGCCACGAGACGCAGGCAGCCCCACCAGCCATTATCAAACAGGAGAGAAAAACTGCACCTATGGAGTACAAAGACAGTCTAACTATAAAAACTAAGCTGAAAAATCAAAGAACCACCCCGAAACCACAAGCGCACCTGGAGTATGATAGCCAAAAAACAAATCCTTGAGGAGACAGCCTAAATGTTACAATGCTCAATACCTGAACGGCAAAGACCTTTGAAGAGTATGTGAACACAGTCCTTTTGCAGCCTTACATCTCACTCAACTCGAAGAGGCAACACAGAAACTACGAACTCATTGGGATTATATACTTAAAAAGAACACTATAGAACAGCACATGAAAAAGGACACGACCAGAAACAGAAAGAGGGCAAAGGAGAGAGTCAAGGAAGAGACGAGAAGTAAGGAAGCTCCTTCTAAAACACGTACAATGCCTAAGAACTGAGAAGGACTAAAAATCCATTCGTGTATGAGATCAAAACAAGAACTGAGCTCTTATAATTTAATGGTTTCACTAGTCAGCGAGAAAAGGACCAATTCACTTCCCAATAGCAAGAAATAGACAAAGGGAGAATGTATGCAACATGTGGAACTGAGGTCCTGTGCTCTCTGCTGAAGCCGACTGACCAGACCATCAGCACACCATGATATCAACACAGAAAGGAAGAGCAGGAACAAACAAAAATCACACGCCTGCTTCCTAAATGGTGGACAGATGCTGTGCAGAAGGGAAATCAGAAGAAAAGAGTAGAGCATAAAAACACGCACTTGGATACATGATAAGAGTATGTGGTACTAGGATGTGGCTTCATTACACAACAATCAATCCTGACGAGAAACAATAGTAGAGATAGCATACAATATAGAATATAGAAATAGAGAAAATAAAGCTTTCGGTACACAAAAAAAAAAATAAGAACTTAGTCAAAACAAACATGAGCTAGACCACAAAGCAAAAAAATAACCATAGAAACACAAGAAAGTGCTACTACTACCCATCTACATATGCACCCTACAACAGGGGCGAAAACACTGTGCTCTTTCGCTGGCAGAGGGAAGAAGACTAGAGCACAATGGAGAATTTGGAAAGTGTTCCCACAGGTGACTGATGCCATTTGAAGAACTCTACACACTGAACCAAAAGAAGATAGTAAGTGAGTGAGCTCATGTCACTGCTTGGAGCACTTCCGTTGTGCTGAATAAGATATGACCGCACCAAAAAGTAGACATCATGGAGAAGTTGGAAACGAATGACTACACGGAACAGCTCTTATGCACACACGATCTAGAGGCTCCTAGAAACATTCCCAACCAACGCAGGCAGACAACTACCAGCAGCCACAATAAAGACGTGAAACATACTCATAACAACAGGGCAAAAACTAGCTGGAACCAAAACATAGGTCCTAGAAAATCCAAGTTACCAATACCCAATCATAGAACTGAAGGGCATAGGACAAAGGAGGACCTCAATGGGTAAGACAAGACCATGCTATTATGGACGAACAAAAATAAAAAAGAGAGACAACAAAGAGAGCACACAAAATACTTACCAAACAACGAACTGAAATAACACAACTGACACGGTGACGAAGAACAGGGATGTAAAAAACCGCGAGCTGCAAGTGAGAGCAACCAAGGCATGACACATCAAGTGCACATGAGCAATATCCGCACCATAAACAAATAAGAAGAACATACAAAAAGGTAAGGAGTAAAACCGCAAAACAATTTTAAAATACAGCAAATAACAATAACAAATCAGATGCAATAGCACAGAAGTAAAATGAATTTATAATTGAAAAGCAAGGACGAAAATAAACTCTTCAGATTTGTATGAATTCTAGAGATATAAACTCACAATGACACGAACACTGTAAAAACGGTAAGATTAGAGGAAACACGGACGGAACAAGTACATGAACACCATAATAGCGGGTTAACGGAGTCACATAACAAGAAGATATCCCCTGAACAGTCAGGTGACCGCGCGAGTCCACGAAACACGTCAACTCTCCACCTCGCAATCCAAAGAAGGAACCACCAAACAATATATCAGAGATACCACCCGACACGGCCAGGGGGGTTTCCTTTGAGTTGTTGTGAGTGAATAGTGGAGTAATATTAATACATCACATTTATATAAACAACAGAAAGACTGGGGATTCCTCCCAACGTCCACTTCACCAGCTTCCGCCTTTCTCCTCCATGGAAGTTTAAACACAATATCACGATTCCACCACGAACTACTCAAACTCATCGATAAACCTCGACACAGTATTATGAAGACCCGACGAGAACTCTCACAGGAAACAACTTGTAACCAAGAATCAAGACCGAATCACGGTGATTCTCGGGTAAGGGATTAGTCTGGGTCATGAAATATGGAGAGTCAGACGACATACATGAGGATCCGACCGGGAGATCTTGAATCTGTGGATGTGCATGTTATGGAGATCCAGACTCGGGTCCGTCCATCTGCGGACACAGAGACGTGGTACGAGTACAAGGAGAACAATTGCATGAGCAACACTGAACAACAACAAAAACGAAATAGAGAATAAAGAAAAGGCAACAACACACAAGAACAACAAAACACGAACAAGATCGTCTTTAATAGCGCATTGGAATAACACATTTATGCATACAAAAAGAGACATTTATTGAGTGAACAATTAATATTAATAATTAATTTATAGCGATCTTCCCCTATCCATGACAGGACCGTTATTGAATTTATAATATATTGTAATTAAAGCAAACGATAATCTGATTACTTCTACCACCGACACACCACCAGAAAAAATCAGCTACAATATAAATTTATTATTATATAGAAAAAAGAGTTACACAACAAACCCACACAACCTAAAGCCATCACAAATAATATTAAATCTATATTTACCATTTGGCGATTCTTCTCCCCAACACCACCTCCAAATAACTAGTTATAGTTTATTTTTGTAAACGATTGCCACGATCCAGCACGACCAACTTCCAATTATTTATTTATTTATTGAAAAAACGAGTCCACCGACGAACACACCAACCATAAACACTGACAAATTATTTTTTATATTACAACGATTTCCGATTCTTTCTCCCAACAACCACCCTCCCAATTATTAATATTATTTTTATTGTAAACGATTCCACGATCCGAACACTCACTATCTCAATTATTAATTTATTTATGTAACGATTCCACGATCCAACACACAGACACTATCAACAAAATATCTATTTAAATTAATTTAAAATGAATGAACAACGATTAATAACGACAACAGAACCAAGCACAACAACAACCACACGCATCCAATTATTTAATAATATAAATAATTGAAAACAGATAGTCCACGAGAACCAACAAAAACCACAACCAAATGTGATTTATTATAATATGAAACAGTATCCACAGACCCAACACAAAAAAAAAAAAAAAAAAAAAAAAAACACCACCAAAATCAGCAAATATTCTATTATAATTAGAAACGAGAATTCAACACGAACCAACACACACGACACACTCCGAATTATTGATATTATAACATACGATTATGCACTGAGAAGAAAAGCGGGAATATTGTGATTGGTCCTCCGTCATGGAAGATAGACACGTCACCGTGATACTCGATACTGATCATAACCAACATAGTAACATCCTCCCTACAAAACCGTTAATGAAAATAGGAAACTTGAAAAGACTATTGGAGAACAAAGTAGTAAGATATATGACTATAGTGGAAGTGACACAAACACTACGATTTTGATATCGACCCAAAGAGGAGAAAACCGCAGAGAAAGGGGGTTGGGGTCATGGGGTGCGAATATATATTAATTGAAAGTGGATATTATATAACATTGACATGGTAAATTCTTTATAACAGAACTTAACTAATGGGCCGACACAAAATGAGTGACGTCACAGGTTTACTATATTTATCTATATTGAATTATAAAAGAATGAGTAGTAATTAAGATTAAATATGTTTAACGGCTGTGGCAATTCGCAACCACCATTCAGTCCCTCTAGGTGAGGTATTAAATAACGTGAGTACATGTGTAATATAGCAATCACAAAAACAACAATTGTATAAGAGGAAATTCATGGAATCCACAATAATCGGGGCAAGCTGAATGATCCTTTGAAAGATATAGGATTATTTTATCATGTATCTATAAGGAATCTTTATTTTGTTGAACGCGATCCACTGCTCCAACGCCTCAGTCCATTCCAACAAGCGGCCAACCACCCACAAAAATCACACTAAAAAAAATAAACAACAGCACAACACTACAACAAAGCACAACATTAAGAACAACGACAGCCATTGAAAAGTCAACAAACACACACAAAAAAAAAAAAAAAGACGAAGGCCGTTAGATCATGACTCAGAGGAGCACGACGGTGGCCAGAGGCCCTGGCCTTCGAGGGAAAGCAGTGCGGACCAACCACGTATCCCCCCTCACCACCGAACGAATGGCTCCGTCGCGTGGGATTTCACCTCATGGCAGGAGGGAAGAGGAAGAAATGCACGGAAGCGGTGCAGAAAGCGCAACCAGAGAGATTGGAACCAGGAAGAAGCCAAACCTATCTGAGCGAAAGTTTCCAGAATGATATACTGAGAAAGGAAAGGGGTGGGAGTTAGAGAAGAACGGGCGGAAGACACATGACCGGCGATAAAAGGCTGACACGCCAGAAGAAGTCGCAAGAAAGCTCAATCAGAAATATTATTTACACCACCTTGATACAGATGAAGAGAAACTGAGTTAGGAGTGAGGAGACTGTGAGGCAGATCGTCGTTGTTGGTGTGGCTAAACACTCAGACTCAAGAGGCTGAAAGTGATATCAGGAGATATAGGAAGATCATCGCCGGGCTCGAGCACCACGGCGAGAAAGAACAATTCGATTAAAGTCGAGCTGTTTTTTTCGTCGTGGAGTCGGCAGTAAAAGGACGGCGAAGGGAGACGGAAGCATACACAGGAAGATTAAGAGGTACGTAGAGGGAGAAGAAGGGACTACGACAAGGCCGAGCACCAAATGAAGTCCTTTAACCAGGATATCTTATATTAGAGGGTATTTAATTAATTGATAGTGAGACTTGTCTGTGGGACGAAAAAAAGCCGTACTGTGAAGTAGAATGTTAAGTGTTGCAAGTAGTAAAGTAGCGCGATAAGTCGGTTTGTAAGATTGCGTCGATATGTATGCTAAAATGGTAATAATTTTGCTATAAATGTGCATTCTGAGAAACTGATTAGGAACTTAAATAACGTGACATAATGTGTGTTTCTGTGTTGCGTGTGAATAATGCATAAAAGAATGCTTGGGTGTATGAAAAACTGTGCCGTTTCCCGCTAGTCTTTTTTCTTATATTGAATACTCCATACATATAGCTTCAACATAAGGGTTCGTAGTGGGGCCTAAAACCGCCACCGATAAAAATACTAAACATGAACACAGTCGAGGTCAGAACGATAGACACAGACGGTTATCCCAAGTAATAAAGGAAACGAGCCAAGACTTAAGCGGAATTTTCACGAATGTCCGGAAGTTATAAACCTGCAGGCAGAGAGAGTACACGATATCGAGAGCACACCAGGGAAGTTACTATGCGCCGTGAGAAGTGAATAAACAAATAGGTAAGGAACATATAGAAAAAAGTTGGCGAACAAACACCTATAACAGCAACGCGGGTAGGCCGAAATTGAGAGCAACGAAATCGGATAGGAAGGTGAAGGCCAAGAAAAAGGCCACACCAGAATAGATCTGGTTATCCGGGCGGATAGCGTTCGCCTTGGAGGGTCACGACTGAATTGTCCGATAATCCAGAAAAAAAAAGAAGAACCGAATCGGGAACGAGATACAAGATAGCACCGCAAAAAAAAATTACGAAGTCACGTGGGCCGCTAGATGGATCACCCAGGCGGGAAAAGAAGGCCGCGAATTCAAGAGAGCAACACTAAAGGTGATACAGAAGAGTAGGGAATACGAAAGAAACTCAAAATAACAAGAGATACTACTCAAGGCTAAAAAATTCACGAGGGGAATCAGTCAAAAGAGAGAGTAAGAGAAGAAAAGGCACCACGACGATTCACTCGCAAATATTACGAAGCGAGCTAAATTAACAAGCCATATAATAACGAGAAGTAAGATGTGGCGTCTCAAGGAGACAGAGATCGGAAGTGCCGGGGTAGAAATGTATATGTGATAGTATGTAGAAATAAACCATGGCCGGAGCTGGTAACCTAACTAAAATAGATAATTATTTAATTAATACTATGAACCAGATAGAGGAAGCTCAACACAACGGCTGATTATTACTGAGAACACGGATTACTGCCGGCAAACTGGGTCGCCATAATGCGCGCGCGAAGTGGAGCACACACACTAAGAACAGCGCAGCAGGAGCGAGCGGAAAACTATTTAATAGCGCTGAGAACAAATGGACAGGACAAACACAACGAGCGAGCGCGAATACACCAACAATCGATTGTCAAACCACAGAAAGTGGACGACATCAGGCAGGCAAGCAGCAACAAAGCGACTAAGGCCTAAAAGACCGAGGACATAAAAAATGGCGGGCATGTGAGAGAAAAATTGAAGGAAAAGAAGATAGGAGGACAAGGAGAGCAGCATCGAGAAAAGTAAAAACAGAAATATAATAAGCTGAGAGGAAGGAAAACAATTAAAGGAAGAATTAAAGGGAAAAATAGGGAGAAAATAGAGTTAGTATCACATAAGTGGGAGAAACACAAGGGAAGCAGGACTGGAAGGAGAGAAGGTTAAGGGAAGAGCAAAACGGAAAAACACATTTGGAGATAAAGCAAGCTGAAGGACGGGAGGTAACGAGAGAAGAGGATATCTGGAGCAATGAAGGAAAAGAAGAGAGAAAGAAGAGAGATGAACAATAGGGGAAAGAGAAAGCCTAGAATGGAAATAAAAAGAGAGAAGAGAACAAGTGAGTAAGGAGAAGGAACGGAAGAATTGCTGAAAAAGTCTGACAGTTATCAAAACATGCAGAGGAGAAAGGGAAGGAGAGGAAAGGAAAACAAAAGCTAGAAAAAGAAAAAAACGCAGGAACATAAGAAATAGGGGGAATATGAGAAACAAAACAATGAAGGAAAAGGTAAAGATAAAAGACAAAAGCAAAGAGACCTGGATAAGGAGATAAGAAAGGAGGAAGAAATATCAGGAAAGAAAGACTAAAGAAAGACAAGAAAGGATGAGAGAAAGGAAAGAGAAAAAATAGGAGAAAAAAATTCCTGTAGAAATTGATACAGAAACAACCAGACAAAGAGGGAATTTCAAAACGAACTAGAGAGTGTTAAAGAGGAAGGAAAGGAAAAAGAGAAACGGAAAATGAAACGTAAGCAGAACACAAACAACTGATCAGAAATTCGACAGCTGGAAGAAAAAAGGCAGAGTAAAGAATGAACAGGAAACAAGAAAGAAGATACTAAAGAGAGAGACAAAGGATGAGACAAGAGAGAGAAAGGAATACAAAGCCGAACTGAAGGAAACAACAAGAGAATTGCAGAGAAATGAAGAATACAAAAAAGAGTAATGAAGGAAGAAGAATAAGACAGGAGAAAGAAATCCGTCAATTAAAGGACAATAATGAAAATATGCAGAACGAGGAACAAGAGAGACAGTGGACATAAAAACTGAAAAGAGTATGGAAATTGAATAAACACTGAACGAACAATAGGAAAAAATAGGTTTAGGAAGATAAAACGGGAGAAAAGTTGAACGGAAGCACAACGAATGAAGAGCATGGAAGAAGAAAAACAGAGAAGGAGGCGATTGTAATGAGAACATCAACGAATATGAAAAGAAGGAGAAGAAAAGGAGAGAAACAATAAGGATAGAGAAAGCAAGGAACAAAAGCCGAAGATTGACCATTGAGAAGAGACAAGAGCATGGAGATGCAGAAGCAGATAAGAAACCAAAAGAACACGGAGAAAAGAAACAAATATAAGGAGAGAATGACACGAAAAAACCAAACCAAAATGAAGAACAACCACAGAACTGGAGAAGGAAGGCAAAGATGGAAACTTAAACAGCCGAGCGAGGAGGCGTCACAACAACAGTTAGTTGCAGTAAAAAACGATCGTATAGCCGTCATATCCTGACGTAACGAAAAAATGAGGTCAAGGTGGGAAGACAAAGGTATGTTTTTGAGAGAAATACACCTAGAAAGAAAAAACGAAAGGAAAAAAAGCAGCAGGTAGCAAATAAAAAAAGAAACAAAAGCAAAAGAATGAGATGAGAATGAGAAAAAGAAAAAAAAAAAAATAAAAGAGAAGATACAAAAAAAAAAACAAAAAAATGAAAAAGAAAGAAAGTCGGTTTAATAACAAAACAGAAAAAACGTGTGACGAACTGTTGAGTAGAAATCTGAACGCGTATGTATGCAGCGACAGAAAGAGGAAACTCGTGTTCTCTAGGTGGGATATCTTCGAGCACGCAAAGCAACAAATTGCGTCAAGTGGAAGATTGTATTGCAACACCTCAATGCAGATCACGAATTATATAAAGACAACGGTTGTGAGCAACGTTGAATCTAATGACGTTGTTGCAGCGTCGTGGATAAGATCTGGCTGTTACAGACGATTCAGGAATTGGGTCGGTGGAAGTTTAATTATGCCAACAACCACATGAACGTCAGATTCAACGTTGTGACAACGATTGAAAATACAATAAAAAAAAGATATGATTAGCAAGCACAAAGTCGTGTTCATGATTGTACCTGACGTCAGAATTGGTCAGTGGGAAGTTGTACTATGCACAAACCCAAATAAAACAGTCAAAAAATATATCAAAAACGTTGAATCACAACATATATGAAAAGCATAGACGTAGTTTCAAACTTAATCAAGCAGAACAGATCATAAAAAATGGAATTTTATGTGTTTATACCATATGACTTTTTCAATTATGGCACGCCATAGAGAAACGAAGCAATTAGCAGTGCATGACTCCTTACAGAGCTCCACAGAGCATGTAGTGAGAGCCCAACGACCCATATAAAAGGTCTGGAGGCACGTCGAGGAAGCAAACAGACAATAAAGATGATAGCACCGGGTCCATTTATCAAAGAACAGTTGGAAGTTTTGTAGTTGCAACAAACATTAAATAAGCAGTTTTGAACAGTACAACATATGAACCACAAATTGGAAAACAACTGTAATTCAATAATCATTTATTATCACATATCAACAAGACAGAGCAGATTGCGGAAAAAGAGAATATACAGGAGCAGTTTAACATAATAATGGTGGAGCGTGACGTGTGTGAGAAATGCAACAGAGACCATGAAATTAAGGATAGCGTGACTGAAGAAAAAAGAGCAAAAGAAATGAAAAGAGATAATCCCACCAAATCAGTTATATTAGCTAAGTAACTAGTGTAGACACAGATAGATTTCCCACCGTTCGTGTATTAGAAGGGGGTTATAATTCGTGTGAACAGAGACTGTGATCCTTTGGAAGCGAATATAATATCTAATTATTGAGCAATCGTTATTTGTAGGATCAAAGTGTGTCTTCACACAAACCACCGATATCACAGCACGCAACAACTACAAACACCACGCACAAAAATACACGAACACAAGACAAAACGCCAGCCACGCCACAGATTACGACCACCAACAACACACTACCACTACCAACATCGCTCTGCACAACCGCTATTCACAAACCAACCGCCTTACCGACACCACAACCATCACGCGCCTCATCAAAAACATCACTCAACCACTCTGACCCACAACATCTCACGACACCACAACAAAATCGCCTGCACATTACGTAAAGACTCAAACGAAAACAGACACGCCAATCTATATGCGTACAGACAGCAAGGCGAGGATCCGATTCAAGACGGCATTCTGCTGCAGCAGATGCGGGCAAGTTTGTCTCGCCGTGCAAGGCTCGCCCGGCAGTTAACGGACAGAGGCCATCGGTGATGTCCTCAACGTCCGCTCTCTGCGCGGAGGGTCGGAGTCAGAGGTCGAGATCAGAGGCCGACCGCGTTCACCGGCCCTATATAAAGGGGACGATGCGGAAAGACGACAGCGCAGTCGGTGTCTGTACGGGGTTCGGAGAGTCTGGGAGGAAGCCAAGGAGCACATGGAAGTCTGGACGTGGCTAAAAGTACTGCCGTGGGGAGTCCGCGGATGGAGACCATCGAGTCAACAGAAGACAGTATGGGGAGTCCCGCGTGGAGTGCATTCACGAGCGTATGACGGTGAAGGAGCTGACAAGTAAGGTGGAAGAGCATGGGCCCGAACTGTCGGAAGTCGGCAGCTCGAGCTTGCGGTTGAGTAGAGGGAAGTAACAAAAAGAAGGCAGTACGAGAAGGAGTACGCGGGCCTGAAAGGCGGCAGCCTGCTGCGTGTGCGGCGAAAAAGACACTGCGCGTTTGTGTGGGGAGAGCCGGAGAGAGTCGCCGAGCCGCGATACAAGCCAGTCACCACGTATAAGGGATGCAGGTACAGACTGCCAAACACGTCTACGATATGGGACCTTTCAAGATCACCAAAGCCCAACCACGTATAAAGCCCACGGGCCAGCCTGACCCCCTTGGTCTGTGAGAGAGAGATTTATTACCTAGCTATATAATTGAGAATGAATGTCTTGGCAGCTCGTGTCTTGCAAAGTAACAACTGTGTAAGGATGATATACATGGATGAAACAATAGTCAGGATTAAGATAGAGATAGAATGTTGTACGCCTATGCTCTGTGTCTTTGTCGTCCCGCAGTCTTCGCAAAACAAACTGCAATGCTTGTTTGTTTTTCATTGCTTGCATTGGTTGGTCTAAATATTAATATAGATAATCTGTATACGTCGTGTTTTCATAATGCACATAACACATGATATAAGTGTAATTAGTAAGTAAAGAAATAGAAGTGTCGCTTCTTTGATAATGTGAACCCGAGTTTCAGATAAAAATAAAAGAAACGTACAATATTGTCCCCATTGAAACTGCCATATTTGTTATTCGAATGCTTAAGTTGTTTTGAAGACGTGAGTAATAGAAATCGGTCTGCAGGTGGTTGGAAGAGGTCTGGCATAATACCCTAATTTAGTCCAGAACGGAACGAACAGCATAAGCAAATTGCAAAATGATTCACAAAACAGAGCACATTACAGCACGGGGTATCAGGATCCGTCTCGGTAGTTTGCCCACGCGAATACTTTAGGTTATAGTCGAAATTGGAGACAGATATAACCCATGACATGCGCAGAAGAAGTGGGAATACAGAAGAACTAAGGACACGTAGAGGGAGTTAGAAAACCCACCCGTGACTGGTTGTCCTGGCGTTGTCCAAAAGGTCGCGACTGGAATATAGCTCGTCAAAGAGTGGGCGACTGCGGCCGCTATTAAGGAAAAGCGGTTAGATATAAAGTTATGCACCACCACTAAGAGAGAAGGACGGAAGATAGAAATTCGTAATCAATATCTTATAAATCTGTACAAAAGCAACACTCAAAGTTACAGACGTACATGAAATAAAAAAAGAATGAGATACCTATTGCAGAGAAAACATATAACTAAAAAAATAGGGGAATAAAAAGAAATACCACATGGTAAAGATTCGTAAAACCTTTTTGACAAATTCACTTTGTGCAAAGCACGAGTTAACAAATAAAAATATCATAGAAAGTTATGGCTACACAACAGAGAGGAACTAGGAATGCAGAGAGACTATACATCATCATCAAGAATATCTTGAACATAGACAAAAATAAGCACCTTTAAAGTACATCATCATCATCATCATAAACATCACATATCATCATCACATACAATCAATACAAAATAACAGTACATCAATCATCATACTCATCATCATCAATCAAGATCATACAATCAATACATACAATACAAATCAATAAAATACATAAAATCATAAGAGCGATATACATCCCAAGAAAGATTAGAATATGAAACTCAAGCCTGTGTGTTAAGCTAGTGTTGAGGAGTGAATGAGGCATTAGGGAATACCTAGGGATCTGAGATTCGAAAGAGCCACGATGATGCTCGCTGATAAATTAAATAACATCCAGGAGGTTGAACTCAGCTGTCATCCTTATAGAGGTCGGAAAATCAAAAAATAGATACCAAGTGTACTAGAAAAAGGAGGGACAAAAAAACTGCATCAGTCAGGCATAGCCACGTCCCAACCACAATGAGTGCACCAGGCAGCCACGATGGAAGAGAAGGAAACTAAATCGGCGTACGAGAAGCGGACGGACTGTACTCATAGAAGAAAAAGAGAAGAAGTTTAAATAAAAACATGATGATATAACTAACTGCTAGACAAATCATTATAAGGAGCCATTAAGAGACGCATAAAAGGAATATGCACCGAGTAACTTGCATCTTTATATAAAAGTGAATCTAAAGAGTTAATTAGCACACTCATGAGATGCATGACAACCATTGTTACAGATTGCAATGAATTGAAGCCAAACGTAGTCTCAGGCTAAGAATTATGAGAAACGAAGAAACCACAATACTAATTTTGCTATACACATAAATAAAGCAAATCTCGACATAACAATAGGTACGAAATGACAGCAAATGACCTTGAGATAGAAGGCGTATAGTAGATGCAGAGAAGGTGAGAGAGAAGTCTGTAAATTATAAGAGAGGCTCCATAAGGGCGGATCATGGAGAGAGCTGTGTAATAAACACTACTATAGAGAACATCGAAATTGGAGAGAAAGGAAACAGCACTTCTCTGATAGAATTGAGTACTCAATGACTATATTATATATTTAGAATATATATTTGGACATTAGGTTGAGAGTGGGTATACACACAAACAAGCAAGGGCATCAAGTCGAATCGAGGGTGGGCAAAAAGACTCAAACAGATGATGCTTGAGCATATATGACAGATGCCTAAGCAATTATATATCCGAAAACTGAAGTTTCCAATCAGGCAAATCCATTGGAGCCAAATATAGATATCGCTAAGCGGTGAGAAGCGATTCAGAATAACAAAGATATACTCTGATGGAATATATCACTAAACGATCATATATAAGAAAGCATGAAATAAGATAAAATATTGGAATGATAGCAAGCTCGACGTCGACCACACTAAATAAGAATTCAAATAGCACAAAGAAAATTAAATTATGATAGTCGGATGGTTATGTATGGATATACATCGAATTACTTCACCACCATATAAATCGAAAGCTATTCCTGACCGATAAAGCAACATATAGTCAAAAATAATTATATATCCACAACTGTCAATAAAGCTTGAAGGCTGGTTAGACAAACGTATAAGAAAAACATAACAATATACGCAATAGGAGCGAGAGAGACGATAATAGAACAGGAAAGTGAGACATCGAGAGTCGAGAGTCCACACAACCAGAGAGAGTTGTATAGAGTAAGCCTGTAGTTACTGACACGTTAAATACTACGCGATCGTAGGTGTGTGCTTACGTTGCGTTGCACGGTTGCCGTGTCGAAGAGATATACGACTAGAACAAAGAGGAAGCCATGAAGACAGAGGCAAACGGAGAGTAAGTAGTAGACAAGCTCTCTACAAGTACAAATCAGTATTCCTATCATCAGTCAAATGGTAAATGAGCTGGGAAATTGAGGAGAGCATTTGTAGCGATATTCTAATAATGAGTCGGCGCAATAAGAAAAGATGAATATGAGTAATGAAGGTGAGGAGTTCACAGCGGTGAATCCAACTGAATCCAGAGAAGTATAAACACGCTAGCGATTAGTGTAAAATGGAAAAACTCATAAATGAGGGGACAAAAGCAGACTGGAGGATCTCTTTACCGCATGTGCGGGGAGAACGGCCACGGGCCGGCTACGCAGTTTTTTCGATGGTTTGGTAACAAATGGCCATGAGATTGGGAAGTCACTTGTTCCAATTAATATCAAAAACACGTGAAAAGACAACACTACGTCAGGTGCCCAGAAATAATAGCTGGACAGGTATCAATAAGGATCGGATCGGAGTGTTGATCTGAGAAACAGCGGATCACACAACGGCACACACACACAACACACACCCACACACCACGGACTACAACACACACCCATACACACACACAAACAACACACAAAAACACAGTCACACAACACACAAAACAACACAACACACAACAACACACACGCTGGGATTAGTAGATAGATGATAGAGGACAGGCATGAAATGCTGACACATAGACAACTCCACAAGAGGGTCAGAGGGATAAGATTGAGATGGTGTGCTCAATATGAGGAGATAGGTCCAGCATCTGGCACGCTACTGTAAGTTGCTGGTATAAAACAGAACTGGATCATAGAAAAGAGGTGAGTAGACTACTGAAAAAAGTAATAAGAGAATAAATATCCATATACATATAGTATATAGTTCAGGCTTAGGATCGATGCGAATACAAGACTTGACTAATGGTACAGTTGTAGACTCAAGTTATGCACGAAGTTATTATCATAGCGTACAGTAATGTGCAGGACAAGAAAATTACATTTCAGCATGACACACTAGACCAACTTTATAGAAGAAAGATATCAGGTACGAAGGATCCATAATCCACATGTCCTTTCCACCAGCAGACTTTAGTAATCGGGTATGTAAGGATAGCTCACACAAAGAGCATAAGACATACAAAAACAGACTATAAATATTTAGAAAATTAAAATACAATAATTACGTACACCAGTGTGCTTCGAGAGCCGGCTTGTAACAATTGCTTATTCACTGCCCAATAAAAAGAGGAAGAGGGGCAGGGGACAGGCCCACACGATGCCTCAAATATAATATAATTCATATAATATCGAATATAAAAAGTTGAATTTTCACTGTGCTTTTTATAGACGCACCTTTGTTGAAACCAGAAGAGAGAAAATCAAATTGTGCACCGAGAAGAACTTGAGAACAACTCCCCAAGTAGACAAACTAACCAAACATAGTGGTGGAAGGGTGTTTCACAGATTTCTGTTAACATAATAGCCGGCAGTTTGTCGGCGGGCCAAGAGAGGATGTTTAAATTAGTATTATCTATTTTGTTAGATGTTGAGCAAACCACGAGTTTTTCGGGCGAACAATAGAACTGAACATTGAGATTTGTAACTGTTTAGCCTGTATGCGAATTAGGCTAAAGTCGGTGTAAGAGAGGACATAAAAAGATAAAAGTAACTGAAAGAGGAAATCAATAATAATTAATTGAGTAGTAATATATATTTATGAAGGGCAGTGAACTTCTAAAAGTTTGATTAGGCAGTTTGAGAGCGAGGACGAAACAAATAGCAGGTAAAATACGAGTGGGACGCCGAACGGATCACATGGAAAACAATTACCACACCAGAAAAATATAATATATATAAAAGTACATAGAACCAATTAAAACTCACGTCGCAAGTAAACATATTTACGATGAGAGTGGAACGCTTATAGTCGTTGCACAACAAGAGCGGTGTTTTTTGTTTATGACACACAGGCTGGAGGGAAAATGGAATGTCGAATTATATATACCGCAGGAAGATTATCTA
>CM068961.1:37980907-37998606 GCA_035128595.1 Eptatretus atami
TCTGAAGTACATGTGTAGTTGCCCAAACCCATTGTTTAGAGGGAATTAATGTGATTACATTCGGGCTGCGATCTCTTCAGTAAAGCCGTTTTTCTTTATCTTTTGTTATTTTGAGCTGCACCTGCACGTCTCCGCCTGCCAGAGGCCCGCACCCCGCATCTCCGCCCGCGCCGTTGAAGAGACTCCCCGCGGTTTCATTTTTTTGTTGTAAGGGCGCCAAGGCGGGCATTCCTCGCCCCCCCCGGAAAGACAGAGGAGGGAGGGAACGAGAGGACACGCCCCGCTTCGAGTGCCTTCGAGGCGCGCCTCGAAGGGGGTGGAGCCAAAGAAGGGGCGGAGGAACAGGGCGGGCGCGCCGGAAGATAAAGCCGACGAAGCAGGAGGTCGTTGTTGCGAGTTGTTTTTGGTCGTCGAGAGAGTTGTTGCTGCGTGGCTTTTGGTGGACTTGGACAGAGAGTTGCAGTGCGTGGGCTTCGTGCAGAGGAAGGAGTTTTGCGTGTGCTTCGTGCAGGGAGAGAGCCTGACTTCGTGTGCTTCGCCCCGCTGATTGCTGCTCTGCTCCTGCTGCCCTGGTCCTGCTACTCGTGGGTCGGTGCTGAGTCCAAGGCGTCGAGAGGCCGGTACGGGCAGGCGCGAGGCGCGCCGGAGAGGCCTCGCCAACCACGCTCGGTCGGGGGCACGACCACGTCGACGGGCGCCGAGGACTCGACGAGACAAGGGAAGTCGCGACTTCCATTTTCTTTTGGGGTTTATGTAAATGTGTGTGTGTGGCGCCGAGTCTCGTGAAGTAGAATTGTGTAAGTGGTCCGGTGTCGCGTATTCGGTTGTAGCTCTGCGTCCTCGTTGCTTTTGTCGTTCCCTCTTTTATTTGATATATGTGCATTTCTTTAATTATTATTGTTGCTATATATTTGCTATACGTGTGCTTTGTGTCCGTCTGTGTAAATAAATGCGTCCTTGTTGAATTCTTCCCCGTTTCGCTGCGTCCTTCCTTCGTTGGGTCCTCAATCTTGTTTTACGTAAAGGGTACGTAGTGGGCGCGAGACGCCCGATAATTAATTGGAACCGTCAAGGTCGACGATAACTCCGCTCAGTTATCCCTGTGGCACGGAACAAGCCGCTTAAGCGGTTTGTGTCCGAAGTCGACCTGTGGCGTGGTACAACCCCTCGGTAGGTTACCCGTGCGGGTACTTAGGTATATCGACTTTCGGCGATTCACCCTACCTCGCACGGGTAGAATGCGGACTGGGTTGTGGTGGGGTTAAACCCCCACCCGTGACTGGCTCCCGGCGTTAGTCCGAGAGGGTCACGACTGAATTGTCCGTCCGGTGGGCGAGGCGGTCGCGATTCGAGTCACGTGGCCGATCGCACGCCGGCGGGCGTGAATTCGCAACACTGGTGTCAGAGAGCGGGAAAACGGACTCTCCTGGCTCCAGCTAAATTCACGGGAATCGGTCCAGGGGTGAGAAAAGCGACCCCGATTCCCTCTAAATTACGAGCGATTAAATATCCTAATGTGGAATAAGATGGCGTCTCAAGGCGAGCGGGAGCCGGGGGTAATAGGAATGGATGTAGAGTGTTTAGAATCCATGGCTCAGGATGAGATCCCCATGCAGGACATTGGTGTGCAGGAACAATTACTCCCCCCAAACCAGAGCCCGAAATGGGTGCGGCGCGGCCGTGGTGTAAACACCCCCCTCCCCTCTCCACCAAAACCCCCCGAATCGGCTCAGCCGAGTGCATCCGACATGACCCGGCTATTCGCCATGCTGGAACAAATGAAAAACGAAATAAAAGGAGTGAACAAGCAGATGGAAACGAACACAAAGGAAATGAACGAAAAAATGGATGGAAACTGACTCGAAATGAAAAACGAAATAAAAGGAGTGAACAAGCAAATGGAAGCAAACACAAACGAAATGAAACGAATATGGAAACAAATGCGCAAGGAATGAAGGAAGAAATAAAAGAAATGCGGGTGAAACGCAGCAAATGGCCGGAGCCTGCAGGCGGCATGAAGGCTAACAGCGAAGTGCGTAATGGCGACGCCACGTGTGGGAGCGAACGAGCTGGGAGGGGGTGCAACGGTTGTCAGGCCCGCGGTGAAGGCGGGTGAGGAAAAAAATTCGGGAGACGTGTTGGGCGAGAAGTGTGGAGGTGACGGAAAAAGTGATGGTAACCGAGAAGGAAAAATTATTGGGGTGACGGAGCGTGCACGAAGGAAATAAAAATAGTGGGGTGTGAGAAAAGACTTCAAGACATGACGAGGAGAGTTGATAAGCTGTGACGGGAGGTAAAGGCGGAGACAGAGGAACTGGGAAGACGGCTAGACAACCACAAGGGCAAGCCGGAAGGACAGTTAGAAGCCAAAGCAAGGTCAGAGTGTGCGGAGATGAGAAAGGAATTAGAGAAGAAAACTGAGTTACAGGAACACCAAAACAAAGAGACAGAACTACAAAACGAACTGAGAGTGTTAAAAGAGGAACAAGAAAGAGTACTGGAAGAACAAGGAATGAGACAGGAACGAGCAACTGAAAGAAATGACGAGATTACAGAATGAGGAACAAGAAAGACAGTGGAATAAAAAACTGAAAGAGTATGAATTTGAAATTTAAAACAAAACGAAAAAATAGGTTGGAATACGAGAAGTTGAAGGAGCAACGAATGAAGCAGAAGGAGAAATGAGGAGATTGAAGGACACAACGAGATTGGAGAGGGAAGAACGAGAGGAACAATGGGATAGAAACAAAAAAGACATGAGCTGAGGTTGACCAATTGAAAGAAAAGGCAAGGCTGGAGTGCGAAGAGGTAGACAAAGAACAGCGAATGAAACAAAAAGGGAAATTAACCACATGAAGAAAACCATGAAACTGCAGAAGGAAGGGCAGGAGAAGAAACAAGGAAGAATAATGAGACAGCAGCAACTGAAACACAAAAAGGAGATTAACCAAATGAAGCAAACTATGAAACTGGAGAAGGAAGGACAGGAGAGGAAGCAAGGAAGGGTAATGAGAGAACAGCGAATGAAACACAGGAAGGAAATGAGCCAATTGAGAGAAACGATGAGATTGGAAAATGAGGAGCATGAGGAAGATGGGGAGAAAACAAAAACTATACGAGTTTGAAATTAATGAACTGAAGGAGGAGTAAAATTGAAATCCAGAGAGATGGAGGAACTCCGGAAAGATACAGAAACTAATAAATGTATAGAGACGCGGAGAAAAGAGAAAATAGAGGAGAGACTGCATGATAATGACGGGGTTAAAGGAACAGAACACACGCACACAGAGGTAGTGGAGGATAATGGGGGTGAGCTCGCGGACTGGGTGGAGACCCGGTGTGAGCAGCTGGATGGCCCCTCCAGGAACGAGGGGAGGGAGTTTGCCCCCTTGAAGCGAATCACGACCAGGTGGGTTCGGTCGTGCCAAGCGAGTTCGAGGAGGCGAGTGCTGTGGACGGGTGCACGGAGAGCTTGGGGGTATAGAGGCCCGGAACCCCTTGGTGGTGCACAAATCCCGTTGTGGTTGTCCCGGTGTGTGTGGTGCAAGGGGTGGAGTGCGACCCGTGTATGGAAGAGACCCCGTGTGTGAGTGGTGTGTTTGCGAGTGTGCCGGAGGGCATGCTTCCCAGCACGCCGTGTGTTCAAGGGGCACCGCAGGTGGAAGAGGCCACATGTGCGAGGGAAACAGCACGCGTGTGTGAACCCCCGTGTGGATGAGCCACCGCGGGCGAGTGCCCCCGCGTCTGTGAGTGGTATGGTTTGTGTGAGGGAAATGGCACGAGTGAGTGAGCGCGAGTGTAAGGAGAGGGACAGCGTGTGTAAGGTCGCTGTGTGTAAGGGAGATGTCGGTCGGCATGCGTGAGCATGCAGCCGCGTCTCCCGGTGTGAATGTGAGTGTGTTGGAGTGGAGTCTGTGCGTCGTAACACGCAGGTGTGCGTGGAGGGTCGAATGGCGACGACGACGGCGACAGAGAGACACAAGCCGGGTAGCGGCTGTAGTTGGAATGGGGACCGCGCCGGGTTCACCCAGCGGCGAGCGCGAGGTCCGTGCTGTGCAACGCACGAGCCCCCACGTGCTCGCTTGCGGGAGTGAAACCCGGTCCGGAAACGCACGCGGTGAATGTTGCCGATCCCGCGGACGGACAAAGTGTAGGCAGGATAACGAATTTGGACCGGATGGGTTCTCCACGCGAGCTTGTGTGAAGCTCCAAGGGCAGAGCACATGTGTTCGCGTGGGGAGCCCCTCGGAGTGCGAGGTTTGCTTTTGGGGTGCGCAGGGTGACGTCATGGCTGCACGTAGGGTTGGAATCTGGCAGGAGGTGAATCCCTGCCGGATGGTACCGTCCAAGAGGGACGAGGTACACGTGCAGCTGCATGACGTCACGGGCAAGGTGCAAAGTGCGCGAGCTGTGAGTTGCCGCGCTGGTGCTGCGCATAATTGGAAAAACAAAATTAACAAAAGCAAGCCTCGCTTTCGGGTGAACAGGATTCCCTGGGCAAGGGGTGGAAGACCCCCTTGACCCTGGCCACAGGATGGAACTAGCTAGGGGAAGCGTTAGCTTAGCTAGACCGGCTCCATGGGGCAGGGTAAGTCCTCATGGGGCCCGTGGAATGGATTAGGTAGAGGGATTTAGTTGAGATTTAGGAGGGAAAATTGATTTTTGAGGATTTCGAAGACAGTGACAGACTTTGAGTGTGTAGTGGGGACGTAGCTTAGCTACGTAGTGTAAATGGAACGTGCTGTAGTTTAAGGACGACGTGGGAGCACGAGTTAGTTAGGGAGGTAGATAGAAGGATGGCAGGATTCAGCGATGTGTGTGTTGAAGAGTAGTGAGGTGAGTACATGTTGAGTGAGTGAGGCCAGCGGGTCTGTGTGAATGGAGCGAATGTGGAATGCATGGTGCGATGAGTGATTGGGGGGAGGAGTGACTCCCGCCCAAGGGACCCCGGGGTCAGTGTAGAGTGAGTTAGCTGGGTTAGTAAAATTGACAAAATGGAGGTCGTTTGTTGTTGGTGGGAAAGTAGGCTCGATACCCATTTGGAGGGGTGCAGGAGCCCTGTTGACGGGTGGGAGCGTGGCTGCGAACGGTGAGTATCGCTGAGTGGGTACCCCGGGCATCGGGCAGTCGGCCGTGGTAGGCCAAGGGCCCATGGGGGGCCGGGTTAGCGTAGTGGGCACGGGGGCCCCGCTTGGTGGGGGGCCCGGAGCGCCGTTAGCCGCGTGGCAGTGTCGTGGGCACGGGTGACCCTCGGAAAGGGGCCCGGGGCGCCAGCCTGCCACGTGTGCGTTTCAGGGGAGTTGCCATGGGGGCACTCCCGGTGTTTAGGGAGCTGGTAGGCTCGGAGGCAGTGTAGTGCCCGGGGGTGCCATTGTAGGGGATTCGGCAGAGGGTTCGCTGCCAAGGGGAGCCACGCGTCCCAGCCATGAGACCGTGTGAGGGCACGGGAAGAAAATTGGGGGCGAGGCCCGAAATTGTGAGGACACAACACAGGCGACGGGAATCTGGGTTGTTAGAACCAATAGCTTAAGCGAGAGGCGCTTGTTGAAAGCCCCGGGTAGTTTAATAGTTAAATGGTTAGGGTAGATAGGAAGTGTACCCCTCCGCACATCCATCCTTCGCTCTCGTTGTGGGCCGCTGGACCCACTTTGGGTTAGATCGCTGAGATCTGGGGAGGCCATCTTGAGGCTTGGTTGGGCCTCAGCACAGGACGCTAGCTCTCCCTTATTCCCCTCCGGGAAGGGAACGTAGGGGTTGGGAGTAGGCTAGGGACGAATAGGTTAGCCGAACAGAGACAGTAAAGGGGGTTAGGGGAATTATAGTGGGGAAGTAGGGAAGTGAAATAAAGAAGAAAAAAAAAATAAGTTGGGGCTAAATTGGGTTTTGACAAATTAAGGGAGTGGGTATGAACAGTGACAGGCAAAGGCAATAGGTGGGAGGGAGACCGTAGGGTAGGTCCGAGCCCGCCTTCTGCGAGTGGCCAGCACCACCGCACTCCCCCCACGGCACGGCGAGAGGCCGGCCACTTAATCGGCAGCTGTTGTTTTGCTGCAAGGCCTGTGCGGCCGGATCATCTCAGCTGCTGTGCTTCAAGCCTGTGCCGGTCAGCTCCACTGCTGGCTGTTTTTGCTGCAAGGCCTGTGCCGGCCAGTTCATCTCCGGCTGTGTTTGCCTGCAGCGGCCTGGTTCTGCAGGCTGTGTTCGCCTGCTCACCTTTGCCATGCCATGCCCACTGCCCCTGTTCACCAGCCCCGTTCTGTCCAGTTTTGCTTTGCCCCCCCCCCCCTTGTTCATTGCCATGTGCGCCAGGATCGTCGTTACAACAGTTTGCAAGCTGCAGGAACTGTCCTGTTGGCAGCTGCAACACGGGCCTGCAGTGGCGGCCGTGCACCGGTTTTTCTTTTGACTCTTTTTCTTTTCCTGCAGAGTCCATTGATCCTGGGCCATGGAGTAGTGTAAATTTATAAGGTTAAGGTGTTAGTTGTGTATTGTAAATTTTGAGTGCGCCCCCGGCATGTCTGTCTAGCGCCGGCAATTTTATTTAAGTCGTCCGTATGAGTGAGTTTTTTTAGTTAGTTACTCAGCCCTCAGTTATTTATTTTGGGACACGAATACCATGAATGTCGCACTCAGGGATCGAAGGTAAAACGTACTAGGGGAGACTACACATGATGGCACACAGATATTTGACGACTCGGGACGAGTCTGTAAAAAGGGGAGGGGTAGTGTTACGGCTGTGGAAATTCGCATACACCATTCAGGTCCGTAGGTGAGATATATTTCTGAAGTACATGTGTAGTTAGCCCAAACCCATTGTTTAGAGGGATTAATGTGATTCATTCGGGCTGCGATCTCTTCAGTATAGCCGTTTTTCTTTTATCTTTTGTTATTTTGAGTGCACCTGCACGTCTCCGCCTGCCAGAGGCCCGCACCCCGCATCTCCGCCCGCGCCGTTGAAGAGACTCCCCGCGGTTTCATTTTTTTGTTGTAAGGGCGCCAAGGCGGCATTCCTCGCCCCCCCCCGAAAGACAGAGGAGGGAGGGAACGAGAGGACACGCCCCGCTTCGAGTGCCTTCGAGGCGCGCCTCGAAGGGGGTGGAGCCAAAGAAGGGGCGGAGGAACAGGGCGGGGCGCCGGCAGATAAAGCGCGACGAAGCAGGAGGTCGTTGTTGCGAGTTGTTTTTGGTCGTCGAGAGAGTTGTTGCTGCGTGGCTTTTGGTGGACTTGGACAAGAGAGTTGCAGTGCGTGGGCTTCGTGCAGAGGAAGGAGTTTTGCGTGTGCTTCGTGCAGGGAGAGAGCCTGACTTCGTGTGCTTCGCCCCCGCTGATTGCTGCTCTGCTCCTGCTCCTGGTCCTGCTACTCGTGGGTCGGTGCTGAGTCCAAGGCGTCGAGAGGCCGGTACGGGCAGGCGCGAGGCGCGCCGGAGAGGCCTCGCCAACCACGCTCGGTCGGGGGCACGACCACGTCGACGGGCGCCGAGGACTCGACGAGACAAGGGAAGTCGCGACTTCCATTTTCTTTTGGGGTTTATGTAAATGTGTGTGTGTGGCGCCGAGTCCGTGAAGTAGAATTGTGTAAGTGGTCGTGTGTCGCGTATTCGGTTGTAGCTCTGCGTCCTCGTTGCTTTTGTCGTTCCCTCTTTTATTTGATATATGTGCATTTCTTTAATTATTATTGTTGCTATAAATATTTGCTATACGTGTGCTTTGTGTCCGTCTGTGTAAATAAATGCGTCCTTGTTGAATTCTTCCCCCGTTTCGCTGCGTCCTTCCTTCGTTGGGTCTCCATCTTGTTTTACGTAAAGGGTACGTAGTGGGCGCGAGACGCCCGATAATTAATTGGAACCGTCAAGGTCGACGATAACTCCGCTCAGTTATCCCTGTGCACGGAACAAGCCGCTTAGCGGTTTGTGTCCGAAGTCGACCTGTGGCGTGGTACAACCCTCGGTAGGTTACCCGTGCGGGTACTTAGGTATATCGACTTTCGGCGATTCACCCACCTCGCACGGTAGAATGCGGACTGGGTTGTGGTGGGGTTAAACCCCCACCCGTGACTGGCTCCCGGCGTTAGTCCGAGAGGGTCACGACTGAATTGTCCGTCCGGTGGGCGAGGCGGTCGCGATTCGAGTCACGTGGCCGATCGCACGCCGGCGGGCGTGAATTCGCAACACTGGGTGTCAGAGAGCGGGAAAACGGACTCTCCTGGTCCAGCTAAATTCACGGGAATCGGTCCAGGGGTGAGAAAAGCGACCCCCGATTCCCTCTAAATTACGAGCGATTAAATTAACCCCTTACGTGGAATAAGATGGCGTCTCAAGGCGAGCGGGAGCCGGGGGTATAGGAATGGATGTAGAGTGTTTAGATCCATGGCTCAGGATGAGATCCCCATGCAGGACATTGTTGTGCAGGAACAATTACTCCCCAACCAAACGCAGAGCCCGAAATGGGTGCGGCGGCGGCCGCGGTGTATAACATCTCCCCCCCTCTCCACCAAAACCCCCGATCCTGCCGAATCGGCTCAGCCGAGTGCATCCGACATGACCGGCTATTCGCCATGCTGGAACAAATGAAAACGAAATAAAAGGAGTGAACAAGCAGATGGAAATGAACACAAAGGAAATGAACGAAAAAATGGATGGAAACTACTCGAAATGAAAAAGAAATAAAAGGAGTGAACAAGCAAATGGAAGCAAACACAAACGAAATGAAAAACGAATATGGAAACAAATGCGCAAGGAATGAAGAAGAAATAAAAGAAATGCGGGGTGAAACGCAGCAAATGGGCCGGAGCCTGCAGGCGGGCATGAAGGCTACAACAGCGAAGTGCGTAATGGACGCCACGTGTGGAGCGAACGAGCTGGGAGGGGTGCAACGGTTGTCAGGCGCGGTGAAGGCGGGTGAGGAAAAAATATTCGGGAGACGCTGTTGGGCGAGAAGTGTGGAGGTGACGGAAAGTGATGGTAACCGAGAAGGAAAAATTAATTGTGGTGACGGAGACGTGCACGAAGGAATAAAATAGTGGGTGTGAGAAAAGACTTCAGACATGACGAGGAGAGTTGATAAGCTGGACGGGAGGTAAAGGCGAGACAGAGGAACTGGGAAGACGGCTAGACAACCACAAGGGCAAGCCGGAAGGACAGTTAGAAGCCAAAGCAAGGTCGGAGTGTGCGGAGATGAGAAAGGAATTAGAGAAGAAAACTGAGTTACAGGAACACCAAAACAAAGAGACAGAACTACAAACGAACTGAGAGTGTTAAAAGAGGACAAAGAAAGAGTACTGGAAGAACAAGGAATGAGACAGGAGAACGAAGTCAGCCAACTGAAAGAAATGACGAGATTACAGAATGAGGAACAAGAAAGACAGTGGAATAAAAACTGAAAGAGTATGAATTTGAAACTTAAAGACAAAACGAAAAAAATAGTTGGAATACGAGAAGTTGAAGGAGCAACGAATGAAGCAGGAAGGAGAAATGAGGAGATTGAAGGACACAACGAGATTGGAGAGGGAAGAACGAGAGGAACAATGGGATAGAAAACAAAAAGAACATGAAGCTGAGGTTGACCAATTGAAAGAAAAAGGCAAGGCTGGAGTGGCGAAGAGGTAGACAAAGAACAGCGAATGAAACACAAAAGGGAAATTAACCACATGAAGAAAACCATGAAACGCAGAAGGAAGGGCAGAGAAGAAACAAGGAAGAATAATGAGACAGCAGCAAACTGAAACACAAAAGGAGATTAACCAAATGAAGCAAACTATGAAACTGGAGAAGGAAGACAGGGAGAGAAGCAAGAAGGGCAGAAATATATCTCACCTACGGGACCTGAATGGTGTAATGCGAATTTCCACAGCCGTAACAATATAAACAAATGTCCCTGTAAAATTTTAAGCATTCTCAAAATATAATTTGGATTTGTCCACAATATGCAGGGAATGAGGTGGAGTAAAATAATTGATTAACAAAGAGCCAAACATTGCATCCTTTGGGATTGCAGAACACTGCATTCCATCTGTATTTCTGGATTCCTACACAGTCAGCATGTATCCAATATGTACCAATTGCTGTTAATTAGTGACCGCAGCTGTATTTATACATCGTGTCTCTTCGACGAGGTCATGACACAATGAAGTTGCTGGCCTTATGTGTGTTGGTTATTGCGTGCACTCTTCAACCTGGACACAGCTCAAAGTAAGTTACTTTGCTGAACAATCCATCACATGAAAGTTTCAGTGGGATCAAAATGTTCTTAGATCAATGGTTGTGCAGAAGATTTAGAAAATATGTTCAAAAAGTTAATTTCAAAGAGGTATGTTAAAATGTATACAAGGTGTCCATAAAGTTATTGTGCAACTATGAACTTGTATAACTTTTGATGTTCACACGATGGAAACAAACTCCAAATGGTGCATGAAAGCATTCTGAAAGATTTTACGAAATGCAGTACAAAATTTTAGGCATCACCGTAACTGTCATATTTCGTAATACATCGTTAAAAACGATTTTATTGTTGAAAACATTCTCCAGAAGCGACTGAGCAATTTCATGAATTGCATTTCCATCGTCGCCTGACGTTCATCCAAAGAATGTGGTTTTGATGATTAAACAACAGTTTTACATAGACTCATAAAATGTAGTCCAGTGCAGACAGGTCAGAGGAATGAGGTGGCCAAATATTTGGTCCAAGTCTACTGATCCACTTGTCTGGAAAGAAATTTTTCAAGAACCGTCACACATTCGAAGTATTGTGGCAGGGAGCTTATTCTTGCTGGTACAGGGTGATATGTGAACAATTGAATTGTCATAGTTCGGAAACCAAATAGGATATATTATAGAAACTGTCAAACTTAGGACTTTCTCTCTGATGTAGAAGGTGCCTCCTCAGAAGAAAATTTCAACTCGTCAAGAAATCCAGGGGAATTGTGGATTCAACAACAGCAAAAAACAACAACACTAATAACAACATAAACAAAATTTGATAAATTACAGTTTGTTTCTATCATTTGTGCATCAAAAGTTATAAAAGTTCATATATATATGAACCATGAACGCCAGTCAGTTAATCACGAGTTCCAGTGTTCACCGTTTAATTTGCCTTTTAACTTGAGGTCACGTGTCTTCGTGAATGGGGTGCGTACCCTCGGCGATGCACCAATCTTATCTTGATAAGATCTTAATTAGGGCGGCCAAGCATTTACCATTGTTGCATGCCGACTATGACAGGTTAATTAGTTTGGGAATTACCTCCTAGTCTATCTCGGTTCGGACAATGCTGGATCAATGGAAGGAAAGGACAAGCACGGATAGGTTGAAACGTCAACAATGAATTTATTAATAAGAAAAAAACAAATGAACTGAAGAACTTTTCATTTCTTTGTGGTGAAAATAGGTGAATTCAAATCAATCAAAATGATCTCAAACAAAAAGAATTAGGCAGGCATTGATAGAAAAAACAGACAAAGAGCAGATACTTATCACTCTGCCTTACTTAACAATTAAACACGAGACAAGGATATCCAGCAGATCATTCGGGGGGGGGGGGGGGGGGGGGGGGAGAAATCTGGTCTTGGCTTACCAAGGCAGAAGTCGTCGTGCGTCCAATAAAATGTTCCAAAATGTGTGAGCGTGCATTGGTCCGCTGCCAGCGCCCTGCCTCGCCGTGCATGCACCTGCAAACAGGCTCGAACACCAATCAACATCACATCGTCACCCCCAAGAACCAGGGATACCAAGAATCAGGTACGCCAAGAGCAGGTCCCAAGCAGAACCAACAGAAATGGTCAAACTGTCACCCACCGTCAGGAGCTATCAGGAGCCATAACTAACAGACAGCTGTAAGAAGCTGTAAGGCTGTCACCAACTCACCAGCTCACCAACTCACCAGCTCACCAACCAGTGGGTGACCAGCGGTCAGAGATGTAAGGCTGTAAGGCTTTCACCAACTCACAAGCTCACCAACTGTCACCAGCGGTCAGGACTGTAAGGCTGTAAGACTGTCACCAACTCACCAGCTCACAATCCAACTGTCTGTCACCAGCTCACCAACCAACTGACTGTCGCCATACTCACCAACCAACTGACAGGAAAGCCGTCCTCCCATCCTTTTCATAGGCGACCAGTGTGGGCGGAGCCTCAAGCAGACTTTAGCCAAAACCACCGTGCCGATTGGTGCATCGCTGCACGTCACTTCCAACCATCAATCTCACGATAATTCCTTCCTCGTTCAGCCTGACATGAACAAGAGCCAGCCAGCATCCATAGATCTGCCAAACGGGGCATTAAATGTCGATGGAAAAAGGTGGATGTCAATGTCGGTGAAAGATAGGTGGGTGAGGTAAATGATCCACAGCCATATTTGACCGTTAGAATAACCATTCAGGAAAAGCCCACGGTGTGCTTAATCAAACATCGTGCAAGTCCAAAGTGTAAATAAATCGTCCACCTTCAAGCCAATGTGTCCCGATGGAAAGGGGATAGAACGAGCCTCCGTTAAGCTAATGGCTATCTCTCCCATGCATGAACGTGTTGTAAAGAGAAAAAATACACCCGTGTGGGAGTGACGGTCATTCTCTGAGAAAATATATAGCCTCCTGAAGGTAGGGCAGTTTTTGCAAACTTTGAAGTCACGTGACGCGAAAACGAAAGCGAAATTCGAAAATCCGTCCCGACCAAATTTAGATATTGTCCATAGATTCATATGCCACAATCAAATTCAAGATTGCTTGAGAAATGTAGGAGGAGATAGATTTTGAAAATCGTCATTTTCGCATTTTTTGCCAACTTTGAAGTCACGGGACACGAAAACGAAAGCGAATATCGAAAATCCGGCCCGACCAAAATTTAGATATTGTCCCATAGATTCATATGCTACAATCAAATTCAAGATCGCTTGAGAAATAGCGGAGGAGATAGAATTTGAAAATCGTCATTTTCGCAACTTCAAAGGCCTCGTGACCTTGACCTTGACCTTCGGTGACCTTGAAAGTCATACCATCGTGTACGTCCTATCGACCTCTATCAGGATCACTAATGACAAGATCTCCCGCTTCAACTTCATTGTGAACGGACGGACGGACGGATCGAAGGACATCGACACCCATATTATTAGGTCATGCTCAAAGAGATGACAATAAAAGCCATCCCATAAGAAAGGGAAATTCTGTTCTATACCCTTCTCCAACGCATCAAAGTTAGAATCCCACCAGACAAGGGGATGGGTCTATCCTGGAAATGCATTTATGTAAATAACTGTCTGAGGACCGAAATGTTTGTATGCATTCGTCGGATCCGATTCAGAAATTC
This sequence comes from Eptatretus atami, assembly GCA_035128595.1. NCBI lineage: Eukaryota > Metazoa > Chordata > Myxini > Myxiniformes > Myxinidae > Eptatretus > Eptatretus atami. The sequence goes on from CM068961.1 coordinate 37,994,206, forward strand.
ATAACAATATATATACAGTAAATATATATATTAAAACAAAAATATATACATAAAAATAAACAAATTTTATTTTTAATATCATCAAAACAATACAGTGCAGGTGGGAATATATAGCATATATATACTGTATACCAAAAACGATATAAAGCACGATATCGCAAAAAGTTGTGGATGGATATATATATATATATATATATATATATATATATATATATATATATATATATATATATATATATATATATATATATATATATACTGTATATCACCAGGCATGCACACAAACCCGCAAAGAGTCCCTTTACAGATCCAAATCCACCCACATGCACCTCTACCTTGTAGCAACTGCCAACTGTACATCCCAATTGGCACACGAACTGCATCGTGATCCAGTGTTGGGCACACAGAAAGTAGCTTAAGCACACAAGCAAGCACTCAATAAGGAACGGCTGTGTTGGCATGCAATAGTGCAATAGTAAGCTGAGTGTTAATGGCACATACCCGCAAAAAGCAAAACGGTCGATTTCTGAACATTTTCCAATTTCACTCCAGATTTTAAGTTTTTTAGTCCTTGTAATCTGATCCTCCAAACTCAAATTATATTCAATGAAATACTTGAATTAGTCCGTGAAAGTCGATAGTGGAAAATCGCATCATATAATGCATGAAATCGCTCCTAATTTGAAAACTATAGCAATTACAAAAGCGATGTAAACAGCGATTTGTAGATATGTAGATGAGGCATTCGAAGATTTGAGTGAGGAAAGTGAAAAAAAATATTTGGAGCGCTTTATCGTTAATAAACCAATGCAGCCTGTTCCAACTCAAGGCATTGTTGAGCAGGCCAAATAAAATGGCGAATTAAGACCTCAGTGAGGTAACCGAAGATGCGCCTTAAGTCCTCATGGAAGGAGACTGAAGTAAGTGGTCAAGAATGCTCCTGATAAAGGATAAAATTAAATGAGGCCGTTAATTTTCTTCAGAAAGGGGTGTTTTCATCAGCCCAAACACCCAAATTTCACTCATGCACTCCGTTGGAGTTCCCTTCATGTGCATGCAAAGTTTCAGGCTGCTGGGTTTCATGGTATCAGAGTTATGGAGGACACACACACATTTATTAGTATAGATAGATGTATATATTAGCGAGGTACCTATGCTATGCACGGGAGGGGGCTAGACAGCCAGTTTGTGAAGGACTCGTGCAAAAAACTTACTGCAGCTGACCCCAACAGAAGTAAAGTGGATAATATATATACCGTCACAACATGGCGAATCTGCAAATATCACAGGTGGAAGCCCTCACATTATTTCCTCATTCTGCTTTAAACTCAATCTCTATATTTTCATTCAAATAGCATCATTCCAATCACAAATTATTACCATCACATTAATATAACAAAGTTACAAACACTCACGAGGTAATCTAATATTAACGCCATTTTTGATGTCATATCTGGATCGGGAGCATCTTCGTATGGATTGAATCTCAAAATCATAATTGATATTGAGGTGTTTATGAAAACTCACACCTACCTTAGGACATCCTCCAGGAGCCCAAAACGTTCCACAGAAGGTTTGGCAGTGCTAGTCCCAAAACGAAGGGAGGAGTTCAGGGTCGAATGGACAGACAAACAGACACTCCTGACATATATACATATATATATATATATATATATATATATATATACATACATATACATACCAAAAATGACACTGCTCTTGCACTTTCGTGCCATGTGGTGATCATAACTACCAAGTTTAGTAAAATTCTACGCAAAAGTTGAGACAATGTGACAGACAGATGGAGCCGATTACAATATCCTCCTGTTGTTTCAGTGTGACATCATGTATCCTTTAGGTATTCTACAGTACTTGCACAGATAATGGCACAATGAAAGAGGTTTTGGTCCTCAGAAGGACACCATCAATAACACATCTGTTTGGTGTAGTGAGCTGAGAAAAATACAAAACAGTTTTGGGACATCATTTAATGTAACCCTTTTTTAGGTCATCTCTACCGAGATGACCTAATAAAGCCGGACCAAATGTCCGTCCGTCCGTACGTCCGTCAACAATTTTTCTTTCCGATCTTGATGAAACTTAGTATGTGGGTAGAGGTCGATGAGTGTTGCACAACGATATAACTTTTTGTCCGGGTTCAAGGTCAGGACGAGGTCACGAAGTCACGTAAGTTATAAAAATCGCCATTTTCAAAACCTATCTAGTCTGCATTCTACAAGATATTCGGCAACTGTTTATTGATTATGATAGTAAAAAAGATTATCTTGTATCTAACCGGACAGATTTTTGAATTTCCGTCCCGTTTGGCCGCCACGTAACCTGGAAGATTGTCAAAAACACCTCCGGTACAAAGAAAACTTTTTACTTCCGATCTTGATGAAATTTGGTATGTGGGTAGAGGTCGATGAGTGATACCCAACGACATATTTTTTTCCCGGATTCGAGTCAGGGTCAAGTCACGAGGTCACAAAAGTTGTGAAAGTCGCCATTTTCAAAACCTATCTAGTCTGTCATTTTAGGAGATATCTGGCAACGTTCATCGATTATGATAGTAAAAAACATTATAGAGATGACCATCACCCCCACACGGGGGTAATTTTTATTATTTTTTTATTACTTTTTTTACTCATTACCTTCGCCACCGAAGGTGAAGGAGGTAATGTTTTCACACCTTTCTGTCTTTGTTTGTTTGTGTGCAGGATATCGCAAAAAGTTGTAGACGGATTCGGATGAAATTTTGGGGACAGGTTGGATGTGTGACAAGGACGAACTGATTAGATTTTGGTGAAGATCCGGATCCGGATTCGACTACGAGATGACTAGAAGTGATTCTTCACCATTGAGAGATAGGACCAAAAACGATATAAAGTACGATATCGCGAGAACATTGTTGACAGATTTAAATGAAACTTGGTGGACGCATTGGGTGTGTGACAATAAATAATTGGTTCAATTTTGGTGAATATCAGAATCCGGATCTGGATGTGATAAGTTTTTTAAAGTGATTCTTCACCATTGAGAGATCGGGCTAAAACGATATAAAGCACGATATCTCAAAAAGTCGTGGACGGATTCAAACTAAACTTGGTGGACATGTTTGGTGTGTGGCAAGCACGAATTGATTCAATTTTGGTGAAGATCCGGATCTGGATGTGAGAATTATTTAATTGTTTAAATGATTCTTCACCATTGAGAGATTGGGCCAAAAGCGATACATAGCCTGATATTTAAAAAAATGTATTGATTGGGCCCAATATGTTCTCGTGGATCAGGCATTACATGGCGGAGGTATTGTCTCTACTGAGTGCCCTTCTAGTTATTTATCTGCTTTCCTACTTTAGCTCAATATGAAACAGATATCAAAATTAAACGAATTCATCATCAACCTTTATTGCAAAGCCTGGCAAATTATGCCACCGAAAAAAATGTATGTGCATGGTGAATTTATCATTTTTCTCCAACGATAAGATCACAATTTAATTTACTATGTCAACCCTGATGAACCCCACTAGAGTGCTTGTGGTAGCACCAGCTGCAACCTGTTCGCACGATAACCTCACAGTTGCAATTATAATGGTGGATCAGGAAGGAAAACCTGAAATACATGTACTTGTGCAGAACATACACACTGGCACTATTCTGGATAGGAAAAAAGTGCAATTTGAAGGGAATCGCACTGCCCTCATTAAACTTAAGGTGAGTGATTTGCTTTTAGTAATCTCTCGCACATTGGTAGCTATAGAAAAAGCTTGTGAACCCTTTCGAATTATCTGCATTTCTGCATAAATCTGACCTAAAATGTGATCATATCTTCATCTAAGTCATAATAATAGATAAAGAGAGCTTAATTAAACAAATAGCACATTAAAAAAATCTACTTATTTATTTATTTATTTATTGAGTAAAATGAAAACATTCAATTTCTTTGTCAGAAGAACTATGTGAACCGATGCATTCAGTAACTGGCTACAACACCTTGAGCAGCAATAACTTCAACCAAACGTTTCCTGTAACTCTTGATCAGTCTTCCACATCGGCTTGGATGAACTTTGTCCCATTCCTCCTTGCAGACGGCTTCAACTCAGGGATATTTGTGGGGTTTCTTGCATGAACTGCTCACTTCAGCTTCTGCCAAAACACTTCAATTGGATTAACATCTGGACTTTGACTTGGCCATTCTAAAACGCAAAATCTCTTCTGCTTCAGCCATTCTGTTGTAGATTCACTTGTGTGTTTAGGATCGTTGTCTTGTTGCATGACCCACTTTTCCTGAAGCTTCAGCTCATGGATGAATGCCCTGACATTCTCCTGTAGAATTTGCTGGGACCGTCCAGAATTCATGGTTCTATCAATGATGGCAAGCCATCTGGGTCCTGAGGC
>CM068961.1:38005064-38028479 GCA_035128595.1 Eptatretus atami
ATTGGTTGAGATCCGGGTTGGGAAGTTGACCGCTTGAGTCAGTCTCAATGAGTCGCAGAAAGCTTTTGCTGAAGTGCCATGACAGGTGAGAGGTACCCACACCTAGCCAACTGGCATGAAATGACAATTGAAGTCGCCACATATGAGGAAGAGAGAGTTGGATGAGATAGAAGTGTGTCCATGTTTTCGATAGTGAGGTGTAGATGGAGTCATCACTGTTAGTGTGGACGTACAGTACACATATAAACATGAGGTGGGAGTGGAGGGGAAGCCGTAGCCAGAGGTATTCCTGGGGGTGTGGGGGAGTGAGGCAGTGCATGGAGAGGAGGATAGAGTCTTTGATGAAGAGAGCAACTCCTCCACCAGGACGAGGCTCAGGTCTGTCATACGGAGGAGGGAGTAACCAGGGAGAGATACTTGGGAGTCAGACACTCTTGGGGGAGGAAAGTTTCTGTTAGGCAGATTATGTCTGGTTTGTCAGTGGCAACCTGTATGAAAGATCTGAAAGGTTTGAGCGAAGGCCCGGATATTTGAGGTCCACACTGTTAATGAAGAGGGAGGGAGGAGCTTTTAGGAGTGAGGGATTGGACAAGGGACGAGGGGGGGAGGTAAGGAGGGTTGTTGAAGAGTGTGGGGATTGCAGAATAGCTAGGGAGGGGGCGGATGAGGAGGAGAAAAGGCTCTGTGGTGCTGGGGAGAGGGGACAAGAGAGGAAGAAAGCAGTTGAGGATTTGAGGAGGTGGAGTGAAAATGGAGGTGAGAGGGCAGTGGAAGGAGGCCGTTTTGTGGATGAGAGGGGGAAACGTGAGAAGGATGAGTGAGGGGGGTGAATGGTGGGAGAAAGGTGAGGGGGAGTTTTTGAGAGAGGTGAGAGGGAGGCTTGGAGGAGAAGAGTGTGATGGTTGCTTTGAGAGTGAGGGGTGAGAGGGGTGAGTTGGCACTGAAATTGGAAAAAAAAGATGGTTGATGGAAAGAACATTCATAGCAAACTGGGTTTTTTTAAAGTTTTAGGCCAGAGATGCGATTAAACTGTTTCTTGATGGATCAATAAAGGCGAATTCAGAGAATGGAGAGAAGAAACGCTGTAACAGTTGGATTTTTTAGGCAGGTTGAAAGGAAAGGTCGAATTGAGAGCAGTCTGTTTAAATAGCAGAAGAGTAGTGCATTACGATACAGTAGAGAGTACCACATGTATGAAAGAGGAAGATGAAGCATTATAAGAGATCGTTTTTATTATTGTTATTATTGTTTGAGAGAATTTTCATCAGATTAGGTCATGGAAGTGTTGTAGAAAAAATCGTGAGGTGAATGGTGAATTTGGATCGATAAACGCAGGGGGTCTAAACAGATCACGTGGTTATGGGAGAAGCACTTGGCTCTAGGAGGTGTATCGTCAAAAGTGAAATTATTTATTTTAAATAAGGATTGCGTAACATTTGGAAAGGGAAGGTTGAATTAAAATTGTGGAAGTGTGTGGTGAATTTGGACGGTAAACGCAGTGTGAAGCTGCTGGGTCGATGAAAAGTACCAGGAAGAGAGAGTGAGAGGGACACGTGGTGCAGGAGGTGTCGAGATCGAATGGATACAAGGAAGATTATTATTTTTGATGTATTTTTGAAGAACAGGTAAGATTCGGGAATGGAAGATTGTAGATCGGAAGAAATCATGAAGGGAATGGCGAGAGAGGGTCAGCTCAGTAGAATAAAGATGGTGTGCCGGCAGGAGGAAGAAGAAGAGGGATGAGAAAGAAGAAGAAGAAAAATCGAGACTTGTGAGTGTGCAAGGAGAAAGGTGGTTTTTTATTTTTGATTTAAGACAAGAAATAGAGTGTTTAGTTGGGAGGGATGGGGGACGTTGGGAAAGTGGGGAAGATAGAAATTGAAGGTAATGGGGAGAAAATACAAATAAACACGATCGTACACCGAGGGGGACGATGGGTAAGCCTCAAGCACTCGGTAAGACAAGGTCGATGAAAACTCACAAAATAGCACGATTTTTGAAACAAAACCGAACTAGGAACACACAGTAACATGGAGGTAAGAGAATAAACAGTTAAAACGGCACAGATAACGACCGGAAACTTAACTTTGAGATCGACAGCAGAGAGCCCTGAAGGAGACCTGCCAACGCTCCAAACCCAGAACCGGAAGTCAACTTGGAACCGGAAGTCAAATTTAGACGAAACTTGGGAGTCACGTTGTGTGTGTGACAAGGGAGAATTGATTCAATTTTGGTGACAATCCAAATTCTGATCTGATAATTTTAAGTGATTCTTCACCATTGAAAGTTAGGGTTAAATCGATATATAGCACGATATCTCAAAAAGTTGTGGACGGATTCGGATGAAACTTGGTAGACAGGTTGAGTGTTTGACAAGGAAAATTCGCTTAGATTTTGGTGAAGATCCAAATCCGGATCTAGATATGAGGATTATATAATTTTTTTAAAGTGATTCATCACCATTGAGAGATTGGGCCAAAAACGATATATGGCATGATATTTCAAAAATGTATTGGGCCCGATGTGTTCTCGTGGATTAGGTATTGTGTGGTTGAGATATGCACTCTACCAAGTGCCCTGCTAGTTCCCCATGTAGAGTACTTGTTATGTGCAAAGTTTCAATTTTTTCCTTTATGCGGTTTCAGAGATACAGAGGTCGAAAGTTTTTCCTGTTTTCCAACATGGCTGCCACACCATGTGACCTATGACGTCATATTTAGTATTCTAGCATTCCACAAGAATAGTCGCTCATTTGGTGAAAATTTTGTCTTGATCCGATAAACGATTACGGAGAAAAACACTCATGTTCTGTGCAGGCCTACAGAAAAGCAAACAAACAAACCCAAAATGCAATAACCTCTCCTCTGGTAAGTTTAACAAACAGACAAACAAACAAACAAGAAAGATGTCATGCATAGTTACTTGTGATAATCCATATAACAAATTTGACCTTAAAAATAATTGCCCAGTTGAATTCAGTGACCTGAAATGTAAATCCTCTTTAAATTTCAAGTCAATTAGATGAAAATTGAGGATTTTAGATAAGTACCCTAAGTTGTTGACCTTTGGCCTATGTTTACCTTTTGGTTGATGTTAACCTCAAAAATAATTTGTGGTTGAATTCAATGACCAAATATGCAACTCATCTTCAAATTTCAAGTCAATCAGATGAAAATTGAGGATTTTAGAAATCTCGCTTAAGTTTTTGACCTTTAGCATATGTTGACCTTTTGACCTCAAAAACAATAGGCTTCTTGCTTATGACGAACTCCACAATGTGGTGAAGTTTTGTGAAGATCAGTTTAAATTGTGACCTGCAGGCGATAAACATAAAAAGAGACAAACAGAATAACATGCAACCAACCAATATACTTGAAAAATCTTCGATTGTCGCAAGTAACAAACAGACAAACAAACAAGAAAACAAACAAACATACAAGAAAAACACATCGTGCAGATCACATTACTTGCAAACACCCCCCCCCCATTTCCAGCGGTTGCCACGGATACATCAAATTGTCCATTTCATTGAGATTAAAATTCACAATCTTAATCAAAGTTCAGGTCAATTGGATGAAAATTTATTCTTTTTCCGATTGAAATTGATGATTTTAGAAGTTTGACCTTGAGTTCAACTTTGATCCTTTGACCTCAAAAATAGTTGGTTTCACAATTCAGTGACACAATATACAAATCTTGTTCAAATTTCAAGTCAATCAGATGAAAAATGACGATTTTAGAAATTTGACCTGAAGATGACCTTTGACCTTTGACCTCAAAATCAATAAGCTTCTCAGTTGAGACTACCTCTACAACTTGGCAAAGTTCCATGATGATCAGTTTGGAATTGCAACCTGTAGGCGATAAACAGAGACAAGCAGACAGAGAGACAGACAGAATAACAAAATCGACTGACCAATATACTTGAAAAATCTTCGATTTTGCAAGTAAAAAAGACGTCGTGCTGAGCACAATTCTTGCAAAATCCACCCCCTCTCTTAAGATTGCCAAGGGATGCATCAAATTGTCCATTTCATTAAGATTAAAATTGATAATCTTAATCAAAGCTCAGGTCAATCGGATGAAAATTGATTAGTTTTCAGATTGAAATTAAATATTTCAGAAGTTTGACCTTGAGTTGACCTTTGACCTCAAAAATGATTGGTTTCCAAATTCAGCGATGTACTGTGCAATTGCTGCCTAATTTTCAGGTTAATCGGATGAAAATTGATGGTTTTTCAGACGAAATTTGATGATTTTAGAAGTTTGAACTTGAGTTGACCTTTGACTTCAAAAATAGATGTTTTCCCAATTCAATGCTGGACTATGCAAATTCTGTTCAACATTCAATTTAATAGGATGTAAATTGATTTTTCTGTTGAAAATTGATGATTTTAGAAGCTTGACCTTGAGTTCACCTTTGACCTTTTTATCTCAAAAATTTGTTGATTTGCCAATTCAGTAATGCACTATGCAATTGCTGTTTAAATTTCAAGTCAATCGGATGAAAAATGATGATTTTAGTAATTCGACCTCAAGATTACCTTTCATCTTTGACCTCAAAATCAATAGGCTTCTCAATTGAGACTACCTTTACAACTTGGTGAAGTTTCATGAAGATCGGTTTAAAATTGTGACCTGAAGGCGATTGACAAACAAACAAACAGACAGACAGAATAACAAAATCGACTGACCAATATACTTGAAAATCTTCGATTTTGCAAATAACAAGAGAACAAACAAGAACAAGAAGATGTCGTCCAGAGCATGATACTTGCAAAATCCATAAAACAAATTTGACCTCAGAAATAATTGGTGGCTGAATTCAGTGACAAAATATGCAACTCCTCTTCAAATTTCAAGTCAATTGGATGAAAATTGAGGATTTTAGAAATACCAACTTTGTTGTTGACCTTCAGCCTATTTTGAGCTTTTGATTTCAAGAACAAAAGGCTTCTTCCTTATGTCAAACTCTACCATCTGGTGAAGTTTCATGAAGATTGGTCTAAAATTGTGACTTATAGGCGATAAACAGACAGACAGGCGTCAAGACGGACAGACAAACAGAATAACAAAATCGACTGACTCATATACTTGAAAAATCTTCGATTTTGCAAGTAAAAAGACCGTGCAGAGCACGATACTTGTAAAATCCACCCCCTCTCCAAAGGTTGCCATTACCAAGAGGTATTTTAATAATGGAAAAACTTTGGCTGTGATCTCCATTCGCAACAAAATCCTGATAAAAACTTTCACCGTACATTCTCCCTCAAGGTAGTTTCCTTCATCTTTACTGCTATGTTCTGCTTTGCACATTGGTTTTGTGGTTGTGTTAATATTAGACTGCATCTTTAATGTAAGATACATTTAACCTCTTGTTCTTATATTTTAGTTTTGTGAAACCTGTTGTTTTTTCTCAGTAGCTGACTTTGTGGCTAGCACACTCAACGTACACCACTTTTGCACAATATCAGGTTACACCAGTTGATGAGAAGAAATGGAAGGAGGACTTTGTCCGTTTGGTCGTGAAGTTGGATGACATGCAGTACTTGGAGACCAATATCCCACTTACATCCCGGAGGGGTCATATATTTATACAAACAGATCAGCCAATCTACACGCCGAACAGTGATGGTAAGGAGGTTGAAACGCTTGATTTTTCCGACCATTATACAAACAAAAATAATGGAACCGAGAAAAGATAAAGAAGCACGGATGGCATAAAAACAATTTATTCCCTCTTTAAATGTTTCTGAAATGATTTGTATTTAAAGTCATAGTTGTTGACATTGTCTATCCTTGCCATGCATTTAGGGAAACAAGTGTCTGAGGACCTAAATGTTCGTATGCATTTGGCGGATCCAATTCTAAAATCCATAACAATATATATATATATATATATTTATAACGTAAATGATCATCGTATAGGTCTGTATTGTAATTATTATTCAAATACAGTGATGTGTCAGTATATATTTTCCATGATGTACATGTTGGACTCATTGTGAGCCCACAATGATAATGGAATAATTTGCTGCTTTGGGGGGGAGGCGAAAGTTGGTGGGAGGATGGGGCACGGGGGTGGGGGGGAGTTAGTGGCGTGGAGCAACTCTCACAAAGTCCCATCCATAGGACCACAATATATGGTGAGATATACCTCAGCCTTGCAATAGCTTAAAAAGAACAACAACAACAACTTATAGAATATGTACAATATAATAGTTTACTTACCTTTGCAATTACTGGGCATAACTGAACGTTCGTGGCAGTAAAAAAAAAAAATCAGACAGTGAAAGATCTGGTACAAAGTTGGAAATTCTGAGAGAGAAGTCCATGTTGGTGGCAGTGAAAAACAACCAGTGAAAGAACTCTTATATTAGTTGCAGAAACAGTAACAGTAACTAACTAGAGTTTCTGGCATGGACAAGAGAGGTGGAGAAGTAGACTTAGATTCTTCTGCACATGCAAAAAGCAGAGATGGTGTTCGACGTGAAGGCAGAGGCTCGGGTGTGCTGTAAATGACATTGTGAGATAACTTGAAGTTAACAAAATGAAAATGCTATATAGGTTCAGAAAATCCTGATAACTCCCACCCGTCTCTCCTGGATTCTATGGAATTTAACACTCTCAAAATTAGAGTTCATAGAACACCTTACCCCACAAATTCTTGAGAAAAAGGACATGGGAAGGGTCTTTTAAACTCTTGCTTTGTGTTTCCAAGCATGATCGATATTACCTGTAAGCCATGATTTTGTCTGAAGTTCGATATTCCCCAATGCTGAGAGAGCGAGTGGCAAATTTGATTGGTCGAGGTGGCCTATAAATGGCATAACATTTTGTCCAAGTACTGCTAAACTGGAAGTTTTGAAAGTGCCAATAAGGCCATTTGTGTTCTCGTGTTGAAGTTATCAATGCATTTGAAACTAGAATGGCACTCGGTCGAGCGCATACCTCCGCAACGCAATGCCTGATCCACGAAAAATTAAATAATCCTCATATCCAGATCCGGATTCAGATCTTCACCAAAATCGAATGTATTCCTCCTTGTCCTTGTCACACACTCAACCTGTCACCAAGTTTCATCTGAATCCGTCCACAACTTTTTGAGATATCTTGCATAAAAACAGACAGACAGAGAGGAGTGAAAACATAACCTCCTTCATCTTCGGTGGTGGAGGTAATGTAATAAAAGTTTGAGGATTGTAGAAAAAAAAATAAACTTTTTCGGAAATGTACCACCGTTGATGCACCGTCTTTTACGCAACCTTATTGGACACGTTATATTAGTTCTGCGTACCCGTTGTTTACGCCATTTATGACGTCCCTAGAAACTGGAAGTTCCCTGTTTGAAATTATTTTCATTTTGTTTGATTGCCAAACAGGTAGACAGAATCAAACAATTACCTTCCTGCTCTCTGCACATGCACACTCGGAATGAGATTCCATCCAGTTTGCCAAATTCAGTCAAAGCACTGCTAAACTGCAGGTTCATGTGCGAATTTGTGTTCTACAGTGTTCAAAATATAAAATTCAATTGAAATTAAGTAGTTTCTCAATCGTAGACTGACTGTCTGCAGAGAAACAGAGAGAGTGAACCAACTTGCTTTTAACCCTGCTTTGCGCATGGGATAAAAACATTTTTTTGTTTTATACATCGTTGAGGTTCGTGGAAGAACTAGTACACTGAATGGATCAGGGCGTAACAGATAATAACTGGATGCAAAACACACAAAACAGGACACAAAAGGAGTAGTAATTATTGGAATCTTGTGAGATTAGGCTAAAGCGCATGGTCTTGTCCTCAAATCACAGGCAGGTTGGTGATTTCTGTTTTTTGTTGTCTATTCTCCAACAACGCTCCCTTTGCTCTGTCAGTCCTCCGACAGACCCTTGTAACTCCAGGATGAACACGTTCTGTTCTTGCACAAACCCCTTTTGGTTAGACTTCCAAAATTCAAGCTGACTTTACACTTAACCCTTTTAATCCTCACTTCTGCCATCTATGGAAACCCCTTCCACAGGCTGTTCTGTCTCACTCTCCTCTCCAGACGTTCAAGCAGTGTACTGCCAACTCTTGTCATCCCCAATTCTGACCCATGATCTTTATTACTCCTATTAATCTGAATTACTTGTTAGTTTTAGAGGTTCCTCCTCTCCTTCCTCTCCTTCCTCTCCTCTTTTCCTGTTGATACATTCCCTTGATGTTTATTCCAGTTAGTTCTGCCTTGCTCTTCCATGAGCCTCACTCCTATATCAAAACTTGCTTTTAATTGGCTTGTTGCTGTGTCCACTGCAAAAGCCTGAACAGCTATAGGCTTTTTCAAGGCAGAAGCATCTACATTGCTAATACCTGGTCACTATTTCTCACACTTACTTGGGAAGCTGTGCAGTGATACCAAAGGAAGTATTTGGGTCTAACAAGAAGATAAACATATAAATGCTTGAGGCATGGCTTGACACGATGACACACTTTTTATAATGACAGCATGCATTGTTTTATCACAGTGAATTGACACGATTTTCTTACATGCAGTGAAATCCTGGCTGTTTGCTGTAACGCGACAACTCAGTCCCATTCCATTTCCACTTGTGGTGGATATCGTGGTGAGTTAAAATACTTTTGTTCAGAAATGGTAAAATATTTGCAGATATAATTTTAAGCTTTTCTCCAAATAGTAAATCTTTCCAACAATTGCTTTTGAAATGAGTTAAAAGCAACGTTATCATTTGTCCAGAACCCAGATGGTGTCGTCGTGAAAAGGATGAAGAAAAGTGATTGGCAAGTTGAAAGAATGGTGGTACTCGAGCCTTTTCATATCCCAGCTATAACCAGGTAATATATGCACTATGAAAACAAAGTTATCTTTGAAAAAATAAACTTTTTCGGAAATGTACCACCGTTAATGCACCGTCTTTTACGCAACCTTATTGGACACGTTGTATTAGTTCTGCGTACCCGTTGTTTACGCCATTTATGACGTCCCTAGAAACTGGAAGTTCCCTGTTTGAAATTATTTTCATTTTGTTTGATTGCCAAACAGGTAGACAGAATCGAACAATTACCTTCCTGCTCTCTGCACATGCACACTCGGAATGAGATTCCATCCAGTTTTAGGCCATCTACAATTGTGTTCTCATATTGCATCTAACTTAAGGAAGCTATTTTTCTTGGAAATGAGGGAGATGATTATTTCATTGAAAAACAACCATTCAAACACTATTTACTGCAAGTTAAATACAGGTCAGTTTACAAATTTTTACAATTGCATTCTATGATAGATGATTCATTTTTCAATAAAACTTCAACAAAAGAAAAAAACTCGGGAATAAACCTAAATGCAAGCACATAGCATTGGAAACTTGTGTTCGTGATTGGACTCATTCAAAATTGTGTCTGTGTGTGTTCAAGCAATAGATAATGGGTTTGTATTTGATCAGTATCACAACATTTATGGAAAAGAACGAGAGTTAAAAATGAAAAACCAAACTCACAATTCAGTCTCTCTTTGGAACTACAAATCAACACCAATAATGATTAATTTAATTAAACACCAAATTTTGGCCTAACAAGGAAATAAACATCGAAATTGTTTGATAAATGAGGAGCTTTTCAATTCACATCGTACAAATGCCTTTCTGGGATAGCAACATTCCGAGAAGTGTACCCCAGGTTGTGTAGCCCAGGGCAACGGTTAGAGCACGACCGAAGGTGGGCTGCATTTCGCGGCAGCACTGTGTGGTGCGGCAACCGAGGTCTTAACCATCATGCCCAATGGCGTCATGACTCTGGCAGACCTCCGTTCGACTCTAAATAACCTATTTGGCATTGAACAGCAAAGCGAGCTTGTTAAAGGCCAGGTTGCAGGCAGAAAGCGAAAACCCCGTGAAAGCATTGGGGAATTGGCATACGACGCATGGCAGCATTCGCTCAGGAAAGCCTGGCCTTGGACCACTTCCTCCAGGCTCTCCCAGATCCAGAGCTCAGGGCTCAGCTGGCTATTTCGTGCCCAACCTCCGTGGGCAGGGTGGCCGAGACCGTGGTACAATGGGAAGCAATGAGGCCTTTGGCATGGGGGGGAGGGGGGCGAGCACCATCCGCTAGCGGTCATTCAGGTGAGCCCTGTAAACAGTTGCGGGTCCAGGGAGGAGCCACCCCGACAAAGGGGCGAATCTGGAGAAAATGGTCTGGGACACAGTAAACCGGCAATTGGTGAGGTCTGGGCCATGGCAGACGGCCCTGGAGATTATATCAGGCAGACCATTGGCAAATGCCCAAACTCGGAATTACGGGAGGGAAGGTGGGGCAACTTGGAACACTGGAGACAGACATCTTACCCGGCAAGGTGTTCTTAATGTGATCGTGTGGGGCAACTGGCGGGAGATTGTAGAACCCCGGTCAAGAACAGACCCTGATACTCCAGACCACAAACTCAGTCCCAAACGGCCCGGACTGACAGCACTCTCCCCTCCCCCCTCTACCAGGCCAGGGGAAACTAGAAAGTGTTGAGCATGCAGGGCCATGTTCGAAAATAGTAGATGGAGAAGAGCCCTCGTCAACATGACAGGTCATCTATTGGGGCCAAATTGGCATTGGTAGCTTGACAATCAGATGCAAAATTGCCAGCGGAGGGGTAGAAGCTGTGGTGGACACAGGAGCAATCGCCACAATCAGCAGCCCTGTGATCTTCAATTTGAGTACAGACAACTGAGACCAAATGTTCCTCTACAAAATCATAATTTGCAGCTGGCTGCCGGGGCACGGCCCTATTATAGGGTGTGGTTCCGTGACCCTCAAGTTGGGTTTGCTAAAATGAGAGATAGAGGTTTGGGTAGCGGAGGTGTGTAATCCAAGCCACACCATTTCAGGGTTGGATTTGTTAACTGCCAGCAGTTGTACCATCGACCTGGCAACCCCCCCCCCCTCCAACCCCACCCCACCCAGAGAGTTCAGTACAAAGTTCAGTTAAGTTTAGCAGCAAGTAAGCTCGGAGCCGGCCTCAGTGTCAGGATCCCAAATTTTGAAATTCACTGACAGAGTCTGAAGATGGAGCCACAATGCCAGCCATGACATCGTACAAAAGCATAACAGAAAAATTGAGGGCCAAGCCCGACATTGATAAGCGCACCAACACAGACAACTGGAAGCATGGTTGCTAGAACCTATAGTTTAAAGTGAAGGCACACTGGAAAGCTCTGGCAGCAGTTTAAAAGATGATAAAGGAGAGGATACATGAGGATATATCAACCCCCTTCACACCATCCACCTCTTCACCAGTCGTGGGCTGTTGGACTTGCCCATTGGGATGCCGAGGGGTCTGCAGACTCATCCTGAGCCTGTCCTGAGCTCCCCACAGGTCCACCTGTCTCCCCACTTCGGGGAACCTGAGAGGATGGGGGTAGGAATTTGGACTGGGCCAGAGATTTAGAAAGACAAGTAGATGACTGACAGTGACAATTGACAGAGGGGGCTAGGGATAAGAATAAATGTTTCAATTAAAACTAATAAAGGAGCAAGGGAGTGACAGGCACATGCCATGGGATTAGGGGGGATATAGGGTAGGGCCAAACCCACCTTCAATCCGGCTGGCACCACCACCCTCCCTCGAGAACCTCAGCCAGCCTTGTTTGGCTTTGCCCGTTTGCCAATTGTCTTTGCCATGCCTTGCCGTTCGTTTGCCTGTTGCTTTGCCTGCCACCCTTGCCATGCCCTCTTGCAGCCCCCTGATTCATTCAGCCACGGAGAACTGCTCTGTAAGCAGCCACCATCATTTTGCCACGTGGACTGCTGATTAAGCAGCCACCATCATCTTGCCACATTGACTGCTTTGTGGGCAGCCACTATCATTACACGCCACCAAGGACTGCCATGTGGGCAGATGGTGCTACAGGAAAAGAAGATATGTGCTCTTTTGTGTTTTGGCCCATTCAAATGGACTGTGGGATGGCACATAGCCTGCAGTGTTTGGGAAGGCCGCCTCCAGCGGCCTGGTAAGAGCAGGACAAACCTGGTAGCCATTGTAGATGCACCCAGGACCACCATTCAATGTGGCAAAAAAAAATTTTGTGTGCTAATAACATTTATTATCTTGCCAAAACGAAGTTTTTGCAAGATATGTTAGTCAGTCTGTATGTTTTATTTTTTTTTTGTTTGTTTGTCTGTAATCACGAAAAAAAAATTCTGCAGAGCACAGTTTTCATTGGAAATTTTTGTAACTTCGCATATCAGAGGCCTATGGAGGTCCCTTTCAGCGCATAAAATTTTGAAGGTCAAGGTCAAAGGTCAAGGTCACTTTGTCGCAAATCAGGGGAGTCGACGAAACCCTTATTTTTTGAGTAATTTTGATCGGATCGTCTTCAAACTTCATGGGAATATAGTTCATGGTCTGGCACTCAGCTGATTAATTTTTGGTGGCGATTGGCCTTGACCTTCATGGTTAGCGCCTAAGGTCAAACATATTTGACCCCAAGGTCAAATTTTCAAGTTTTAGGAACCATATCGTGTAGTACCTCAAATTGAACACCTCGATGAGTGCTTTCTAGATATATCAAGCTTGAGACATTATGACGTCATTTGGTGACGTTATGAGGCAAACGCATATTTTTCATGGTTACTCTGTAGAACGATTCTCATCGGAATCTCTCGTAGGCAGATATTCCTCAAGGAGTCGCTCCTGGTGGATAGCAGCTCTGTTCACCTCAGTGTGACCTTAAAGAAGTCACACGTGGTCACCTTTTGGCAAGATACGGGTCACCCTAAGGGTGACATTGGTTTATTTTATTTTTTTGCAGGTCCTGGATCATAATTGTAAATAAGCTATTGTTAAGGCCACCTGGAAGTGTTTAGCTTCAAATTCTGTCAATTTAGCATAAGGCTGTCCACATGAGTCAGTTAGTTTAGTTACACAATGTATAAGGTTTCATTATTTTTGGGACATGTATGGAACTTTTGAAAGTCGCACTCAGGGATCCATAGGTAATTACCCTCACCAAAGGAGAGGGTTTGTCTGTTTGTTTGTTTGTCCGCACATAGCTTTTGTGTTTTTCTTCACAACTGATTGTCGGATTGAGACAAAATTTTCACAATTGGTGTGACTACTCAAGTGGAATGTTTGAATCATAATTATGACGTCATGTCACGTGATGTGGCAGCCATGTTGAAAAAATGGAAAACTTTGGACCTCTGTATCTCCGAAACCGCACTAAGGAAAAAATTGAAACTTGGCACACGGCGAGTTCTCCTCATGGGGAATAAGTGTGATCTTTTGATGACGTCATAGGTGCCTTCGTTATGACATCATTACATATGTAGAACTCTACATCTGATCAGTATGAACATTTTAAGGGTCATAAAGGGATAAATTGGTCCACAGAAAGAAAAAAATTGATGACATCATCGGCCACGTGAATTGGAGGCCATATTGTTTGTATTTTTTAAACCCTCAAAAATCTTCTTCCCTGAAGTGGCTGAACAGATCGAGGCAAAACTTTACAAGTATGACCGCCTATCCATGAAAAACAAAAGGTTCACACATTTGATGTCATACGTCATATGGTTTGGCAGCCATATTGGATTTACCCTAAAACCCATAAAAAGACGACATTCTTCTCCAGAACGGCTGGACAAATCGAGAAGGAACTTCACACAAATACTCCCCAAGCCATGGGTGTACAAGTTTGTTTTCGGAAAAAGTGATAGGGTACATGGTTGGGCAGCCCTATTCGATTGAAGAAAAAAAACTTAATGTTTTCTATGGATATGCTTAATCAATCACCATGAGACTTCACATTTATGATCTAGTGGTGATGGGAAATACATGTTTTAAATTTCAACTTGATCGGATGCATGGTCTGTCAGCCAGAATTATTTAATTTTTGATATGGGTTCTTTTTGTTTTATTTATTTATTTATTTATTTGAATCAGGCTCACTTGTCTGTGCCTGGATGGGTTTTGGGGTCGAGGAGTAGCAGCTGAAATGTGAATCCTTTCCAGGTTCCTCCTGATGACTTAATCTTTGCTTTTTGCTTGTTCGGGTTCCTTCTGATTACTCCAATGTAGGACTGTACCTATTTGGTCTTCCATTGGATTTGAATGTTATATATTTTAATCCATTTCTAAATTCAATCGAATAATGAATAATAATAATAACAATAACAACAATATCCCTCTTCCGCCACGCGGCGGGGGATAAAAACGTCATGGGTCAGGGTCAGGTGTCCAATCAAAGTGGGGTTGCATCAAAGTGGGACGTCTTGGTACCGGGTCATCACTGGAAGCAGTTTTAAAGTGGCAGTTCTAATTATCTCTCATTAATTACCTAACACACCAGTACACAAACACCACACAAAACACACCACACAAAAGAAGTCCTGATGAGGGTCTGCAATCTCTGATTGCTCTTTTTCTCGTTTGTCTTCGAGGGGACAACACCTGCATGCTGCACAAGGGTTGAACAACTCGGGACGAGTCTGGCGAAAGGGAAGGGGGTCGTGTTACGGTTATACAAATTGTCACTCTCCAGTCATGGCAACCCACATACAGTGGTTCCCGAGGTAGTATATTTATTATTACATGTTCCAGATAGGGTCCTCCCTTGTGTGTAATGGGCGACAATTATTATCCACCATGTAAGTTCACAATACCAACGATCGCTCACTCACCATTATCCAACCAGTACCACCACATCCACAAGATCACAACAGTTAAAACAGCTTTGCTGCACCTCAAGATCAACAGCCATCATCTCGTTTTGCTCGCTCACCATCCACTCATGCTTTCATGCGACATCCGGTCGGCCGACCGCACAACCCAGTACGCTTTGAGAGATACTCCGCTTGAGCAATTCCACCTTGAGAGTCGGCGCATTATCTCCTACTTAATCACTTTGCCGGGGTTTATAGAAACGTGCTCTAAACTGGTCCCAGAAGAACCTCCTGGGTCGCAAACACCCGAGTGTAGATGCAGCAACAGCAGACGGGGAGATGAAGGAGGGGACGAGGCAAACAGGCGGATAAGTGGGCGTGGCAGGCACGTGGAAAGTGGGCGTGGCAGGCACGTGGAAAAGTGGGCGTGGCAGGCAGGCGGAGAAGTGGGCGTGGCAGGCAGGCGGAGAAGTGGCGTGGCAGGCAGGCGGAGAAGTGGGCGTGGCAGCAGGCGGAGAAGTGGCGTGGCAAACAGGTGGAGAAGTGGGCGAGGCAACAGGCGGAGAAGTGGGCGTGGCAGGCACGTGGAGAAATGGGTGGCAGGCAGGCAGGCGGAGAAGTGGGCGTGGCAGGCAGGCGGAGAAGTGGGCGTGGCAGGCAGGCGGAGAAGAGCAGAGAGCGGACGGCTTCGCGATCCGCTTTTCATACTGTAAGCTCCGGGCGAAGGGTGGGGTGAGACCTGAAGCAACGCACCGTGACAAGAATCGCGCTTCCTTATTGGGCCACGGCGGTCATAGCCCCGCTCTGCCAGGCTCCTGGGGGCAGAAGCGGTCTCATGCACACATCCGGCGTGACACGGCCCGGAGCCCCGTATCGAATTCCCCCCCCCCCACGACCTCGTCCCTTGCCGCCTGCCCTGCCGTGTTCTGGCGACTGGACGAGGGTCGTGTCGGTTCTGCGCGCCCACCCGTGGCACACCCGGCGCTGCCAACGCAGCGAATTTTATCGATGAGGAGGTGCGAGGAGATGTTCGTGGTCGAGGTGGTGAGTCTTTGGTGAGCGAAGGTTGAGCAAGTTGAGACATCATTGTAAATTAGCGTGCAGACTTGAATGAAAGCTCGCGCCACGCATGGAGCATCCTCGTCGTTATGATTCTTTCACAGACGGCTGCCTGGGTGCTGTGCTTGACTTGATTTGCACCATGGTTAAAAGGAAACTAGCTAGCCAAACCCACGCTCCATGCGAAGATTCTTTATATACAATGTTTCTTACATTTTTTGTGTCAAATGCACCTTCTGAGGTAGACAGCATGTGCAGAAGAGGGTTTTACATTGCAGACGTTTTCCAGGAGTGGCGTGACGGTCTGTCGACGACAGACGTAATGACATCAGCGAATGACCGATGATGTCATTACGTCATTATGCCTCTCAGCGGTGACGTCACACGTCGCTATGCAAATGAATGTAAAAATTTGAAAATCGCCAAAAATTCCCAAACCTGTCCATCTGGCGCAATCTCACATAGCCCATGCTGTACATTAGACATCAGAGCACCCGCATGCCGAAAGTGGCGACAATCCGTCCGACAGTTTCAGAGGAGATAAGTCCACAACATATGGCTTGGTGTATTAATATAATAATGGTTGGATGGAAATCAGGATTGAAGATAGAGATATAGGTATTAGACCTAGCTATTAAACCTCCACAACGCATTTCGTCCCGAAAAACCCACTAGACACGCCACGATGGAGATCTGACTGCACGAAGACAAACAAAACTAGAGGGGAGCACTCGGGAAGAGTGCAAAACCTCCGCCGCCAATACTGCTGGGTCACTCAAGTGAACCTTATATCTTATTCATTAAATATGATGTCAACAGTGCTGACAGTTATAGTTCTTTTTCCAACATTTTTTTGGGGGGGGGGGGGGTTGAAATCACTTAAAACATGTAGAATGCAAAAAAGAAATCTAAATTTTGTTTGAAAAAAGTAGCAAAAAGATTTTTTTTCTCGAACAATTTTTTTGGGGTGGGGGGGGGGGTTGAATCACTTAAGACATGTAGAAATACAAAAAAAATTTTTTTCTCTAACAAATTTTTTTTGGGGGGTTGGAAATCACTTAAACATGTAGAAATGCAAAAAAAAAAAAAATTCTCTTTGGGGGGGGGGGGTACAAATTTTTTTTGGGGGGGGGTTGGAAATCACTTAAAACATGTAGAAATGCCAAAAAAAAAAATTTTTCTATATTTTTTTTGGGGGGGGGGTAACAATTTTTTTGGGGGGGTTGGAAATCACTTAAAACATGTAAAAATGCAAAAAAAAAAATTTTTTTCTCTAACAATTTTTTTTTGGGGGGGGCGGCGGGACCAAGTCCAAAATTTAATGGATGATCCTTGACCATACTAACCCCCCCACCAAGTTTCGTCGAAATCCGTCAAGGAGTTTTCCTAATACTGTTCACAAACAAACAAAAACAAACAAACAGAAAGGGGTGAAAACAGTAACCTCCATCCATCTTCGAAGATGGCGGAGGTTAATAATTGCCTGGGGATCACTGGATGTTGGTGCCATTGCCTTAGAGGCATGTGTTTTGCAGAAATGCAACAATATAATATATATATATTATATATATATATATATAATATATAATATAATATTATATATATTTATATATATATATTACAGTGCGCCACTTACGACGGGGTACTCTGAGAAATGCTCGCTAAGCGACGCGTCGGTGGGCAACATCATTTTTTTTTTTCATGTTTCGCGAACATCGTTTTCAACATCACGTACAAAAGACACCACAAGAGACCAGCCCCGAACAAGCACACTGTAAGCTGTATATGCGATCCGTCGTTGCCGGAACATCGATTAAGCGTACGCGCAATAGACTAGTTATATGATATATAATATATATATTTATATACGCATATATATATATCAATTATATACTACATCTGTATATATGAATATGTGGTCTTTTCTAGTCTTTCTTCCGTACCTTTCTGGCTTTTTACCCCTGCTCTTTTGTGTGATCCCCACCCCGCAATATTTCCACAGGGACCGTCATTAATATATATGTATATATATATATATATATATATATATATATATATTATATATATATTATATATATATATATATATGTCTCAGCAAATAAGGTGTTTAGCATTTCAGGAAAAGATGTCTGAACGTTCAGAATCCATGTCAATCCTTTGTCACCACACCGTAACTCCTTTTCTCCCGCCTATCAATTCCTGGCCAGGGTGCAAACTGGTACCGAAAACACGCGGATTTACAACATATTTTACGTTGCGGTGCGTCGCGCAACCCCGCACTGACGGAGCCGCAGTCGAGTCGCTGACCCCGATCGCCCGGAATATAGAATCGCCACCCGGATAAGTCCGAGTCGAGGGTCCTTGTACAGACCTTAATACGCCATCGGGCAGTCACGTGGGTAGGTCGATGCCAATCTCAAGTGTACCTAAATACCCACGTGATCAACTACCGGGGTATTCCCTCCGACGAACTCGTACGAACAAACCGCCGAGGCGATCCTGTCCGTGCGCGATTCCGAGCGGCTTAATCGCCTGAACCAGTCGGTCCAAATCGTCCCTTTTTACGAGCAAACAACGGCTTTCTAACTACCCACACACGAAATGCCTCAGTCAATGAAAGAATCGACGCGACGAGCTGAAACATTCACAATTGGGGTATTTATTAATAATAATGGGGAACTAGGGAGCACGTAAGAGCAGAAACTATACCGACTATACGAAATTGCAATGCAACATTTGCAGCACCAAAGCACTTAACAATTTCCTACTTATTATATGGCCCACGACACACGTACGCACACACCACACACCCAAGTAAATGCTGGCTGAGGCCTTTAATAACGGGGCTCAAGCTCGAGGACAGGTGAGCTGAAACCAGGACCTATCTCGAAACTCCACCTCGTGTGTCTTCAAGTTGTCGGACCCGGGCTCCAGCGGAGAGCGAGCTGGACCAATCGCCGTGAGCCGCGATCCTTTCCCGAGCTCCCGCGAATCCTCCGCGCTTCTCAACACGTGCTGGTGAGACGAACGGCGCCGATCGTTCCCGTCGATGCGTCGCTTCCCAGAGTTATCCACCTCAAGAAGAGGTCGATGAGTCGCACCAAGCCGGGAACCAAACGCGAGTACAAGAGCTCCATGAACCAAGAAGAAGAAAAGCCCATTCGCAGCTCGAGCCGAACAACCGGTCTAACTTTCTTCCAAACAAAGCAGTCTTCCAAAAGGCTACCGAGCCAGCAGGACCCGAAGCTCTGCTGAACAATCCTCTGCAGAAGCAAAAGCTCCGAAGGCCTCAACCCTAACCAAGCCAAACAGGACTGAAGGTCTGCTAACGACCGCCCGCTCAACTCCGAACACGAACAAAGAAAGGATCTCTTTATCCTTCTTCCGCCCCCTCCCCGCGCCCGGCGTGACTCATGCCCTCGTGATCCATCCCCACTCAACCACGGGTGGGAGGGAATTGTTGACGTCATTGAAATCACGGGACGGCATGGCTCTTCTTCCTATTTCGGCGAAGAGGGGGAGGGACGGTTCTCCATTGTTCCTCCCCATAACTATTAAATCGATCCGAGCGCATCTAATCGATTTCTAAAATATTGTTAGCGAATTCGACAGCCCGTCGGGTGCGATCGGCCACGTGACTCGAATCGCGACCCGCCTCGCCCACCGGACGGACAATTCAGTCGTGACCCTCCGTAACGCCGGGATCCAGTCACGGGTGGACCTTTCGGCCTCACACCACACCCAGTCCGCATTATACCCGCGGGAATAGGGGTTGAATCGCCGCCCGAAAGTCCGATATACCTAGTACCGAGCGCGCGGTAACCTACCGAGGGATTGTACCTCGCCACATGGCCCGACTTCGGACACGGGCCGCTTAAGCGACCCAGTTCCATGCTAACGGATAACCGAGCGGATGTTACGTCGCCTATGACGGTTCAGATAATTTATCGGGCTCTCGCGCGCCCATCACACCTTTCCCTACGTGAAACAAGATGGGACCCAACGAAGGAAGGACGCAGCGAGAACGGAGGGAAGAATTCAACAAGGCACAACGTATTTTATTACAGCAGACGGACGAGTAGCACACATAAAGAAACAAGTATTCAATAATGCACATTATCAATAGAAAACAAAGACCAGAGCTACAGACCCGAATACGCGCGACACACGGACCACTTATAACAATTCTACTTCAACGGACTTGCGCCGACACACACACGTTTCACACAAAACCCCAAAAGAAATGGAAGTCGATTCCCTGCGTTGTTGAGCCTCGGCGGACCGTCCTCTGCCGTGACTCCGTCGGCTTTGGTCGGCGAGGCCTCTCGTGCGCGCTCCGCGCTGCTCGCTGCTGGTCCTCGACGCTCGGACCAGCGACACAGAGAGCACCGCCGAACCAGGAGCCAGACGCCGATAGACCGGGCACGAGCCGAAGCTCACCCGAACAGAGAGGCGCTAATACAACGAGAGCGAGTAGGAACCTCATGCGGCTCCGACTCTTATACGCCGGCGCACGCCCCCTTCTCGGTCCTACCTTGCGAGGCGCTTCGCAGAAGGGGGCGCTTCCCTCTCGTTCCCTCCCACCTCGGCTTGTGGGGCGAGAGAAGCCGTTCGACGTTACAACGCGCAAACCGTCGTACGTAACCGCTGAGGATGCGTTCGTTGGTGCTAGGTAGCGTGGTGTGAGATGTGGGGTGGTTGTGAGGGTGGCGGGGCTGGCGTTGTTAGGATTCAACAGTGTGGCATGGTTAGCGTTGTTGTTGTTGGTTGGCGTTGTTGACGTTGAAGGCTGGGTTGGTTCGAAAAAGCAGCAAAACAGAAAAACAGCCTAATCAAAGGAATTTCGAAGCCCGAATGAATCACATAATTCCCTCATTACAAATGGGTTTGGCTAACACTACACTGTACTTTAAGAAATATATTCTCACCTACGGGACTTTATGGTGTTTGCGAATTTCCAGAGCCGTAACACTACCCCTCCCTTTTTACAGACTTCGTCCCGAGTCGTCAAATTATCGTCTGCCATCATGTGATATTCTGCCTAGTACGTTTTACCTACGGATCCCTGAGTGCCGACATTCACTGGTATCGTGTCCCCAAATATAAATAAATGAGGCGCTGAGTAACTAACTAAAGAAATCACGTCACACGACGACTTATTAAAAATTGCCAGCGCTAAGACATGACCGCGGGGGCGCACCTCATTTTTACATAACACTTCAGCCTTTAATTTACACTACCTCCATGGCCAGGATCAATGGAACTCTGAGGGAAAAGGTGGAGGTCAGAAAAACCGTGTGCACGGGCCGCCCACTCGCAGGCCCGTGTTGCAGCTGCAACAGGACATTCCTGAGCTTGCAACTGTTTGTGACGATCCTAGGCGGCGCATGGAAGATGAAAGGGGGGCAAGGGCAAAGCAAAACTGACGGGGCAACCGCAGATGTGCACTTATGAGAGCATGACATTGGCAAAAGGTGAGCAGGCTAAACAGCCTGCCCGCAAAAGGCCGTTGCAGGCAACAACAGCCGAGACGAACTGGGACGGCACAGGCCTTGAGAACAAACAGCCGTCGGACCGATCCGACCCGGCCAGGCCTTCGAAGCACAGCTGCAGACGATGAGTTGCCAGCCTTTGCTGCTTGCCAGTGGGAGTTGCTGGAGGGAGTGCGGATGGTGTTGCCACACAGAAGGTGGCTCGGGACTACCCTACCTGTCTCCTCTCACCTATCCGCTTGCCTGTTCCACTGTCCCTACCCACTCCCTTAATTTGGGTAAACCAATTTAGCCCCCAACTTATTTTTTTTTTGTTGTTTTTTATTTCCGCGCTCTTCCCCACTATAAATGTCCCATAACCCCTTTAATCGTCCTTGTTCGGCAACTATTTGTCAGCCTAGCTCTCTCCCAACCCTACGTTCCTTCCGGAGGTGGAATACAGGGAGAGTAGGCGTCTGTGTCGAGGCCCAATGGAAGCCTCAGGATGGCCTCCCCAGAAATTCAGCGATCTTAACCCAAAGTGGGTGCCAAGTGGCCCACACGAAAGCGAAGGATGGATGGTGCGGAGGGGTACATTCCTATCTAGACTAACCAATTAACTCGTTTAACTCCCGGGGCTTTCAACAAGCGCCATCTCGCTTACCTATTGGTTCTAACAACCCAGATTCCCGTCGCTGTGTTTGGTTGTCACACAATTTCGGGCCTCGCCGCCCCAATTTTTTCCCGTGCCCTCACAGTCTCATGGCTGGGACGCGGTGGCTCCCTTTGGCAGGACTACCCTGCTCCGATTTGTCTCCTAACGATGGCACCCGGGCATACACATGCCTCCGGCCTACCAGCTCCCTACACACGGGGGGCCCCCTGGCAATTCTCCCTGAAACGCACACGTGGCAAGGCTGGCGCCCGGGCCCCTTTCCGAGGGCTCACCCGTGCCCACGACACTGCCACAGCGGCTAAACGGTCGCCGGGCCCCGACGCAAGCCGGGCGCACCCATGCCATACGCTAACCGGCCCCCCATGGGCCTTGGCCTACCACGGCCGACTAGCTCCGGTGCCGGGGTACCACTCGCGTATCCATCCGTTCGCAGCCACCCTCCCAGCCCCTCAACAGGGCCCTGCACCCCTCCAAAC
The DNA here is from genome assembly GCA_035128595.1 of Eptatretus atami. Lineage (NCBI taxonomy): Eukaryota > Metazoa > Chordata > Myxini > Myxiniformes > Myxinidae > Eptatretus > Eptatretus atami. Next base: position 38,027,388 of record CM068961.1, read on the forward strand.
GGGTTTTCGAGCCTACTTCCCACCAACAACAAACGACCTCCATTTTTCAATTTACACTAACCCACTAACTCACTCTACACTGACCCGGAGGTCCCTTGGGCGGGATCACTCTCCCCAAAATCATCATCGCACCATGCATTCCACATTCGCTCCACTTCATCCAGGACCCGCTGGCCTCACTCACTCATCATGTCTCACACAACTCACCAACTTCAACCCACTCATCGCTGATTTCTCGCATCCTTCATCTACCTCCCCTAACTACTCGTGCTTCCACGTGTCCCTTAAACAATTACAGCACGTTCCTTTTAAACTACGTAGCTAAGCTACGTCCCCTCTACACATCTTCATCATCCTGTCATGTTCTCCAAATCATCAAAAATTATTTCCGCAACTAAAGCTCACTACCAATCCCTCTAACTAATCCATTCCACGGTGCTCCAATAGGACTTACCCCTGCCCGCATGAAGCCAGTTCTAACTAACTAACCCTTCCCTAACTAGTGTATCCTGTGCACGAGATCAGGGGGTCTTTCACCTACCTGGGAAGCCTCCTTTCACCGCCGAAGCGAGGCCTGCCTTTGTTAATTTTTTTTTCCAAATTCTGCGCAGCACCAGCGCGGGCAACTCACAGCTCGCGCACTTTGACCTTGCCCGTGACGTCATGCAGCTGCCGCTGTTACCTCGTCCCTCTTGGACGGTACCATCGGCAGGGATTCACCCTCCTGCCGGATTTCCAACCCAGTGGCAGCCATGACCGTCACCCTGCCACCCCAAAAGCAAACCTCGCACTCCGAGGGGCTCCGCACGGCGAACACATGTGCTCATGCCCGTTGGAGCTTACACAAGCTCGCGTGGAGAACCCATCCGGTTCCAAATCGTAATCCTGTCTAACCTTTTGTCCGTCCCGCGGGATCGGCTTGTATCCACCGCGGGCGTTTCCGGACCGGATTTCACTCGCGCAGACGTGCACGTGGCGGCCTCATGCGAAGCACAGTACGGACCCCGCGCGCACTGCTGTGTCAATCCGGCACGGTCCTCGAAACCACTACGGCCGCTACACGGCCTTTGTCCCTCGTCAGGCACCGTCTTT
>CM068961.1:38042870-38054031 GCA_035128595.1 Eptatretus atami
CCGTTCGGTGGGCGAGAACGGCCGCCATCGGCGTGCGGGCGACCACTTCTAGCCAAACGGGTGGTAACCACAACAATATATATACAGCTCTGGAAAAAATTAAGAGACCACTGCAAAATAATCAGTTTTTCTGGTTTTACTATTTATAGGTATGTGCTTGAGTAAAATGAACATTTTTGTTTTATTCTCTAAACTACTGACAACATTTCTCCCAAATTCCGAATAAAAATATTGTCATTTGGAGCATTTATTTGCAAGAAAATGACAACTGGTCAAAATACAACAAAGATTCAGTGTTTTCAGACTCAAATAATACAAACAAAACAAGTTCATATTCATTTTTAAACAACACAATACTAAGTTTAACTTAGGAAGAGTTCAGAAATCAATTTTTTGTGGAATAACCTGATTTTCAATCACAGCTTTCATGCGTCTTGGGCATGCTCTCCACCAGTCTTTCACATTGCTGTTGGGTGATTTATGCCACTCCTGGCGCAAAAATTCAAGCAGCTCGCTTTCTTTGATGGCTTGTGACCATCCATCTTCCTCTTGATCACATTCCAGAGGTTTTCAATGGGGTTCGGGTCTGGAGATTAGGCTGGCCATGACAGGGTCTTGATCTGATGTCCTCCCTCCACACCTTGATTTACCTGGCTGTGTGGCATGGAGCATTGTCTTGCTGGAAAAAAAAATCTCAGAGTTGGGGAACATTGTCAGAGCAGAAGGAAGCAAGTGTTTTCCAGGACAACCTTTACGTGGCTTGATTCATGAGTCCTTCACAAGACAAATTGCCCGATTCCAGCCTTGCTGAAGCACCCCCAGATCATCAACTGATCCTCACCAAAATTCACAGTGGGTGCGAGACACTGCGGCTTGTGGGCCTCTCCAGGTCTCCGTCTAACCATTAGACGACCGGTGTTGGGCAAAGCTGAAAATTGGACTCATCAGAGAAGATGACCTTACTCCAGCTCCTCTACGGTCCAATCCTTGTGGTCTTTTGCAAACTCAGCCTGGCCTCTTCTTTGCTTCTCATTATGAAGGGCTTTATTTCTAGCTTTGCACGACTTCAGCCTGCCCAAGGAGCCTGTTTTGAACCGTCCCCCATGCACTTCACCCAGCTGCCGTTTATCATTTTTTTGTGGGTCACTTAATGTCATCCTACGCGTTGTTGAGTGAACTTCGAATGAGTTGGCGGTCATCCGGTCAGTGGAAAGTCGTTTTTCGCCCTCTGCCAGTCTGTAGCTTTGTTGTCCCAATGTCTGCTGCTTGACCTTGTTCTTATGAACTGCCGTCTTTGAAATTTTTAGGATGGAAGCAACATGACGCTCACTGTATCCCTCTGCCAGTAAAGCCAGAATTGAACCCTTCTTTTCCTCACTCAAAACTTTTCTTTTCAACTCTTTTGGCATGGTCAATAGTTATTCTTTTGATTCCAATTACTTTTGAGGTACTACTAGCACTGTTTTTGCCATCCAGCTTATTGCAAGAGGATAGTGATGACCACAGCAGTGGTTTTTATACTTTTCCTTGTTAAATAAGATTCGGTTCAGGTTGATCACCTAATCAGTACCTCACTAAGTAGAATGAGGTGTGCCTGTGTTGGAATTCAACGACACTAGAATGGAATGGCTGCTATACATGTAGAGATTCTGATTTAAAATTTTTTGGAGTGGTCTCTTATTTTTTCCAGAGCTATATATAATAATATATATATATATATATACTATATATATATATATATATATTATATATATATATATATATATATACACAATATCTAAGGCTCATAGTGGAATTGCCACACAAGCATATCACACACTTGGACATACAGACGTATACATAAGACACAACACAAGACTGTTAGATGAGACAAACAGCTACTGACTTGGGGGAAGTGCCATCACTTACATGGGGAACTCTGGTACCAGTGACGTCACAACAATGGTGCCGCTTTTCTCATTGCACTGAGCAGGCATTTCCTAAGGAGGAATTTCCTCCTCGCCATGGATGCCAACCTATGGTCGTTTGTCTGTGCTCTATCCTTTTTTAATGATGAGTGCCAATATGAGGAAGCAGTATATACCATTTTGTGGATCTCTGATATGACTGGGCACTGTCAGAGTTGAACTGCTGACTTAACAGACTCCAACAGATGTTCCAAGCATTTGCCCCTGACTCTGTTGGCAAATATTAGAGCATCTGCCACCGAACTTGCTGTAAACTGCTAAAACAGCATCGTGCATGAATGGCTTTTGTGTTTCCCATGCAGGTTTGGGATTGGAAGATTGTATCTTGGATGGAAGACAAGCCCAGTTCAAATTATACAACGGGATTCAAAGTACAGGAATATGGTAAGGACATAATCAGTTGCATTTTTTAGATCCTCGTGAGGATCTCTAAGTCTTACTCGCGTTGTTGTTCTTCATCTTCTTCTTGTGGACTTTTTTGTTTCACAGCCTACAGTTTTCATCGAACTTCCTGAAACTTGCATATATATATATATTATTATTTATTATAATTATATATATATATATATATATATATGTAAAAAATACCCCGCGCAGACAGTAACCATCTCCGATTTTGAAAATTCTCCTAGAAAAAAGTTATGACGTCAAAATATCTCCGCTAATGGAAATCGCCTAAAAATTATCTCCGAAACTAGGCAAGCTTTTTTGAATTCTGTTTGCGGGAATTGAACAGGGCATTAGCAGAGATGAATTACCGCACATATGAATACATCACTATGACGTCATATCAATTTTTATGATGTCATTCTATTTTTGATCATTTTTTGTTTCACAACCCAGAGTTTTCATCGGATCTTCGTGAAACTGCCATGTATATGCAGAAAGCCACGTGCAGGCAGTAACCATCTCCGATTTTGGAAATTCTTTCTAGAAAAAAGTTGACGTCCTAATATCGCCCTAAGGAATCGCCTATACCATTATCTCCGAAACTAGGCAAGCTGTTTGAATTTTGTTTGCGGGAATCAAGCCGGGCATTAGCACAGATAATTTATCGCAACCTGATACATCACAATGACGTCATATTCGTTTTTATGACGTCATCATTAAGAGGACGAGGATCTTGGCTCATTTGAGCTTGTTCTATTAGTTCCTGATGTGTTTGCTATTCATGTGGAAGTATACTTATGTTTTTTGGTATCCTTGTTGTGCACGTTGATAACAGTCCAAACTCCTCCATGAGCCTGAGATTACAGTGAAAATATTTCATAATTCTCAATAACATGAAGTTTTTCCACTGATGTTTCTAATGTTCTTGTCATTCTGTTATGCATGCAATAGATATTCCCTCCAGCCTGAGACACTGCAGAACAACCACAATGGCACTCAGTTAGAGCGCATACTCAGCAGAACAGCAGTCAGTGGCACCACACCAGGCTGAACAGTTTACATCTAGTATGCACTTAGAAGGCCAGTTCTGGATCCAGACCTCATCCAAGATCGAATTGGCTTGTTCTTGTCAACTAACCAACTCATCCACAACTTTTTGAGATATCATGCTGTACATCGTTTTTGGCCCTATATCTCAAAAGTTTAAAAAAACCCTATCCAGATCTTCACCATAATCTAATCAATTCATCCTCATCAACACCCAACCCTCAACGAAATTTTCGTCGAATCCGTCCATAACTTTTGAGATGTCCTGTTAAAGACAGAAGACAGGTGTGAAAACATAGCCGTCATCCACCTTTGGGTGGCGGAGGTAAATCTGTTGCTTAAAGGTCACAGTTGAACTTAAGTATTTTTGACATGTTTCATGCTTTTGCAGTCCTGCCACATTTGACGTGTCCATTACAAGTGAACAACCATACCTGAACATCTACAACAAGACCTTTACGATTCTATAAAGGCAAAGTAAGCATGCTGTTCATTGAACCACAGGACATCTGTGTGTGCTTTCCTCATGAGAGAGATTACCATTTGTTACAAAAAATTATTCACAAGAGACTGTTCGGTGCTGTATTGCTGGAGTGTAATGTTAATGCTTGTATACTTGTGATTTGATATGAAACGAATTGTTTGTTATGTATGAGTGTCATGTTTGTTGAGGCAATAATTTTATTAAAAGTTGAATGGAGTAGAAAGGGGACTAGTTATAATGCTATGGTGTTACGTTAAACTGTGTGGAAAGATTGTGAGAGTTCAGGAAATTTCTTGTTACTTCTGGACATAGAATTGTCCGGTAATTATGAGTTATTTGTTGAAGGAGGAGCTTTTACAAGTGTTCTTGCTCCAAGTTTATTTTCGTGAAAGGTTGAATGAAAGCCAATCATTGGTTGCTTTGCTCTATACATCACTGTGCGTAAGTGCTTTGTGTATCACTTGTGTTTTATCTGTTAAATATGCATAGTTTGGCTACAAAACTGTTTCGGTGTCAATTACACAAATTATTGAGATCTCTAATTGTCGCTGTGGAAAAAAAGATGTTAAAATAGAAAAGTGTCACCTCTTGCTCAGCTTTTGCCATGGAAACCAAGACCTTCAAGATCTTTGGGATCTCCATGTTTTAGCTGAGTCTATGGGCCTATCATTTTCACATCTCAGACAAGTCGGTGGTCTCTCTCTGTCTTCTACACCTCTTTTCTGGTCGTGCACCCTCTGCTCTTTCCATGCTTTATTCCCCATACTAGGTTTCTGCAGGGCTCACATTGGTCCACCATCAACCCCATTCTGGTGAAATTCCAAAAATTTCGAATCATTGCCTCTAGCTCTTCAAGACAGCTCTTCACAACCATCTCAGATAATCCCCATCCAAAACCATGATCTTTTCTATCCCGTTAAGTCTCGCACCCCCTCCCACTCCTCCATGCCCACCTCTTCCAAATTTCCAGATTTTAGCTCCTGAGAGTTTGCTTGTGTCCATCTTGTTCACCCTCGTGTCATCTCCTTCCCTCATTTGTCCAAATCTCCTCTATTTTTCCTTCAACCCTATGGTTTTGTGTTCCTCCTTCTTTCGACTGTTCCTTTTGTTATGTTGCATTCTGAAAGTTTGTGTTCTCGTTTCTTCACACAGCGTTGACCTTGTATACAAAAAGCTCAGTTGCAGTCTGGATGTAAATCAGTGCTACTTGTTGTACTGCTAACTGTGGCATCACTCAGCCAAAACAGGCTTTACTAGCCTTTTTTGATGCATTAGAATGTTTAAAATCCATTCTGCAACAACTAGCCATGCATTGCAGCATAGGCTTCCTGGGTAAATGGATTAAGGTTGTGTGTGAGGCTCATGACCATATCTGTTAACCCCCCCCCCCCATCCCAGATTTTTGCAACTGTATGTCTTCCCACCTGGAGCAAGTAAGGGCTTTTCCATCAATGCCTACTATAATTTTCAGCAAATCACAGCTTATCTACCATGTTCTTGTCAAAGCCTATATATCTGGCTATCGTAAGTAGCAACCTCGATGATGCAGTTCACGCAGGCCAACTGGCAGGACTGCAATCGGCCCTCGATGCAACCATTGAGCACCACATATATGATATTGATTTCTCCTGTGAATGCTTTCACCAAACCCCAACTTTCTCTCATGCAGCAGTTTATCTGGTGTCAGTAATTATGGTTATACTTCCAGATATAGAATTGTCCATCTGTCTTTAAGAGAGACCACCTCGATGCTAATTATCTATCCTTGCAACTACAAAATAGATATGATGTGTCTTTCCAATTTGCGATTTATAAAGAAATTTTGCGATGCTTCTTTCTTCATCATCATGCTTAGCCGTGATGTCACACATGGGATTCAACTGCTATGTCTGTACTGTCTATGCCCTATGGGTACATCACAGAATGATTCAACTCAAACAGCGAATGATTTTCAATTCCACAAATGTGCCGAGTACCAGCTCCTACAGAATACATGTCTTCTTCAATAACTTCTCTCCTGCTTAAACTCCCAAAATCCAGGTTTATTGCATGCCTCCATCCTTCATTTTTGTTTTCTCCCATTTACAGTTTTCTGTTTCTTACTTGGTTGTTTTAGTAATGCAAACAGAGATGGTTTCATGCTGCAATAATCACCGAAAACCCCAAAGTTTTCGAGAATTGAACGAGGTTTGTCCGAAATACCCGAGTGTGAATCGGGCCTACAAAAGGTTCATTTTGTGCTTGGAACTTTTACAGAAAACTATTATGAATCAACAGAGATGGCTATTCGTGTGGTTATCTGCCATGATTGAGAGAGAGGATGCCATCCCATGACTAGAGGGAAGAAACAGTCGTCGCTCAAAACTGTAACACCATCTCTACTCTGCTACCAGCACATGTACATGGGTGATTTTGAACAGTGAATGAAACAGCTCACCACCACACCCACAATACCACCACCACCACACTAACAGCACTTACCCTCCATTCGGACAGGACATGGCACGGCACGGCACAGCATGGACATGATGGTGGGACATGACACACACCAGACATACAGTGGGACACGACACAGCATGGATAAGACGGTGGGACATGACACAGCATGACGTGACACGACCACAGACCAAAATGGTGTCCCAGGAAAGTACGAAATGAGACAATCCCACAACATACAGGACACTGGGTCAGCCTGCACGATGTGGGACAAAGCTGTCGTCACCCATTTTGTCGGTGGTGTCTGAGTGTGTCTCTGCTGCAGCCATACTGTGGCCGTGCTGTGCTCTGTCGGAGTAATATAACTGATTTATCATCAATACAAAATCCTCATCAGTCGTTAATTGAACAGAAAAACAAAACCGAACAATCTGTAGTGAACATGCGCCCGGCATTTTCATCTTCACTAACACCTCCATTGTCGCCATCTTTTGTCTGAATCACTCACATAATGCTCAAAATGATACGGCCCATTAATTCCCCGAAAGCGTTTCCATTACTAATTTGGTCTCCAACAGTTTCTTTAAAATCCCGCTGATGAGTTTAAACATATTGATAACCTTCAGAGTTGCTAATGTTGTGTGGAATCAGTATCGGATCCAAGCTCAAAGCACTGTTTCTCTGTGTAAGCCACCATTTGTGCTTACAAATGTGGCTCGTAGCCTCCATAGAACCCTTTGTGTAAGCCACCATTGTTCCAGGTGTGACGTCACTAGCAAAATCTAAAAATTGACACTTTTAGGGCTTTATTTGGCACTTTGTGATTGGCAAAAAAAAATTCTAATTTTTTTTCCCTTCAAATTAGACCATGATGAATGATTTTCACTGGTTATCAGGAAAAAAATGTTTGTGTTTGGGTTCCCCTTTAAGATCTTAGGGTTCTGAGTTTGAGTCCTGTTGTGCCATTAAAATAACACTTGGTGGGTTTTCACTCCGTCATCCTTCCGAGGTTGGCAAAATACGTACAATACTCGATTACAGGGAAGAATGAGCCATTTGAGTATCCTTCGTCAGAATGGCGACCCATTCAGGATTGTGCCCAGAGCCAAAAACAATTTCGGCGGTCTATGTGTCTGAAGATGAAATTGAGTGGTTCTTCTTCTTCAGCCATTTGAAGAGGTTCAGTCTCCAACTCTAAGACCTCACCATCAGTCACAACTTCTCCTGAGCCAATCATATAGCAAAGCTGGCTCGAAAGAGAGCTGCAGAATGGGAATCCTTTGTCGTTTGTTGTCTTTCCTTGAAGAATCAGTACGACTCACAGCTTACAAGACTTTCTGTAGCGAAATGTAGTCCATTCTCCCAGACTGGCTGGTGCCCCAGCATCATACCTGTCTCTCCTGATTTCTGTTGAATCTAAGTTCTCAACATTATTGGCATGTCTGTTAATGGCCAAACATAAGGCCTGTTACCCTTCACATCACAGACAGGACAGTGACACTTCTTTTTTCTTCCTAGCCACCTGTCCCTGGGTCTGGTTTACCTGCTCTCTCAACTCTTGGATCCTCACCAGCTCCTACAGAATACATGTCTTCTTCCAATAACTCCTCTCCTGCTTAAACTCCAAAATCCAGGTTTATTGCATGCCTCCAATCCTTCATTTTTGTTTTCTCCCATTTACAGTTTTTGTTTTCTTACTTTTAGTTGAAGCTGTTCACCCATTCTTCCCTCCTGGTGAAATCAGATGGTAAAATATAAGGACATACAAGGAATGATGATGCATTTGGAGGTTATTTGGCCCATCATACCTGCGATATATCAACACCACAGCAATCTAATCAATCAGTTTATAAACTTAATTTGTGGGGTTGGGAGAGGGGTGGTTGAATGTAGACACATGGAACTAGCACAGGAGGCACAGTGGGCAGAATGGGGTGTTATTTTCTTTTTATCTACTGTATGTTAGTAAATATGTCAAATTTTGATTCCCCCCCCCCCCCCTAAAGTTTCTTTGAATGCAAATACAGTACACTGTGCCTTCAGCAAGTATTTCACACCCTCGCTTTTGTCACATTTTTGTTGTGTTACAGCCTGAATTTAAAATGGATTAAAAAAAATTATCATCTACACAAAATACCCCGTAATGACAAAGTGAAAACATGCTTTTTTAGAATTTTTACAAATTAAATAAAAAGGAAGACAGAAATATCTTGCCGTCAATAAGTATTCAACCCCTTTGCTCTGGACACTCCAAATTGAGCCAGGTGCATCCAATTTACTTTTGATCATCCTTAAGATGTCTCTACGACTTCATTGAGTCCACTGTGGCCAATTCAATTGATTGGACATCATTTAGAAAGAAACACACTTCTTCTCTATAAGGTCCACAGTGACAATGCATTTCAGAGCAGAAACTCACCATTAAGGTCAAGGCACTGACCATAGAACTCCGAGATAGAATTGTTGAGGACGGGCATAGATCTGGGGAAGGGGAAAAAAATTTTTGGAGTTGTTGAAAGTTCCCAAGAGCACAGTGAGCTCCATCATTATGAAATGGAAATAATATGGAACTACCCAGACTCATCCTAGAGTTGGCCACTTGCCAAAACTAGCAACTGCGGCATGAAGTACCTTCCTCAGGGAGGTGACCAAGAACCCCAATGACCACTCTACAGAACTACAGAATTCTTTTGCCTGAGTGGGAGAACCTGCTGGAGGAGACAAGCTCTGCAGAACTTCACAAATCTAGGTTTATGGGAGAGTGGCCAGACAGCACCCACTCCTGAGAAAAAGGCACATGGACAGCAACCTGGAGTTTACAAAAAGGCACGTGAAAGACTCTGAGAGCATGAGACAAAAGTTCTATGGTCTGAATGAGATGAAAATTGAAGTCTTTGGCCTGAATGCAAAGCGCTACGTCTGCAGAAACTGAGCACAGCTCATCACCCATCTAACACCATCTTACCATGAAGCATGGTGGTGGTGGCATCATGCTATGGGATGCTTTTCAGTTTCAGGGACTCAGAGACTTGTAAGGATAAGGAACAATGAATGGAGCCAAATACAGGAAAATCCTTGAGGAGAACCTGCCTTCATAGTGGCAAAGACCTTAGACTGCGGCGAAGATTTACGTTCCACAGGACAATGACCCCAACATACAGCCCAAAGCAACACTGGAATGCTTCAGCACAATAATGTGAAGTCCTGAGTGGCCCAGCCAAAGCCCAGACTTGGAATCCATTGAGAATCTGTGGAAACTCTGAGAAGTTCTGTTCACCTCACTCTCCGATCCGAACTTGACAGAGCTGAGCAAATTGCAAGAAGCAATGCGGGGAAATCCAAATCAGATGGTGAAAGATACCCAGAGACTGGGAACTGGTCAATCGCTGTGCAAAGGTGCTTCTACAGAAGACTTGAGCTCGGGGTTGAACACTTATGTGATACAAGACATTTTCAAATTTCGAAGTTTTTAATTAGTTTGTGGAAAAATTTAAAATTGTTTTCACTTTGCATTATGGGATATTTGTGTGGGATCGGGTGACAAAAAAATTAAATTTAAGTCCATTTTAAATTCCAGAGCGGTGTAACACAACAAATATGACAAAATCAAGGGGTGGACGTCTTTCTGAAGGCGACTTGCAGAATATGTCTGAAAAACGTTTTAAAACTATTTCTATCTGCAAACACAAACGCGATCGTCAAGGGTAAGCTGCTCTGGCGGCAGGCTTAGCGCCTGGTGTGTGAAGTTGCCCACTGACTTAACCTTGGCAGTCATTCACCCATCTAACACCATCCTTACCGTAAGCATGGGAATGGGGCATATGTATGTGACCTCTTGACTTATTGTGCTGCATTATTCATTCCAATGATGGCCGTATTTTTTGCAGACCAGTCCTATGAGCCTTGACTTCAACTACAGAGATTTGAGTGGTAAGATTAAGGAAAAGTGTTGTCTCCATCTAATCTATCCAGAAAAACTCAACATCTGAAAATCGGAGGAAATGACTCAAGATTATGATCAAAAAGGTGTTTTTTGTAATTAAGTCACAATCCGAAAAAGTAAGGTTCAAGACACAATTAATTCGTGCAGGACCACTATTATGATGCAAAAAACATTATTGTAAGGACAAGTGTCTTTAAGATTCTGCATTGGCCAATATGAGTGATAAAAAACGCGATCTTTTTTCAACCGCCATTTTGACCTTGACTTCTTGAACTCTCTTCTCTCTATCCGATGGCAGCCTGTGGCTGCTGGTTGCATACATTGGTTGGGATTCCGCAATGGCCACTGATGCAGTGTCCCCCTTACCAGTACACTGGTACTCATTTTTGCCGACCTCAGAAGGATGAAACAGGCTGAGTCAACCTCCTGCGTGTATATTAATTCAGCACAAAAACAGGTGCTTGAACCTCAGGACCCTAGGATCCCAAGGCCACCACCCTAACCACTAAGCCAACCACCAGGCTTGACTTTTAAACTCAGAGGGGTATGATGCAAATTAAGCGTAAATGCATCTTGCTTAGGGGCTATCTCGAGAAGCGTAATTTATATTCCAATCAGGACAAACTTTGGTGGAGTTATGTGAAAATGTTTAAAACGTGTTATAATTAGGTCATGACCTTTAAATGTTAGGTCAGGGTCAAAAAAAGTTTATGTCACCCCGCCTAATTGGTATTCCCATTGTTAAGGCAAAATTTTAATTCTGAAAGTCCTCGGACATTTGCCATATTTAAAAAAGGGAGATAAAACCTAAATGGTGTGGTTTATTACTCCTTGCGGTGTAAGACCTCGACTTTCTAACTCGGAGGCGGCCATGATCTAAATTAAGGCGGTTAA
>CM068961.1:38057636-38081789 GCA_035128595.1 Eptatretus atami
ATTTTTGCAACTGGTATGTCTTCCCACCTGGAGCAAGTAAGGGCTTTTCCATCCAATGCCTACTATAATTAGTCAGCAAATCACAGCTTATCTAACCATGTTCTTGTCAAAGCCTATATATCTGGCTATCGTAAGTAGCAACCTCGATGATGCAGTTCACGCAGGCCAACTGGCAGGACTGCAATCGGCCCTTCGATGCAACCATTGAGCACCACAATATATGATATTGATTTCTCCTGTGAATACTTTCACCAAACCCCAACTTTCTCTCATGCAGCAGTTTATCTGGTGTCCAGTAATTATGGTTATACTTCCAGATATAGAATTGTCCATCTGTCTTTAAGAGAGACCACCTCGATGCTAATTATCTATCCCTTGATACCCTACAAAATAGATATGATGTGTCTTTCCAATTTGCGATTTATAAAGTAATTTTGCGATGCTTCTTCTTCATCATCATGCTTAGCCGTGATGTCACACATGGGATTCAACTGCTATGTCTGTACTGTCTATGCCCTATGGGTTACATCACAGAATGATTCAACTCAAACAGCGAATGATTTTCAATTTCCCACAAATATGCCGAGTACCAGCTCCTACAGAATACATGTCTTCTTCCAATAACTCTCTCCTGCTTAAACTCCCAAAATCCAGGTTTATTGCATGCCTCCAATCCTTCATTTTTGTTTTCTCCCATTTACAGTTTTCTGTTTTCTTACTTGGTTGTTGTAGTAATGCAAACAGAGATGGTTTCATGCTGCAATAATCACCGAAAACCCCCAAAGTTTTCGAGAAATTGAACGAGGTTTGTCCGAAATACCCGAGTGTGAATCGGGCCTACAAAAGGTTCACTTTTGTGCTTGGAACATTTTACAGAAAACTATTATGAATCAACAGAGATGGCTATTTCGTGTGGTTATCTGCCATGATTGAGAGAGAGGATGCCATCCCCATGACTAAGGGGAAGAAACAGTCGTCGCTCAAAACTGTAACACCATCTCTACTCTGCTACCAGCACATGTACATGGGTGATTTGAACAGTGAATGAAACAGCTCACCACCACACCCACAATACCACCACCACCACACTAACAGCACTTACCCCTCCATTCGGACAGGACATGGACACGGCACGGCACAGCATGGACATGATGGTGGGACATGACACAGCACACAGACATACAGTGGGACACGACACAGCATGGATAAGACGGTGGGACATGACACAGCATGACGTGACACGACCACAGACACAAATGGTGTCCCAGGAAAGTACGAAATGAGACAATCCCACAACATACAGGACACTGGGTCAGCCTGCGACGATGGTGGGACAAAGCTGTCGTCACCCATTTTGTCGGTGGTGTCTGAGTGTGTCTCTGCTGCAGCCATACTGTGGCCGTGCTGTGCCTGTCGGAGTAATATAACTGATTTATCAATCAATACAAAATCCCTCATCAGTCGTTAATTGAACAGAAAAACAAAACCGAACAATCTGTAGTGAACATGCGCCCGGCATTTTCATCTTCACTAACACCTCCATTGTCGCCATCTTTGTCTGAATCACTCACATAATGCTCAAAATGATACGGCCCCATAATTCCCCCGAAAGCGTTTCCATTACTAATTTGGTCTCCAACAGTTTCTTTAAAATCCCGCTGATGAGTTTAAACATATTGATAACCTTCAGAGTTGCTAATGTTGGTGGAATCAGTATCGGAATCCAAGCTCAAAGCACTGTTTCTCTGTGTAAGCCACCATTTGGTGGCTTACAAATGGTGGCTCGTAGCCTCCATAGAACCCTTTGTGTAAGCCACCATTGTTCCAGGTGTGACGTCACTAGCAAAAATCTAAAATTGACACTTTAGGGCTTTATTTGGCACTTTGTGATTGGCAAAAAAAAATTCTAATTTTTTTTCCCTTCAAATTAGACCATGATGAATGATTTTCACTGGTTATCAGGAAAAAAAATGTTTGTGTTTGGGTTCCCCTTTAAGATCTTAGGGTTCTGAGTTTGAGTCCCTGTTGTGCCATTAAAATAACACTTGGTGGGTTTCACTCCGTCATCCTTCCGAGGTTGGCAAAATACGTACAATACTCGATTACAGGGAAGAATGAGCCATTTGAGTATCCTTCGTCAGAATGGCGACCCATTCAGGATTGTGCCCCAGAGCCAAAAACAATTTCGGCGGTCTATGTGTCTGAAGATGAAATTGAGTGGTTCTTCTTCTTCAGCCATTGGAAGAGGTTCAGTCTCCAACTCTAAGACCTCACCATCAGTCACAACTTCTCCTGAGCCAATCATATAGCAAAGCTGGCCTCGAAAGAGAGCTGCAGAATGGGAATCCTTTGTCGTTTGTTGTCTTTCCTTGAAGAATCAGTACGACTCACAGCTTACAAGACTTTCTGTAGCGAAATGTAGTCCAGCTCTCCCAGACTGGCTGGTGCCCCAGCATCATACCTGTCTCTCCTGATTTCTGTTGAATCTAAGTTCTCAACATTATTGGCATGTCCTGTAATGAGGCCAAAACATAAGGCCTGTTACCCTCACATCACAGACAGGACAGTGACACTTCTTTTTCTTCCTAGCCACCTGTCCCTGGGTCTGGTTTTACCTGCTCTCTCAACTCTTGGATCCTCACCAGCTCCTACAGAATACATGTCTTCTTCCAATAACTCTCTCCTGCTTAAACTCCCAAAATCCAGGTTTATTGCATGCCTCCAATCCTTCATTTTTGTTTTCTCCCATTTACAGTTTTCTGTTTTCTTACTTTTAGTTGAAGCTGTTCAACCCCATTCTTCCCTCCTGGTGAAGATCAGATGGTAAAATATAAGGACATACAAGGAATGATGATGCATTTGGAGGTTATTTGGCCCATCATACCTGCGATATATCAACACCACAGCAATCTAATCAATCAGTTTATAAACTTAAATTTGTGGGGGTTGGGGAGAGGGGGTGGTTGAATGTAGACACATGGAACTAGCACAGGAGGCACAGTGGGGCAGAATGGGGTGTTATTTTCTTTTTATCTACTGTATGTTAGTAAATATGTCAAATTTTGATTCCCCCCCCCCCCCCTCAAAGTTTCTTTGAATGCAACATACAGTACACTGTGCCTTCAGCAAGTATTTCACACCCCTCGACTTTTGTCACATTTTGTTGTGTTACAGCCTGAATTTAAAATGGATTAAAAAAAAAATTATCGATCTACACAAAATACCCCGTAATGACAAAGTGAAAACATGCTTTTTGAAATTTTTACAAATTAAATAAAAAGGAAAGACAGAAATATCTTGCGTCAATAAGTATTCAACCCCTTTGCTCTGGACACTCCAAATTGAGCTCAGGTGCATCCAATTTACTTTGATCATCCTTAAGATGTCTCTACGACTTCATTTGAGTCCACCTGTGGCCAATTCAATTGATTGGACATCATTTAGAAAGAAACACACCTTTCTCTATAAGGTCCCACAGTTGACAATGCATTTCAGAGCAGAAACTCCACCATTAAGTTCAAGGCACTGCCCATAGAACTCCGAGATAGAATTGTGAGGAGGCATAGATCTGGGGAAGGGGATAAAACAATTTTTGGAGTGTTGAAAGTTCCCAAGAGCACAGTGAGCTCCATCATTATGAAATGGAAATAATATGGAACTACCCAGACTCATCCTAGAGTTGGCCATCTTGCCAAACTGAGCAACTGGGCATGAAGTACCTTCCTCAGGGAGGTGACCAAGAACCCAATGACCACTCTAACAGAACTACAGAATTCTTTGCCTGAGATGGGAGAACCTGCTGGAAGGAGAACAAGCTCTGCAGAACTTCACAAATCTAGGCTTTATGGGAGAGTGGCCAGACAGACACCACTCCTGAGAAAAAGGCACATGACAGCACACCTGGAGTTTACAAAAAGGCACGTGAAAGACTCTGAGAGCATGAGACAAAAGATTCTATGGTCTGATGAGATGAAAATTGAAGTCTTTGGCCTGAATGCAAAGCGCTACGTCTGGCAGAAACTGAGCACAGCTCATCACCCATCTAACACCATCCTTACCATGAAGCATGGTGGTGGTGGCATCATGCTATGGGGATGCTTTTCAGTTTCAGGGACTCAGAGACTTGTAAGGATAAAGGGAACAATGAATGGAGCCAAATACAGGAAAATCCTTGAGGAGAACCTACTTCATAGTGCAAAAGACCTTAGACTGCGGCGAAGATTTACGTTCCAACAGGACAATGACCCCAAACATACAGCCAAAGCAACACTGGAATGGCTTCAGCACAATAATGTGAAAGTCCTTGAGTGGCCCAGCCAAAGCCCAGACTTGAATCCCATTGAGAATCTGTGGAAAGACTTGAAGATTGCTGTTCACCGTCACTCCCCATCCAACTTGACAGAGCTTGAGCAAATCTGCAAGGAAGAATGGGGGAAAATCCCCAAATCCAGATGTGCAAAGCATACCCAAGAAGACTGGAAGCTGTAATCGCTGTCAAAGGTGCTTCTACAAAGACTTGACTCAGGGGGTTGAACACTTATTGATACAAGACATTTCAAATTTTCAGTTTTTAATTAGTTTGTAAAAAATTCTTAAAACTTGTTTTCACTTTGTCATTATGGGATATTTTGTGTGGATCGGTGACAAAAAAATTAAATTTAATCCATTTTAAATTCAAGCTGTAACACAACAAAATATGACAAAACTCAAGGGGCATGACTACTTTCTGAAGGCACTGCAAATAATCGTCTGAAAAACGTTTTAAAACTATCTATCTGCAAACACAAAGCGATCGTCAAGGGTAAGCCGTCTGGCGGAGGCTTACCCTTGGTGATTGCCCATGACTTAACCTTGGCCAGTTCATCACCCATCTAACACCATCCTTCCCGTGAAGCATGGGAGTGGCGGCATCATGCTATGGGGATCCTTGACTCATTGGATGACATCATTATGTCATCCAATGATGGCCGTATTTTTTTCAGACCATCATATGACCTTGACCTTCAACCTACAGAGATTGAGTGTAAATTAAGAAAATGTGTCTCCATCTAAAATCTATCCAAAAAACTCAACATCATGAAAATCGGAGGAAAATGACTCAAGTTATGATCAAAAAGGTGTTTGTTGTTAATTAAGTCACAATCCGAAAAAAGTAGGTCAAGGACACAAATTTAATTCAGTGCAGGACCACTATTATGATGCAAAAACATATTGGAAGGACAAGCGGTCTTTAAGATTCCGCATTGGCAAAATTGAGTGATAAAAAAACGCGATCTTTTTTCACACCGCCATTTGACCTTAACTTTTAACTCTCTCTCTCTATCGAGTGCAGCCTGTGGCTGCTGGTTGCATCATTGGTTGGGATTCGGCAATGCCACTGATGCAGTGTCCCCCTTACCAGTACACTGGTACTCATTTTGCCGACCTCAGAAGGATGACAGGCTGAGTCAACCTCCTGGTGTATATTAATTCAGCAGCAAACAGGGCTTGAACTCAGGACCCTAGGATCCCAAGCCACCACCCTAACCACTAAGCCAACACCAGGCTTGACTTTTAACTCAGAGGGGTATGATGCAAATTAAGCGTAAATGCATCTTGCTCTAGGCTATCTCGAGAAGGTAATTTTATTCCAATCAGACAAACTTTGGTGGAGTTATGGTGAAAATGTTAAAACGTGTATAATTAGGTCATGAACTTAAATGTTAGGTCAGGGTCAAAAAAGTTATGTCAACCCCGCCTAATTGGTATTCCCATTGTTAAGGCAAAATTTTATTCTGAAAGTCCTCGGACATTGGCATAAAAAAGGGAGTAAAACCTAAATGGTGGTTTTATACTCCTTGGGGTGTAAGACCTCGACTTTTAACTCGGAGGGGCATGATCTAAATTAAGCGTAAATGAAACTTGCTCTGGGCTATCTAGAGAGGGCAATTTCGTTCTAATCGGACATGCTTTAGTTGAGTTATGGTGAAAAATGTTAAAATGTCTATAATTGGGTCATTACCATTATAATTGCGTCATTAATAGGTCAAGATCAAAAAAAAGGTCAATCCCGTATACTTTCTATTCACACTATTGATGCGAAATTTCATTTTGAAAGTGTGGTTTGGTACTCCTATGGGTCTACAAAACTCTGGGGTACCATGAAAAAATTGGGGGTTCTAATTGTAGAAACATTCTAATTGTAGAAACAAATGCTGCACCAGTTGTAAGAAACACTTATTCGATAGGGCAGAAGTTCCCAAACACAGGGTCGCAACCCAAACTTGAAAAAGCCCCCTCAAAATCCTGGTTTTTGAGGAGGGGGGCTTTCACGTTGAAAGCGTTTTCTCTGCCAATTTTTATTGTAGATAGCAGTACCATTTGGATCATGAGGCGAATGCGATTTCAAATTTTGGGTCGTGGACAAAAAGTTTGGGAGCCACTGCTATAGGGTTTATATAGTTTAAATATGGGCAAATCGTGCAAAATATTTCACCTGTAATGTTAATTTACATTAACAACTGCATTTCTATATACACTACCCCCACGGTGATTACATTTGACAACCCCGATGGTCTACATCGGGTTAATCACATTCTTCTACCTTATTTTACCTCAACATGCTCTCTCTGTTTTAGACATATGTATGGCAAGCCAGTGGTTGGACGAACACACATTCGCTATGGAGTGAAACATCAATCCAATAAGACACTTTTATCAGCCTCTGAAGCTTTGGTTCATGTGAGTGCATACAACTCAGTCCTCCACATCCCCCACTCCCCTCCTCCAGCTCATGAAAGCAAAAGTGCATTCTAATATCGATCATTTCACATTTAATATCGTGTCACCACAATCACTGAGTTTGAAGTTGTCTTGCTTGGAACCTCCTTATCATTACCCGTCAAACGGCTATCACAGTATTCTGGTGCATTTTAGGTCATTGACAACATCTCAAATAGTGTTTTTACCAGGTTTGGTAAAAATAAATAAATAAAATAAAACCCGCTTTCGATTCCTACCAACACGCTTTTTGTCACCTCCAACTTGCCACATATGTTTATTTACTTCACATATGTGAATTATATGTCCATGGACAAATGAAATACAGTTTGCATATAAACTCTGTACGAAAAATTTCTGAGGGCGTTGTAGACCGCTGCCTTGATCAGTCCGGACAAAACTTGCATTACCTCATTTCCTCTGCATGGTGTGCAATCAAAATGTCCCTTTATTTCATGACAGAAGACGCGTTGTTCATTCTTCAAATGCACACTAGAGGGCTGAAGCCGAAGACCCTCAGCCATATAAGTGGCAACAAAAACGGCGGACGTGTGATTTGATTTTTTGAGGTTCAGGCCAGCTGGCCAACCAATGGGCAGAAAGAGAGAAATAGACGAAGAAATCTGGCTACTTTAAGATATATATATATATATATTATTGCCTTGAATGTTTTCATGCTGCAGGTTTGGAATAGTGGGGAGGAAGGGTGATGGGGGCAGGGTAATCTGAAATTCTGATACATTTGCAAAATTAAGTGGATGGTTCCTGCTGTGTAATAATAGCACAATTAACCAGTCATCCATAACCCTGAACAATGGCAGCTATTGAACAAATTTTCGATATGAAGTCTGTTTGGAGGAGAAATAATTTTTATAAATTAATTTCCCTTATTTGACTTATCGGAGACATTCATCAAAATTAATGTCACCACAAACTGTGAATGGATAATTCCTTATTAGTCTGTCCACAGCAACTTGCATTTTGATTAGCAGTTGGATTTTAACATGACAAACAAGCATTGCATTAATTTTTAATTTTGAAAAAGTTGAACTCATTGAAGTTGGATTCATATTTGCAGTGATAACTATCTCTGCACAGGTTGATGGACTTACCACTGTGTCGATCACCAGGTTGAGCAAATACAGGATAGGTTGGAGGACGGGAGGGGTAAATTATGAAGAATAAGATTGTTCAATGTAAAAAAAAGTGAGGGAGGTTAGCATAAAAAGAAATAGAAAGAGGGGTTTCGGCTGCGACTCCTCTGGGGGGCAGTGGAAGGGGTTGAGACGTTTGCAATTTTATGAACTTAAAGAATAAATGCCATTTATCAGCATTTCCCACTATGATGTCCATTTGGAGATTGCTCTGTATTTCATGGAAATCACCAAGTGACATTTTCCCGAAAACAACAATGCATCTGAAAACTCCAAAAAAATTCAGACTTGGGTTATGTGTAAGGCTGATCGTGCAGGATTTTGTCGGCAATGTAATGAGCTCTTCCCCAATTATATATCATCTGGTCCATAAACAATCATAAATCACACCAAAAGTCACATTCTTGTTTTGATGAAAATCTTTGTTTTGTCCATAATCTTCAAGGGCATATGCTGAAAGACAAAGGTGATGATGGATATTGCAAGCCCAGCTTCTTTGCCATGAATGTAGGAAGATGCTTGTGGGATCATTTGAGCATGCAACTGTGTGGGTGCAATGTTGCTTTTGCCTTGAAAGATGATGCAATAGGAGTCGAAGCATTCCTGCAACAGATTGGTCAATGGGAGTACAAGTAATTAGAAATGTGCTTGGTTGCATATTTCTGGAAAGGATATGGTAGCCCATGAGTCTGTTGAGGACAAATTGACAGAATGATCAAACAACTGCACCATTAACTCATGAAAACAATGAAACAACAAACATTCATATTAATTTGAAAAGACAATAGTGGAATGATTAAACAAGGTACAGTTGAAGCCATTAGTGTAGTTAGTAGATAGTAGAAAAATCGTGCAAATTATGATACAAGCATCAAATTTGACATTTCTGTTCTGGAGGGCTTTTGATCAAATCTGCCCGATTGGCCATTTGAAAATCCAAATTTTGAAAATTTGAAAAAAAAAAATTCAAAAAAATTTGGTCACAGCTGCCTGAAATTCTTGAAGCGCAAGTGAACATCCCAGACAGAGAACCAAGGGAGATGCAGTCATCATTGATGGCAGCACTTATCAATGCCCTACCTCCACGCACTTCAAAGATATTTGATGACTATGCTAAAGAAGACATCATCCCAAAGTGGAATCCTATGGTGCCAGGTACGAGAGGGTGGACGTAGTGTTTGATGTGTACAAAGTCAAGTCTGAAGTCCGAGGAAGGTCGAAAAGGGGGCAAGGAATCAGAAGAAGATGACAGGAACCAGTCAGACCCAAGTAACTGGAGAGCTTTCTTCAAGATGACAGCAACAAGACTGAGCTGTTTCACTTCCTTGCGGAAAAGATGTGTGAAGCACAGACGACAAGCACAGTCATTGTCACAAAGGAGAAGATGCCATTAGCAACACAAGGAAGTCACTGGATGCTGTGTCTCCATGTTGTCATGAAGAAGCTGACACTCGAATTTTGTACACGTCAGGGATGCAACGACGGATGGTAGCAAGTCATTATCATTAAGGCTAATGACACGGACGTACTAGTCATAGCAATATCTGTACTGCCATCCTTCAAGAACTAGGTCTTGAGAACATGTGGATTGCCTCTGGCCAAGGACCAAGGCACGATGGATTCCAGTCCATGAGGTAGTTTCTGCAATAGGGCCTGAGAAAGCTAGAGGGATCCCATACTTCCATGCGTTCACTGGATGTGACGTTGTGTCTGCCTTCCACGGTAAAGGGAAGAAAACTGCATGGCAGACTTGGAACGTCTTTGATGATGTTTCTGAAACATTCACCAATCTCAGCCAGCATCCAACATTGATTCGTGATCTTGACTTTTTTGAAGTTTTTTTTTTTTTTCAAAATTTGGATTTTCAAATGGCCAATCAGGCAATTTGATTAGAATCCCTGGAGAACAAATGTGCCAAATTTGATGCTTGTATCATCATTTGCACGATTCCTCTCAAAAATTGCTGTTATCTGCCCCACTACATATTAAATATGGCAATCAATAACCCATCCTTATGGATGCACAATTCCCACACTTCTATGCTATATACATTGCATGCAGACAATTGGAGCATTTTATTACCTCCACAACCTACTCAGTGGACAGAGGTTATGTTTTCACCACCATCTGTGTTTTGTTTTTGTTTTGTATACATAGTCAAGGCTCATGGAGAGCTAGTAAACTGAATGAAATCAGGATGTAATAGGACAACAGGAACAGGAGAGACAGAGAGAGAGAGGACAACAGAGCAGAGTTGAAGGACAAGATAGAGGGAGACTTGGACAATATGAGTGTAGAGAGGTGGGCAGGGAGCAAGAAGATATGCATGAAGTGGGCAAGATGGATACAGAAGGAAACTCTCAGAAGGGGAAAAAAATAAGAAATTTGGAAGGAATGGGGGGGGGCTACAACGTAACGAAGTAACGAGGGTATAAAAGATAAAGGTTTTGGATTGGGGAAGATCTGTGATGTTGTTGAACAGCTGTCTTTGAAAGCATGGAGGGAAGAAAGCGATTGAAGAGGATGTGGAAGTTGATTCCACAGGTGAAAAAAAGAGGAACAGATGAGTGGAGGTGAGCAGTGATCCTGGATTTAAAGTAGGTAACTTCACCAGAAATTGGTGGTGGACCATGTGCACCCTGCAGAAACCTGGGTGGTCTTTCCATCTGTGTGCAGAATATCTTTAGAAGTTAAACACACACACACACACATCAAATAACTGATCAAATACAGCACTGGCGTATCAGGGGGAACCCAAACAGACAAAGATTGAGTCATCAGCAGGAACTTGGATAGGATTCTGGTTTCGGCTGCTACTCCTCTACCCTCAAACCCATCCAGGCAGAGGCAAGTGAGCTTTACAAAAACTATTTGCAAGATTCACCCCTCCATAGACAAAGAAAAAGGAAGAGAGAAGGAGATATGGAGGACATAATGAAACCACGTACATAAACATAAAAAACACAACACAGAAAACACCCACACCACTTACCAACAGAAAGCACACTCACACACTCTCTCACACGCACACACACACACGAAACACACACAAAACACCTCACCACTTCTTATCTTACCTCCACAGAATGTACAAAGGAATCCACCAGCACACATATCAATTCACAGGCCCTCTATTTATAATGAAGATCCATTTCTGGTCAACACTAATGACACTTCCGGTTTAATCAATTAGTTTTTTTTTTTAACGATATTACTCATTATTTCTTATCATTAATATTTCACACAACTTCGATTGCTACAGGAACTTGTTTACACCAAAACCAACCAAACTCAAACAAGAGATTACAATGACATCAAAAAAACCTTCTCACATGACCGAATCAAACTCATAGCACAATAACCCCTCTCTAACATGTTGGACTACGTCTTCTTAGCACGATCCACAAAATCATCCTCAATAGAACAAATTCGAGAAAATGTAATAAGTTGGGATGAAAACACATTGTAACCTATCTTAAATGGTACATTACTGGATGTAAATGTTTACAAGACAACAGGAGAACTAAAACAATTATTTACAACTCTAACTAACACATCCAGATATGCCACTACACTCTCATCACTCCTTCTCTTATCTGCTATTAGGCTTTCCGGATAAATCCTCTGAATCAGCCAATCAAAAAACTTATAATTAATCGCACAAATATCATCAATATAACGACATGTAGAAGATAATATTTTAGCAAAGCCTAACTTCTCCTTCATCAACTTCTGCACAAATGAAAACTCACAATAAACAAGGAAAATGTCCGCTAATCGGGGGCTACAGTTCCCTCCCATTGGAATGTCTTTTATCTGTTGAAATATTTCCACAAAATATATAAAAGTGTTAAAAAAAATGAAATTAACAGCATCTTTTAAATATACATCAGAGATCGGGAATCCCCGCCATTGAATGAAAAAGGTCATACTATTCCAGATAATGAGGGAGGTGAATTGGAAACAAGACACCATTTGGTCATCATCTCGAAAAAGTTCCCCAGGGGTGAGGAACGTAGTAACCAAAATAATTGAAATCAGATAAGCGGTTTTCCATTTATTACAAAAAATTTTTTTTGAAGATGGCCGCCCAGTCGGCCATTTTGAATCCGGCCAGCCCAAAATCAATAGGGTTCTTCCTTTTCAGGTGGTACATGTGTGACCAAATTCAAATCGATATGGCGAACAGTTTATGAGTTATCGCACTCACAGCTATAAATGTTGACGACGGACGGACGGACGGACGCCGGACGACCTGGGTGACAACAATATCCCTTCCGCCAGCGGCGGGGGATAAAAAACAATTTAAATAATTAAAACCTACATGTTCTTTCTTAGAAAACAATGACCTATCAAACCTGATACATAAAATTTTATAATATGAGCTAAAAACTTTATCAATAACACTAAAGAGTGCTTCCTTAACCAGTGCTAAATCCAAATTTGTACACAAAGTGAAAAAAATCAAAAACATCAACAGATTTAATATTGAGGAACTTAATCCTATCTAAGAACTCTAAAGTGGAACTAAATCTCCAGAAAGTGTTAATAGCAGAATTATTACTAATCGCAAAACAATATTTCCTAAATTTCTCCCGAACCACTCGTAAACCTGAGTTAACCATAACTGATAATTGTTTGAAAGTGCATTGCCTAGCTCCCACTATTAACCTAAACTTATATGGGTTTTTGTGAAGCTTAGGGATCCAGAAAAAACAGGGAATACATAAATTTACTTCTTTACATTTAATGTTAAAATTATTACTCAAAACTTCCTGATGCTCAGCTATAATGACTTGAAGAGGCTTTTGATATGGAACATATGTGCTATTTCCTCTCTCTATCGATGCCTAACTCCCTTAATAAATCCTCTATGTAAAACTTTTTACAAACTACCACTAAATGAATGATTAGCTGCTTTATCTGCCAGAGCTATAGCATACTTCTCATGCAGATCCTGAATATCCTTACAAACATTAAGCTTACTCAACAATGGTCTTAACCTATACTGGGAAAACAAGCCTCGACTCCTAAAAAACTTAATCCTGTGGTGATTTAGTAGAAACAGTCTTCTCAAATTATATACAGTATGATCCTTTTCCCATTGCAACAACATCCTTTCCTGAGACAGATATTGTGCATTATTATTTTCAGTTTTGCTTTAAAACCCATCATCTTGTCATCCACACAGTTTGAACAAGGTGAAGCCACGCACACCTTGAGGCAGGAACATATCCTGGAGCAATATCCCGATCCCAAATTGCTGCTCGGACAGTCGCTTTATGTTGAGGCTTCAGTCATTTCTTCTGACGGTCAGTATTTGCACAACTTATTCTTCGTTCAACAACAACAAATTATCATGAAAACACACTTTGTCTCATATATAGGGAAATTACTTAAATATAGAAGAGAGAGCACTGATTGTGTACAAACAATTACATAATGGTGTATTCATTCAAAATACTTTGTTATAATTATTATTTACCATAACTGAGGTGTCTAAAGTTTAACAATGGTATCAGTGAAACAAAACATAAAAGCTTTGTGAAAATGTGACTGTTGTGAGAATGTTCATGACATTGTGCTGTTTTCTGATCTTGCAGCCGGGGAAATTGAAAACGCTCTTCTCGATGACATTCCAATTGTGGCTTCTCCATACAGTATCAAATCAAAATGGACTGTGCCATTTTTCAAGCCTGGTGTTCCTTACATTTACAAGGTAAAAGCAATGAAATGTACATGAAGGAAAAAGCGACTCGTTAATGTATTGATCAATGGCCATCCTGATGCAGTCTACTTTAATTTCTTTAGACGTGGCATTCAAGATCTCCGAACGAGTTTCTCACAATATAGTTCAAGACACACTCATACCTTTTTATTTTTCAGTTTACGAGTCGATACAATTCGGAATTAAATGTTGGGGGGGATATGTAGGATTATAACATCCGGTCGCGTGGCGATCAGTGCGCGTGTCGCTGAGCATGGCCATAAGAAGATGACAGCTGAAGTAAGCGAATCCACAGATGTGTTTGGCTGATGACTGTTCCCTTGCTAATGGGTCAGAAATGCATCTCCGGATTGATTCCTATTCTGAGGGTAGGCTAGCATTGGCACAGAGGCTTCGGAAGCTTTCAAGCTGAGTGCCACTGGAGGGGAGGAATGCAGTAGCTGACATTCATTGAGCAGTGGGTTGTTCAGTGTTTTATCACAGACTTATTCAGTCAATTCTGTCAACATATAGTTACCTTTCCATCAATTTACTTTCCCGAGAAACCTTATCAGTCTTATGGTTAGTGACTATTATGTAGTCAAAGAAAAATCATAGCATCAAAAAAACAAAAATATTCATAGCACCCAATTCAAATTCCCATACCAACAAATTTACTTACAAATGGAATCTGGTACTCCTTGCTAATGCTTCCACTTTATTTTCAGGCACATGTGAGGTGTGCAAAACGCAAAGGTATTTATTAATCTCGTTAAAATTTGACCCAATGTGACTCCAGTCCAGAAAAATCTCCTCGCTTGCCTTTTTCTGTGAGAGACGCTGTCTCACATGAGCTGAAAAAGCTCGTTAAACTGAATGTAATTGAGCCAATCGATTCGTCAGAGTGTGTTTCACCAATTGTAGTGATAATTAAGAAAAACGGAGGTTTTTGTCTGTGCGAGGATTTAATAGAACCAATTAGAGCAGATGTGATTGATGGATATCCTCTTCCGCATATGGAGGAAATGTTCACAGAGTTGCAAGGGGGCACACTTTTCTCTACAATGGATCTCCAAAGTGTGCACCACCAGGTGGTTCTGCATGAGGACAGCAGGAATCTCACTGCCTTCATTACGCACGAGAGACTGTTTCACAACAAACGCACCCCTTATGGGCTTGCTTGAGCACCAAGCTGTTTTCAGAGGATGATGTCTGCCATTGTTAAAAACCAGCTCGGAAAAAAAACAGTTTAAAAAAACCAGTTAAAAACCAGTCTATCATATTCCCGTTACTGTTCCTGCAACAATATTATTCACTTGTTAAACAGTGAGATTTGGTAAGGTTAACGAGGCTTGTGAAACAGCGATTATTTATTTTGTGTGGGTGCTTTCCCATGTGGCTGTGTGCAGACTCTCGTGGTGAATCCTGATGGCTCCCCTGCAGCTGGAGTCCCTGTAAAGGTGTCGTACACATTTTATCCCTCGAGTGGAAAGTGGACCTCGAAAAACACGAGAAGTCGGGAAGATGGCATAGCTGTTCTTGTCATCAAAACACCTGGAGAGGGCCAACAAGAACTGAACATCAATGCAAGTTCCTTCGTGATAATATTGTTACGTTGTGTGTGGGGGGGGGGGGGGAGAGGTTAGATATCACCCATAGAGCAGATAGAATGTATAAAGTGCATGGTCCGTGCACGAGTAGTTAGCCATCTCAATGTATAAGTAGTAAAATGATAGCTTAATAATTGTCTTGCTTCAATAGGTGCCATACAGGGGGTGCTGCATGGTAATAGTTGGTCAGGATATGGTTCAGGAAATTGTGTGTACAACCTCTATGTCAACCTCTACCGGGGGTGCTACGAACGCTCCCGGGGGGGGGGGGGGCAGGAAATCGCCTTGGAGGGGTGGATCGTTTCACTGGGAGAAGAGGGATGAGCTAATCGGGCAGTTGGTCAAAGCATTGGAGATGACAGAGTAAGGAAGTCTGAGGAGAACGTGACTAAGAGTTGGTTGGTCTGAGGAGGTGAGTTTTAAGGAGGTCATCCTGCCTGTCTGTCTTCGTCCTGTGCCTGTTCGTCCTGCCTACCTGCCTCTGCCCATTTTATCATTCCTGCCTTGCCCTGTTTTGTCGATCTGCCCATGTGCTTCACCTCGTTATCGTCCTGATCATCATCTGCTCACCTCATCATCCTGCTCCTCATCCTTCCTCATCACTTGCTCGTCCCCACTGCTGCCAGAGCTGAGTGCCCCGGTTTTTGTTCCCTTTCCCCTGTATGTGACTGAGTCCAGAGTGAGGCAAGAGATACTGCAGTGAACTATCCTCCTGCCCTTTTGACTGGAAATTACAGTTCATTTTATCTGACTTCTGTTGACTCTACCTGTTTGTACTGTCTGTTCACACTAGGTCCAGACTGAGGATGAACGACTTGAACAGTCCCAACAGGCGGAGGCATCATTTACTATCTCATCATATTCCTCCCCAAGTGGAAGTTTTATTCACCTGAATACCCGTGATGAAGTAAAATCTCCTGGTGAACACATCGTTTTCGATGTAGTCATCAAGAGCGTCGACACTTTCAAAATTTCACACTTTAACTACTTGGTCAGTCTTATTTGATATTGTCATCTTCTTTGCTTAATATGTGCAGAGTGTTGTTCACATTCAACTCTTATTACTTGACGCATTCGTTACAACTCATTCAAGCATTCCCACTGTTTCTTATGCCAGGTGATCAGCAATGGAAAGATACACAACTTTCTGCAGGAGGGTTGCAAAGGCCACACCACTTCAGTTTCCCTGTTATTGACACCTGAACTTGTCCCACAATTTCGTTTGGTGGCCTTCTTCATTCTACCCTCTGGCGAGCTTGTCTCAGATTCCATTATTATTGATGTAAAGGATTCCTGTCATGCAAAGGTAAAATAATGACAACTGCCAGTAAGTTATTACTTCACAAGGATATTCATTTTTGAGTAAATATTTATAATATCATTCTTCCTATTTCTCCACTAACTTTAATTTTGCCTGTTTATGCAATAAGGATTCCTTTGGCAGAATCCTATAAGGAGTAATATGTGCTCAGGGTAAGTTCTCGGTCATCATTTACTACTTTCGATATCCTTTTGGGGGTCCTCGAGGTGCTGAAGGAGCCGGAGCTGCTGGAATTACGGGTTTCCTGGGTAAAACTAAGATCCAAGCTTTCAATGACATCTTGGATGCTGCTGTCCTGTCTGTGCCTGTTTGTGGTGAGGATGTTTAGGTCGTGGAGAGATTCACTTACCTTGGCAGTGATATTCATGTCTCTGCTAGCTGTGAGTCAGAGGTCAACAGACGTCTGGGTCGGACCTGGGGAGTCATGGATTCACTGGATAATGGGGTGTGGCGCTGCCGGTACCTGTGCGGCGAGGATGAAAGTCCGAGTCTTCAGGTCCTTGGTGCTTCCAGTCTTGTCTCTGGATGTGAGACTTGGACTCTGACCAAGGATCTGAGACGGAGACTTAATTCCTTTGGTTCCAGGTCCTTTGGAGAATCCTTGGCTATGGCTGGTCAGACTTTGTGTCCAACGAGCGGTTGCTGAGAGACTCAAATGAAATTTGTTACCTGCATAGTCCGTGAGCGTCAGCTGCGGCTGTATGGACATGTGGCTCGTTTTCCTGATGCTGATCCTGCTCACCAGATTCTCTCAGCGAGGCAGTCTCGTGAGTGGAGGAGTCCAATGGGCCGACCACGTGCCTCGTGGTTGCAGCAGGTTGATCGGCATCTCAAGGAGATAATCACCTGTCTCTGTTATCATCTGAACTCAAGCGTTTGGACATCAGTATTGCAGCACTCTCTGAGGTTCGGAGACCGGATAGTGGCGAGATCATGGCGGGTGGTCACACTTACTATTGGTCGAGTCGCTCTGATGGTTACCATGCCCAAGGAGTTGCTGTAGCTGTGTCCAATAAGCTGACTCCAGTGATAATTGAAGTAACACGCGTCAACGAGCGTATTATGAGATGAAAGATTCGTCACACCTTGGTCTCATTTCCCTGATCTCTGTTTATGCTCCAAATGAGCGCAGTGATCTCACCGTGAAGGACGCATTCTATGCCATGCTCGAGTGTGGTTGATCAGTGCCCAGACGAGATACTATTCTAGTCTTGGGGGATTTCAATGCATCGAATGGAACTGATAGGGATGGTTATGAGACATGTGTTGGTCCCCATGGTTCTGGAACTGTGAACCAGAATAGCACCAAGTTCCTTGACTTTGCTTGAAGTCTGGACTTGGGGTGGCTGGTTCATGGTTTCAGTGCTCACAGACTCATCGCTAGACGTTGCATTCCAACGCTGGTCATGTGGCAAAGGAGATTGACCATGTGCTCGTTGATGGTCGCTGCAGGATGATCCACAACTGCAGGGTCTACTGGAGTGCTCAGTTCCTCAATACTGACCACCGGCTTGTTGTAGCAACTCTGAAGTTGCAGCTTAAATCCAGGAGAATGGTACCATCTCAGCCTCGGCTGGATGTTGGCAAGCTCAAGGATGAGCGGGTAGCTGAGGAGTTTGCAAACAGGCTGAGTGGAGATTTGGGGGTCTGGGTGCTTTGGGGATCCTGAAGAGTTGTGGAGTGCCTTCAAGACCACCGACCTTGATGTTGCCGGTAGATGTCTTGGAACTCACCATAGGGCAAAGAAGAATTTTGTCTCTCAAGGGACACTGGATACTATTGACCAGAGCCACAGAGCCAGGCTGAATGGCAGAGCTGAGCTGTTCAGGGAGCTGAGGCGTAAAACTGTACGTGCACTACCGGTGGACAAGGCAGCCTATGTGCGAGGAATCTGTGAGGGATAGAGCATCACCTCTGGTCAAGTGATTCTCATCCTGCTAACAGGGGAATTCGCGCATTGCGTTCCTCCAACCCATCTCTCAGTGTACTCAGTTAGAGCAGAGGGTGGTGGGCTCTTGACAGAGGAGTCCGAACTGAAGGCCGCTGGGCCGGTTATTTTAAGCGGCTGTATAGTTGGACATCAGAGTGTTGCAATCCCTATTGCTGACCCTCCCATCAGCTGTGGTCCACCTTAGTTTGTGGGAGCACAGGCTGTGGTGAACTCGTTGAAATCTGGTAAAGCTCCAGGGATCTGTGGCATCCATGCTGAACTTCTCAAGGCTGGTGGAAATGCTGCACTCATGTCGTTGCATGCAGTTCTGTGCTCTGCCTGGAACACAGGCATCATCCCAACTGACTGAAGAGGGGCCTTGTTGTCCCTGTCTGGAAAGGGAAGGGTGATCGCCAAGACTGCAACAACTACCAAAAGGTGACCCTGCTCTCAGTGCCGGCGAGGTCTTTGCTCGGATAATTATTGATAGGGTTCGCCACCATCTGCTTGAGCACCAGCATCCAGAGCAGTCAGGCTTTACACCAAATAGGTCAACGATTGACCGTATCCTTGCTCTTCAGATCCACACCGATGCAGGTGAGAGTTTCGGCAGGTGCTGCTTGTAGCCTATATTGATCTCTGCAAAGCGTTCGATTCAGTGAATCGGGATGCCCTCTGGAGATTCTTGGTCTTTGTGGGGTGCCACCAAAACTGGTCAATCTGATGTCTGAACTCTACTCTGGTACTGAGAGTGTTGTGAGATGTGGTGGTACCATCTCTGACTTATTTTCCAGTTGTCACTGGAGTTCGTCAGGGGTGTGTCTGGCCCCCACACTTTTCAGCACTTGTATGGACTAGATTCTGGGGAGGATGTCGGAGAGATCAAGCTGCGCGTGCTTTCATTTGGGAATGTCAAGATCTTGACCTTGATTTCACAGATGATGCAGTCATCTTTGCAGAGACTCTAGATATCCTTTTGGGGGGCCTTGATGTGCTGAAAGAGTTGGAGCCACTGGGATTACGGGTTTCCTCGGTCAAAACTAAGATCCAGGCTTTCAATGACATCTTGGATGCTGCTGGCCTGTCTGTGCCTGTTGTTGGTGAGGATGTTGAGGTCATGGAGAGATTCACTTACCTTGACAGTGATATTCATGTCTCTGATATTCATGAGGTCAACAAACATCTCAGGTGGGCCTGAGGAGTCATGGATTCACTGGATCATGGGTGTGGCACTGCCGATACCTGTGCGGAGATGAATGTGCCAAGTCTTCAGGTCTTTGGTGCTTCCAGTCTTGCTCTATGGATGTGAGACTTGGATTCTGACCAGGGATCTGAGATGGAGACTTAATTCCTTTTGGTAACAGGATTCTTTGAAGACTCCTTGGCTATTGCTGTTCGACTTTGTGTCCAACGAGCGGTTGCTGAGAGAGACTCAAATGAGATTTGTTACCTGTATAGTCCGTGAGCGTCAGCTGCGACTGCATGGACATGTGGCTCGTTTTCCTGACGTTGATCCTGCTCACCAGATTCTCTCAGCGAGGAGCCTCGTGAGTGGAGGATGCCAATGGGCCGATCACGTCCCTCGTGGTTGCAGCAGGTTTATCAGCATCTCAAGGAGATGGGGATGGGCAGGCATCTGCCTGGGGGATGGCCAGACAGAGGCCCCTGAGTACTGGAGGAAAGTGGACACAGTACGCTCTGCTCAGCGCATGCTCCATACCTGACCTGACCCCATCTCAGACATGGATCCTTGCAGATCTTTCAAAGTGATTGTTGGATTTACAGTGACATCCCAAACAGTTTCCTGCTTGCACAGCTGCTGATTTTGGATGGGTGACCTGATCTGGGTCGAGTCTGGGGGTATGATACGTCTTCCACTTCTTAATGATTGATTTTACCATAATCAAAGCGATAATGAGTGACTGAAATCTTCTAATAACTCTCTCCTGAACGGTGCTTCGCCACCGCTTTATGTCTGACTTCTTTGTGTGAAAGGTCCTTGGTCTTCAGGTTTGTCTTGTGGTTGACAAAGGGAGTTCACTTTAAAACTTCTTAGTTAAGTGGGGAGCTTAATTTTTAGCTCACTTGGAACATAGTTCCACATGGAACAGATACTTGCAACTTATTCTCTGAAACTACACATACAATTTCGATGAAACCTTACCACAACCTTCATCACCCTGTTTGTACCAAAGTTTGTTTTTGGCATTAATAAATTTGGGGTCTGATAGGGTCTACGGAGGGAGTTTACAGGGGGTTGCCCTCTCCCACCCCACCCCCCCCCCCCTCAAAGAAGTATTGCTTTCTTCTTAACGACACACACAATTCCGATGAAACTTGACTACAACCTTCATCATCCACGATGTACCAAAGTTTGATCATGATTTTTAAAAATTGTGGTCTAAGGGGTTGTAAGGGGATGGCCCCCCGAAATATGTATTTGACTTCTCCGAATCTACACACAACTTCAATGAAACTTGACCACAACCTTTATCATCCATGATGTACCAAAGTTTTTTCAAACTATTTTAAAAGTTGGGATCGAAGGGTTTATGGGGAGGGTTACCTCCATAATGGTTGTTTGCTTTCACATTGGTTCATTGGTACATTTTGCTGATTCAGACCTATGTTGACTTCCTCCTCAGTATCATTATTCTACCAGGTAAGTGCCCAAAGGTATTGCCCTTATTTCTAAGTTAAACAACTGATTACAGATAGGTGAAACCTATTATATTTAGTTTGTAACCTTTGAAACAAATAATTTGCTCCTGAAATGATTTAGTGTTAATTTGGCAAAGGTTGAATACTTCTGCAACTGAGAATCATCTAATTTTCTCTGTTAATCTAACTTATTCACATCTTATCTGCATTTTTTTTTTGCTTTATATCACTTTGGACTAGTTTGTGAAGTCTCTCTATATTAAGTTTGATTTGAAGTCATCATGAAATAAACTCAGGTGGCATCAACATGTGAAAACTTTGTAGGGGGTGAATACTTTTTGCAGGTCACTGTACATTGAGTGATTGATAATTAATCTGTGCGCATGCCAGTGTAATCATAAGGTTTATGCTCCTTGTAAAAGATAACGTTCATGAGTTAGAATTTTTTAAGGAATAAAGGGAATTATAATTGTCAATGTGTGAGCAGAAGTTGAATAGATTTGTTTACTCTTGAAATTGTGCTTGCTCAATTCTTTTCTGTTGGCACCCATGTGGTAAGTTTGAACTCATGCAAAGTATATTTATTGTCAATTGCAAGGGCTATATCGCTCGGCTCATCCTTGTGATTGTATGACAACGAGAAGGTCATTTATAACCTTGGGGCGATGGCACATCATTGCTTCAGGACAGTCATTTGGAACTCTGACACTCTGCCAAGACCCAATCTCATGACATCTTTATTTATTATTATTGTCATTATCAGACCTAATTATCATGAACATTCATCAACTTTTCTGAAAATAAACTGAAATTGTTGTTCCTTTAAAACGAAAACATGAACTGCATTCAAAGAATTAAGAATATATTTTCACACATGATGTTTAATGTTGCCATCTTCTTTATCAGTCATTTATCTCATACTTTGCCTCTACAGCTCTCACTGAATGTTGCAGGAGGCTTGAAAGACCATTATAAACCAAGGGATGTTATAAACTTTGAACTGTCTGGAGAAGCAGACTCTTGGGTGTCTTTGTCATCCGTGGACAAAGCTGCTTATGGTCTTTACAAGCACAATAAACTTACTGGCAAGAAGGTAGGTTTAAAGTTTTCTTAGCATCATGCCATTCAAAAAGCCATCAATAAATTATTCTCATCTAGATCCATAAACATGCTACTTGTGGGCTGTTCTGAGCCTTTCACTTGTTTGATGCAGCTGAATAATGACTGGTATAATAAGAAAGGCTACTACATTGAGTCAGTCGAAAAGTTTGTAGAGAGAAGCTCAAACAGGACAATATTCATCAAATGTTCATATTATTGTTATTATTATTATTATTATTATTATTATTATTTGTAGACAAAGTCAAGGCTTGTGGATGAGCTAGAACACTGAATGGTTCAGGGCGTGACAGAACAAAAGGAACAGCAAAAAGAGGGGAACACAAACAGCAGGATAGAAGGACAAAATAGAGGAGACTTGCACAAATAGTGAATGTGGATAGAGGAATGGTGTAAAGGGTCTTTAGGGGTCTTATAGGGTGGCATGAACAAGACTGATACAGAATCAAACTTCAAGGAAAAACTGGAAATTTTAAGGAGGTGGAGGGGAGGGGGGGGGGTGGTTAATGGAAGTAGAAAAAGGTAATGGTTTTGGATGGGAGGGGGATAATCTGAGATGGTGGTGCACAGTTGTGTCTTAAAGACCTGGAGGAAGAATGAGATTTAAGAGAATGCGAAGTTGATTCCACTATGGGGGAAAAAAGAGGAACAAATGAATAGGAAGAGTTTCACCAGAAGGGGATTTGCACCCTTCGTGCACCCTGAAGATATCTGGGGGTGGAGGGGGAGCCAAAAACAGAGAGGGCAAGGTGCAAGACCAGAAAGGAGGGAGAGAAGCCAGGGAGGCCATTTTTCATTTTATATCCCTTTATATCAACAATTAACTAACTCCATTTATCCTTCAATCTGTCCCGCCAGAGAAATAAACAACAGAGAGAATTGCTTTGCAATACATGTCCCTAACGATGTAATATATGTCCAAAAAAGGCATAACTCGGTGAAAAATTGACGAAATACCCTGAATTCGAACTTGTTTTCAACTTATCCTGATAAATCCATGTACCAAGTATGAGTTGAACATGTTAAAGGGTATGGAGGAAAAGTCTGAAAAACCACAAGTGGGACAGACCTGGATGGATGGATCGACAGATGGAGAGCAACCTGTAATCCCCTCTGATGAAACCCGTTGGGGAGTCATAAAAAGAACAGAGTAGACCATCAATGATGTGATTTTTTGAGTTTATTGCTGAAGATTCAGCAAAACAAAAACACTCCTTCATTGACCTCTCGCAATGGCACGTAAACCGGAATGAATTGTCGCTCAGTAATAAAAGCGGACACATTCGAGGCTTGAGGTCTACTGGCCTGAGGAACCTGGCTGGTAAGCTGGTCAAATGTCAGCTGAGACGAGATCGGCTCTTTCTTGCTTGTTATTTATATTAGCAGAGTATATTGTACACTGCTCCTTCCCTATTCCATCCCAGGAGCTGCATGACGTCATCGCCAGCTGCCGAGGGCCTTTCGCCCTGGCGATGACGTGCGCCGAAAGGACGCACTCAGTTTCACTCCATTTTTCTTGTTTTCTTGTTTGTTTTGTCCAGGTGAATATCTCAGCCATCCAAGCTGAAATTTCGACACAAATCGTGAACAAGTGCTTTGGCAAAAACTGTATCTTTTATTTTTTTGATTAATCAATTCCATATATATTTTCTTTCTCGTGGACAATATCTCAGGCACCTTTTGAATGAGGAAGCTGATATTTGGACATGAACAGTGACAGTGATTTGGAAATAAAGGGTATTTTGATTTTATTGATTAATCAATTCATCGATTAATTGTTTGAATTTTTCGACAATTGCTCAATTAAATGATTTCAAAAGTTACAGATTCGGAAGAAACAGTGGTGTTTCGGTATGCTATTCACCCAATTGATGAAGAAATTAAATCCTCTC
>CM068961.1:38085162-38103307 GCA_035128595.1 Eptatretus atami
AAGAAGTATTGCTTTCTTCTTAACGACACACACAATTCC
The DNA here is from genome assembly GCA_035128595.1 of Eptatretus atami. NCBI lineage: Eukaryota > Metazoa > Chordata > Myxini > Myxiniformes > Myxinidae > Eptatretus > Eptatretus atami. The sequence continues at coordinate 38,085,202 of CM068961.1, forward strand.
GATGAAACTTGACTACAACCTTCATCATCCACGATGTACCAAAGTTTGATCATGATATTTTTAAAAATTGTGGTCTAAGGGGTTGTAAGGGGGATGGCCCCCCGAAATATGTATTTGACTTCTCCGAATCTACACACAACTTCAATGAAACTTGACCACAACCTTTATCATCCATGATGTACCAAAGTTTGTTCAAACTATTTTGAAAAGTTGGGATCGAAGGGGTTTATGGGGAGGGTTACCTCCATAATGGTTGTTTGCTTTCACATTGGTTCATTGGTACATTTTGCTGATTCAGACCTATGTTGACTTCCTCCTCAGTATCATTATTCTACCAGGTAAGTGCCCAAAGGTATTGCCCTTATTTCTAAGTTAAACAACTGATTACAGATAGGTGAAACCTATTATATTTAGTTTGTAACCTTTGAAACAAATAATTTGCTCCTGAAATGATTTAGTGTTAATTTGGCAAAGGGTTTGAATACTTCTGCAACTGAGAATCATCTAATTTTCTCTGTTAATCTAACTTATTCACATCTTATCTGCATTTTTTTTTTGCTTTATATCACTTTGGACTAGTTTGTGAAGTCTCTCTATATTAAGTTTGATTTGAAGTCATCATGAAATAAACTCAGGTGGCATCAACATGTGAAAACTTTGTAGGGGGGTGAATACTTTTTGCAGGTCACTGTACATTGGAGTGGATTGATAATTAATCTGTGCATGCCAGTGTAATCATAAGGTTTATGCTCCTTGTAAAAGATAACGTTCATGAGTTAGAATTTTTTAAGGAATAAAGGGAATTATAATTGTCAATGTGTGAGCAGAAGTTGAATAGATTTTGTTTACTCTTGAAATTGTGCTTGCTCAATTCTTTCTTCTGTTGGCACCCATGGTGTAAGTTTGAACTCATGCAAAGTATATTTATTGTCAATTGCAAGGGCTATATCGCTCGGCTCATCCTTGTGATTGTATGACAACGAGAAGGTCATTTATAACCTTGGGGCGATGGCACATCATTGCTTCAGGACAGTCATTTGGAACTCTGACACTCTGCCAAGACCCAATCTCATGACATCTTTATTTATTTATTATTGTCATTATCAGACCTAATTATCGTGAACATTCATCAACTTTTCTGAAAATAAACTGAAATTGTTGTTCCTTTAAAACGAAAACATGAACTGCATATCAAAGAATTTAAGAATATATTTTCACACATGATGTTTAATGTTGCCATCTTCTTTATCAGTCATTTATCTCATACTTTGCCTCTACAGCTCTCACTGAATGTTGCAGGAGGCTTGAAAGACCATTATAAACCAAGGGATGTTATAAACTTTGAACTGTCTGGAGAAGCAGACTCTTGGGTGTCTTTGTCATCCGTGGACAAAGCTGCTTATGGTCTTTACAAGCACAATAAACTTACTGGCAAGAAGGTAGGTTTAAAGTTTTCTTAGCATCATGCCATTCAAAAAGCCATCAATAAATTTATTCTCATCTAGATCCATAAACATGCTACTTGTGGGCTGTTCTGAGCCTTTCACTTGTTGATGCAGCTGAATAATGACTGGTATAATAAGAAAGGCTACTACATGGAGTCAGTCGAAAAGTTTGTAGAGAGAAGCTCAAACAGGACAATATTCATCAAATGTTCATATTATTGTTATTATTATTATTATTATTATTATTATTATTTGTAGACAAAGTCAAGGCTTGTGGATGAGCTAGAACACTGAATGGTTCAGGGCGTGACAGAACAAAAGGAACAGCAAAAAGAGGGGGAAACACAAACAGCAGGATAGAAGGACAAAATAGAGGGAGACTTGCACAAATAGTGAATGTGGGATAGAGGAATGGTGTAAAGGGTCTTTAGGGGTCTTATAGGGTGGCATGAACAAGACTGATACAGAATCAAACTTCAAGGAAAAACTGGAAATTTTTAAGGAGGTGGGAGGGGAGGGGGGGTGGTTACATGGAAGTAGAAAAGGTAATGGTTTTGGATGGGAGGGGGATAATCTGAGATGGTGGTGCACAGTTGTCTTAAAGACCTGGAGGGAAGAATGAGATTTAAGAGATGCGGAAGTTGATTCCACATATGGGGGAAAAAAGAGGAACAAATGAATGGAAGAGTTTCACCAGAAGGGGATTTGCACCCTTCGTGCACCCTGAAGATATCTGGGGGTGGAGGGGGAACAAAAACAGAGAGGGCAGAGGGTGCAAGACCAGAAAGGAGGCGAGAGAAGCCAGGAAGGCCATTTTTTCATTTTTATATCCCTTTATATCAACAATTAACTAACTCCATTTATCCTTCAATCTGTCCCGCCAGAGAAATAAACAACAGAGAAAATTGCTTTGCAATACATGTCCCCTAACGATGTAATATATGTCCAAAAAGGGCATAACTCGGTGAAAAATTGACGAAATACCCTGAAATTCGAACTTGTTTTCCAACTTATCCTGATAAATCCATGTACCAAGTATGAGTTGAACATGTTAAAGGGTATGGAGGAAAAGTCTGAAAAACCACAAGTGGGACAGACCTGGATGGATGGATCGACAGATGGAGAGCAAACCTGTAATCCCCTCTGATGAAACCCGTTGGGGAGTCATAAAAAGAACAGAGTAGACCATCAATGATGTGATTTTTGACGTTTATTGCTGAAGATTCAGCAAAACAAAAACACTCCTTCATTGACCTCTCGCAATGGCACGTAACCGGAAATGAATTGTCGCCTCAGTAATAAAAGCGGACACATTCCGAGGCTTGAGGTCTACTGGCCTGAGGAACCTGGCTGGTAAGCTGGTCAAATGTCAGCTGAGACGAGATCGGCTCTTTCTTGCTTGTTATTATATTAGCAGAGTATATTGTACACTGCTCCTTCCCTATTCCATCTCCAGGAGCTGCATGACGTCATCGCCAGCTGCCGAGGGCCTTCGGCCCTGGCGATGACGTGCGCCGAAAGGACGCACTCAGTTTTCACTCCATTTTTCTTGTTTTCTTGTTTGTTTGTCCAGGTGATATCTCAGCCATCCAAGCTGAAATTTCGACACAATCGTGAACAAGTGCTTTGGCAAAAACTGTATCTTTTATTTTTTTGATTAATCAATTCCATATATATTTTCTTTCTCGTGGACAATATCTCAGGCACCTTTTGAATGAGGAAGCTGATATTTGGACATGACAGTGACAGTGATTTGGAAATAAAGGGTATTTTTGATTTATTGATTAATCAATTCATCGATTAATTGTTGAATTTTTCGACAATTGCTCAATTAAATGATTTTCAAAAAGTTACAGATTCGGAAGAAACAGTGGTGGTTTCGGTATGCTATTCACCAATTGATGAAGAAATTAATTATTTTACGATTATTATTTATTTATTTGAATTGCGCAATTAATCAATCAATTATTGTACACCGCTCTCTCCCAATTCCTCTCCATGTGATGCACGGTGACATCGCCGAGCGCCGAAGGCGCCCAGGCAATGTCGCCGAAGGCGCCCAGGCGCCCAGTTGCCACCGAAGGTGAAGGAGGTTATGTTTTCACCCCTCTCTGCCTGTCTGTCTGTCTGTCTGCAAGATATCTCAAAAAGTTGTTGACGGATCCGGATGAAATTTGGTGGGCAGGTTGGGTGTGTAACAAGGAAAAACTGATTAAATTTTGGTGAAGATCCGGATCGGATCCGATCCAACGGCGAGAATTTTTAAGTGATTCTTCACCATTGAGAGATAAGGCTAAAAATGATACAGAGCACAATATCTCAAAAAGTTGTGGACGGATTTGGATGAAACTTGGTGGAGTGGTTAGGTGTGTTACCACGACAAATTGATTTGATTTTGGTGAAGATCCGAATCCGGATCTGGATATGATAATTATTTAATCTTTTAAGTGATTCTTCACCATTGAGAAATGCGGCCAAAAACGATACATAGCCTGATATTTCAAAAATGTATTGGGCCCGATATGTTCTTGCGGATCAGGCATTCCGTGGTGGAGGTATGCGTTCCACCGAGTGCCCTTCTAGTTTATTTACTTATTTGGCATGGGGGCGGTGTACTTTGAATGTAGCTCCACTTGTCTTGATACTGTTGTGGAGGTGGCCGGGTTCGAATCCCACTCCTGTCAGCAGTTGTCGTTGGGGTGCTGGGGTTCGAATCCCACTGCCTAAATTCGTGGTAGCCAGATGGTTAACACCAACCAACCTCTCAGGACGGTCAAGCGGTCCTTATTCCTAGGAGGCGGACACGCTCATTGACATGGATTTCAGCGTGCGCTTGAAGGGTATGGCGAACGCCGCTGTATGGGGAAAGATGACAGAGCCCAGTGAGGACAGTGGTGGATAGAGAAGGAGTTCTTGAAATTGAACGGAAGGGGGAATGGAAGGACAGCACGAGGGGGTTTGATCCACGATCCCCACGATAAATACACAAAATGCGTTTTTTTTAGATGGGAATACATTTAATGTCACACAAATATTTATAAGGACAATAATGAAGATTATAAGGACAATAATGTAGCAAATTTAAGAAATAACTTCTATAGTGGGGCAACTTAGCATAACAATTGTGCATTTTGTGAGGAAAGCACCAAATTTGGCAACATAGTAAGCCTATATATCATGAAACGATTTGGATATTGGGCCATCTCAAAATTTTTGATGGCAGTGGAAAATGGCTGCCACAGCCATCAGCGGCTGAATTTGAGATGGCCCAATATCCAAATCTGTTCATAATATGATAGGCTACTAGTGTGCCAAATTTGGTGCTTTCCTCACAAAATGCACAATTGTTATGCTATATTTTCGCTAAGTTGCCCCACTACTATGATCGAGGCCTCGCGCACACAGACGCAAACACAGACAAATGGTGACAAACGAAAATAAAACCCCGTTTTAAAAAAATAAACTGGTACTTGGCCTGACCAAGGGCTAGCCTCATTGATCTAGTGTTGGGGAGCTTCGGCCGGAATGTGCACTTGCAAGCAAAAAGGCGCCGTCTCTTGTTGAGCCCGGGAGGAAGGCGCCTCCACCATCCACGTGCACACGCAGAATCGCGCTTCCCTTGTAGTAGCTTTCCAAACTCTACATGAGCAAATTTGGCTAGCACCTCCTCGATTGACTCCAGACGTGAACTCCACCCTTCTCCATCTGCTCCGAAGCCCCCTCGCCAAGCACACACCGCCTTCGATCCTCCCCTCTCTCTTTATTATCCTCTGTTTCCTCTTCCTCCAGGGCATGGCCTCCTCGCCTCCAACCCCGGGAAGGCGGGGCTTCTCCTGTTGTTGTTTCAGGAACTCGGTCCCTAATTTACGGCCTGGCTTGGAATAGAGAAAATCACAGAGGGTAATCACGTACAGGGGAACTTATTTTTATTCCCTAAGGTAATTTACACTGCACCACCCCTCGTGTGGTAACACGTAACACTTAAGCTGACAGATTCCCAACTTATTTACATCGAGGTGCTTCTTCCCGTCCACGGACCATGCTACACTATACAATCCCATCTGCACTATTAAATCGGTTCATCTACCCCCATAATCATAACAATACTTTCTGGTTGGATGTGCCTTTTTCCTTTAATATATAAATATTGTTGCGGTTCTATGAAACCGGCACTCCCCAAAGGTAATGGCATACAACATATAGCGACACCAAGACAGTTATTTCATGAGCATTCATTTTACATAGCCCTTCCCTTATATGAAGTGGGTTTATTGGACAATGTGCGTTCCGTGGGCTTTCAGTGGTGTTTTTCTTTCCATTCTTAACCCATCTTTCATTCTTTACGTTATTTTGCTTCGCTGTTGTACACGACCTTTCTTCAATGAGCATGCAGACCATAGCAACAGGCAAGCCATTTGCATACGCGTGCCAAAACCCCTTCAAATCACACGCCATTATCCAACAGACGTTACACCTCAGACTTCATCAGACTCAAACCCCAACTTTGCAGCATTTCATGTACCACCACAACGCATTTATAACAATCACCACACCATCAGACCACAAGGTCTTATTTTGTTGCTTTCTGCAGCTTTTTCGGCTCGTGGAGTGTGGGAGAGGTCAATTGTTTATATAATCCAAGCCACCTGGGTTTAGTTGATTAGGTCAGAGCTGATTGTCTATTCCCTCCATTCACAGGTGAGATATGTGGGTGGGTCTTTCTTTATTTATATATTGACTGTTTTTGATGTTTGCATGTGCTACATGCTTGAGAGCCTCATTGGTATGCATTGCTGTCTGCGCTATCGCTGATGATTCGCCAATAAGCGATTAAACCGGTCCGGTAGCTGAGGGTGTGTGTAGCATTGGGATTCTCATGTATGTACTATATGTGAACGTCTTTATAGTTGTTGAGGAACTCTGGGAAGGGTCCGAAACGGCATTGCACTTACCTTGTGTAGGTGCTTCTTTGGGTTGTTTTACACATATATATAGTGTGTGGTGTGTGTATATGTATGTATATATATATATATATAATATATAATATATACACACACACACACAGCCAGTAGGCGCACATGGGTGGTCGCTATACAATTGCATACTAGTCATACATTTTGACGATTGGGCTGAAATTTTTTGACAGAGGTTGATTATAGTGCGCATAAAAGCACGGAAACCGATTTTTGATTTTCGAAAAAAAAAATATAAAAATATTTTTTCGGTTTTTTTCAAAAATTTCAAAGTCCCGTTGCTAGGCAACGGTGGCGTCCATAGCAATGGTGCTCCAAAAGCATACAACTAGATCCTGGTATGAACCTACCAGTCAAGTTTCATTAAAAACGGTTGACTGCTCTGGCCTCCAGAGCTGTCCATTACATACAGACCGACGGAAAACCTGAGAATAACGGTAGTCTAGCGACCACCCAATAATGTGTGTGTGTGTGTGTGTGTGTGTGTGTGTGTGTGTGTGTGTGTGTGTGTGTGTGTGTGTGTGTGTGTGTGTGTGTGTGTGTGTGTGTGTGAAAGTTCCTAATGATTGGTTAAAATTGTGTATAATACACACACAGAAAAAAAAAAAAATAATATATATGTATATGTATATATATATATATATATTATATATATATATATAATATATATATATATACAGGGGCTGCAAAAGTAGGTATCCAGTAAGGAATATACCAGTATATCATTACTGTATACCTACTTTTGCAGCCCCCTATATATATATATATAGTGTGTGTGTATTTATATATATACGGGGATGTCAAATTTCCGCCGAAAGGCGAAATCCGACTTTTTCATTGCGCAAGTTGGTCCTGTGATTCGTTCAGATTTGCAATAAAAATCATGGGGGGGGGGGGGGTAGGGGTCTTCTCTATCCAGGGTAGGGGCAAAGACTATGGGAAGCTCAGTCAAAAACTCAGAAAAGTTCGCTGAACAAGCCGCTGGCGAAACGCGGCATGCCCCGGCCTCCGGTCCCAGACGAGACGCATGCCATAACGGCTGTCTGAGAATCGTTAATTTTATGCGCTAAACTTCCCGCGCTCTATCAGCGGTCCAATTTCACGGCGATAAAACCAGCATCGAGGTTGCTACGCGACATCCCCGCCAATCTTTTATGAATGAACTCATTCACTACAGCTCGTACCTAGACCATATTAGGAACAGCATGACCTGATCATTCGAGTATCACGTGGCCGTGTGAGTACCGTGATTGGTTAGAAGATTTTGGCATCCCATAATAGTAGGCTCTTAGTTTCGTTTTGTACTATTCATGGCAGTGCATGGTATTGTGATTTAAATCGTCATGTCTGCATATCAACGACCTGATATCGTTGAACGCAACCCTGCATTAGAACGGAAGCTAATCGTGTTGATAAGGAAGCCGGTTTAAAGAACCGTTTGGCGATGGGACTGGCTGGGAAAAAAGGCCGATGACGGCGAGATCGTGGGGACGTTCGTGAGGAAACTCAAGACTGCTGGCCGTGCTGTTTGTATTATCTGCAACTCCGAGTTGGCTTACGGCAGTCGGGATCGGTCGTTTTAACAAAGCATGCCACCACCGGCAAACATGTGAAGGCTGCCAAGGCAGTGAAAGGAAATTATCGTATTCCAGGTAAGCCCCTCCCCGGCCCAAAAGCCTATCATAACCCCTATATCATAACGCCCACGGCCTTTGGCGCCTTAGAACACGTGCTCGAGTGCAGCGCCATAACGTACGGCAAAAATATAAAACTAACATTAACCAAACGATCTTTGCGGACGCCTGCACGTGGGCATGGGACCATCTGTGTTTTGGTCTTGTTCCCAGTGCCTAGCTAGGCCCCTTTTTGGCCTGGTCTGCTCAGAGGTCAAGGTTAAAGGTCAAATTGGGGTGAACTCTTGATAACACTGAACAACAAATTTCAAAATTTTTTTTTACTGGAGATGTGTAAAGTGATTAAGACTAATTTGGGGTACGCTGATTTCAAAAATCATAACCGTTTTGCTGTATCACGTCAGGATTTTCAGGAATAGAAATATTCCCATTGCCTAGAAGTCAGGATTTCAATGAAATTTACATATGTCTTTAACATGTCTATTTCGTACAATTGTTGTTAACTTGTGTTATATTTCTTTCTTTCAGATAAAGATGAGTAGGCGTTCCTGTACCAATCATCCTGACAACTTCTGTTATGTCTGTGGTCGTATACCAAAAAAGATCAACAGCGAAGTATATCTACAGCAGTGAAAATGAAGGCCGCCTACTTTCACTACTTCGGGTGTAAGGTGGGGGCCCAAGAACAGAGCTGGGCACCACACATCTGCTGCACAAGCTGTCACACAACCTTGACTCAGTGGTTGGTGGGCAAGCGCGCGAGCATGCCATTTGCGGTGCCCATGATATGGCGTGAGCCGCAGAATCATCATGATGATTGTTATTTCTGCTGCACAAGCATCGCCGGCTTCAACAAGAAGAATAAAGGTCACATCAAGTACGCTGACTGCGTCTCTGCTCGTAAACCTGTGCCTCATGATGACGAGAACCCCGTTCCAACACCTCCAGCTGATCAGAACATACTGTAAGCAGTGGTGAAGAGGATGGTGATGATGAACCTTTTGAACCCGACACTCAAGAATCACACCTTCTGAACCAGGGAGACTTAAATGATCTTGTAAGAGATCTCTCGCTGTCAAAGGCGAAGGCAGAGCTGCTTGGATCAAGGCTGCAGCAGTGGAATCTACTTGAACCTAACACCAAGATATCCTTGTTCAGAGCACGTCACAGAGACATGGCTGAGTTCTTTGAGATGGAAGACACGATGACATTCTGCAGTGACATCAACGGTCTGTTGAAAGAACTTGGGTGTGATCACGATCCTGCAGACTGGCGCTCTTCATCGACTCGGGGAAGAACAGCTTGAAGGCTGTTTTGCTCCACAATGGCAACGAGAAACCATCAGTCCCACTGGCTCACGCGTTCGGCATGACAGAGACCTTGAGACTATGCGGCAGCTGCTTGATTCCATCAAGTACAATGACTTCAACTGGCACATCTGCGGAGACTTGAAAGTGGTGGCGCGTTGTTAGGGCTGCAGTCAGGCTACACGAAATACATGTGCTTCCTTTGTCTCTGGATAGCAGAGACGACAAGAATCACTGGACGAAGAAAGATTGGGAAGAGCGAAAAGAGCATGTACCTGGTCGACACAACGTGAAGCATGTCGCCTTTGTCGACCCAGCCAAGGTTTTCCTTCCACACTCCACATAAAGCTCGGCTTGATGAAAGTTTTGTACGGGCAATGGATCTGAATGGGCGTGGGTTTTTATACCTCAAGGAAAAGTTTGGCAACACCTTGTCGGAGGCCAAGATCAAGGCTGGTGTCTTTGTTGGACCGCAAATCCGACAGATTATGAAGGACGAAACTTTTCCGACAACTCTAAACCCCAAAGAGCTGGCAGCGTGGAGGAGCTTCAAAGCTGTGACGGACAACTTCTTGGGTAACGAGCAGCGCGGACAACTATGAAGAAATAGTGCAGGCAGCTGCTGGAGTCCTTCAGAAACTTGGCTCCAGGATGTCCCTGAAAATCCATTTCCTACACCAGCACCTGAACTTCTTCCCTACAACTTGGGAGCAGTCTCGGACGAGCACGGCGAGCGATTCCACCAAGAGATTTCACTCATGGAGACGCGTTACCAAGGGCGGCACAACCCGAACATGATGGGCGATTTCTGCTGGTTCCTGCATCGTGAAACTGACACAGAGCAGCACAAACGCAAAGCCAAATGCCTAAAGCATTTTTAATTACATTTCTAGTGGAGTTTTTCTGTAATTTCTATAATTTGAAGCATTCATGATGAAATAAATGAATAAATGAATTTTTGTAAATTTCATTGAAATCCCTGACTTCTAGGCAATGGGAAATATTCTGTTACTGAAATCCTGACGTGATACAGCAAAACGGTTATGATTTTTGAAATCAGCGGACCCAAATTAGTCTAAATCACTTTACACGTCTCCAGTAAAAATTTATGTTGTTCAGTGTAATTTATCATAAATGCAATTTTATATTGGCTATCAAATGAAAGTGGTTTGGGGTCAATTCCTTCACAAATAACAGAGATATTTCAATTTTGAATGTTCAGAATAAATGGAAAATCTGAAGAAATTGCTGCACGAAATTGTCAATAACTCCTTAATCGCTTGACTTTACAAACATTCATATTTCCTTGGAAATGAATGTTTGAATTTCGAATTGCCATGACACCAGTTGGGTAAACTTCTCTGGTGCCGTCATGACTATTTATGTCCTCTTTCAGGTTCAATGCCGGTTACAGCTCCTAACAACGAGACCATCACTAAAACGGTTGCACCAGTCCAGGATCGAGTTACAACAGCTGAAGCATTGGTGTGTGGATTCGTCTGTGAAATTCATTGCCATTTACTCTGGTGCCAAAAGTGATCGAATTATCAAAAACTTTAGCTAAAGACCCAAAGGCTCTTGACTTATTATCAATGAATCGTGTGTCTGCCTCGTACAAGACCAGGCATGGATTGGCAAAGACACTGGAGAAGAGACTCTGCAGCAGTTGAGAACGTGCTTTTTCTCGCTGAACATTGATGAGTCTACCTCTGAGAGTCTCAAAAGGATTCTTGCGATTCTCGTGAGTTACTTCTGCGAAACTACCAAAACGGTTGTGGTGAAACATCTGGCATCTATTGATGTAGTCCACATGGATAGTAAATCTCTACATGATGAGATTGTTGCATTGTTTGAGGCAAAGGACATTCCATTTACCAACTTGATGTCTATGCTCTTGGATTCATGCAACGTCATGCGTGGCTCCAAGACTGGCTTTGAAACTCGCATCCGTGGAGAGAATGCCCCACACTTGTTAGACATTGATGGTGACACCTGCCACCATGCACATAATGCTGCAAAGGTATTCTGCAAACCATTTGGTGGTTGGTGTGAGTCATTATTCACATTACTTCACAATGATATGAAATGGTCTGTTGATCTGAGAGAACTGTATCAGGAGGTGTGTACTCTCGTTGATGTCCAATTCAACATGCCTGAACGATTCATGCCATCGCTGGCTATGGCCCTACGACTTGAGTGTGGATACTGTGCGTCAGCTTGATGCCCTCACAGTTTTCTACTATGGCTTCTTACCCAAGGCACATCGCCCTCAATATCAAGCACTGTTGGCTGAAATCTATCACAGGAAATTGGTGACTGAAACTGCACAGGCCAGAATCCGAGAAATACATTCCACTCTTGAGAAGAAGAATATGACCGAAGATGGAAAGAAACGCAAACAGATCTTGGATCGTTTGTTCTATGTGAGAAAAAAGATGCGCCTCATCTTGGAGGTTTATGTTGCAGTGTTACCTCTCCTCAAGAAGTATGTAGTGCTGTTCCAAACAAGGTCTCCCATGATTCACAAAATCCATGACGAGATCTGTAGTCTTCTGAAGGAGTTCCTAGCCTGCTATGTGAAGCCCCAGGTGATTAATGATCTGTCCTACAGAAGGCTACAATCACTGCAAGTTGCCCAGGGAATGCCCAAAACTTGTTGAATGTTGAAGATATGTTCATGGGAAAAGCAAAGTCCATCTTGAACTGTCTACATCCATCCAACACGACTGTCAAGAATTCAAAACCAATCTGAAGGAAGCCTTTAGCACATGTGGATGTACCTCTTGAAGAAGATGCCGATACTGAATCCCATTCTCCGTGCAGCATCAGCTATTGACCCAACCTGTAGAGGCCATGATGTGACTGTGAAGCTTATGTTGCGACTTCCAGACTTGATGACCAATGTCTTGAATGAGGAAGAGAAGGTTGCCTATGACTTGAGGTACGACAGTACCATGTAGATGCAAACTTGGCTGCCCAGAAGATGGATGGCGAATTGATGAGTGGTGGGCAAACCAGGTCTTCAACAAGGACAAGTATACCTCGCTAAGTAAACTTGTGAAGGCACTTCTGTCTTGCTTCCATGGACCCCAAGTTGAAGGATCCTTCAATGTCATGGGAGACGTTATATCATCCAAAACAGCAAGAGTTGCACCGGAGACATACAGTGCTATTCAGACTGTAAAATATTCACTGAGGGCATCTGGAAAGTCAGCAGTGGAATACTTTAAGAGGGATGACCCAAAGTTTGATCCGGTAAATGTTACTCTGGTCAAAAACATGCGCACAGCCTACAAGGTGGAAAAAGAGGCTCAGTTGAAAAGAGACAAGGAGAGAAAAAAGAGACTGGAAGCTATGGCTCTGAGTCAGAGAACCACCACTAGTGCCACTAAGAGGAAGGCGAAAGAACTTAGTATGCTGGCAGCAAAGACTGCTAGACTTGCCCATCAGAAGAATCTGATGAGGAAGTAGCCTGTCTTGTCTCGATGTGTTTCTTGTTTCTGTCACAAATGCTGTTCCCTTTTAAATCTGGTTTGACTGTGACTACTTACTAGTAAATACTTGTTTATCGATCTAGACATTGGGCTCTAAAACATTGTGATTGTTACGGAAACCAATTTCAGAGGAGTTATGCTGCTGACTGCTTTGATATTGCAGGACTGATTTGTCTGACAAACATGACAAAAACAGACTTAAGTTGAAGGTTTTATTTTGATTTAGAGTGAGTATAGGAACCCAATAAAAATCATTTTTGGATGCTTCAAATCAATCCAAAGCTATCTTAGAATTAGAAAATTTTCTGGACGAGGGGGATACACCCCTTCGTGCCCCCCTCGGGCTTCGCCCTCACTTCAGACTTTTTCCTATATTCTGTTGACATCCCTGTATATAGATATATATAGATATATATAGATAATAGATATACATATAAATATATACATATATAGATATATACATATATAGATATATACATATATATATTTATATATATTATTTTATATATATATATATATATATGTATATAATATATATATATGAGGCGCCGCGAGGAGGAGTGATGTAAGGGACACATCGGCCATTTTGGCGGTAACCGCTAGCAATGGCGGGCGCTGGGGCGAAACTGAGCAGTCTGAGTGGGTGGAGACGCGGAGCATTCTGGTCATAAAGTCGTAAAGTGGTCGTGGTCGTAAAGTCGAACAGTCGTAAGTCTCATAGGTCGTAAGTCGCCGACTACCTATATATATATATATATATATATATATATATATTATATTATATATATATATATATATATATATATATATATATAATACATATATGTATTGGCTTCTGGGTGTCTTTTACTTATTATAGGTGTACAAGGCGATGGAGGCATCAGACTTGGGCCGTTCCAGTGGTGCTGGCAGAACGGGTATACATGTGTTCAAGGATGCTGGCCTTGCTATTATGGGGAGAGACATTTCTGGAATGGAGGATTTTACAGGTACTTGAAAGATTAATGACAATTAATTGATATGTCGTGTATTTTCAGCACTTATTTTTCAATGCCATTGGTGAAACCTTCTTTAATGGTTGGTCAGAAACATTAATCGGTTTATAACAACCAGCATGCCATTGTAATTCCAACACAAATTGTTACCTTCGGTTTGAAATAATTGACTCTTCTGTTACCAGTAGAATAAGCTGAGTGCCTTTCTCAAAATACTTTTCAACTACTATGTTAAAATTACAGTCTTTACTTTATTTTTTCTCTGCAATGACCAATTTAACACATTTATTCTTACTTTACTTGCTTGATTATTGTGGATGTGGTTCATTCTGACTTTGTCCTGGTGCTGTTAATTTTGCATCCTCTTGAATGAGTGTTTATCACATGGTTTAACAGACCAAGGACAGCGAAATGTGCGCAGACGTCACACCGGAGAGTCGGATCGGAAAATTGCCAATGATCAAGGTACAAAAGTTGCAATGCCTGAGATAATTTTGAACTTGATTAAATATTTCCTTTGCAATTTCATATTTGTAGTCTCTTCAATGTATTGAAATTTTCTGTTTGTTATTTGCGAAAATCGAGGAATTTGAAAGTACATTTGTGGTCTTGTGCGTTATTGGGTAGTCAATCTATTGAGATTTTTTTGAAAATTTTCTACCCTTAATTTCTCAGTATTTCCGTCGATATGTTTGTCTGTCTGTCTGTTGTGTAGTCGATCTAGTCGAAAAAAAAAAATATATATATATATTTTAAATTTGTTCTACCCTTATTATCAGTATTTCCGTCGATATGTTTGTTGGGTAGTCGATCTAGTCGAAAAAAAAAATTGTGAGATTTGTTCTACCTTATATATCAGTATTTAAAATGTCAATTTCAGTGAATACAATGGCGATTTCGATGAAACTTGGTTGGTAGGTTCATACCATTACCTAGTTGTGTGCACATGAGAACCGTTGCTATGGACACACTGTTGCCTAGCAACGGGACTTTGAAATTTTAGAAAAATCATAAAAAAATATTTTTTTCGAAAATCAAAAATCGGGCCACGAGCGACTGGTGCAGTACATTCAGCCATATTGTCAAAAATTTCCAGCCGATCCTATGAAAACTGTCGGAGAAGATAGACTTTGAATGAACCCTGGTCGAAAACAATAAAAAAAACGAAGTTCGTTATATCTCAGAGATTATGAGTCAGATATACATGAAACTGGTATGGTAGGTCATGGTATGTCCTAGTTATGTGTGAGAAATAACCGTTGCTATGGACCCCTCGTTGCCTAGCAACGGCCGAAAAAACTCTAAATGTGGGGGTTTAACGAAAAAACAATCTGCAGCATTAACCCTTGAAGCTATAATCATGAATTTTCTTGTGCTTAATCCTCAGGTCATTCCCATCGAACGGGCCATCGCGTCAGAGTTCTATTGGGTAGTCGACTACCCATGTCCGCCTACCGGCTTGTCTGTCTGTCTGTCCCTCTGTTCGATCCAGTGCTCCGTTAATACAATGGCGATTTCGATGAAACTTGGTTGGTAGGTTCATACCATGACCTAGTTGTGTGCAATGAGAACCGTTGCTATGGACACCACCGTTGCCTAGCAACGGGACTTTGAAATTTTTGAAAAATCATAAAAAATTAATTTTTTCGAAAATCAAAAATCGGGCCACGAGCGACTGTGGCAGTACATTCAGCCGTATTGTCAAAAATTTCCAGCCGGATTCTATGAAAACTGTCAGAGAAGATAGACTTTGAATGAACCCTGGTCGAAAACAATAAAAAAACGAAGTTCGTTATATCTCAGCGACTATGAGTCAGATATACATGAAACTGGTATGGTAGGTTCATGGTATGTCCTAGTTATGTGTGAGAAAGAATCGTTGCTATGGACCCCACCGTTGCCTAGCAACGGCCGAAAAACCTCTAAATGTGGGGTATTTTAACGAAAAAACAATCTGCAGCATAACCCTTGAAGCTAGAATCATGAATTTTCTTGTGCTTCATCCTCAGTCATTCCCCATCGAACGGCCCATCGCGTCAGGTTCTATTGGGTAGTCGACTACCCATGTCCGTCTACCGGCTTGTTCTGTCTGTCTGTCTGTCTGTTGGGTAGTCGATCGAGTCGAAAAAATTGTGAGATTTGTTCTACCCTTATTATCAGTATTTAAAATGTCAATTTCAGTGAATACAATGGCGATTTCGATGAAACTTGGTTGGTAGGTTCATACCATTACCTAGTTGTGTGCACATGAGAACCGTTGCTATGGACACCACTGTTGCCTAGCAACGGGACTTTGAAATTTTAGAAAAAATCATTAAAAAAATTATTTTTTTCGAAAATCAAAAATCGGGCCACGAGCGACTGTGGGCAGTACATTCAGCCATATTGTCAAAAATTTCCAGCCGGATCCTATGAAAACTGTCGGAGAAGATAGACTTTGAATGAAACCTGGTCGAAAACAATAAAAAAAACGAAGTTCGTTATATCTCAGAGATATGAGTCAGATATACATGAAACTGTATGGTAGGTTCATGGTATGTCCTAGTTATGTGTGAGAAATAACCGTTGCTATGGACCCCTCCGTTGCTAGCAACGGCCGAAAAACCTCTAAATGTGGGGGTATTTTAACGAAAAAACAATCTGCAGCATTAACCCTTGAAGCTATAATCATGAATTTTCTTGTGCTTAATCCTCAGGTCATTCCCATCGAACGGGCCCATCGCGTCAGGTTCTATTGGGTAGTCGACTACCCATGTCCGCCTACCGGCTTGTCTGTCTGTCTGTCCCTCTGTTCGATCCAGTGCTCCGTTAATACAATGGCGTTTCGATGAAACTTGGTTGGTAGGTTCATACCATGACCTAGTGTGTGCAAATGAGAACCGTTGCTATGGACACCACCGTTGCCTAGCAACGGGACTTTGAAATTTTGAAAAATCATAAAAAATTATTTTTTTCGAAAATCAAAAATCGGGCCACGAGCGACTGTGGGCAGTACATTCAGCCGTATTGTCAAAAATTTCCAGCCGCGATCCTATGAAAACTGTCGAGAAGATAGACTTTGAATGAACCCTGGTCGAAAACAATAAAAAAACGAAGTTCGTTATATCTCAGCGACTATGAGTCAGATATACATGAAACTGGTATGGTAGGTTCATGGTATGTCCTAGTTATGTGTGAGAAAGAATCGTTGCTATGGACCCCACCGTTGCCTAGCAACGGCCGAAAAACCTCTAAATGTGGGGTATTTTAACGAAAAAAACAATCTGCAGCATTAACCCTTGAAGCTAGAATCATGAATTTTCTTGTGCTTCATCCTCAGGTCATTCCCCATCGAACGGGCCCATCGCGTCAGGTTCTATTGGGTAGTCGACTACCCATGTCCGCTACCGGCTTGTTCTGTCTGTCTGTCTGTTGGGTAGTCGATCGAGTCGAAAAAAAAAATTTTTTAGATTTGTACTACCCTTATTATCAGTATTTAAATGGCGATTTCAGTTAATACAATGGCGATTTCGATGAAACTTGGTTGGTAGGTTCATACCATGACCGAGTGTGTGCAAATGAGAACCGTTGCTATGGACACCACCGTTGCCTAGCAACGGGACTTTGAAACTTTTGAAAAATCATAAAAAATTTATTTTTTCGAAAATCAAAAATCGGCCACGAGCGATTGTGGGCAGTACATTCAGCCATATTGTCAAAAATTTCCAGCCGATCCTATGAAAACTGTCGGAGAAGATAGACTTTGAATGAACCCTGTCGAAAACAATAAAAAACGAAGTTCGTTATATCTCAGAGACTATGAGTCAGATATACATGAAACTGGTATAGTAGGTTCATGGTATGTCCTAGTTATGTGTGAGAAAGAACCGTTGCTATGGCCCCTCCGTTGCCGAGCAACGGCCGAAAAACTTCTAAATGTGGGGTATTTTAACGAAAAAACAATCTGCAGCATTAACCCTGAAGCTAGAATCATGAATTTTCTTGTGCTTAATCCTAAGGTCATTCCCCATCGAACGGGCCCATCGCGTCGGGTTCTATTGGGTAGTCGACTACCCATGTCCGGCTACCGGCTTGTTGTATGTCCAATCACCTTTCAGGTCACAATTTTAAACCAATCAATTAGGAACTTTCACCACATGGAAGAGATTATCATAAGCAGGAAGCTATTGTTTTTCAGGTCAAAAGGTCAACGAAGACCAAAGGTCAACAACGAAGGTGGTATTTTTAAAATCCTCATTTTTTATCCCATTGACTTGAA
>CM068961.1:38103317-38113945 GCA_035128595.1 Eptatretus atami
ATGTTTCAGGTCACTGAATTCAACCAGCCAATTATTTTTGAGGTCAACATGGACCAAAAGGTCAACAAAGGCTAAAGGTCAACAGCTTAGGTGAGATTTCTAAATTCCACATCTTTCATCCGATTGACTTGAAAGTTGAAGAGAAATTATATTTCAGCTCAACTAATTCAACCAGACCAGATTTCAAAAATTGTCAATTTTCATCTGATTGACTTGAAATTTGAAAAGGAGTACCATATTTGTTCATTGAATTCAACCACCAATTATTTTTGAGTTCACACTAGGCCAAAAGGTCAACCTAGGTCAAAGGTCAACGACTTCCAAAGGTAAGATTTCCAAAATCCTCAGTTTTCATCAGATTGACTTGAACTTTGAAGAGGTTTTATATATCAGGTTACTGAATTCAACCAGCCAATTATTTTTGAGGGCACCATTTACCAAAATGTCAACAAAGGCCAAAGGTCAACAACAAAGGTGCAATTTCTAAAATACTCAATTTTCATCCCATTGACTTCAAATTTGAAGAGGATTTGCACATCAGGCCAATGAATTCAACCACCAAATATTTTGAAGTCATCATAGGCCAAAAAGTCAACAGGCTAGATTTCTAAATTTGTAAATTTTCATCTGATTGACTTGAAATTTGAAGAGAATTTGCATACTTAGTCATTGAATTCAACCACCAATTCAACCATTTTGAAGGTCAAATTTGATGTAAGAATTTCGAAACTATCGTGCTATGTACATCTTGTTTATTTTGTCCATTGATCTCACTTCATTATTGTTTGTTTCATGAGAATTGTTTTCATGACATGCCCAATTTGTACCTATGTGTTTGTTTTTGCTCTAAATTGGTTGTTATGGGGTGAAATCGTTTGGTTTTTTTAAAATATGATGACAACCAATTTTGTTGTATCAACAACAGGTTGTGGTGAACAGTATCAACAGGATTGTTGTATGAATAGACTTTAGGCTGTGATTTTGTGATTTCATTTAAATATTCATTTTATTGAATGATTCAATGTCTCTTCATTTGAATGATTCAATGTCTCTTTATCCTTGGTCCGTCTCGACCCGACGCTGGCTTCACTCCGATTACCTCCGAACCGCCATATCACACCGTCCACCCCGGGTCAGAAGATGAGCGTAGCGTGAACCCTGGACCATTAGCTAATAGTGCTTAGACCAAGGCGGTGATGAAAGCAAGGCAGTGACGAGAGTAATGTGGTAAATAGATGGTAAAGACAAGCCAAGACACTCCAAGCCTCTGTCTGTCGCTCTCTCTTTCTCTTTCTCTTTCTCTTTCTCTCTCTCTCTCTCTTGGGCCCCCACCATTTTCCATGGGAGGAGTTGCGGAGGGTTAGGGGGTTCCCTCCTCTCATCCGATTGGTGTATCCGTGCCCTAATCTCTGGTGGCATCTTGGGATTGGATTCCGATTATGATAGCAGGATACGTGTTTTGGCGCACTTTCAGCATTAATGATGATTGATTGTCTGCCTGGCACGTTGTGCCAACAGGATGTATCCCCAGACTGTTTTGAATGGTCATAAGGGTTTGTTGGAGAGGTGTAGAGATAGTGTGAATTCACCTGGGCAGCCTAACCCAGGTGAATCCTGTGCTGAAGGTGTGTGAAAGCGATTAAATAATAGTGTGTGAGGGAAAAAGAACATATATGGGCTTCTTTCAAACACATTCGCAATGCATATCTATTTACATGCAATACCATACTAGTATGCTAACTGAGCAAATACTAGCGTCTCCTCCCCCCCCCTCTACCTCTCTGCAGATCTGGATAAAATCACAAGCTTGTCCAACACTTGCAACATGTCTTTCAATTCTGACAAATCTCACACTCTCACTATGTCTCTCCGAAAGGACCTCTGGAAAACCCTCCCCATCTACTTTCTCAACATATATGGGCTTCTTTCAAAACACATTCGCAATGCATATCTATTTACATGCAATACCATACTAGTATGCTTAACTGAGCAAATACTATGAAAAAAAACTACCATTACACTAAAGGTTGATTACTTTGCCCCATAGAAGTCAAAACCACAACAAATGTATGCAAAAATGAGTGTAATTTTTCAATTTATGATTTTTACCTATATATATATATTGTTATGTTTGTCGGGTAGAGGGAGAAATTTCATCGGAAAGATAGGATCATATAGAGTTGCTTGGCCCGTGGATGTTTAGGAGACATCTCAATGTAAACTAAGGAGGAAAACCGTGAGCTTAAGTGTTACTCGTCACCACATGGGGTGTGGTGCGGTGTTAATAGGATTAAGGATAATTTTATAAGGATTAAGGATAATTTCCCCCAGTATGTAATTGCCCCCCTGTGACTTTTCCCTATGTTTTTGTATTACAAACTAGCAATGATGGAGTTGTGTTTTTATAACCACAACTACCATTACAACCAAGCTGCATGACCAAGCAGGCAAGAATCCCCGCCTCCAAGGGTGACGACGGGTGAAGTCACGCCCCCGAGGCTGATGATTAATGGGCGTGACGTGAGTAGGAGGAAGAAGAGCGTGAGAGGGCACACATGAGTCGGAGACCACGTT
The DNA here is from genome assembly GCA_035128595.1 of Eptatretus atami. Taxonomy (NCBI): domain Eukaryota; kingdom Metazoa; phylum Chordata; class Myxini; order Myxiniformes; family Myxinidae; genus Eptatretus; species Eptatretus atami. The sequence goes on from CM068961.1 coordinate 38,105,892, forward strand.
AGCCATGGGACACATTAGTCAGAGAAGAGAAACGCATGAGCGGAGTTCGGTGTGAGGGAGGTGATCAGAGAAACCAGAGTGCATCTGATGAAAAGCCTGAATGCCTAAACTCCGTGTTTGCTTCTGAATCTTGTGTCCCAAACCCATCGCTTTCTGCACCTACTTTACACAGTTGCATCCAGCTGTTCCTGGACACTGTGTCCTTTTCTCCTGACAAGGTGGAGAGCTTGCTGTCAAACCTCGACTCAGATTCTGCAACTGATCCGGACGGCATCAGCCCACGTGTCCTAAAAACTTGCTCTTCTGCTTTTGCTCACCCTCTCTCTGTTCTATTCACCCTCTCATTTGCTCAAGGTAATCTGCCATCTGCTTGGAAATCAGCAAACATTACCGCTCTGCATAAAATAGGTGCAAAAAAAGATCCCTGCAACTACAGACCAATCAGCCTTCTCCCAATCATCAGCAAGGTTATGGAATCCATCATCGCTTCAGACATTAAATCCCTCCTCTTCTGCAATGGCCTGATTTCCAATCATCAATTTGGATTCAGACCAGGTCACTCTACCCTGGATATGCTGCTTCTGCTTTCCCAACAATGGATGGAGGTCCTCAATGCCAGACATGAGATCAGAGCCATCTCCCTAGACATATCGCATGCTTACGATACAGTCAGGCACCCCGCCCTGCTCACCAAACTCTCTTCCTATGGTATCCTCGGCAATCTCCACTCATGACTCGCAGACTTCCTCTCCTGTCACAGTCAACTTGTGGTCGTTAATGGAGTTCTCTCGTCCCCTCTTCCTGTCCAGACTGGAGTACCCCGAGGCAGTGTTCTGGACCCTGTGCTTTTTCTTGTTTTCATCAATGATCTCTCCGACTCTCTGGAAAATCTTCTTACATCTTTGCTGATGACTCCATCCTCTGCCGTACCATCTGTCATCCCTCAGATTGGCAAGCAGAGGCCTCTACACTCTCTGCAGATCTGGATAAAATCACAAGCTTGTCCAACACTTGCAACATGTCTTTCAATCCTGACAAATCTCACACTCTCACTATGTCTCTCTGAAAGGACCATCTGGAAAACCCTCCCCATCTACTTTCTCAACAATCCTCTTGAAGGAGTCCTTTCATTCAAGCTCAAGGGCCTCACTATCTGCCATGATCTTTCCTGGGAAAGTCACATTTTCCAGCTGGCCTCCAAAGCCAGTCGCCGACTGGGCATCCTCCATCGTGCAAAGTCCTTCCTTGGCACACCTGAGCTCCTCACCACATACAAAGCTTTCATCTGCAGTCTGAGGGAGTACTGCTCTCCCCTATGGGCTGGTGCTCCTGCCTCACACCTAGCTTGACTTCACACTGTGGAAACCAAGGCATTTAGGATCGTTGGTATATCCTGTGATGAGGCTGAGTCTCCTGCGATGAGGCTGAGTCTTTTATTCTCTCACTCTCTCACCGCAGGCAAGTTGGTGGTCTTTCTGTCTTCTACCATCTCCTCTCCAGCCTCATCCCCCCTGCTCTGTCTGTGTTCTGTCCTGTCTGCCTCCCTCCCCCTCCCAATATTTCTGCAGGGCACTCAAGGTCTGCCAGCAAGCCCCTTTGGTAAAACTACCAAAATCTAGGATCACTGCTCACCTTCATTCTTTCATTCCTCTTTTTTCCCACCTCTGGAACAAACTCCCACACACTCTTCAATCCCACTCTTCCCTCCAGGTCTTCCAAACACCTGTTCACCACTATCTCTTATGGCAGATGACCTTTTGGTTGGCCCCAATCAAAACCATGATCTTTTCTACACCCGTTAATCCACCCCAAACCCACCTCCTTCAAATGCTCTGCTTTCCTTCCTGAAAGTCCCTGAAGTGTCTATCTTGTTTACCCCATGTACACCACCCCCATCCCTCTCTATTCCCCAGAGCTCCTAATGTCTCTGTTCCTCACTGTTTTGTGCCTCCCTCTCCCACCCCTCTTGTCTCCTGCTCCCCTTGTTTTACATTCTGTGTGTTAGCTCTTATATGAGCCTCGACATTGTATATAAATAAAAAGAAACCAATTCCAACAGATGTGATGCCCAATTTAACATCCATCTGATGGATGGCACACACATTGATTAATTACCCTGCCTGTGAAACATCAGGATGACAGTTGATAGTTGGCTTGAGATTCAAACCCAGGCTAGACAGCTTGGAGTGAGAGTGTGCATACCTCTTGGCAATTCTGCTGTGGTGTGGGGATGCATGGTATTGATAATTATTAGTCAGACAGACTCAGGGTTGTCTGCGCCTTCCTCAATGTCTGACAACTCCATGAGAGGACATGCTGGTTTCTTATTTGCACTTCTTCTTGGTGATAGAGTTGGTGTTGATGTTTAAAAAGAAGTGTTTCTTAATTTCACTCCAGATTTGGCTACTTATTTAATCTACAAGCTCAAATCCTCAAATCCAAAGACAGATTTCGAATTTGTACTTTAAGTAATCCGTGAGAGGCCATTGTGGAAAATCGCATCATACAAGTGCATAAAATCGCTCCAAGCTCTTAATATGAAACCTATAGCACCTACAAAAGCGATGTATACCATGATTCGTAGGTAGAAATATCATGAATTCGATGATATGCGCTTTATCATATGGAAAACCATCGTGGCCTGTTACAATTCAAGGCCTTTTGGAGCAGGCCGAAACAAAATGGTGGCTAAAGACACCTGCAAGGTGACAGCAGACTGACCAAGATGGTGTGCTGCCGTCTTGGTAAGGCTTTCTTTGGTTTTTGATGATGAGCACCCCCTTAATTATCTTCAAAAGGGGTGTTTGAAATTACTCAAACATCCAGTATGTATGCAAAATTTTGGGCTGCAAGGTTTCATGGTTTTGGAGTATGGAGGAGAAACACACACACACACACACACACACACACACACACACACTATTGTTATTATGGATGGTTATGCAGATGAGAGTTGCCAGGAAACATCATTGGAGTGCTGCAAGTCCATTCAGGAAGGCAATGCTGGAGAAAAAGATAAAATGGATCTCAGGCAAAGTGAGTGGTTTTGAATGTAATTATTATTCGAGATCTCTGTCCGTGCAGTTCTGTTTCATCCATATGGGGTTAGAGGCTTGTGAAGTTACTTTTTGTCACTTTATGTCAATCTCGAAGTGTGAAGTGAAATTTTTTTGCTTTGTCCCTTTTATTGCTCCCCTCTTCTTCTTAATCCTTTATCTTTTGATTACTGGTTATTGCACCCATACACAATGACATTGCATATGAGTGGATGAGTGGCAGGAAGCTGGGGGAGGGGGTTAGTGATGTTCGAAGAGAGCAATGATGGATTTAGGAGAAAAGTATAAGGTGATAATGGGCAGCATTCTTGAATGACTAGAGGCAGGAGCACAGGAGAACAGAAACAGGGATTAGGGAGAGGGATGAAGGCATGGAGTCGAGTGTTCAGTTTAGAAGTGGGAAGGTAACTAGATGTGGGATTCTGGAAGCACAGACGTGACCCTCTTCATTCGAAAGACAATGGAAGGATGAAAGGCAGAAGGATTGAGACCAAAAGTGAAGTGAGACGAAATAGAGAGTCCATCAACCTGTCTGTGGTGGGTGGCAATAACGTCTTTCGATTTGTCCTCGTGCTTATATATGCCAGTAACTCATTCATAATCTGCCAGAAAAGCTCATATCTTCCAGGAGAGCCTTGGATTGACCACCTCAAAGGGAGCAATATCGACAGCAGCTGCAGCAACCCAAAGTGGGGACCCATACCCTATGATACTTCATAGGAAGGCATTATGCACCGTAATGAACGATGAGCAGCTCACTAATTGCCTGAACTACATGGAGAATATTGAGGCATAATTTGCCTGCTTTGGAAGGTAGTTTGGTGAAGTGGTACACCCACAACAAGTTGTGACAGATTGTGAAACCTAGGAGCTCCAGGGACTGCACCTCTTCCAGAGGTTGGTCAGAGATATAGACTCTAGGGAGTTTGTCAGCCGATCATGAGACAGACAATGACAGCATGGGAAATTTGGAAGAAATTCAGTTCTTCTCTGTCAGAGTCTGAGACCATTGATTAACAACAACAAACAACAATATACATGCGCATGGAGAAAGAGAAAAACAAGACACAAGCAATATCAAACACGATCCTCTTTCCGGTCAAAATGCACACAGCAATCCCCTTTATACTCGTTTGATAGCCAAAACACGGGAAGGTGAGACATTTGGCAATTCAACTCCGGGAAGGGCTGATAAAGGCACAAGGCGAAATAACTCAGAACTGCAACACATAGCCACTTTGGGTGGGAGGGAAAGAATAACACTCAGGACAGTTTGCAGGTCAGCCTTGAAGAGAGGATGATAAGTTTTGGGGAGGAAAAGCAGAGAGTGGGCGGAGGGATATATGAGCTCAATACCTTGAACATGCATTCCATTTGAGATTCTCAAATGATAATGAGATTCTCAAAACACCCAGCCTGTTTTCATGCAGCTAGCAAGGCCTTTGCTATTAAAAGCCATTAGAGTTATTTAATTACCATTAGACAGCAAGGCGTCTGTTGCAGTAGCCTTCCAAAATTATTTAATTTCCTCTAGACAATGAGGCGGCAGCAAGGTGTACTTTTCAGCATTTCCATTTAAACATTGGAGATATTAGTCTTGGTTATATGTATTTCAGTGAGATAAAACCACATAAGATTTAGTAAGATACAATTCTACTTTGTATATTCATCTATACAGTATCACTATGGAGGTCAAAAGACTGTCGGGGAGGGGGAGAACTTACTGACAGTCATTTTGACTCCAGTACAAAAGTAAGACCTTATTTTATACTGTGTTCAATTTTTAAAAAGTACCAGCAACAAGTGAATATAATTGGGAATAAAATGAATATAATTATTTATTTCTTCCACAGGAGTTTTTCAGCTGATCATGATACAAATGAGAGCATGTGATTTTCATTCATTGAAAGTTAACTCAGATTTTGTGATTATTTAATTTTAGTTTTGAGATTTAGCTTTAAAGATAAATTTCACAATAGTTCTCTTGAAAAACATTAATTCACTGTGATCTGTGGTGTTTTCAATTGAAAATGCATTCATTGCCAATGCTTTTTGTTAAGACAGTTCAATGTGTCCTTGCACAGGCCAGGGAGAAGATTGGATGATTGAAGAAACACGTTCCTATTTTCCTGAGAACTTCATGTGGGAAATCGTAGACTTGAAGTGGAGGTGAGCACTTCTTTATTCTCAAACAGCAAATACAACCCGATGCTTCATTGACAGGAATATTAAGGGGAAGGGAGTAAGAAGAGGGGAGGGAGAGAGGAGGTTAGAGAAGGGGGAGAGAGGAGGGAAGGGGAGAGGAGGGGGGAGGGAGAGAAAGAGAGAAGGGGGAGGTAGAGAAAGAGAGAGGGAGAAAGGAGAGTGAGAGGAGAGTGAGAGAGGGGAGAGAGCAGTAGGGAGAGAGAGAGGAGGGAGAAGAAGAGAAGAGAGGGGGAGAGAGAGTGGAGGGATTCAAGCAGATGTGACGTCCAATTTATTGTCCATCCGAGAGACAGTACACATATTGATGAATCACCCTGCCTGTGAAACACTGGAATGACAGTTTATAGCTGGGTCAGGATTTGAACCCAGGTTAGACAGCTTAGAGCGAGCTTGCATATCTCTCAGCTACCGTGCCCCGATCCCTATGGAGAACCGAGCTGACATACCGCCATTAAAGCTTGAAGAGTGCTCGCCAAGTGCTTTAACCACTCAAGCAAGCACTCCAATGAAACAGTTGAAGAAAATTTTAAAAACTAAACGTTTAATTTTTAATATGTATCTATCTATGCCAAAATGATGGGTTGTAATATAAAAGAAGATCGTACAAAAAGAGGAAATGTGGTAAATAAATATTGCACATCTTTCAGCAAGCGAACCACTGCCTGACTCACTACCCAAGGCACCACATGGCCAAACGCAGGTGAATGGGGCCTGAACTTTATTCAAGTCGATTGATATATTCATTGACAATGTGAATATTGTAGAGTGCTCACCAGGTGGCTTAAGCACTCAAGCAAGCACTCCAACGAAACGGTTGATAAGGAACTGCTGGCTTGGCAAGCGATTAGCGATCGCCAATCGGTTATATAAACACCATGCACCCGTTGACACCCGGAATGTCAAGCAATGTCCAAATTGGTCATGTGAGCACTTTTTTCGTTGGAAGTACTCAATAATTTAGTCGAGAAAGAAGTTAAAATTTTGAAATTAAGAGATTCTTGAGGTTATGGAATGTGCAGAAATGAAATATAGCCACAAACGCTGGTGTCTTCAGGCGTTTATAAACATTGCAATGTATGCAGTGATTCGTAGGTATGTATGGTGATCAGGCATTGGATGATATGAATGAGGAAAGTGAAAAAAAACAAAACTTTATTGTTGAGAAATCGTTGCGGCCTGTTCCAAGTAAAGGCATGGTTGAGCAGGCTGAAAAAATGGTGGCTTAAGACTCTTGCGAGCTGACAGAGGGCTGACCAAGTTGGCGTGCCACCATTTTCATAAGGCTTATTTTGGTTTTTTCGTGATGAACACCCACTAAATTATCTTCAAAATGAGTGTTTTAATTAACCCATACATCCAATTTTCATTCATGCACTACCTTGGAGTTCCCTTAGGATGCATGCAAAGTTTGGGGCTGCGAGGTTTCATGGTTTTGGAGGAGATGGACGGATGAATGAATGGCGCCACACTGACATTCTATGTTTTAGGTACCTGTGAGTACAGGGTACCCTATGTTTTTCTTCTGTTTATTTATTATTATGATTTTTTATTATTTTTCTTCGCCGTAATTTGCAATTTCCGGTTTTTTCGCTTTAAAAGCCTTTTCTCAGAAATGGTGACCGATCGACACAAATTTTCACCAATGTATCTTTTTTGAGATACAAATTGATAATTGTTGACGTCATAGGTCATGTGTACGGGCGCCTCTTGAAACAAGAATAACTTTTGGACCTCTGTATCTCTGAAACTTTCTAGGGTAAAAATTTTTTCGCTTCATACATTTTACGAAGCTCCCTCTCGGGAAGACGTGTGATTTTTCGTGACGTCATGGGTGAAGAGGTATCCCGGTGAAAATTCGTCAAGTAGAACGCCACATGGCAAAAATTTGAAATTTCTTCAGCGTCATCTACACATAAATTCATCGTAGAAAAAAAATATTTTGACGTCATTACGACGTAATTCGCCGCCATCTTGTTTTTTTAGTGGTTTTTAAAAATCTTCTTCTCCAGAGGGCTGCAGATTGAGCGAAACTTTACAGGTACATTCCCCAAAGGTCCTCTTTCAAGTTTGTTAATTTCTTCTTGATTGTCACATGGTTTGGCGGCCATCTTGAAAAAAACCCTAAAACCTTCAAACATCTTCTTCTCCAGAAGCGCTGGTCCAATGAAGCTGATTTCACAACTATATTCGGAATGCATACTATAATGATTTGTAATTTCGAATTGATAGGTACATGGTTTGGCCGCCATGTTGATTAAGAAAAATATTAAATAATTTTTCTCGGAATTCCTCAAGCCATCGAAGCGAAAATTTGCAACTGCCTTCTCACATCAAGTCTGCATACACCGCAAAAATATTTTACCTCAGAAGTCACATGGTTTGGCGGCCATCTTGGATAGAAAAATACACCTTATACGATTTACACGAAACTTCACACACTTGTTAGGGTCGACGATGGAAAGCAGAATTTAAATTTATGATTTCATAGGTCACATGGTTCGGCAGCCATATTGGATTGAAAATGAATAAATTTTTTAAATCTTCTTCTCCAGAAGGGCAAGACAGATCGAGACGAAACTTCACAGATATATTCCCCATGAGGTCCTTTCTCAAGTTTGTTAATTTCTTCTTGATTGGTCACATGCTTGCCATCTTGGATAGAAAAACGCACCTTTACCGATTAACACGAAACTTCACACACGTGTTCCAATACACAGTTGGAAGCGGAGTGTAAATTTGTGATGTCATAGGTCACATGGTTCGTCAGCCATCTTGGATTGAAAAATAATAACT
>CM068961.1:38114164-38135652 GCA_035128595.1 Eptatretus atami
TGTCATATCATAAAACTAGAACTGCCACTTTATAACTGCTGGCAGTGATGACGGGTACCAGACGTGTTCTTAATACGACGTGAGACTTAAATCATAGTTGCAAAGTTTCGCATCGTAGGATAAGCGGTGCCAGAGAAAACATTATTTAATGGTGATACAAACACAGGCCTGCTTCGAGACGGCCGCAGAACAGACGAGTTACGAACCGGGCAGCACAAAGCGTTCAATTCGTCATTAACTGGCTCCAGATTCAAATAATTAAATAATTCTGGCTGCCAACCGCGTGACCGATCAGGTTGAAATTTTAAACATTGTTTCACATGCGCCTAAATTATAAATGTGAAGTTGCAATATATAGAAGCAGCGATTCCAGAGTAACCACTTAATTAATATTTATCCTTCAATCCAGATGGCGGCCAAACCATGTGACTTATGACGTCATAAATTTTTACCACGTATGCATACATGATGGTAGATGATATATGCAAATTTTCGCTTCCACAGGTACGCAGTTCCAGAGAAAACATTAATTAATATTTTTCCTTCATCCACTATGGCTGCCAACGTTTTGTCGTATCTCAAAAGGGGGTGAGAACTTTTATTCGTCATGGAGAGGCGGTCATAGTGGTGGAGTTTCGCCTGGATTGTTCAGCGTTTCAGAGAAAAAACGTTTAAAGTTATTATTTTCAATCCAAGATGGCTGACGAACCATGTGACCTATGACTCACAATTACACTCCGTCTCCAACTGTGTATTGGAACACGTGTGTGAAGTTTCGTGTTAATCGTAAAGGTGCGTTTTTTCTATCCAAGATGGCCGCCAAACCATGTGACGTATGATGTCATAATTTTTACCACGCGTGCATACACGATGGTAGATGATAATTGCAATTTTCGATTCGTTAGGTTAAGCGATTCAGAGAAAACATTATTATAATATTTTCTTAAATCCAACATGGCGGCCACCATGCGACTATCATTCGAAATTAACAAACTTATATGCATACATGTCCGAATATAGTTGTGAAATCTCCTCATCGGACCAGCGCTTCGGGAAGATGTTTGAAGGTTTTAGGGTTTTTAAGATGGCCGCCAAAGCATGTGACCAATCAAGAAGAAATTACAAACTTGAGAAAGGACCTCATGGGAATATATCTGTGAAGTTTCGTCTCGATCTGTTGCCCTTCTGGAGAAGAAGATTTAAAAAATTATTCATTTTCAATCCATATGGCTGCCGAACCATGTGACCTATGAAATCATAAATTTAAATTCTGCTTTCCATCGTCGACCCTAACAAGTGTGTGAAGTTTCGTGTAAATCGTATAAGGTGTATTTTTCTATCCAAGATGGCCGCCAAACCATTGACTTCTGAGTAAAATATTTTTGCGGTGTATGCAGCTTGATGTGAGAAGGCAGTTGAATTTTCGCTTCGATGGCTGGAGAATTCCAGAGAAAAATTATTTAATATTTTTCTTAAATCCACATGGCGCCAAACCATGTGACCTATCAATTCGAAATTAACAAACTTATATCGCATCCATGTCCAATATAGTTGGAAATCTGCCTTCATTGGACAGCGCTTCTGGAGAAGTTTGAAGGTTTTAGGGTTTTTCAAAACGGCCGCCAAACATGTGACCTATCAACAAGAAATTAACAAACTTGAAAAAGGACCCTGGGGGAATGTACCTGTAAAGTTTCGCTTCAATCTGCACAGCCGTTCTGGAGAAGAAGATTAAAAAAAAAAATTTAAAACAAGATGGCGGCCGAATTAAGTCACCGATGACGTCAAAATATTTTTTTTCTACGATGATTATGTGTAGATGACGCTGAAGAAATTCTCAATTTTTGCCATGTGGGCGTTCTACTGACGAATTTTCACCGGGATCCTCTTCACCCATGAACGTCACGAAAAATACACGTTTCCAGAGGGAGTTCGTAAAATGTATGAAAGGAAAAAATTTTTACCCTAGAAAGTTTCAGAGATACAGAGGTCCAAAGTTTATCTTTTTTTTTCAAGATGGCGCCGTTACCACATGACCTATGACGTCACAATTATCAATTTGTATGCTTATCAAAAAAGATACATATTTTTGGTGAAAATTTTGTGTCGATCGGTCTTACCATTTCTGAAAAATGGCTTTTAAAGCGAAAAATATCGGAAATTTTGCAATTTACGGCGGAAGAAAAATAATAAAGAATCATAATAATAAATAACAGAAGAAAAACAATAGGGTACCCTGTACTCACAGGTACCCTAATAATAAATGTCAGTGTGCGTCTGCCCATCAATTCATCCGTCCATCTCCTCCAAAACCATGAAACACTCGCAGCCCAAACTTTGCATGCATCCTAAGGGAACTCCAGGTAGTGCATGAATGAAAATTGGATGTATGGGTTAATTTAAAAACACTCATTTTGAAGATAAATTTAGTGGGTGTTCATCACGAAAAAACCAAAATAAGCCTTAGAAATGGTGGCGCGCCAACTTGGTCAGCCCTCTGTCAGCTCGCAAGAGCTTAAGCCACCATTTTTTCAGCCTGCTCAACCATGCCTTTACTTGGAACAGCCGCGAACGATTTTCTCAACAATAAAGTTTTGTTTTTTTACTTTCCCCTCATTCATAATCATCCATGCCTGATCACCAACATACCTACGAATCACTGCCATACATTGCAATGTTTATAAACGCCTGAAGACAACCCAGCGTTTGTGGCTAATTTCATTTCTGCACATTCCATACACCTCAAGAATCTCTTAATTCAAAATTTTAACTTCTTTCTCGACTAAATTATTGAGTACTTCCAACGAAAAAAGTGCTCACTGACCAATTTGGACATTGCTTGACATTCCGGGTGTCAACGGGTGCATGGTGTTATATAACGATTGGCGATCGCTAATCGCTTGCCAGCCAGCAGTTCTTATCCACCGTTTCGTGGAGTGCTTGCTTGAGTGCTTAAGCACCTGGTGAAGCACTCTACAATATTCACATTGTCAATGAATATATCAATCGACTTGAATAAGTTCAGGGCCATTCACCTGCGTTTGGCCATGTGGTGCTTGGTAGTGAGTCACGGCAAGTGTTCGCTTGCTGAAAGATGTGCAATATTTTTACCACATTCTCTTTGTAGCCGATCTTCTTTTATATTCAACCGCATCATTTTGGCAATAGATAGATACATATTAAAAATTAAACGTTTAGTTTTTAAAATTTTCTTCAACTGTTTCATTTGGAGTGCTTGGCTTGAGTGGTTAAAGCACTTGCGAGCACTCTTCAGCTTTAATGGCGGTATGTTCAGCTCGGTTCTCCATAGGGATCGGGGCACGGTAGCTGAGAGATATGCAAGCTCGCTCTAAGCTGTCTAACCTGGGTTAAAATCCTGACACCTGCTTAACTGTCATTACTGTTTCACAGGCAGGGTGATCATCAATGTGTGTACTGTCTCTCGGATGGACAATAAATTGGACGGTCACATTCTGCTTGAATCCTCCACTCTCTCCCCTCTCCTTCTTTCTTCTCCTCCCCTCTCTCTCCCTACTGCTCTCTCCCCTCCTCTCACTCTCCTTTCTCCTCCTTCTTTCTACCTCCCCCCCTTTCTCTTTCTCTCACCTCCCCCCTCCTCTCCCCCTTCCCTCCCTCCTCTCCCCCTTCCCTACCTCCTTCTCCCTCCCTCTTCTACATCCTTCCTTATATTCCTGTCAATGAAGCATCGGGTTGTATTTGCTGTTTGAGAATAAAGATGCTCACCTCCACTTCAAGATCTACGATTTTCCCACATGAAGTTCTCAGGAAAATAGGAAGTGTTTTTCAAATCATCCAATCTTCTCCCTGGCCTGTGCAAGGACACATTGAACTGTCTTAACAAAAAGCATTGGCAATGAATGCATTTTAATTGAAAACCACAGATCACAGTGAATTAATGTTTTTTCAAGAGAACTATGTGTGAAATTTATCTTTAAAGCTAAATCTCAAAACTAAAATTAAATAATCAACAAAATCTGACGTTAACTTTCAATGAATGAAAATGCAATGCTCTCATTTGTATCAATGATCAGCTGAAAACTCCTGTGGAAGAAATAAATAATATATTCATTTTATTCCAATTAATATTCACTTGTTGCTGGTACTTTTAAAAATTGAACACAGTATAAATAAGGTCTTACTTTTGTACTGGAGTCAAAATGACTGTCAGTAAGTTCTCCCCCTCCCCGACAGTTTGTTTGACCTCCATAGTGATCTGTAATAGATGAATATACAAAAGTAGAATTGTATCTTACTAAATCTTATGTGGTTTTATCTCACTGAATACAATATAACCAAGACTAATATCTCCAATGTTTAAATGGAAATGCCTGAAAAGTACACCTTGCTGCCGCCTCATTGTCTAGAGGAAATTAAATAATTTTGGAAGGCTACTGAAGACAGACGCCTTGCTGTCTAATGGTAATTAAATAACTGTAATGGCTTTTAATATAGCAAGGCCTTGCTAGCTTGCATGAAAACAGGCTGGGTGTTTTGAGAATCTCATTATCATTTGAGATCTCAAATGGAATGCCATGTTCAGGTATTGAGCTCATATATCCTCCGCCCACTCTCTGCTTTTCCTCCCCAAAACTTATCATCCTCTCTTCAAAGGCTGACTGCAAACTGTCCTGAGTGTTATTCTTTCCTCCCACCAAAGTGGCTATGTGTTGCAGTTCTGATATTATTCGCCTTGTGCCTTATCAGCCCTTCCGGAGTTGAATTGCAAATGTCTCACCTTCCCGTGTTTTGGCTATCAAAACGAGTAATAAAGGGATTGCTGTGTGCTTTTGACCGGAAAGAGGATCGTGTTTTGATATTGCTTGTGTCTTGTTTTTCTCTTTTCTCCATGCGCAGTATATTGTTGTTTGTTTGTTGTTAATCAAATGGTCTCAGACTCTGACAGAGAAGAACTGAATTTCTTCCAACATTTCCCATGCTGTCATTGTCTGTCTCATGATCGGCTGACAAACTCCCTAGAGTCTATATCTCTGACCAACCTCTGGAAGAGGTGCAGTCCTGGAGCTCCTAGGTTTCACAATCTGTCCAACTTGTTGTGGTGTACCACTTCACCAAACTACTTCCAAAGCAGGCAAATTATGCCTCAATATTCTCCATGTAGTTCAGTGCATTAGTGAGCTGCTCATCGTTCATTACGGTGCAAATGCCTTCCTATGAAGTATCAATAGGCTATGGGTCCCACTTTGGGTTGCTGAGCTGCTTCGATATTGCTCCTTTGAGGTGGTCAATTCCAAGGCTCTCCTGGAAGATATGAGCTTTTCTGGCAATTATGAATGAGTTACTGGCATATATAAGCACGAGGACAATGAAAGCGTTATTGCCACCACCACAGACAGCGTTGATGGACTCTCTATTTTTCGTCTCACTTCACTTTTGGTCTCAATCCTTCTGCCTTTAATATCCTTCCATTCGTCTTCGAATGAAGAAGGGTCACGTCTGTGCTTCCAGAATCCACATCTAGTTACCTTCCCACTTCTAAACTGAACAATCTGACTCCATGCCTTCCATCCCTCTCCCTAATTCCCTGTTTCTGTTCTCCTGTGCTCCTGCTCTAGTATTCAAGAATGCTGCCCATTATTCACCTTATACTTTTCTCCTAAATCATCATTGCTCTCTTCGAACATCACTACCCTCCCCAGCTTCCTGCACTCATCCACTCATATGCAATGTCATTGTGTATGGGTGCAATAACCAGTAATCAAAAAGATAAAGGATTAAGAAGAAGAGGGGAGCAATAAAAGGACAAAGCCAAAAAAATTTCAACTTTCAATACTATCCGAGATTGACATAAGAGAGTAAAAAGTAGCGATACAAGTGCCCTAAGAAAAAAGCCAAATATTGAATCTAAGTCACAAAGTAACCTAGGCATGTATCAGATGATTAAAATGTCGAATAATAATTTACTTCAAACATCACTTTGCCTGAGACCATTATCTTTTTCTCAGCATTGCCTTCCTGAATGGACTTGCAGCACTCCAATGATTTTCCTGGCAACTCTCATTCTGCATAACCATCCATAATAACAATAGTGTTGTGTGTGTGTTGTGTGTGTGTGTGTGTGTGTGTGTGTGTGTGTGTGTGTTGTGTGTGTGTGTGTGTGTGTGTGTGTGTATGTGTGTGTGTGTGTGTTCTCTCCATCACTCCAAACCATGAAACCTTGCAGCCCAAAATTTTGCATACATACTGGATTGTTTGAGTAATTTCAAAACACCTTTTGAAGATAATTAAGGGGTGCTCATCATCAAAACCAAAGAAAGCTTAACAAGACGGCAGCACACCATCTTGGTCAGGTCTGCCTGTCACCTTGCAGGTGTCTTTAGCCACCATTTTGTTTCGGCCTGCTCCAAAAGGCTTGAATTGTAACAGGCCACGATGGTTTTCCATATGAATAAGCGCATATCGTCGAATTCATGATATTTCTACCTACGAATCATGGTATACATCGCTTTTGTAGGTGCTATAGGTTTCATATTAAGAGCTTGGAGCGATTTTATGCACTTGTAGATGCGATTTTCCACAATGGCTCTCACGAATACTTAAAGTACAAATTCGAAATCTGCTTTGGATTTGAGGATTTGAGCTTGTAGATTAAATAATTGTAGCCAAATCTGGAGTGAAATTAAAAACACTTCTTTTTAAAATCAACCCCAACTCTATCAACCAAGAAAGAAGTGCAAATAAGAAACCAGCATGTCTCTCATGAGTTGTCAGACATTGAGGAAGGCCGAAGACAACCTGAGTCTGGTCTGACTAATAATATCAATACCATGCATCCCCACACCACAGCAGAATTGCCAAGAGTATGCACACTCTACTCCAAGCTGTCTAGACTGGGTTGAATCTCAAGCCAACTATCAACTGTCTCCTGATGTTTCACAGGCAGGGTAATTAATCATGTGTGTGCCATCTCAGATGATGTTAAATTGGGCATCACATCTGTTGGAATTGGTTTCTTTTATTTATATACAATGTCGAGGCTCATATAGAGCTACACACAGAATGTAAACAAGGGAGCAGGAGACAAGAGGGGTGGGAGAGGGAGGCACAAAACAGTGAGGACAGAGGACATTAGGAGCTCTGGGGAATAAGAGGGATGGGGGTGGTGTAATGGGGTAAACAAGATAGACACTTCAGGGACTTTCAGGCAAGGAAAGCAGAGCATTTGAAGGAGTGGGTTTGGGGTGGATTAACGGTGTGTAGAAAAGATCATGGTTTTGATTGGGGCAACCAAAAAGGTCATCTGCCATAGAGATAGTGGTGAACAGGTGTTTTGGAAGACTGGAGGGAAGAGTGGGATTGAAGAGTGTGTGGGAGTTTGTTCAGAGGTGGGAAAAAAGAGGAATGAAAGAATGAAGTGAGCAGTGAATCCTAGATTTTGGTAGTTTACCAAAGGGGACTTGCTGGCAGACCTTGAGTGCCCTGCGAAATATTGGAGGGGGAGGAGGCAGACAGGACAGAACACAGACAGAGCAGGGGGGATGAGGCTGGAGAGGAGATGGTAGAAGACAGAAAGACCACCAACTTGCCTGCGTGAGAGAGTGAGAGAATAAAAGACTCAGCCTCATCGCAGAGACTCAGCCTCATCACAGGATATACCAACGATCCTAAATCCTTGTTTCCACAGTGTGAAGTCAAGCTAGGTGTGAGGCAGGCAGCCAGCCCATAGGGGAGAGCAGTACTCCTCAGACTCAGATGAAGCTTGTATGTGGTGAGGAGCTCAGGTGTGCCAGGAAGGACTTTGCACGATGAGCGAGCCAGTCGGCGACTGGCTTTGGAGGCAGCTGAAAAATGTGAACTTTCCAGGAAAAGATCATGGCAGATAGTGAGGCCTTGAGCTTGAAATGAAGGATCCTTCAAGAGGATTGTTGAGAAAGTAGATGGGAGGGTTTTCCGTGGTCCCTTTCAGAGAGAATAGTGAGAGTGTGAGATTTTTGTCAGGATTGAAAGACATGTTTGCAAGTTTTGGACAAGCTTGTGATTTAATCCAGATCTGCGAGAGTGTAGAGGCCTCTGCTTGCAATTGAGGGATGACAGATGGTAGCGGCAGAGAGGAGTCATCAGCAACAGATGTAGAAGATTTTCCAGAGAGTTCGGAGAGATCATTGAAATGAAAACAAGAAAAAGCACAGGGTCCAGACACTGCCCTCGGGTCCTCAGTCTGGACAGGAGAGGGGCGAGAGAACTCATTAACGAACAAAGTTGACTGTGACAGAGAAGAAGTCTGCGAGTCATGAAGTGGAGATGCCGATGCGAACCAATAGGAAGAGACGTTTTTGGTGAGCAGGCGCGGGTTGCTGACCCTGTATCGTAAGCATGCGATATGGTCTAGGGAGATGGCTCTGATCTCTCATGTCTGGCATTGAGGACCTCATCCATTTGTTGGGAAAGCAGAAGCAAGAATCCAGGGTAGAGTGCCTGGTCTGAATCCAAATTGATGATTGGAAATCAGCGCCATTGCAGAGAGAGGGGATTTAATGTCTGAAGCGATGAATGGGATTCCGATAAACCTTGCTGATATTGGGAGAAGGGCTGATTGGTCTGTAGTTGCGGGATCTTTATTTTTGCACCTATTTTATGTCAGAGCGTAATGTTTGCTTGATTTTCCAAGCAGATGGCAAATTACATTAGCAAAATGAGAGGGTGAATAGAACAGGAGACGGGTGAGCAAAGGCAGAAGAGCAAGTTTTTAGGACACGTGGCTGATGCGTCCGGATCAGCTTTGCAGATCTGAGTCGAGGTTTTGAACAGCAAGCACTCCACCTTGTCAGAGAAAAGGACCCAGGTGTCAAGGAACAGCTGATGCAACTGTGTAAGTAGGTGCAGAAAGCGTGGTTTGGGACACAAGATTCAGAAGCAAACACGGAGTTTAGGCATTCGCGCCTTTTCATCAGATGCACTCTGGTTCTTCTGATCACCTCCCTCTACACCGAACTCGCTCATGCGTTTCTCTTCTCTGACTAATGTTCCATGGCTAACGGGTCTCCGACTCATGTTGGTGCGCTCTCAACGCTCTTCTTTCCTCTACTCACGTCACGCCATTAAATCATCAGCCTCGGGGGCGTGACTTCACCCGTCGTCACCCTTGGAGGCGGGGATTCTTGCTGCTTGGTCATGCAGCTTGGTTGTAATGGTAAGTTGTGGTTATAAAAAACACAACTCATCATTGCTAGTTTGTAATACAAAAACATAGGGAAAAGTCACAGGGGGGTCAATTACATACTGGGGAATTATCCTTAATCCTTATAAAATTATCCTTAATCCTATTAACACCGCACCACCCCCATGTGGTGACAGTAACACTTAAGCTCACGGTTTTCGCTCCTTAGTTTAGGCAATTGAAATGTCCTAACCATCCACGGGCCAGCCACTCTATATGATCCTATCTTTCCGATGAAATTTCCTCCCTTACCCGCAAACATACAATATATATATATAAGGTAAAATCATAAATGAAAAATACAACTCATTTTTCGCAATACATTTGTTGTGGTTTTGACTTTATGGGGCTAAAGTAATCAACTTTAGTGTAATGGTAGTTTTTTTTCATAGTTTTGTGCAGTTAAGCACTACTAGTATGGTAATTGCATGTAAATGGAGAATATGCATTGAATGTGTTTGAAAGAGCCATATTGTTCTTTTCCCTCCAACTATTATTTATCGCTTTCACACACCTTTCAGCACAGGATTCACTGGGTTAGGCTGCCCAGGTGAATTCACACTATCTCTACACCTCTCCAAAAACCTTATCGACCCATTCAAAACAGTCCGTGGGGATACATCCCTGTTGGCAGCAACGTCCAGGCAGACAATCAATCATCATTAATGCTGAAAGTGCGCCAAAACACGTATCCTGCTATCAATAATCGGAATCCAATCCAAGATGCACCAGAGATTAGGGCACGGATAACACAATTCGGAATGAGAGGAGGAACCCCTAACCTCCGCAACTCTCCATGGAAAAGTGGGGCCAAGAGAGAGAGAAGAGGAAAGAGAAAGAGAAAGAGAAAGAGAAGAGCGACGACAAGCTTGGCGAGTGTCTTTGGCTTGTCCTTTACCATCTATTTACCACATACTCTCGTCATGCTGCTTTCATCACCGCCTTGGTCTAAGCACTATTAGCTAATGGTCAGGGTTCAACGCTACGCTCATCTTCTGACACGGGGTGACGGTGATGATATGGCGTTCGGAGGTAATCGGAGTGAAGCCAGCGTCGGTCGAGAACTGGACCAAGGATAAAGGACATGAACATTCAAATGAAGAGACATTGATCATTCAATAAAATGAATATTTAAATGAAATCACAAAATCACAGCCTAGAAGTTATTACCATACAAACAATCCTGTTGATACTGTCACCACACCTGGGGTTTTTTGTTGATACAACAAAATCTGTTGTCATGCGATATTTTAAAAAAACAAAACGATTTCACCCATAAAACCAATTTCAGAGCAAAAAACAACACATAGGTACAATTGGGCTGTCATGACAATTCTCATGAAACACAATAATAAGAAGTGAGATCAATGCCAAAATAAACAAGAGTACATAGCACGATAGTTTTCTTCGAATTCTTACATCAAAATTTGACCTTCAAATGGGTTGAAATTGGTGGTTGAATTTCAACGACCTAAGTATGCAATCTCTTCAAATTCAAGTCAATCAGATGAAAATTTACAACATTTAGAAATCTACGCCTGTTGACTTTTTGGCCTAGATGACTAAATATTTGGTGGTTTGAATTCATTGCGCCTGATGTGGCAAATCCTTTCAACATTTTGAAGTCAATGGGATGAAAATTGAGTATTTTTAGAAATCATCCTTTTGTTGTTGACCTTTGGCCTTTGTTGACATTTTGGTAAATGGTGCCCCTCAAAAAATAATTGCTGGTTTGAAATCAGTAACCTGATATATAAAACCTCTTCAAAGTTCAAGTCAATCTGATGAAAATGAGATGTTTGGAAATCTTACCTTTGAAGTCGTTGAACTTTGACCTAGTTGACCTTTTGGGCCTAGTGTGAACTCAAAAATAATTGGTGGTTGATTCAATGAACAAATAATGGTTCTCCTTTTCAATTTCAAGTCAATCAGATGAAAATGACAATTTTGAAATCTGGTCTGTGAATTAGTTGAGAGCTTGAAATATACATTTCTCTTCAACTTCAAGTCCAATCGGATGAAAGATGTGAATTTAGAAATCTCACCTAAGCTGTTGAACCTTTAGCCTTTTGTGTTGACCTTTTGGTCCAATGTTGACTCTCAAAAATAATTGGCTGGTTAATTCAGTGACCTGAAACATAATCCTCTTCAAATTTCAAGTCATGGGATAAAATGAGGATTTAAAAAAATACCACCTTCGTTGTTGACTTGGTCTTCGTTGACCGTTTTGACTGAAAACAAAGCTTCCTGCTTATGAACTTTCCATGTGGTGAAAGTTCCTAATTGATTGGTTTAAAATTGGTGACGCTGAAGGTGATTGACATACAAACAAGCCGGTAGCCGGACATGGAGTCGAACTACCACATATGAACCGAGCATGGCCGTTCGATGGGAATGACCTAGATTAAGCCAGAAAATTCATGATCTAGCTTCAAGGGTATATGCCTGCAGATTGTTTTTTCGTTAAAGATACCCACATTTAGAAGTTTTCGGCGTTGCTCGCAAACGGATGGGGTCCATAGCAACGGTTCTTTCTCACACATAACTGAGACATAACCAAATGAACCTACTATACCAGTTTCATGTATATCTTGAACTCATAGTTCTGAGATATAACGAGAACTTGTTTTTTTTTTTTTTCGACCAGGGTTCATTCAAAGTCATTTTCTCACGACGTTTTTCACATAGGATCGGCTGGAAATTTGACTAATAGGCTGAATGTACTGCCCAAGATCGCCTCGTGGCCGATTTTTGATTTTCCGAAAAATAAATTTTTTTATGATTTTTACCACAGTTCAAAGTCGCCGTTGCTAGGCACCGTGGTGTCCATAGCAACGGTTCTCATTTGCACACGACTCGTCATGTTATGAAACCTACCAACCAGTTTCCATCGAAATCGCCATTGATTAACTGAATCGCCATTTTAAATACTGATAATAAGGGGTAGTACAATTAAAAAATTTTTTTTTTCGACTCGAATCGACTACCAACGAAACCAGACAGAACAAGCCGGTAGACGGACATGGGTAGTCGACTACCCAATAGAACCTGACGCGATGGGCCGTTCGCATGGTGAATGACCTGAGGATGAAGCACAAGGAAAATTTCATGATTCTAGCTTCAAGGGTTAATCTGCAGATTGTTTTTTTTCGTTTTAAAATACCCCCACATTGAGGTTTTTTCGGTCCGTTGCTAAGGCAAGGTGGGGTCCATAGCAGATTCCTTTCTCACACGATAACTAGGACATACCATGAACTCCAAAATTTCATGTATATCTCTGACTCATAGTCGCTGAGATATAACGAACTCTGTTTTTTATTGTTTCGACCAGGGTTCATTAAAAGTCTATCTTCTCCGACAGTTTCATAGGATCCGGCTGGAATTTTTTGACAATTGGCTGATGTATGCCCATCGCTCGTGGCCCGATTTTTGATTTTCGAAACAAAATTATTTTTTTATGATTTTTTCTAAATTTCAGTCGTTGCTAGGCAACGTGGTGTCGCATACAACTGTTCTCATTTGCACACACTAGGTCATGGATGAACCTACCGAACCAAGTTTTCATCGAAAGCGCATTGTTTAACGAGCCTGGATCGAACAGAGGGGGACACCTATAGCATGGAGCCATCGTGAATTATCCGTTGACACCGAAGTGTACCACACCGTGTGTCTTGTTTAAATGTTGTCAGTTGTTCCCCGTACTGTTTGCATTTCACAAATCTGTTGCCCCCTTCTTGTCTGTTCTCACTTGGTAATGTTGTATAGATTTCATGTTTGACTGTTTGTGTTCGTCCAGGCCTCTGCTCAGCTGCGTGCTCATGATTCCTAAGCCTTCCATGTTTCCCTCCCTTCTCAGTGTTGTATAGGCAGTGGTGAAAGTGAGTGAGTGCTCATAGTGGTGAGGGTATGGTTAGTGCAGGCATTAGTGAGGGTGTAGTTAGTGTAGGCAGTGATGACGGTGGGGTGAGAGAGAGAAGTGGTGATAAGATGAGTGCAGGATATGGTTTCATGGTTTGCTCTTCCATGAGCCTCATTCCTGTCAAAAAAGACATGGTTTAATGAGGAGGATAGCTGGAGGACAATATTGGAGGGCTACACGATGTCTCGGTGGTAGAGGAAGTGAAAAAATCATCGGAGGTTTAGCAATCTGGCTTAATGACAATAACGTATTGACAGAAAAAGGTGACATTAAGGAAGGAATTAATGTGCAGGCTTCTGTGTGGATGGAGATTAGGGATGGTAGGAAATAGTAAGGTACTCATGAGATAGCCAACCAGTGCCATCTGCCACGTAGACACATTGTCTTCCATCTCACTTATCACAACCAGGAGGCATCACCATTATCTTTAGTGGTCGTGAGTTGTATGAAGATGATTAATTAAGTTGTCTCACCTGGACGAACGTCACGATGACTCATGACTGCAGCACCCAGAGAGGCCTGTTGCAGTGCACAGATATCAAGGTCAAATGCTGTCACAGACTAGCTGAAAAGCAAAGCTACCGACTCGTTTCGCCCTTTTTGGGGCACGTCGGAGCAACCCGTCACTGGACTATGAAGCCTTACAGCTTTATACTGGTTAATTATGCACCCCTAACTCTGATTGGTGAGGATGCCAGATGGAGTCCCATTGCAGCTATTGCTACACAATCTGGGACCACACATCTCCCACAACTCCATACATATACATATAGTCCTTGGGCCCATCTGTCAACATTAGTTGTTGGATGTTAAAGATCCCATGGAGTACTTCACAAAGAGGAGGCGAGCCATCGCTGGCACCCTGGCCAAACTCTAAATTCCTGCCCAAACTACTGCTGGGAGAGGGATGGCAACACCATGACTCCAGGCCTAGAAACTGCTTCGGCAGGACCAACATTCTGTATCACGGAGATCGGATCGGATCAGAATATATTTCATCTCTCCCTCACTCTCTCTCTCTCAGGTCAAACGTGAGGGGCAAAGCTAACATTACAAAAGAAATTCCCGACTTAGGAACAACTTGGGACATTCAGGCTGTTGGAATCTCTCTTGGTAAAGGTAAGCATTTCCATTCCAAAGACCTTTATCATTTCAATGTCGTCGCTTCGAGCTCTAATCTTGCCTGAAAACCAAAGTCCTACGCTAACGTCAAATTTGTCTTGTTCAGAGGTGGCTGTTTAATTTACTTTCTGAAAATGTTTTTCCTATGAAATACAGGTGTGGATTACAACATGGGTCGTGAAAGAGTGATGAAACTCATGTGAATGTGAATGCCTCTGCAGGACTTTGTGTGGGGCCTTCGCTGGAGCTGACGGTTTTGAAGCAGTTCTTCCTCAAGGTGCACACACCGTATACAATGAAGCAATATGAACAAGTGGAGCTTAGAGTTGTGATCTACAACTACATGCACCAAGATGTGAAGGTGAACCCAATATTATGTACAACCATGGATACCTGAGAACATCATGCCTGGGATTCACATTTTTACTCCAGCTTTGCATGTTCTATATTTGCATCGCTGAGCAAATGCAGTTTCTTTCCACTGTTTGTGTTTTCTTTTAAAATAATAATAGGTGTTGCTTTGGTTTTGCTAACAGCTTGGTTTTGGTACTTCTGTGATTTCCTATTATATAATCTATACAGTAGTTCAAATGTCGGAAAAGCTTACAAAGTGGCTCAGCATTAGAATGCATCAATTTTTATCTACCCTCAGCTTGCATCAAAAATAATAATAGGAACACGTAGTGGTTTTGGTACTTTGTATTTCTATTATAATCTATACAGTAGTTCAATGTCGGAAAAGCTTACAAAGTGGCTCAGCAATTTAGAATGCATCAATTTTTATCTACCCTCAGCTTGCATCCAAATCTGATGAATCACAAGGATTTTGGTGTCAGTAGGAATACTCTTGTTCTTCTCATTGATCTGTCTCTCGAACCAGATCATACGTCTCCCACAACTCCAACTTTTTCTCCATCTCCCCACACGCTGCTATGCCACTACACAAGCTTTAATATGAAACCATGCGGGGTGAGCACTGCCAACACAACCAAATGAAAGGGTCCTATCTGGCCAAAAGGGTGTAGTTCTCTTTGTCGAGCATCTTCTAGCCCTTCCCATATCATCACATGGGTGTCTCCACTTCCCCCAACATCTTTATGACCATTTCCTTAACAAGATTCCCAGGAATGGGGCATCGATGCCTCCATCCATCCATCGGGACCATACTCTACAGAGCGTCGGTGCTGCCGAAGTAGTCTCCTGGGCTATTGGGCACAATCCTGGACATGTCGCCACTCCAACACAGGATACGAGAATAGCTCAGTCATCCCAGCAAGCTGGTACTCATTTTGCTGACCTCTGAAGGATAACTAGCTGAGTCAACCACACCTGCTATTAATTCAACAGCCAAGCAGGATTTGAACTCAGGACCCTAGGATCCCAAGACCGTCATCCCTAACTATTAAGCCAACACCAGGCATACAGAGAACTATCTGATCATTTTAACGATGGCACTGTAGTATATTTATTTGCTAGATTCTGACTTTCAGCCAGTCAATAACATTTCAAATTCATTGTACAATTCCAATGCATTGATTGGAGTCTGCTAGCTGCTGTGGGAAGCAAAGAAAGCTGACATCTTGGGCGATGACCCTTCGACCAAATTCATCCATCCATTGGCCTTTCAGGGTCTGCGTCTACCAAAACACTTATAGTTTGAATGCTTTATCCACAGCAGGCAGCATTATGCAAGGTAAACAATATTCTGTCAAGGTTATATCTTGTATGATAATAATATCTATTTGCAAAAATTAAGGTTCCCCGATTAACTATTCCTGGAATTAAAAAAGACAAACACGCAAATTTTTGAACAGAACACACAGACAGAAAATGCTGTAAAAGGTGTTGATACCACTGCTTAAGTAAATCATTTAAAACGAAATTGTAAAGACACAAAACGCAAGCATCAAAATCAATGTTAAACAATCAAGATAGCATAGAAGGAGAAACAGGGCAGGAGACATAGAAATTCCCAGCAACAAGGACACAGGACGAAAGGCTTGTCGGCAAATTGTAGTATTAATGTACTCGGCAACTTCCCACGACGGCATCTAGAATAACAGTCTGACATTTAATGTTCGATCTTAACATTTACCCATTATGGAGACACAGGATCAATTTGAGGTGTGCACCTGCCTTTGAGCTGTCTCGCCTCAGTTTGAATCTCGATGCAGCTAGAAACTGGATGTGAAACATTACGCTGAAAAACCAATTTCTGGATTTCATTATGAGACATATTTTGCAGCACTCACTGTTTTTAAGGCTTGTTGTAAGCATAACATCAGTCGCTGACTATGCTATTACCCCTCTAATTCCAGGGAGAGATTGAGGTGACAGCCAAAGATGGCATTTGCACTTATGTGGAACCAAAATCTCGTTTCTCAGGTGAGCAATATTGCAGCAAAGCTCTAGTAACAAAGATGCTGGTGAGTTGGGCTGTCTTTGAGGTTACCGTTTGAAAACCACTTTTGTGTAACCTCATGTTACGTATAGTTTACTCTATCTCACAATGACAGTTTGCCCTATTTTAATCTATCATCCCAAGTTGTAACAAGCTCCAATACACATTTTTACATTATATCATTTATTGCTTGCTATAGGAATTTTGAAAATAATTTGGAAGAAATGTTTTATCCCACTCTTCCATCCCCCAAACACTACACCACCTTCCCCAAGATTACTCGTTTTTGATTGTGGAGTGACAAAACACCATTTTTTTAAAATTTACTCATAATTAGTTTTTTTTAATGGGGTCTAAGGCTTATGAGGGAGCTTGTACTTTTATTACATGTCAGACAAAGTGGACATTCAAACACCTAAATGCCCATATACATGAATCACAAGATTTTGGTATCTGGGTTGGCTCAACTCGCTGTACTTCTGTATTTCAGTGTGGTCACTGCAGTTTTCAATGCTGCCCCCATTGTAAAGCAATGGAAAACCACCCAGTGTATGTTGCTTTGGCACCATTATCCTCCTCAAGGGATGATACTAAGACCTGTTGTGGGGAAGATAACTCATAATGGTGGTGACAAGGATAGTGGAAAGAGTAACAGAGAAATGGCCATTTGAAGTTGCTTCACTTTCCTTATTTCTACGTCAGAAAAACCCACATGTTCTTCTTCTTCATTGCGATCTATTCCTCACCTTGCTTCACTTTCCATATTTCTCTGTCAGAAACAACCCACTTCTTCTTCTTCTTCTTCTTCTTCTTCTACATCATGATGTATTCCTCTTCTCCTGCATCTTCTTCAAAAGGCTTATTTCCCAAACCTGTCTCACTCCTAAACGTTTTGTCCATCAACCCTCCTCACATACCTACAGCACCACTTTCCTCCATGCCTTCAACAATCATTCTTACTTCCCCTCCCATGATGTCTGTCTCTGTATATCCAGATTGGGAATCTTGAGAAGTCCAATTTGCAGACATTGTCTGCAAATAACAATCAATTCCCCTTCACATTCAATAGAGGTATCAAACCCTTCCAAGTCATTATTCCCCTCCCCTCACATCTCCTACATGCCCACAACCTTCCAACCCCACCACTTCTATGTGTCCCCCTCTCAGCTCTCCTCTTGTTATTGCCTTCGCCGCCTCAGTTCCCCCTCGTCACACACCCTCTCAGGTTTCCCCTCATCCCACCCCTATCAGGTTGGTCCCTCATCTTGCCCCCCTCTCAGGTTTGCCCTCCTACTGCCCTCACAGCTTCTCCATCGTCTCGCACCTCTCAGTTCCTGTAAGCCTGGTGTTGGCTTAGTGGTTAGGGTGGTGGCTTGGGATCCTAGGGTCCTGAGTTCAATCCCCGTTGGTCGCTGAATTAAAATACACCAGGAGGTTGACTCAGCTGTCATCCTTCCGAGGTCGGCAAAATGAGCACAAGTGTACTGGTAAGGGGGACACTGCAAGCGGCATAGCACGTCCCAACCAATGATGCAACCAGCAGTCACAAGCTGCACTCGATAGAGAGAGAGAGCTTCCCTCATCATGCCACTCTCAGCATCTCGCCCCGCATCCCCCTAACTTCCTCATCCTGCACCCTCTAGCTTCCACCCTCCTCACCCCACACACTTCTCTCTACCCTCCGGCTGCTGTCCCCTCTTTTACCTCACCACGCTTCTCCTCCGCCCCCCCCCCACTGCCACCCTTCTACCTCCTTTCCATATTCCTGCACCCTGCCGAGATCACCTCATCACATGTCCCGAACTGTGTGGACCTCAAACATCTGAGGCCTGAGGTCCACCTATGTGTCCTTCTCTACCCCTTTTCCCCAGATCCCCCTTTTTATCCAAGTCTCCCTTTCTTCTGTTCCTCAACCCTGCTGTTGGTGTGCTTCCCACCTCTCTTTCTACTGTTCCCTTTGTTCTGTTACGTCCTGATTAATTCTATGTTCTAGATCCTCCACAAGCCTCGACTTTGTTTACTAAAAATATTGCAGGGTCACTGTATCAGCAGAATGTCTGTGCCAAAGAAATGATGCAACCATTGGGATTAATTAATAAAAGGATCCTGATGTAACATGCATTGGCTAAAGATGAATGCGGAATAAATACTACACTTCAATTACTCATCGAAATGCCAAAACGGGCAAGATACGAGGGGCAAGTCAAAAGTAACCTACAGAGTTGGTGCAAAGCCACCCAATGCTCGACTGTTTAACTTTATCGTTTTAAAAGACAGAGTCGAATAATTAATTTTTATAATTCTGCTAAATATTTTTTGAGGGGGGGAGGCCGGGGGGGTTGGAAATACTAAACATGTAGAATCGGCAAAAAAAACAAAAAATTTCTCTACAAATTTTTTTTTTGTGGGGGGGGCAAGTCATTAAATCTAATGGGATGATCCTCTGGACATACCTAACCCCACCAAGTTTCGTCGAAATCCTAATACTTAATACTGTACGCAAATGCCAAAAAAAAAATTTGAAATTGTTGAAAAAAAGTTGTCAAATACTTTTTTTTTCTCTAATCATTTTTTTTTTGGGGGGGGGGGGGGGGTTGGAATCTACTTAAACATGTAGAATGCAAAAAAAAAAAATTTTCATCTAAAATTTTTGGTGGGGGGGGGGGGGGGGGGCAGGGGGGGGACCAAGTCCAAAATAGAATGGAGCATGACTTGACATAAGCTAACCCCACAAAGTTCTTGTCGAATGGTCAGGAGTTTTACCGTAATAACAAAAATGTAAATTCTTCATACGCTCACGTGCTGAGCTCACGCTCACGCCGGGGTATCGCATAGCTCTCTGTCTTCGAAAGGCGAGCTAACAAAATGGAATATAAAATTGAGAATGATGATGTGTGTAGTTGTAACAAATTTATATCTATGGGTAAGAGATCATGGTTTGTGCCTGTTTTCAAATCTGGCAACATTGAGGTATGACTCATAGAGCAGTTCCAAGATGGGTCCTTAGAACATGCATCAGGGAGGAGCATAGTTTCTCATCCGTTTTCGGCAAGTGAGGGTGTGAATGCCAGTGAAACATGCTTGAAATGAAACAATATGTGACGCCATGTTTATCGCTAGGGGCCTGTCACACACTTGACGTTTAAGCCAGCGATATGGCAACGTATCACATATATGTATAACGGGCCGCTGGCGTACACGTGAACTATTGATGTTTTTTTTTCAGTTTTGGGGCGTATTCATAGAACGAGTTGGACATTTATGCATACTTTAGTAACGTAGCACGAACGTTTCGATTAACTTGAAGATAATTATACCAACAGAATGCTTAGCGTGTGTCGGCGTTCAGCCTATCATGCAACAAGTCTAACTTATCATGAGGCACGGCAGAGTATGGCGGGCTGACTGATCACGTGACGTACCTATTAAAAGCTGCGCTCCGACCGATCAAATGATAACGCACTAGATACATCGAAGTGTACAACATCACGTCAGGGCCGAGAAACTTCGAAAATGCTGCAAAAAAGTCTCTGGCCGTGGACGCGGAACAAGGAGGATCATCATCCCCAACCCCCATCAGCTGCTCACCTACTACTACTATCACTACTCCTATAACTACTACTGACACGCCTCACCTCTACTACTACTATCGATATACTGACATGGACTCTCTTCACATGGAGTCTGAAACACTGACGGTTCTGTCCTGTGTGAACTCATTTTTATATACCAATCTCCCTAAACGTGCATAGCCATTATCAGTATCTGTAAGTTAGAACACGTTCAGTAAGTTCTGTGGTCGTCTGGAAGACGCAAAATACGTCTACATACGTCAATATGCGTTGAGAATATGTTACAATAGTTCAAAGCAGTTACTCGTAGGTTAGAAATTAGTTTTGGGTACGCTAAACATTACGCTCCGTTTTCGACTTATGAGTAACTTACAAGTAACGTTGTGAGACTGTGTACGATCTGCAATAACGTGCCTAAACTTAATGGCACGAGCGGAATCGTGTGAGTCATACGCTGAGCAGGTCGAAAATTTTGAGCATGCTTAAAATTTGTCGCACGACTCGACGAGCTCGGCGTACTACGACGTATGCCAGCATGGCTTCAAGCGTGCTCTAATGTTACAATAATACCCATAAAGTATCGACGTGTGCCAGCGTATTCGCCATTTTTTCATTACGTGGCATACGATGGCTACACACATCAGAGTGTGACAGGGCCTCTAAAGC
Organism: Eptatretus atami; assembly: GCA_035128595.1. NCBI lineage: Eukaryota > Metazoa > Chordata > Myxini > Myxiniformes > Myxinidae > Eptatretus > Eptatretus atami. The sequence goes on from CM068961.1 coordinate 38,135,041, forward strand.
AGGTGTATGACCGCAACAGGAAGTTTAAAAGTGGAGTGTCCAGTGTGGCAGACGTCTCGTTGGGCCGCTCACCAGGTCAACTCAGAATGGTTGCAGGAGTTGAGTGAGTGGCTAAGGAAAAACGCCAAATTATGCTGGACTGACGTGGTCTCCAATTGACACATTAGCAAGTGGTAGCACACTTTCATTCACAAACGCGCTGGGTTCTGCAAGTGTGCAAGGTGGTGCGCTCAAGCATCGACCAGCAATGAAAAGAATCCATTTTAACTTCAACTGTGCAGTTGTACATCACTGTAGCAGCGATAAAACATGCTTCACATATTGCATTTTTATTCGCGATGAGATTTCTGAGGATAACCTCGACTTCAACTAAATGGATGGACAGAATGTGTCCTCCGTGGTGATGTTTTAAGGGAGCCGCCATCTTATGGAATGCTCAAGCTGACAATCATACGCTCATATTGCCCAGATCTAAAACAGGACAAAGTGCACTCTTACATAGATACCAACACATAGTTATTCAACTACCACTTAATTCTCGAATTTATATTCGCCATTTTAAAGTGATTTAATGAGCCCTTGGTCAATACTACTTGGTAATTGTAATCAACG
>CM068961.1:38136858-38147612 GCA_035128595.1 Eptatretus atami
CTACAACTTATGGCCAGCGTATGCGGAACGTGTGAGTCATACGCCGAGCACGTCGAAAAATTTTGAGCATTCTTAAAATTTGTCGACGAGCTCGGCGTACTACGACGTATGCCAGCATGCTTCAGCGTGCTACAAAACTTACCATAACGTATTCCACGTGTGCCGAGTATTCGCCAAATTTTTCATACGTCGGCATACGCTGGCTAAAACATCAAGGTGTGACAGGGCCTTAAAGCGGTGTATGACGGAACAGGAAGTTTAAAAGTGGAGTCCAGTGTGGCAGACGCTGCTCGCTTGGGCCCGCCTCACACAGGCGATACACCAGAAATGGTTGCAGGAGTTGAGTGCGTGCTAAGGAAAAACCGTCACATTATGCTGGATGACGTGGTCTCCAAATTGAACATTAGCCGTGGTTCAGCACACCTTATCATTCACAACGCGCTGGGGTTCTGCAAAGTGTCTGCAAGGTGGCTGCCAAGCCAACTCGCACCCAAACTGAAAGAACTCCACTTTTAAACTTCCTGTCCCAGTTGTACACCTGCTGCAGCGATAAACATGCTTCACCATATTGCATTTTTATTCGGCGATGGATTTCACTGGGATTCACACCCTCACTTCCAAATAAATGGATGACAGAATGTTGGTCCTCCGTGGTGCATGTTTCTAAGGGAGCCGCCATCTTGGAACTGCTCAACTGACATCATACGCTCAATATTGCCAGATCTAAAACAGGAAAAACGTGACTCTTACCCATAGATAAAACATAAGTCATATTCAACTACACACATTACATTCTCGAATTTATATCGCCATTTTAAAGTGACTTAATGACTGCCCCTTGGTCAAACTACCTGGTCAATTTGTAATCAACGTGCAATAGTGTCAAGCAATGATGACTTGTTTATTGTGAAAGGACCCAAACACTCACCATCGCATTCACTTTAACCCTAAACCTCACAGATCTTAATGCATTGCTGCAAATGTTTTATTTTTTGTATGCAGTGGAGAAAAACTCTGCCGCTTCATTCTCTTTCATGGTTGTGCCTTTGTCAACGGGTGTGTCTTCTGTCTCTGTCCTGGCTCGAGTGTTTGGCTCTGATGTGCAAGACACTGTGGAGAAGGAGTTGAAAGTAAAGGTATGAATCATTCATGAGTTTTCTTCTTTACATTTAACATTTTCACGCAGGATGCATGTACATGTGTACTCATCTTAGGCTGGGTAATCGTGAGTCTGCTGTGCAATTTTTGTGCCACGAGCCATCCTTCAGCACTCAGTAAAACACAGTTATTGTCACAATATAATTGTTCCATACCACGAATGCAACACCAGTTTTTCTAAATCAAATATTATGCAATCTCAGCTGTTCTAACCAAGTGAATTGTTGTCAAAGAAAGTCCCAACCGAACACGATCTCTGGGATCGTGTCAAAATCTCAGCTTAACCTTGACCTCTCCACATACCTGGTGCTCTTCATTCTTAATGTTCTTGTTGTGGAATTTCCTGGAAATCAGCCAGTGGGAACATTGCTGAGACTCGCATAATAATATACAATGCCTATTTTCACCTTTTGTATGTATGTATGTATAATATATATATATATATATTATATATATATATATATAATATAATATATAATATATATATATATATATATATCCGAAACCAGGTTCAACAATATTAAAAGTTTTTTTCACCATTGAGTGATCGGGCTAATAATAATTGTATATGTATATATACGTACATATATATGATATGTATGATATATGATATATGTCTATACATACATATTTATATATATATATATTGTTGCGAATTCGCGCCCGCCGGCGTGCGGAACGGCCACGTAACTCGAATCGCGGCACGTCGCCCACCGGACGGACAATTCAGTCGTGACCCTCTCGGAACAACGCCGGGAGCTAGTCACGGGTGGGGTTTAACCTCACCACGATCGTGCCAATTGCCACCCGCGCAGGATAGGGTTGCTTGCCAAATTCGATCTACCTAAGTACCTGCGCGAATGGTCGACCGGGCGATCGTACCAGGCCACAGGCCGACTCCGGACACGAACCGCTTAAGCGGTCCGTTCGTGCTACATGATAACCGAGCGGTGTTATCGTCGGCCTCGACGGTTCCGATTAATTACGGGCGTATTAAGCCACTACGAACCCCTTACATGAAGCAGGATGGAGATTCAAATGGAGAAAAGACGAAGCGAAACGGGAAAACAGTTCACACAATGCACATTTATTTCACACACACAGACAAGCACGTATATACAGCCATACAGTCAAAATGCACATAAAGCAACCAAAAGATAAAAGCAACAACGACGCAGAGTTAATACCGACTACGCGCACACGGCAACACTTAAACAATACTACTTGAGCCATTCTGGCACCACCCACAGACATTTGCACAAAAACCCCAAAGAAAAGAAAGAAAGAAGTCGCGACTTCCCTTTTATGGCTGGTGAGTCCCTCTCCCGCGACCGTCAGCGTGGTCGCGCCTGGCCCGACCTCTCTCGCGCCGGCGAACCCTCTCCGGCACTCCCGTCCGGACGCACAGGTCCACCTCGCAACGGGCGCTGCCGCGTCTCCGTCCGTGCCTTCATGAACAGGGCCGCTCGCCAAGGCGCGGGCACAGGACCTCTTCCTGAAGACCAACTCTCACACAAAACCAACCGAACCACCAGCCAAGACGAAGAGGAAGAAAAAGCGCTGGCGCGCCCGCCCGTGTCCGTCTTTTATCGCGCGGGGCTCCGCCCTTCGCCCCGCCCAGTTCTCGCTCACCCTTCCTTCGAGAGGGTTCCCGAAAAGGGCGTTCCCTCACGCTTTCCCTCCACCCGCCCGTCCGGGGGCCGAGGGAGTCAGTTTTGGCTCGGGCCGAGAGAATTATTCCCCCAAAAAGAGGCCCCCACCTTTTCTCACTTTGACCCCGGCTCGGATCGCACCTCCCCCACACCAAAGCGGGGGAAGTCAAACGGAAGAAACAGGCGGGGAAACCTGCGCATCCTCGCAGTTCCCTCCTTGGCACCTTTGTTTGCCGTTCGGAAGCGGACGTAGTGGCGAAGATGTAGTAGCGTAGATGGTGGAGGTGGCGTGGTTGCAGTGTGGTTGGCGCTGTGATGGGGATGGCGTGGTTGTTGAAATGTTGTGTGTTTGAAATAAAAGATAGAAAAAGAAAAACGACTAACTCAAAGCGTCGCAGCCGGATGGATCAATAAATTCCTCTATACAACGGGTTTGGGCTAACTACACATGTACTATGAAGATATCTCACCTAAGGGCCCTTTATGGTGTAATGCAAATTTCCACAGCCGTAACAATATGTTATATGATGTATGTATATATATTATATATATATATATATATATATATATATATATATATATATTATATATATATAATATATATATATATCACACACACACATAATATACATGCATATATATAATAATTTTTAGCCCGATCATTCAATGGTGAAAAAAATTTTAATATTGTTGGACCCGGTTTCGGATCTTCCCAAAATGTATCAACTTCCTCCTTGCCACATACCCAACCGGTCCACCAAATTTCGTCTGAATCTGTCCACAACTTTTTTGCGATATCTTGCTCACAGACAAACAGATAGAGAAACAGACAAACGGGTGAAAACATAACCTCTGCCCACCTTCGGTGGTGGAGGTAACAATTGGTTTAGAAATAAAATTTGAGGCTTTAAAGCATTTTTAATGCTGGAGAACAAGCAGGTGATTATCAGGAGCATGCTTGGTCTGTCCCATTAACTCCACCACTCGCCACTCCACAAACAACCTCCACACCCATCAATGGTGGATGTAATCTTGTTTAAATTTATTTTATATTTAGAAATTCATTTCATTTTAAAATGTTATTTCATTTCGGAATATACTGTACGTGTAGAACATTTCAACTTTTCAAGTTTTTTACTGTTGAGAAATGTTCAAGAGAACCTAACTCCAGTATATATGGTACATTAATTCTTATGGGAAATTGTGATTCACTTCACATTGTTTTGCTTAAAGTCACATTTTTGTAGAATGCAAGTACGATGTTAAGCGAGTACAAAATGTACTTAGTTTCCTTTTACTTTCTACGCCATCTATTTTTTGACATGGCTTTTTATCTTCATTATGACTTGTATGAAATTACTAACATGTTTTTGTTCGGTTTGTAAATATTTCAGCCTGAAGGAAATTATAAAGAAATGCCTCGCAGTTGGTCTGTTCAACCAAGGCGTCATGGTATGATGTCCTTTTTCATAATTATTGCCATTGTCAATATTATCCTTACTTTCTATGCATTCTCTTCGTATATTATACATTTTATGACCTTGTTTTAATTATTCTCTGCTTCGCAGGTGGAGAGCAAGTGATCATCATTGAAAATGAGACACCAGAAAATGTTGTTCCTGGAACTGAAATGTCAGCCTTCCTGATTGTTCAAGGTTAGATTTCCTGGATATTCGAGAAGTTCAGGTGATATTTGTTGTGGCAGTGTCGGTAAGGTGATACGGTATCTCTGAAGAACATTACCTTGACAAGATGCCCTGAAGGCATTCCGAGTTGTAGATACCATGGTGGGATCAGACAAGATATATACTCAAAAAGGTTCAAAGTTAAGGTGGCCGTGTCTGATGAAGTCAAACGGACAATATGATAAAAGCAATCTTCAAAATATAGAGTTATTTCAAGGATATGCGATTTCAACTCGATAAATGCGCCAAATGCATATAGAAGGTAAAAAACAGACAACATTGTAATCGACTGAAGAACAACAATACAGAATGAGAAATGAAGCATCAAACAAATACCTCTGTGTAGAAGATGGCCAACAATCTGTCACAGACAAATGCCAAGGAATACCTACGTAGAACATGGTTGATCCAGAAAAAATATCTCGGGCCCCAAAAACAAAATAAACTAGAAGGGCACTCGGTAGAGCACATACCTCCTTCACATAATGCCTGATCCACGAGAACATATCAGACCCAATACATTTTTGAAATATCATGCTCTCCAGTACTATATCGATTTTGGCCCTATCTCTCAATGGTGAAGAATCACTTTTAAAATATAAATTAAATAATTATCATATCCAGATCCGGATTCGAATCAATTCTTCCTTCTCACACACCCGTATCCACCAAGTTTCACCGAATCCGTCCAGAACTTTTTGAGATATCATGCTATATACCATTTTTGGCCCTATCTCACAACAATGAAGAATCGCTGAAAAAATTTCTAGTAGTCTGATCCGGATCCGGATCTTCACCAAAATTTAATCAGTTCGTCCTTTCCACACACCCAACCTGCCCACCAAGTTTCGTCTGAATCCATCCACAACTCTGAGATATCCTGCACACAAACAAACAAACAAACGAACAGACAGACAGGGGTGAAAACGTAAACTCCTTCACCTTCGATGGTGGAGGTAAAAATATGAAAAACAGGAATTAGTACCAGTGTTCCTAATATATTTAGAGGTTTTGTATTTTGAGGTGGAAAATGCCCTCAACCTTGTCCAACCAATCAATAGACTAAATCATCTTCTTCCAAAAACAAAACCTGGAAATAATGAACGAATCCCTCTCAATTTGGTGCAGCATTGCAACAGTCTTGCAGTTAAAATAATTATCCAGGGAAACTTTAAAAAAAAAAAAAGCTACAGGACACAGAAACTACTTCCATCTTCTCTCAACCACCTCTGTTTTCATTCAAACCAGACATAACTTTGTGAAAGTTCTGGTTAAAGGCGCACTATCTTCTAATTTACCACCAGAAACATCAAAATGCCAGTGCAATCATTGCAATACTGTGACTTCATCAACACCACGACATCAATATCAGAACCAAAGCAATATACTGCATCAATATCCAGGATAATTTTACCTGTATCACCTGTCATGTAATATATGGTACTGTTTCATGCTTACTTTGCAATAAGCTTTACATCGGTAAAACCAAACAGCGGCTTGGAGGCGGTTTTAACGAACACCTCTACGATGTCAGAACCAACAATGATGATGTTCGTAAACCAGTTTCTCATCACTTTAACCGGGCAGGACACGCTATTCATAATATGTCTGGTTGTGGTTAGGAAGCTTTTCCCCATGGAAGCAATGACTCCTGGAAACTCAAAGAACAGTATTTCATCCATGAATTTGGAACATCAGTACCAAACGGCTTGAATGAAAAAGTTTCCTTCTGCAAGTCACTGTGCCCATTCAGGCTCATCCTTCACCCCTGCCATTCCCACCTCTCCCCTCCATCACAGAGAATGGCTACATTTGGGGGGGGGGGATCCAAACATTAATTGAGGTAAGAATAATATGGAGCGTGTGGTTGGAGTAGGTTAGAATTACTTTTGTATGGTATTGGGGATCTGGCAGGTGTAAATTGTATGTGATATGTGTACTGAGGGGCTAGTGATTGTCAACAATAGAGCAGAATAGGGAATAGTTGTGCTGTGTAAAGCCCTCTTGTATAGGTAAGGTCAGGTGGAGGACTTGGGCACAAAGGCACCCAGACAGCTCTCCGCACATTTAAACAGACATTATCATGGGCTGTTTGGCTGGCAGAGTGCAAGCCATAATGATAAAGTGAGTTGTAGAGCCTTGGAGAGGGGCAGATCATTTTTGCGAGGGGCCGTCCCACAGGGCGAGGTTGCCCAGAAGATGGCACCACTCACAAACACCAATGGCCAATGATGGCACCAACCGCATGCTGGTAAGGCGGTTGGTGTGGGGAGCAAAGGCCCAATCCGAGCATGTGCGGCAAATATGAACTTTCAGTTTAAGAGAGAAAACATCTCTTTCTCTGCTTGGCCATCTCCCCATTGCCATTCTCTTGCCCAAAGCTGCACATTGTCCTGCGCCACGCTCATCATCATCTAGTCCCGAAACTCATCCTGCATCCGCGACCAGCTCATGCCCACCTCGCCTATGTTTCCTTCATGCTTTGAGTCTGGTATTTTGGTACCTTAGCGGTGTATAGTTTTTCTTGTGCAATAGGTTTGTGTCTCACCCTCCCTATTTGTCTCTCATTGTGCACCATATCTTTCCGGATATTATTGTCTTGTCCATCCCCACGTCTGTATCATTTTCATAGTAAACTATACTTTGCTAAGGAATGTCTTTCCTCCTTTTTTTGTTCCTGCACATGAACTGCCACCAGTTTTAGCTTGCATTTGGGCAATTGTTGGGGGAGGTATTACAATTGATTGAATGCAGGAACTTTAAACACTGTTTCAGCCACTTGCGGGGGTTGTAAAGCCCCCGGCTCAGAACTCCTGCATCAGCATGGCATCCGACATGGCATTTCTCTCAATCCAAATTATTTTTGTTCAACACGATGTTGGTTGAATGATTGTTTCCTTTGTCAAATGTAGCTCCAATGACTTCTTTTGAACATTTCAGGATCTCACTCCTCCTATCTGTTTCATTTTACAATATTTTCCTCATTGTTTGCACATGACTGTATGTGCAACAACAATAATAACAGCTGTAACAATGATAAGGTGTCAAATGAATGTGTGTGTAATGGTGTGTGAGTGCATTGATGCATTTTATGCCTGCAGGAAATCTTGTTGCAGAGACAATTCGAAATACACTTGAAAAAAACTTTCCAAGACACCTTCAAATGCCGAGGTTCGTGCTTTCAATAAGCGTTGGATTGTTCATATTCTTATCTGAACTCTTGGCTCACGATTCAGGGAATCCAAGTTCAAATCTTCTTCCTTGTCTATTAATGCCCTTGTAAACATATCCTGATGTTTATTAATGTCTTGTTCTTCAATATGCTGTATGTTGAAGCTTCAATAGGAGTCTTCAATCAATGAAACAAAAATCATTGGTCTTCATCATATCACAAGGGAGGAGCAGGGCTTGAACATGATGCAACTTGTAATGTAATTGTATCCTGGCCAAATTCAAAAAAATCCTTCCTTAACCTGCATGGTGCAATCAGTAACACCGCTTGGACATTAACCTTGAACAGCCTTTATCAACCATCTAAAAAAGACATTTATCATGGCTTGTCCCTTTTTCAAATAAGCCTAACCTCTTAAACTGCCCCACCTGCCTTCCCACCACCCCCCCCCCACGGCCCACCGAACTAATCCCTCCTCCTTCAGGGTTTCCAGTTTTCCCTCCTTGGAGTCTTCTTCTATATCCATGTTGTCCACCACAAGCATCCTCTCCTACCCTTCATTCCTCCCTCCACCTATTGTTTGTTGGCCCCCTCTAACTTGGCTTTCAACTCTGCTGTTGGTGTTTCCCCCTCTCTCTGATGTTCCTTTTCCGTGCGTTTCTACTGTTCCTTGTGCATCCTGTTACAACCTGATCCATTCTGTGTGCTAGCACTTCTACGAGCCTAGACTGTGTATACAAAAGAAAAAAAAGCCCAAAAAGCCAACTTTGGACATGCAGCAATAGTTTCCTACGTCGGAGTGGCGATTGTCCAGGATTGTACCCAATAGCCAAGAAAACTGCTTCGGCAGCACCAACGCATTGCATAACTTTTGGTAAAAATTATACAGGAAGTTGGGCTGAGCAGACTTTAAATTAAGTGCCCTTGAAAACGATTATAACTTTATTACTAGCTTAAGATATGCAATGGTGTTTTATGATAATTCTGTTATCTAATCTGAAATGCTTACAGAACTCCATTTAGTAATCCTGATACTTCCACACTAAATGTCTTTTGCACCATGCTTTCGTACAAAAATGACAAAATTAAGTTTGCCACAAAAGTCTTCCAATAAATTCCAATTGAATTTGAATTTACGATCGTAAATCGCTTTGAAATTGATGAATAAACATGAGAATGGTGCAATTCAAGGAGGTTTTATTTTTAGCTCACTTGGAACGTAGTTCCGGGAAGCTTATGGGATGGCGCGTCGTCCGTCTGTCCGTCCGTCCACAAATATTTTCAACTTCTTCTCTGAAACTACACACACGATTTCGATGAAACTTTACCACAACGTTCATCACCGTGTATGCACTAAAGTTTATTCATGGCATGAAAAAAAATGGGGCCCTAAGGAGGTCTATGGGGGTTGCCCCCCAAAATAGGTATTTGCTTTATTCTTAGAAACTACACATGCAATTCTGATGAAACTTGACCACAACCTTCATCACCCGTGACGTACCAAAGTTTGGTCACGGAATTTAAAAAAAATCGGGGTCTGAGGGGGTCTATTTTTTGAATGAAATTTTGTTTACATAATGCATGAAACCATTTACAAGTCCAAAGGAAAACACAATTGTGATTCATTCATTGTTTGACAATTGCAGGGGTTGTGGAGAGCAGAACATGATGAACATGTCTATGACTGTCATGGTCGCAAGGTATCTGACCCCAAATGATCATTGGAGTCTAGTAGCTGATTATTACGCTGAGGATCGTGCTCGTGAAATCATCAGTTCAGGTATGAAAACTTGGTGAAGAGTTGTCTTCTCTTTTTTTAAGGTATTTGAAAAGGATCTATAATGAATGTGGTTATCTGACAACTTGTTATTAAGCTTTCTAGATTGGGTTTGCTTCCCAACCCAAGTATAAAATCTGACTGGTACTTCACAGGCAGAGCTTTGCATCAATGAGTGCATAATCCATCAAGTATGACATTTAGCTGTGGATCTGTCTGCTAGCATTTAATGCTGCTGGACATTAAATATCCAAAGGTGTCTTTATACAATGAGTAGGTGAGCTATCACCCAAACTCTGACCAACTTCCAAGTTCTTGCACTGACAGGATGTACAAACTGCAACCCTTGACTTGCGGTTCTCACATCATACCACCGACCATGGACTAATTAACTGGTGTGACATGACTGATGTTTTTCTTTATACCAAAAAATGTTTTGTTCTCCCCCCCCCCCACCCCCTAAGTAATTGGTCATTTTAATTTTGTTGCATCATATTTTGCATTTTGGCTGACAATTGATGCACTCTCATTGCAGGGTTCACCTCACAGCTCCATTACCGAAAATCAGATTATTCGTACGGGGCTTGGATGAACCAACATAGCAGCACATGGTAAGCATAATGCTCCAACAGAATATCGCTCTGTTGTAGCATATTGAAAAAATATTTTGCTGCAGTATAATAATCAAAATGGCTATTAGGGAAACTTGAGGCACATTGTAAAGAAGTATTCCAAGGAAGTTTCTGAAAACACAATACAAACACTGTTCCATGATATTAGAAGTTTAATTTTTATACATCGTTAAAAACGTGTGCCACTAGAACAGCACTCAGAAGAGCGGATACCTCGTCCATGCTGATTTGTTTAGGTTTTGTGTCCCACTGATAGGCCGGATCTGCGTCCGGACCTGAACCATAACGTAATCGGCTTGTTTTTGTCACCTAACCAATTCATCCACCTAGTTTTGTCATAACCGGTCCACAACTTTTTGAAATATCATGCTATATATCGTTTTTGGTCCTGTCTGTCAATGATGAAGAATCACTTTTAAAATTCTAGTATCTGAATCCAGATCCGGATCTTGACCAAAATCGAATCAATTCGTCCTTGTCACATGACACGTCCAACCCACCTGCCAAGTTTCGTGCAAATCCATCCACAATTTTTTGAGATATCCTGCTCACAGAAAAAGAAACGGGTAAAAACATAACCTCCATCCACCCTCTATGGCGGAGCTAATAATAACAAAAATGTCATAGCCAAAAAAATTTGAAACCGAAATGGAAGCACATCTTCAAATGCTGTTTACA
>CM068961.1:38147624-38180775 GCA_035128595.1 Eptatretus atami
CTGTAAACATGTAAATTAAATTTGACACCATAAAATGTCGACTTCATAAATTTTATAACTAAATAGGAGTAGTTCAAATTTGATTTGGACTTTTTCATCTCTTTTACTCTCTATTCGTCTCTTTCGTTATCTGTCATGCCTGGTGTTGGCTTAATGGTTAGGGTGGTGGGCTTGGGATCCTTGGAGCCTGAGTTAAAATCCCACACTTCTGTTGAATTAATACCAGGTGGGGTGGACTCTGCCTGTCATCCTTCCGAGGTTGGCAAAATGAGTGCCAGCTTGCTGGTATCCTGTGTCGGAGTGGAGACCCGTCCAGGATTGTACCCAACAGCCAAGGAGACTGCTTAGGCAGCACCAACGCTCTGCACAGAGTATGGTCCCAATGGATGGATGGATGTTATCTGTCTGTCTCAGGATAAGTGAATTCTTGCAGAAATTTTTCTCAAAGGGTCACTTGGCTGCGCCTGGATAGGGTAGTGGAGAAGCGGCTGAAACCCGAATCCGATCCAGGTTCCTCATGATGACTCCATCTTTGCTCTTTACTTCTTCTGGTTCCTTCTTGGTCTTCCATTTCCCTATGTTTATAACTAAAAGGGGTCTTTATGTGTGTTGTGTGTGCATGCACGGACATTGTTCACATGGTTTTGAGTACCTTGCACATAAACTTTGCTCTTTACTCAAGTGCCTTTTGTTTTTCTTTTGCTGCATTTCCTCCCGTGAACCCCTAGGCTTACAGCTTTTGTGGCAAAAGTATTCTCACAGGCAAGGCAGCTGGTTTTTATTCCGGTTTCTGAAATCTGTGGCTCAGTACGTTGGCTTATGAGAAAGCAAAATGGAAATGGTTCATTCCATGAAGGTGCACCCGTCGTCCACAAATACATGACGGTAAATGAATCATACTGTCCTATCATCCCAAGTATCAGTGGTCTATGATACAAATTACCATCGACATATCATTGTGCAGTTTACAAGTAAACCTGTCAACCTAACGAATTATATATTTTTACTTGGACAGGGTCAGGTGACTGGCGAAGTGGCACTTACTTCATTTGTTTTCATCGCTATGCTTGAAGTTCGAGAAACTTGTATTAACCACGTCGAGGTGAGTTCTGTTCCTGGTTTCATTTGAACTCTGTCTTTGATTTGTTTAAAAAAAGGAGTCAGTTGATTTTGAAATCTCATGAAAACGTCCACTGTTTTATCACCGCAGAATGTACACGAGACGTGTAAGGATCATCCTTTTAAAGGAGCACATTTAACAATAATTGTTATCATTCAATATATTATTCTCACTCTAAAGTGTGTTCATTAAAATTAAACACCACTTGTGGCTTCATTTCAGTGGATTCCACACAAGAGTTGAGATGGCAACCTGTACCCTGAGGAATTATATCCAACTAGCACTTCTTAACTGGAATGATGACTGTGAAAGCATGTGCACAGCAGCACTTGCTGCAAGACCAGCAGGGGGTGTCATCCATGACATAACCATGTGTGCATGCATTTAATGCCATGTTGCATTTATCAGGTCAGATGGGCTCTGTTGTGGTTCATTATTTACGCCCGACCACAACCACACCTCCTGGTATATGAGCATTGCGGCAGTGGCAATGTGCTCATGTGGCAGACAGCAATTTTTGATCACAGATCATGCAACCTCTGCGATATGGGACGTGATTTGTGCCTCACTGCTCCATCAAGCGAGGAGATGTGAAACAGTATTAAACCAACCAGGTTTGCAGGATCAAAAGTAAATGATGATGTGGTATGTTGTCCTGTTGAGCACATAACAACAGCAAAACCAAGCTGGGCAACGCCACTGTCCTTTACTTGTGACATTTTAATCCTTAGTCTTTAAAATCGACTTGAGTATGCTCGACTGAAGCCATCCGGGTCAGAGGCGAAGCAGTGTGCGTGCACACATGGCGTTTGATGCCATCTTGCATTTATCGGGTCAGAAGAGCTCTGTTTTGGTTTATTATTATGCCTGACCACAAGCACACCTCCTGGTTTATGGGCAGAGAGGCAGAGGCAATGTGCTAGTGTGGCAGAGGGATATAAATATATATATATATATATATATATATATATATATATATATATATAAATATGTATTAGTGTGTGTGTGTGTATATTATATATATATAATATAAATATATTATATATATATACAATATTAGGGTGGTCCAAAAAAGTCGAAAAAAATAGAATGTTGCTCTACAAGCTTAAAATTATTCTAATATGATCCAATAACGCGCATAAATTTTTTTAGCTTGATCGGAGGTGATTTAGAGGTCGCTCCATATGACGACTTTTAGTCTCATGACTTGAATAAATTAGGGTATGGTCAGGTACGATTAGGGTACTTCTGGATGTCCGAGATGAAATGGAGTGCATTTTCGAACTCTATGGGGTCGATTTACTCTAAGAAATGACTGCACCGACATTGAATTCACTACCATTTCGAAAATATGACCTAAAACAAGATTTACATTACTGGAGTTGAGTAACTAATCCCACTCATTTCGATATTTTCTAATCTATAATTAATTTGTTGTCCGTCTCAACATTTCTTAGAGTAAATCGACCCACTGAGTTCAAAAATGCAGTCCATTTTCACCTAGGAAGTTCAGAAGTGTACTGATTCGCATTCACCATACCCTAATTTAATATAATAATAACTAAATAATAACTTACATATTTTTCGTGAATCATTGAATCTAAAACACTGGATGTTGGGCCGGCTAGAAATAAGTTCAGGCGGGAGTGGAGACAGCAATAGAGGCAGAGATGATAGTGGTATTTGGTAAATGAGACGAAATATTCTAATAGTTTGTAATTCCATTGATTGAAAAATTAGGGTATGGTGAGATGCGAATCCGTACACTTCTGAACTTCCTAGGTGAAAATGGACTGCATTTTCGAACTCAGTGGGGTCGATTTACTCTAAGAAATGTTTAGACGGACAACAAATTAATTATAGATTAGAAAATATCGAAATGAGTAGGATTAGTTACCAACTCCAGTAATGATAAATCTTGTTTTCGGTCATATTTTCTAAATGGTAGTGAATTCAATGTCGGTGCAGTCATTTCTTAGAGTAAATCGACCCCATAGAGTTCGAAAATGCACTCCATTTCCAACTCGGATATCCAGAAGTACCCGTAATCGTACCTGACCATACCCTAATTTAACCAACTCATGAAACTAAAAGTGGTCATATGGAGCGACCTCTAAATCACCTCCGATCAACTTAAAAAATTTTATGCACGTTATTGAATCATAGTGGAATAATTTAAGGCTTGTGGAGACATCTGAATTTTTAAAAAAAATTTTTGCTGTTTTGTGGACCACCTAAGAACATATATGTATATATATATATTTTTTTTTAAATTTTTTTTAATAGGATATATCAGAGGGAGAAAGACCGCAGCATCCAGGGGGCATTGACAGTGTAAGGGAGTGGGTGGATGGTTTTGGTGGGAACAGAGAGGGATGGTTTGGGTGCATGAGCTTCTGAGACAAACGAGTACAGACATAATGCTTTGTCTTAAGAAGAGGCTACATAGTGACTGTTTCTGGTGTCGGGCAGAAAGGAGCAGCACACACCTGAGACAAATTTAATAAGTGCCACCAACTTGTCGAGGAAGGACAGAATAGGGAACTAAACCTTAAGTGCCCCAATATAGATAGATTGCTCATATAACCTCATATAATATAACGATCCCTATTTTCTCAAATTTGATGAAGAACTAGTAGAGCCTACCCGTTGCTTCGCTGACTGACCAATTAGTCGTTGTGTTTGCCAAAAATTTTGCGTGAGAAGTTCAAGAAAAGGACAACAGTTTACCACATACGTAGAGTGCTTTAACCCCTCACCCTCTCCCCCCACTCTCCCTGTTTCCGTCTTTGTTTCCCCCCCCCCCTTTTGCCCCGTTCGTCCTAATGTCTTCCCACTAGAAATGTCTTACACACGATGACAGGCTTTGACAGGCCCCTCCGTTTTTTTTTAAAGGGGGGGGGCGGTGGAGAAGGGAAGAAGGACAAATTTACCTGTGCAAAGGGTGCTTTCACCTCAGCATTTCCCATGTAAAAAAGGAGATTGTAATACCTTCTGCCACCACCACCAGGTGGCGCTACACAGTACACGTTTACATAGAGAATTCACGCACCCCACCCCCACTCTCCCACGTGAGGCCACAACCACATAGCCTATGTTACCTCACCCACAAAGTTGTATTTGTTCCCGAGTTTGAATTTGTAACTTAAAAAGATGTTGCCATGCATAAGGAACAAAGAAATTTGCCACAGAGAGAGACAATGGCAAATATATATATATATATATACAAATATATGTATTTATAATTGGTGAATATTTTTAAATAAATGGCTGTTCCATGTCACATGTTCACTTTGTTTTTGTCTAGGGATTCACACCTGCAGTGGAAAGGGCACATAATTATTTAACAAGCCATGCAAAAGACAACCTGGATGGTTTTCCATTGGCCATCACTGCATATGCCCTTAGTTTGTGGAATGCAAGTGATGAAGCAGCAAAATTTACAATGCAAAGGTTGAATACTTCAGGAACACAAACTGAAGGTGTGTACACCATCCTTTATCATTTTCCATTCTAAACAGGTGCAAAAGTAATCGGTATTATTAAATCTCCAAACATTGTGGCAGAAGATCATGTATGTTCTGTTTACTTTAACAATCCCTTGTTGTCTTATCAAAAAGGTAAAATTTTAAATATCCAGGAGCACCCATCAATACATCATCTCAAAAAATAAGATTATGCATAAAAAGTTTCCTTCCATGAACATTGGGAAAAGTGACACTTGTATCAACATATTGCTGTGATTTTCTTTTTACATTGAAGTAAAGCTAGCAGTGGAGCTTGTACATAAATCATATCTATAACATAGACATAAGTTGATATCAGTGTAACTGATTGTGAATCTCAAGGACTAAAAGAACACCTGCCCAACAGGTGGTCTTGTTCCAAGCATGCAACACGTTCTTCTGACACCTACCTTTATTTTGGCAGTGCATTGATCGCTTCTCAAAATAAAATCAACCTGGATTACAAATGTGAAGCAAAAACAAGCCTAATGCTTATGATGTGTGACCCTTCTGTATTTTCACACTAATCAGCCTTAAAAAAATTTGGGCTAAAACTGAAATTATGGACCAAAACCTTCATTTATTATACAATTTGCTCATCCCTTTATTTGGGTGGTGTATAGGCGACAGACCGCTTCCACATAGAACGGTTAGTGGATAGGGTAGTGGAGAAGCGACTGAAACCCGAATCCTATCCAGGTCCAAGATGGACCAGAAAATAAGTGATTTACCAATATACTTAGCTTCAGCATGGGGGATTCCAATGATTCCAATGATTCCAATGTGCAGGAGAGTAGAACTCCATCAAGCTGTGGATGAAGGCCTTGTTGGTGGATAGCAGTTCAGGTGTGTCAAGGAAGGACTTTGTTCAATGGCCGCTGGCTTTGGAGGCAAACTTTTAAATGTGCTTTGCCCAAGAAAGATCATGGCTGGTAGTGAGACACAGGAGTTTGAATGACTGAACTTCCTCAAGAGAATTGTTAAGAAAGTAGATACGAGGGTTTCCCAGACTATCCTTTCGGAGAGAGATTGTGAGTGTGAGAATTGTGAGAATTGTCGAACATGTCCCCAATCATTTCTTGGACATGCACTTACCGATCTTGTTCAAACTTGGCACACAGATAAGGAATGACGGCTTACATATGCATATCATTTTCTTTCGAAATCAAATCCAAGATGGCCGACTGGCAGCCATTTTGTGACTTAAACGTGTCCCCAACCATTTCTCGGACATTTCATGGTCCGATTTTGTTCAAACGTGGCACAAGCACAGTACATGATGGCAAACACTTGCGTCTAATTTGCAATCTGATCAAAGATGGCCGACTGGTGGCTATTTTAGTTGTAAATAAATATGGGCTAGCCATTTAACTCCGTACAGCAAAATTACTAAAATAATGGGGGCTATGACATTTTATGTCTTTTTTTCCTTGTTAATCTGCATAATGAAAGGTGATCTCTCCTCTTTTCCAAACATGACTTTCCAAAGCAGACATAAGAGTGAATATATGGGACCACGTCGTGCACATCTGCTTGTGCAAAGTGTGAGACGATATCAAACCCTTACCACAATCTTTAACACTTCTCCTTCATGCTAGCTTGGAAAAACTCCCCACAGCGCTCCTGGAAAATATGAAAGGTTTTTCACATGATCCGTCATTCCTTCTTACCTCATTTGGTTGTTTTTTTGGAGATTTCATCTTTACATGTAATTTCATGTAAAAACAAGGACAAATGTGTCCAAGAGCAGCGTCCTAAAGGTTTTGTCGGCTAAAAAAAAAACATAATTTAAAAAAACAACAACAACAACCGATATTTCGTCACGTGCCTTGATTAAGCCAATAGCGAAACCTGTCATAATGTATTTACGATATATCGTGTATTTACGAAATAAATAATGTATTTACGAAATTACAATACGATAAATGGAATAATCTTTAAATAGTAACGTGAACTTTTCAAAACTTTAAAGCAAATGTCCGAATATATTTAAAAGTTCATGATAGACGCTCTCAAAAGGCACCGTCTATGTGAGGATGTGTACATGCGCTCAGTATTTAAGGAGATCCGGATCTTGTATATACAAGAGCCGAGTCCTAGAGATTAGGGTTTTGTCTTCACAAGAAGAAGAAGAACAAGAAGAAGAACAACGCCGAGCTCTCTATGAGCAGCGTTCGCTACGCGAGACGCTGCTAAAAATATTGTTTTTCTGACTTCGATATAATGCTTCGTGGCTATAGAGCTCAGTTAACTCCAATTCCACTGGCCCATGGGCTGACACCTGAGGCTTGAAGCCTGAGGCCTATGTGCCTTCACATAATGGTGGATGTATGATTTTTTTTTAGCTCACCTGGAACATAGTTCCAGGGAGCTTATGGGATGGCGCATCGTCAATCCGTTCGTAAACTCTTGCAACCTATTCTCTGAAACTACACGCATGATTTTGATGAAACTTGACTACAACCTTCATGGCACAGTATGTACCAAAGTTTGTTAATGGTATTAAAAAAAAAAAAAACAGAGTCTGAAGAGATATATGGGAGGGGTTGATCCCCAAAATATCTATTTGCTTTCTTCTCCAAAGGTACACACTCAATTACAGGGAAGCTTGACCACAACATTTATCACCCGTGATGTACCAAAGTTTGGTCATGGCATTGAAATTTTTTTTAGCCATTTCCCCCCAAAATAGGTATTTACTTTCTTCTGCATTACATATTTTGTGGTCATCCACTCCGACCAGTGGTTCCCCCGTTAAGTGATCCAGCCCCTACCAGATGAGCGCGCAGGGGTTTTGCCCCTATTTTTTTCAGATAACAATTGTGGGTGGAGTCAGGTCAGCTGTCCAACCAATGGGGTGGAGGCAGTCTGTCCATACATACATACATACAAACATACATAGTCCAAAAACGAATCTGTTTTTAAATATATAGAGATATTCATAGAAAATGTACAAATACAGTATATGGGATTTGAGCCTAAGCTCTGATTGTCATGAGGCATTGGTTCAGATATGAAGAAAAAAATAGGCCAGCCATTTTTTTTTTTTGAACAAAATAAATGAAATGATTATATTTATTGCCATTTGTTGCGAATTGTTATTTTGGCGTATTGTTCCTTTTAGAATTTATACATTGGGGCTCAAACAGAGGGAAAGCTGCAGCAGTGGAGAGCACAGCCTATGGGCTTCTGGCAGCTATTCAACATGAGGAGGGTGAAATTGCAGAGAAAGCAGCCAACTGGCTTAGCCTGCAGTCAACAGGTTTTGGTGGTTATTTCCAATCCACACAGGTACGAGAAAATACATACGTGCACTTTAAGCCAGTATTCTGTTGTAACTTGTGGGAGAACTTCACAAAGCTAAGCCCATTGAAATATAATACTACAATATTTCAGTTATGTTGACATTTACATTTCCAATGCTCTTTCATAAAACACAGAAATTCCTTTAAACAGGTACAACCTGCAGGATTAAGTTGCAGTTTTTGTCATATTATTGTAAAATGCAAGTTCACTTTTTGTATTCATACGACAGTACATTCATTAAAAATATATTTGTGTTCTAAACTTACTTTGGCATTGCTCTGCTGGTGTTGTCTATTAAGACCACAAGTAGAAATATGGCATGTCAGTCATCCTTCTGGATCCACATTTGCTCACCCATCCAATTCTGATCAGTGTTGAACAGTTTTTGTTCATCATATGAATTCTTTAGTTTTGAAACAATCGATTAATTTTATATCGATGAAACTAATCGAAAATAAAATGTATGAGTGAGGATGGATGTGGCGGTTCAAGGGGAATATGGGAAGAGCTTCGGTGCAAAATGCTGTATAATGCCATTTTGAGAAAATCAGCATAATTTAGCCACAGCCTTATGAAAACTGTTATCAAATCAAAAGAGAGTTCCTTATTTAAGAAAACTAACAGATAATAATTGGTCAAAAAAATTTAAATCTGACTTTATTACTTTTTCTGATTTGGCAAAATATATATCCCTTCTTGGGCAAAATGTTCTATATCCATTGGCTTTTTAGTTAAAATGCGTTATATCCATCATTCACACTGTCGTGTTTCAAAAGTCATGCTTATGTTCTGCTAAACCAATCATTTATTGAGTTGGATTGGATTATTAACATGACTAGTACAACAACAAGATGAAATTATTAGCAATAACCCTTAAGTTGCAAAATACAGTACGCATTGTGAAAATCCCTCCCAAAATCACAAAAAATGTCGTCTACCAACTACTGCTGAGGTACCCTGACTTCAAAACACTGTCATTGATTGCCTACTAATAGTACTACACCAAGTGGTAATGAGTCCATAGTAAAGTATTTACTATCTATCTGCATTGGACTGTTGTGCAAAAAGCAATGTATCAAATCACAAAAATCGCTAGATTGACTAAATTGCTGCTGAGGAGGAGCACTGATGCCACTGACTTCAAACACTGTTATAGATAGTCTACTACTATAAGTTAGAGGGATTATGTCCCTAAAATCAAAATTAACCCATTGGCTGCCAAGGACTATTTCGCAAAAGCAACATACTGAAATCCGAAAAATCATCACATTTACTTAATTGCTGCCGAGAATCGGAGAAATACTGATATCATACACTTTGAACACTGTCATGGTCGACAAAAGACTAAGTGGTACTGAGTCTATAAGTAAGGTATTCACCCTTTGGCTGTTATGGACCATTTTGCAAAAGTAATGCATTAAAATCACAAACACCACCAAATTAACTAAATTGCTGCTTCGGAACACTATCTACTAAAACCTAAGTGATTCCGAGTCCATAAGTCCAGTAGTTTGAATTAAACACGTGACAAAATGGCAATTACTCAAAAAAAGAAAAGGCCAAACATCAAAGTTAGCTTCGGGGATACCTGGGCAAATGGTATGATATTTAAAAAGTCTACGAAATACTGAATACACTTTAGTTTAAACAATATCCTCCGAATGTGTGCACT
This sequence comes from Eptatretus atami, assembly GCA_035128595.1. Taxonomy (NCBI): domain Eukaryota; kingdom Metazoa; phylum Chordata; class Myxini; order Myxiniformes; family Myxinidae; genus Eptatretus; species Eptatretus atami. The sequence goes on from CM068961.1 coordinate 38,157,229, forward strand.
CACTGTCACAGTGTCAATCAAAACTCACAAAACATCGGACAAACATCACAGAGAGTTATCAAAAAGGGTGCATGACAGGTTCTACATTCACGATTGTCAGCTGAGTTAACATTCGCTGCAGCATCAAGTTCATTGACGACTCCCATTACATCAGTTTTCTTTGCCTTTTTCACACAGTTCACCATCGGGGAAACATGTAGTCTGAACTGTGCCCATGACTTCCCTTTTTTCAACATCGCATGAGTGCAGATTTCGCCCCCATATGTTGTGCGGAATCCCAAGTAATCCCCATTTACTTCAGTGGTTCTTGCCTCACTGATCTTGAAGGACCATTGTGCCTTCAGGAAACGACCAACTTCAGATTTAAAGACAAAGCACTGCCAATCTTCCCCATACATGAACACGTTTCCCCGTTTCTTTAGAACATCAAGGTACTGCTCAGGGGCAAGATCATGTCAACGATCCTATAAGTTCCTGCTCAATCCTGCCAAATACACAATCAGCTGGCAGAAAGTAATACGTTTGACTGATTGGGGACTTGGGCAAAACCAAATTTTCTATCACATTGAAGCAGACAGTGACACTGTCCTGCACATTAAGTTGGTCATAGAACATCCGAGCCCGTCTTCTGTGAAGCATGAAGAACGCAGCCTGTCTCTGCTTGTCTTCCTCAGTCATCCCGAGATCCTTCGTCCTGAACTTAAACTGGACACAGGTGTTGTATACATCCTTGGATGGGTGTCCGAACCCCAGGTTGAATCGTAACTGAATACACTATAGTACAGGGAGTGTAACACCTGCAAGTGACTCTGTTCTTGAAACATTCAGTACATTTTTCTAACGGTCAAATCACTAGGCAAATATTTTCATCCGGAGGTGCTGTGACGGGCACGTGACTTGCCTGACAAGTGAAATATTTCACATGGTCACAAATTGCAGACTTCCACTGTGATTTTCAGGCGATGGAGTACTGTTTGCGAACCAATACCTGGCAATCCAAAGCACTCGGTCTTTTGAAATATCGTACCTACAAAATAAAGAAAAATAATGTCATGTGAAAGGGTTGGGGGGGGGGAATCCATAGCTAGACTGTAGTAATCTGAGTATGGTCCATGTGTTTTGAATAGGTTACATTGCCAGGTAACAGGGATCTGTTAGAGTAAGTCTTTTGTTACACGTGATGCTGCAGAGGCAGCATATGTGATTTATAGACAGGGTAGAGATTAATTATGTGTGCATAAAAACCTCTCGTTATAGGCGGGGCTAGGTGAGGACTTCCCATCGCAGAGACACATGTGTGACAGGCCAATTACGATCTATCTGGCCAGTGTGTGTGCCAGCCATGGTGGTGCGTTGGGCTGTAGAACCCGCAAGAAAAGATATACTGATATTTTTATTGGGACCACCTGGTGGAAGGCCTCGCCTACCTATCACTGGCCCTGCTCGTTACTGCCTCTCGTCTCCCCCGTCTCGAAAGCAGACACCAATGTGTCGAACTGTGCCCACAACAATGCATCAGAAAGAAAAGGGAAGTCCCGCCTCCATTATTGTTTGTTGTACAAGTGTGATAGTGGGTAGTATTTGAGCTTTTATTTCATCTCATTAAATATAAGCTTGCGTATCCCATTCCCCCTTTTTATGTTTCTTGACTCATTTGGTTTGTTCCGTTGTTATAGCGTCTTATCGACCCTCTTCCATGTGCTTTTCATTATAAAAACAAGAAAAAGAACAATCAGAGATTACAGATCCCCCACCAGGACTTGTTTTATGTGCTATTCATGCAGTTTAATGTAGTGTATTTTGTGTGGTGTTTGTGTTCTGGTGTGTTACGTAATTAATAACAGACATAACTAGAACTGCTACTTTATAATTGCTGGCAGTGATGACCGGGTACCAAGATGTCCCGCGATGATGTAACCCCGCTTTGATCCAACACGTGACCCTGACCCATGATGTTTCTTATTATTCAACTGAATTCAGAATGGGATTAAAATAAATTAAATTTAAATCAAATGGAAGACGAAATAGGTACAGTCCTGCATTGGAGTTATCAGAATAGTCCATTTGCCGTTATTATGTGTTCCATTGTCAACCTTGTTGATGTGGAAAGTGTATGGTTTATGATTGTTTTGGACTAACATGGGTCCATTAATAAAATTCAGGTTGGTTGCCGGGGTGCAACCTTGGGAACTCCTGTAATTTGCATAAATTCAAGATGGCCGCTACAGGTCAGACGATGGGGCTAAGTTTTTAATCGGTCAACATATAATCCTGTGTAATACCTCTTTTTCCATATGATTTTGACATGAGGAATTCAATTTTGGGGTTATTTTTACGTTCAGGAATAAATAGAGGTTCACATGAAATGTCCATGACTATTTTCTGCTGAAAATTATGCAACACCAATGCAAAAGTGAAGTCATGAATGGTTCACAACAGTTATGTTGATAATCAGAAAGCATACACATTGTCATGTCATCATAATGGACATCTTAGGAACGGAGGACATAGACCTAGTAGACAACTTACGTATTGTTCATTCCCATTCATTGTACTCGTCCCCTTCCGTATCCTCGTCTCTTTCCAGTTCTGCTTCGACACTCCCTTCTTCCACTTCACTTTCACTGTCCTCCACAGTCTTGTGTGGGTTGAAGCACTTGTCACTGCAACCACAAGTGCAGTATAGCATGCAGGAGATCTTTGCATGGTGACAACTGCAACTTGCAGTACTGCAGGCCTTCCCCTCTGCTTTGCATCCACACCGACAACATCCATGAGGTCCAAAGGGGCTGGTGGAGTAGCAGAAGTTGCTGGCACTGGGATTCCATCTCTGATGTCCCATCCATATTTTGTAATGTCAAGTTCAGGTGGGGCCTGCTGATCAGCTGATTTTGCAAGTACTGTCTGTAGATGTGCATGCAAAATATGTAGGAAGAGATTGATCTCAGTTGGAGGTAATGCCATGAGCTTGAGGGGCTTGCCAGACTTCCTTGTGTACATATAGTACCTCATCTCACTCATCTGGTACCTTCTGGCTGACCATACAGGGCACAGAAGAATGTCCGCCTGCTTCCATGAGCTGTTCATGGCTTGCGTTCAGCTCGCCAAGTGCGGAGTACAAACCAGGGAAGTTGCCAGCTCTCAGTGTCTTCAGGGCTGACACTTTGCCCTTGCCGTTTGGGTATGACGTGGTATCTGAGCCAGTGATGTAGTGCATTCCCAAAAGCTGCAGACACTTGGGGCCAAGCTGGTCACAGGTGGTCTTGATATCCCAAATTGGTCCATCCCACCTTTCCATCTGCACTGTGGCCTGGATGTTGCGCTGTAAACCCAGTAAACCATCAATACAAAAACATCAGTGTCATCAGAGAGGATACGTATCACTCTTGCATTACATTCAGCAGCCATGAGCAGGTGTGAGATCATTGTAATGTCTGCTTCATCATGGTTGAACGCACCATGGTTACGGCTCTCCACAGTAACTCCTTCACCAAAGTTATAGGTACTCAAAACCTTGGACAGCTGCAACTTGTTCTGCTTGTTTTTCAGGATGGCGTCTCGACTAGGCAGGGGTGTGTTTATTGTGAGGTCATAGTTGATGGAACCAATGCCAGCACGCCTCACTCGTTCATGGTCCTTTGCAGAAACATCATAATATTTGTCAAAGACAAGATCTTCTGACCAGCAATGGTAGACAGCCTTGTCTTGATGGACTCAACTAAGACTGACACAGTTTCCCTGAAAGGCCAGACAATATGATAGAGAAGTTGGCCACGTCAACAATGGTAACATCTGGTTGCAGAGGCTGTTGTGCCTGAACAATGGTAGCACATCCATCTACCGAACTAACATAACGTCCTTACTCATGCAGTCTGTTAGTTTGCTAAACATATCACGTCGATGAGTTTGCCACCAAGATCACAGTACAGGGAATGCAGTTCAACGCTATTCCACATCTTTGACCTGTCACAATTCATGCGCTCTATGACGTTCTTTAGGGCACTTTCTTCTGCAACACCAGTTGGCAAATCAGCATATTTGGGACTGTCATGAAACTGTTATAACAGCGTACATGGTATTTGCACTCAGCCGCAGGGAGATCAACCAAATATCCAATATGTAACTTGACCGTTCTGGCTACTTCATCATTACGTTGCTCAGCAGCATTAATGATGGCATCTTTCATAGTTGGGATGGGATTACCTTCCTTGTCAAAACGTTCTTTAGTCATGCACTGACGAACACGATCCCATCTTTCTGGATGTTTGTCATCAACAGGTAAAATCATTTTGCCACAAAAAATGCAGTCACGTTTGTAAACAAACGCCACACTGCCTGTTGCCTGCGTGCGAGATCTTGTTGTCACTGTAACACAATCATCTTCAGCTTTTCTTTTCTGTGATTTATGAAGTCTCTCAATTTTTTGTTTTGATGTGTAAGTACAGTAGCATCCTTTGTGACATTCTATGCGAACAGCATCACCACCACCATCAACAATGTCCTGTAGTTTTGCACGTAGCTCTTCATCTCCACGGGCTTTGGCACAGGAGATCAATGTCTTGATCCCTTGATCAGCGAATTTCTTCAATTCCCCTCCACCATGACACACGGGAAGAATGCACCTTGAATCAGCCATATCTGTAAAAACAAAACAATGAATTAGTAACTCGCATTAATGTCGTATGTGAGCGTCCAGTTGTCAGAATAGTGACCTTGTTGTCATTCAAAATGTATCTCACACGGCAAGCAATTGCCAGGAACTCGAACATTGACCTCAATTTACTTCTAATCACAAAAATAAGGTTAAATATCGATTCCTCGTGCCAAATTATATGGAAAAGATGTCTCATGTGTAATTTTAAGTTCATTACCTAAAAAGTTATATTTTCAGCCGGTCGATGACAGCCATCTTGTATTTGCGCAAAAATAACAGATTTCCCCATGGTTGCCATCCGGGCAACCAAGCTTAATTTTGTCTATGCATGCCTGTGAACAAGGAAAACCACCATAAAACCATACACTTTTGAGGACAACAAGGTTACTTCTCTGGCAAATGGACTAGAATGAAACGGAAGACCAAGAAGGAACGAAATAAGTAAATAGCAAAGATGGAGTCATCAGGAGGAACCTGGATAGGATTCAGGTTTTAGCTGCTACTCCTCTACCCTCAAACCCATCCAGGCACAGCCAAGTGAGCCTTATTACAAAAAAAAAAGAACCCAGATACAAATAAATTAAATAATTCTAGCTGCCAGACCATGTGTCCAATCAAGTTGAAATTTAAAACTTGTATTTGCCATCACTACTAGATCATAATTTTGAAGTTTCACTTCGATTGATGAAGTGGTTCAAGAGAAATAATTTTTTTTCAAGATTTCTGCTTAATCCAATATGGCTGCCAGACCATGTGACTCATCAATTATTCGTGAATACCCTGGTATCCCCAAGAATTGTGGAACATTTGTGTGAAGTTTCCCCTCGATCTGTTCAGCCGTTCTAGAGAAGAATATTTTTATAGGTTTTAGGTAAATCCAATATGGCTGCCAAACTATGTGACCGATGACATCATATGTGTGAACATTTTGTTCCTCATGGATAGACGGTCATATGTGTAAAGTTTCGCCTCGATCGGTTGAGCCATTTCAGTTGAGCACATTTACTAAGTGTGCCATTTTGACACACTTCCGGTCATGTGATCGGCATGACTTCCGCAATTTAATTAACATCCCTACCATGGCAAAATGTTGCAACCCAAATGTGGTAGCACTCTGACTGGTGGGTTTAGAGAAGAAAATTTTGGAAGGAATTTGCGCGACCGTCATTTGACGCACTTCTGGTCAGGTTATCAGCATGGCCTCTGCAATTCAACCTTAGGATCCCATCCTTATGTTATAACCCAAATATGGAAGCATTCTGACTGGTAGGTCTCGAAAAAGATTGGCCCAGCGGTTTGGCCGGAGAAGTCTAAAAAGGAGACAGACGGACAGAAGGTGTGCAATGACAATACCTTATCTGGAATTTACATTCCAGATAAGCTAAAGATACACAGCTATGCTGAGAACTGGTAACACAAACAGGGCCTGAGGCAAGCCTACATAGCGACATAGCCATAGGCCTGTCTCGGCAGTTATGCTACCGTTTAGGAGGTAAATTCAAATGTGAGGCTTAAAACTTATCGTACATGTGGTCATTAGATCAACAATAATTATTTTAAAAAACAGCTTCTAGCATACAAACTTACCGAGAACTGACCATAAACTAGCTTGACAAATGATCCTTTTCTCTTGAGCTTCCGTCGGTCGACAGCATTTCACTGTCATATCCGGTGCTTTCCTCTGATTGCCTGCTTCGATCCGTAATCAATGAAGCTTGCTTATTTCTAAATAACTAAGAATTGGGGCATCCTGAACAACCATGTCCTGACTGATATAGTTGCCTATTGCAGAAAGCAATGTCATCAAAGGAAAGGTGACTTGCACAAAACATTTTGGCATCATGCTTGCCTGAAACTTGTGGGATTTTTCCCCCCTCAAAGTTGTCTTTGGTCCGTTTGTGATTAGTAGAATTTTTCTTGCACTTCCTACCGATTGGCAAGAGTTCAACTGGCTTAATTATGTTGTCAAAAGTATTCATATAGAGTCAAAATGTGAGAAACTATATTGAAAAACACCAACAACTCGCATACATGAGGCTGCATTCATGGGTGGTGCCATATTGTGAGATAATGTCGAGTGGTGTGCTGTGATTGACTGCATGGATATACTGCGTTCTGTATACACTTGTGAGTGGTGCTTACAGCGTTTTGAAATGAAAGGCAAATGCATGCGGTGTTTTGAACAAAAACGAGACTTGGCTACGGAAAGATACAGTAGGTCTATCAGCTATGAAATCCCATTGGCATCTCACTTTTGGTGGAAATGACTTGTTTGGTGTGTTGCGTCTCAGCTCTTTGGACAAATAATGTGGCATTTTTGAACAGCAGGAGGATAAGCCGATTTTCTGGGCAAATCAGTAGGACAGGGACAAATTGCCATTTTTATGAACAATATATCCAATTAATGCAATTCTGCAAACAAAAGGTGATTCAAAGATAGTAAGAAATACACTTCAGCCTCACTCTGCAATTTAGTCCACTCCAAATAAAATGATTACAGGTCATGGTACTGGCCAAAAGAAAATGGAAACACCAACAGAATTTCACTTTTGAGGGTGTTAGATCACCACATGCATCCAGGACGGCATGGAGTCAACAAGGGTCTGGAACTGTTCTGCAAGAATGTGGCAAGATTTTTCAACAAGGAAGTCCTCCAATTCACATCGGTTTGATGGAGGCGGAAACCACTGTCTTAGGCACTTCTCCAGATAGTCCCAAAAATGTTCTATGCGATTGAGGTCTGGCAATTGGGAATACTACTCCTCAAACCACCCCCAATGACAACACGTGACCTGTGGACTGGAGCATTGTCATCCTGAAATACACCCCTCCCAGCAGGGAAGAAATGCTGCATCATGGGATGAAGATGATCGCTTAAGACAGTAATGTAGTGCGCTGCATCAACCCTGCCTTCTAATGGAATGAGTGTACCCAGGCCATGCCAGAAAAATGCACTCCTCACCATTATGGAACCGCCAGAACCTTTTACTGTTGGAACCAGGCACTCAGGGCTGTCAAGCTCCCTGGACTGTCACCACACGTGCACACATCCATTCATTTAGAACTTGGTGAAGGATGACTCATCAGACCATATAACATTCCTCCACTGCTCGGCAGTCCATTGCCGATGCTCCTTGCGCCACTCGACCTGCAAACAGGCATTGCCAGGTTTTATTAGCAGTTTGTGCAGAGAAAACTGGCTACGGTATCCCACCCTGTGAAGTTCCCTTCTGACCGTTTTTGACAACCGGAATTTTTTGATTTTGGACTCGAGCCGTAGCCTATTTATATATATATATATGTGTACATGTACATGTACATGTACCAGAGGACTGCTGGAAAGAGATTTGCATATTTCATGCACCGGGTCACATAAGTGTGGTGACCCCATAATTTACATGTATGTTGTATGGCCCAGGTACCCTGGTTTTTGCATTGTTTTCTCCATTATTTGTATATCTGAGTGCAAGTACCACAATATTTAACGAAACAACAGGAAGGCACTTGGAAGGAAGAGTGTAGTTATTCACAAGGGGGTAAAAACAAGACATTTGTGATAGGCATCGAGATGTTGGACAAATACCAATACAGTTTCACAAACCTTGGATTTCATGAAATGCTACAGAAGAGCACTTGTACAGAAACTTTTCATCTGTGTCAGCAAGGCATGGCATCACATGTTATGAATGGTACAGGGAACGGGTATCACAGGGCCTCAAAATGGGGTGTTGTTGAGTGATGAGTCCATGTACACATTGTTCAAGATTGGTCACAGGATCTGAAAGATGTGTGAATTGCCAGTTACAGGTATGATAATTTAACTACCAGCAATGTTTAAAAAATAAGGAGAGGAATGATGTGAGGAATGGCAGCGAATCCCACCCCGAACCGATCAGAAACTGCTCAGATATTTGTGTGAGGGTCCAGACTGTGATTTGGTAATGGGGAATTCTGACGCGATGATTTTGAATGCCTTGGTGCCAAAGTATTTATGCCTTTTCATTTAAATTGTGTCTCGTGACTTTTGGTGAAATAGTGTCGCTATACTTGTACACAGTCTCAATCTGCATGGTTTTGATTAAGCATTTATATCAAACAAAGTTATTTCACAAATAAATTACCTACACGTATCACTAAGTAAATCATATTCTTTCCTGTAACCTTTTGCAAGAAAATTGCTCCCAGCTTTGTTTGACCTCGTCTTTTCTGTGTCCTCTTTTGTATGTTTCATGTGCAGGATACGGTGATGGCACTGCAAGCACTGATGGAATTTGATTCACACCTGTCGAGGATGGACTACATTGACTTATCTTTAGAGATAAGAGAAGAAATCTCTCGGTTTAACAAGACATTACAAATAACAAACTTGACTGCCTTTAACCAGATCTCAGTGAAGGTGAGATCTTCTTCATAGTAAATGGTCGTTTGTCAGGATCTTCACCATAACAAGTTTCCTTTAGAACCCCAATAAGCAGTTCAAAAATCTATTTGATTAAAACTGCGACATATCAAAGTAGTATTTGGAGGAAGGACCCAGATTTGCCCAGATTTGTATCTTTTTTTTTGGATGCAAAGTTGAGGCTGTGGAAAAGTAAGAACACAAAGTAGAACAGCTAGAGCGCAGTGGGTAGTGGAGAAACATCATCAGCAGGGTAGAGGGACACAGCAAAGGTACACTTGGAGGAAGAATGGCTGAGGGGAAAAAATGAGAGGAGGGGAAGACACAGGTCGTGAATAAGCTGAATACAAAATGAACACAATGGACTGTAAGTACAGGAAGGGAAAACCAGGGATGAAAGTGGCCCACGGAAAAAATAAATAATCAGAAGGGTAGGTGGGGGTAGAGAGGAGAAAATAATCGATCAGAAAGGAAGGCGTGGGCTTGGGGAGAGTGTGTTTTTTTTAGTTTTATCCTCATTACAACCATCAATTGCACCTTGCTATTTTGTACCTTTTCACGCTCAGGTGACCACGCACAAAAATGTGACAACACGCCAAATCATGGACGATTGTGGCCTGGATTCTGAGTGGGAGCAGTAAACAGACCGTTTAACCAAACCTGAGAGTTAAACTCGACTCGTGCCACAATGTTGATGGTAGAAAACTATTTGCAATTGAACACACTTTACTAAAATTACCTCAAACATATCGTTTACATTGCAAATACAAAAACGCAACGGATTCCAAAAATGTGTCAACATAATCTTTGAATTTTGAAACCATTGCAGATTCACAGTCGTGGGCATGTTCAGACGTCGTATCGAACTTGTGTGTCGAGCATCTTTATGCAGCTTTCTTTGACTAGAGTGGCAGAGTGGTAACTGATTATATAATCCTAGCTGCAGCTGGGGATAATTAAATAGGTGAGAGCTGATTGAATGTTTCCTGGAATCACAGGTGAGAGACATGATTGGGCCTTGAGTATTTATCTGTTGACTGCCATCAGCTTTGCATGTGGTGCATGTTTGGCAATCTCATTAGTGCACGTTTCTGTCTACGTTGTTGCTGACAATTCGCCATTAAGCAATGGAACCGGTCCAGTGGCTAATGGGGGCGTGTAACATTGGGGTTCTCATGCATGTGCTACTTCTGAATGTCTACAGCTGTGAAAGAACCTGGGTGGGGTTTTCGATAGCAAAGGGCTTATCTTGTATTGTTTTTCTTGAGTGCTTTGTGCACTTTTCTTTGGCTAGAAAGTCATAGTGGTAACTGATTCTAGTCATGTCTGCAGCTGGGGAAAATTGATTAGGTGAGAGCTGATTGGTTGTTCCTTCCAATTACGGTTGAGAGCTGGATATATGTGCCTTTAGTGTACAGTATGTGTGTATCTATTACACAAAGCTATCCACTTCTGTCTATTTGTCTGTCTGTGTTATATGCACTCCTAATCTGCTGGACAGAATGAGTTGAAACCTAGTGGTTGTATTCAGCATATATCCGGAAATTTTTCTGGTGGTTAAAAAAACTTAATACCCCTCTTTGTTTCGGCGTAAGTGGCAATGGAAATTCTCTATGTAAATGTGTATCGTGTAGCACCACCATTCCTGCTGCTAAATGGTATTACAAGTTATAACAAGAAAAAGGCAATCAGAAGATTGCAAACCTAACCAGGACTTCTTTTGAATGGTGTATCTTTATAGGGTTTAGGGTAAATCCAAGATGGCTGCCAAACCATGTGACCAATGACATCATATGTGTGAACCTTTTGTTCCTCATAGACAGATGGTCATACGTGTAAAGTTTCGCCTCGATCTGTTCAGCCACTTTAGTGGGGTACCATAGTGAAAATATCGTTACACGGTGGACAAAAGCACAATTTTTTTACCAAAGCATCTCCATGGTATACCTTCTAGAAAAAAAGTAAGCTCCAAAAAAAATGATGATGGGAAGTGTAATATCTGACGTCATTATGACATCATCAGCTTATTATTATGTAATCATATTATAAAAAATCAAATGACTTAGAACTAAGGTGTTAAGTGCATTTTGACATCAAAATATATATTTCTGAGGTCAAGGAATTCACTGCAATTGTCATTTTTCTTCTTAGACAATTTTAAAGATTTATGACATCATTCTGACGTCATCCAGCAAAAGAAACTCGTATTAGATCCGTCTGCACATAAATTCGTTTGATTAGTTAACATCCACATCTCGAGACTTTAGTTCATAATAATCTTCCCGTTGGTTACAGAATTTAAAACACCACTAGAGCATTTTTTTCCAGTAATTTAGACTGAGCTATTATAAGTTACTTCATCATTATGCGTTAGGCTTGGTTTAATAAAGGGGTAAATGACACAAAATTATAGATGTTGCATCAAATTAATATGCATATACATTATACAAATAATCGTGATTCTGTCCCAGTTTGTACCAATGATTCCTTGAGATGCGAAAGAATATTAGCATGTCGGCCTCCATGTTGTTTCTTCTATCATTATTTTTATTACCTTGTTAAAAACACACAGTGACAGCTCCCCCTTCCTCACGCAAGTAATTCATTGTTCAAAATAGAAACATACAGAACTGGAATAAGTGTGATAGCTGTAGTGTCGGTGATGAGCTGTAGTTGCAAGCAAGTTATTTCTGACAGTTGCAACTGCAAAGTTCTGTGCAGGGTAGACCAAATGGAACCCGCCAAACATGATCAGGAATTCATTTTCACCGTGAGTTGTAGGCCAGGTCCATTGAAATACTTGCAGTTCGCAAAAATTGGACAGTCACAAGTGAGTACTGGAATCTGGCCAGGGTTGAGGAACTCTGTGATGGACTTCAATATGTTCATGGCATGCTTAATCATGGCTGGTGAGTCTGACTTCTCTTGAAATATAGTGTAGAAGAGCAATCAAGGCAGGGGGATCGAGCGGAGGTGATTGCTGAGATGCATGATAGGCCACCCATGAGATAGTGTCTCCCTTCTCACTTGCATTTCTGTCGAGAAGCTTGGAAGCATGCTGAATCCATTTCTCCTCCTTTTCTTTTGCTTCTTCAAGCCTCCATTTACAGGTGTCATGATGACCTGTGGTATACTGGTATTTGATGCTTTCAGATGTACTGATTGAACTATGCTAAACGAATCTAGAAGGTGAGGCTTCTCATTGGATTTGCAGGAAGAAAGCAAGTTGCCACCCGAACACGTCCGAGATTATCTTGTGTAGGAAATTGGATGACACTTATACCACTCCATGGAACGATCCTTTGGCTGTAGTGGAAGAGGGATTATGGTCGATGTTATCCAGTGCCAACAGTGAAGAGACCTTTCCTGAGAATAGATGGGCACACAATTTGGTCAGCAGTGAACTGGTCACATTGCAGATGACAAATTATTCTCCAGCTGCAGAACCCGGCTGTATGAGATGCTCAACCCTAGTTTAGCCAGGATCACTGAGTGTTCTGTTCCTTGTCAATGTGTGGATATTCAAGCCAATGTATACTGGAAGTGGAGGTTCCTCTCAGGAGAATGTCGTTTGGGGTAGCCAGTTTCGTGTACCTTTTCTTTCATTGTGGAGGAACAACTTGGCGATTGTTTGAGAAGCCTGTGTGTCATTAACATCGCTCTTCAGTTTGGTCCATAAAGGATCATTGATGACAGGAGTGTAAGACTCGGAAGCATTGTCTGGCACTTAGGGGGGAAACTGCCAGAAAACTTGAAATGTGTTTCTCCAAACATTCTTTCTCTGCATATTTTTGCTACTTTTGCAAAAAGTAGCGCTTCTGTTGATAGTCATGTTCATGCAGAGCATCTTTCAGCATTTGTTGCATGCCTTCTGAAATACAAGAACAATGTTCTTGCAACTGCTGTTCTTGCACACCGGTGTCGGCAAAGTGCTCAAGAAGCCTGCTTTTCAACCGGCTCTTGTTAATTGACACATCATGCCCAAGATTTTGAAGAGGCGTTCATACATCTCATGAAGATCTGAAAACTTGAACAGGTATGCCCATCCTCAATGGCAAACTCAACATAAGACACCAACTCCACAAACGCTCTGGCATCTGCTCGTTCTCTTTCCGTGTTGGAAGAACACCTTACGGCGATGAGCCCGATGTCTGTTTCTGTATCGTGTTAAACAGTTCAGTGTTACTTGGCTTCCAGGCGATTAAATCACCCCCTGTATTTTGGACAAGAGTTGGTCATCCTGCATATCAGTTGCCATTTTTCTGAGGGACTGTCAGCGCCAAATGTTTGGAAGTTGTGTATTTGGTCGCCTGTTTTTTCACAGAAGATGCACACACACTTGGCATCAAATACCGACTGCCGCTTTGACCGTCTCATCTCAGGAGCTTCGGCTTCATGTTTTCTTTTTCTCATTACTTGTCTGTTGAGTTTGGAATTGTTGAATTTCTGATGGCAAGAACGATGCCATGAGGCATTATTTTTCACAAAGTTTCTACTGTTCCTTCAGTTCCATATTCTACATCAACTGGCAGTGCATTTATTTGTCTGAACTCCTCAACATTTCCCAGGAATGCAGCATATACTTCTCTGGCATTACGTTTAAATCCTTTCTGTGGACAAGATAGTTTTTCGGTGTAGTTTTCTTGCAGATTATGCAAGCACTCCAATCCATGATGACCTGAAATTGAAAGGAAATAATGCAGAAAACCATACATAGTATAGTCGAGTCATAGGGTACTACGACTGGGCTGCTTTACGATTAAAGGTTACTGTAGGCCTTACTTGGTGGGGCCTAATGTTACTTACAGTGAACAATAGCCCTAGCCTAACGTTAGGGCCTAACAACAGTATAGTCGAGTCATAGGGTACTACGACTGGAGTGCTTTATGATTTAAGTTTACTGTAGGCCTAACTTTGGTGGTATGGGGCCTAATGTTACTTACAGTGAACAATAGCCCTAGCCTAACGTTAGGCCTAACGACAGTATAGTCGATCATAGGGTACTACGACTGGAGTGCTTTACGATTAAAGTTTACTGTAGGCCTAACTTTGCGTGAGGCCTAATGTTACTTACAGTGAACAATAGCCCTAGCCTAACGTTAGGGCCTAACTTCTAGGCTTAGTTACTTACACTGCAGTTCAAACACTCACAACACCAAATTGATCGGCTAAGAAAGAACCAACTATTTGGGTGTGTTTTCTTTACATCCTAATGTCATTTACTATACCTGTCGTAAAATTTTGTCCTCTTTGCTTTTACTGTGAATTACTACTTTCGTGATCACGGTGACTGGCAACGAATTGAAGACTAAGATACGTCCATACAAGAATGAGCCCACTATAAGATGGTGAAAAGCTAAATTTGAATAGCTAGACTAAGATCGCGTATATTCCCGGGAATGTATTGTTTGAACATGGTCTTATCACATTTGAGACTGGGCACCCTTGCATTTATCCCCTAATTGTTATGTTTTGTTTTCATTTGTTTTTTTTTGTTTTTTTTTTTTACACATTTGAGCAATGACATCACTGCAACATAGTGAGCTTAAAAAGGCTTATATATCAATTACCTGTTTCTTGAAAAAAATCTCGGCACAGTACTTCACAACCTTATACATTGTTAACATTAATGTTATACATTAATTTGCACTAATATCTTGTTAGTCTATTGTGACGTCATTATGACGTCATTAAATACACTTCCTGTCATCAGATTTTTTGGAGCTTACCCTCTTTTTGATCCTTGTACATGGGCAAAGCTTTGCTAACAAAATTGTGCTTTTGTCCACAGTGTAACGGTCCTTGGCATTTTTGTTAATAAGGTACCTCACTACTTCAGAGAAGAAGATTTTTGAAGGTTTTTTAGTTAAAAAACAATATGGCTGCTGCATCACGTGACCGATGATGTCATCAATTTTTTTTTCTGTGCACCATTTTATCCCTAGATGACACTCAAAAATTTTCATACTGATCGGATGTGACGTTCTACTTATACAATTATGATGTCATAACGAGGGCACCTATGATGTCATAAAAAAAAATCAAGCTCATTACCATGAGGAGTACTTGCAATGTGCCAAGTTTAAATTTTTTCCTTCGTTTGGTTTCAGAGATAGAGGTCCAAAGTTTTTCCGGTTTTCCAATATGGCTGCCACACCATGTGACCTATGACATCATAATTATCATTACAACATTCAACATGAGAAGTCACACCAATAGTGAAAACTTCATCTCAATCTGACAAGCAGTTGCAGAGAAAAACACAAAAGTTCTGTGTGGACAAACAAACAAACAAACAGACAGACAGACAGACAGACAAACAAATGAAATTGTTCGTTGAACAAGGAATTGCCGGAATAACTTTGTCATATCTCCATGATCTCTGAAAAAACAAAAACCTGTAAATCAATTTGGTTCTTATAAGTCGATAGTGCTACTGTTTAATGAGTTATAGCACTTAGTTTGGTCATGATCATAACTTGGAAGTTAATCGGACTTGAAATGGCGTTTTTATCACAATTTGAAATTTTTGACCTGACCCCCCTGACATTCGACCCCCGACCGCTAAGAAGGGTGTTGGCGTGACACCCCATTGAGACATATGGTTGGATGCAGAATTGGAAGATGCACATTTTGGATTTGGTTTGAAGTCGATACGACCATTTTAGCTGAAGTTATTGCGAAAATAAGAATTTTGGTGACCTTGACCTTGACCATTGACCTAGATTCACCAAAAACGCCAAGTGTCTAAGTTGGACCATGGCTGACGTCTGTACCCAGTTTGGTCATGATCGCTGAAACGGTGTGGCTGCTACAGGGTAAACAAACACACAAACAAACAGACAGACAGACACACAGAATGACACACACAACTGACCAACATAATTGCCGAAATCCGAAGGATTCCGGCAATTAACAAATGGACCCAAATGCAATACCCTCTCCTTTGGCGAGGGTAATAAAATATAATGTCAATTATATGCAAGAAAACTATAACATCTCTCTTATAATACCAAGCTTGCACACTAAAAACTCAGCTCGCCGTCACACGATCCCTATGAAACTGCTGTGGCACTTAGCGGACATGCCGACAATGTTTGGGAAGTCTTGGCGTTCCATAGTACCACTTGCATTTTGCACAATGCGTATTTTTGTCATTCCCCGTGTACGGTCTGTCGTCTGCTACCAGCTATGTTGTACTGCTATCCCGTGCATGTGCACGGGTATCGCTAGTATATTTTATTACCTTTGGATAATACTGTCTGTCTGTTTGTTTGCACTCCTAAACCACTGGATGGAATGAGTTGAAACTTTGTGGTTTAGTCCAGTCAATCTGAATGGAAATATACCCGAACCTAAAAGTAATTGCAACAGAAATGTCTTTGGGGTTTTCTCAATTAGTAATACCCATGTAATGACATATTCAAAATCTAGAAAATATATATTTAGTGGAACATTGTGTTTTTTTAGCTTGGAAAGTTGGAGCGGCGATGTAAAAATGACGATTTTTGCTTCTTTTTTTTTCGCGATTTCAGCCTGCAATATCTCCGTCAAGCATAGACTAGGGTTGATGAAACTCTTGCAACCTATATAACTCTTGTAGTTCTGTTGTGTTCAGAAATTAGAGATGGAAATTCCAATGTTCCTCTCAGCTTATCAACTGTTGTTGGAAATCATGTGAAGCCCATATATGCAGTCTGCACTTGGGATATGCAATTATAAATTCAATGTATACACAGAACTCCAGCAGCATTCGCTCCCCTGGCTCATTTCGGATATCAAGTCCATGCTTTCTTGCAATCCCTGGTGCTCCTGTTTCTCCAATTTTTGCATTCCATTGTCCCATAATAATTAAAATATCTCCGTTAGGCACCTGTCCTACCAGTTCCTGCAACTTCCCTTAAAACTCCTCCACATTTTCTTCATCTGCTGCAGAAGTTGAAGCATACTGGCACTCTTCGCTATGCCAACTAGTATAGATGTGTTCCACAAAAGTTGTGTGTGCAGAAAAAATGCGTATAGCGAAAACAATTTTCCCAAAGACACAGTGTTATAAGTCGAAGATGCGTTCCTGAAGGCTTGATGTTCAGACACCTTACACAATCAAAACTGATGTAACTAAATACAAAAGACATCATAACTCAGTAAATCAACACAGAACATCGCTAAATGTATAATTAAATGAATACTCACCATAAATACATCCAAACAGAAGAAAAATAAATGAGTATAGTACTGTACTCAGCACTGTACTCGCCTATAATAAGAGAAGAGATTGTGTGTCGATGCCTGGAGATGAGTGAGGAGAGGGAGGTTATTGCGGTGGTGAGGCAGGACTGTCTACCTCCTTGTCTGAAGATATCTGCATTGTTGGTGACATGAGTCAATCACATATATGATATGACATCATTGTTATCAAATTATATTTCCTACATGTAGTCAATGACATATGTAAAGTTTGGCATCGATCAGTTAAGGGGTTTCACAGAAGAGGATTTTCAAACGTTTTATTATGATCCAATATGGTTGCCACGCCACATAGCCGATGACATCATTGTTAACAAATAATGTTTTCCATTGGAAGTTGATCACAAATATAAGTTTTGCATTGATCAGTTAAGCAGTTTCAGAGAAAAAGATTTTAAAGGTTTTCTTATGATCTAATATGGCTGCTTTACCACTGAAGGATGACATCATTGTGAACAAACTATATTTCACTTGGGTAGTTGATCACAAATTTAAAGTTTAGCATTGATTGGTTAAGTGGTTTGAAAGAAGTACATTATTAAAGGTTTTCCTGTAATCGAAAATGGTGGCCAAACTAGATTGAATACTTTTGGATCTTTAAACCTTATGTTGACTATAGGTGGAAGGGGAGAATGCCACGAACAAACTTGAGTTCCACCACAGCAAATATCATTTTAGCGAAGTTTGGTCACAATCCCATCATAAGCTTTGGAGAAAAAGTTGCAAGTGTTTACAAACAGACTGACAGACAGACGACGAGCCATCCCATAAGCTCATATGAACTATGTTTCAGGTGAGCTAAAATGGATGAATTGTCAAAGTCCAACAAGACAAATGTTTTGTAGAATGTGTCTGATCGCTTTAATGGGATATTGTCATTTATCCAGACACATGCACCATGACTGTAACACCTATTTCAGGGTGTTTAAACGACAAGGTTAAAAAATAAATACATTTCAATAAAATTAGAAACACTCATGTGATTTCAAATTATTTGCCTTTTGCAGGTACCAGTGCATGGAAACCTGACAGTGACAACAACTGGCACAGGACAAGGTGTTCTCACAGTAAGGGTTACTAAAGTAACATATTTATTTGATGCAGCCATGCATTTTTTACACATTTGAAATTCCTTCCATAACTATAAACGGCATATGATAATTTGTTCATCACCAACGACCATTGTAATATCCAATACCAAGGTTCATACCATCTGCAAACAAATTCTGAAATTATGGTTGAAGTGGATAACTTTATACCCACCAGACCCAACACTTCACTCTGTTTCTGCACATTTCTGTTGCATCACTTTTCATTGCAGTTTGTAAAGAAGTACAGAGAGAAGGTGGCTATCAAAAAAGACTGCAAGGGGTTTTCTCTGGAAATCACGACTCATCTGCACAGTAAGTTAAAATGTTAATTTGTTTATTGTGTCCTTTAGCAAGTTCTACCTTTGAATTAATGTTTTTGTTAATTATGTCACAATCCCAAAAAAGTAGGTCAAGGACACGAATCAAATATCAGGTGCACAGCTTCAGTGCAGATCCACCATGATGATGCAAAAACAAATTGGTAGGTCAAGCAGTCTTTGAGATTCCACACTGGCAAAATAGAGCGATGACAAAAAAGGCATTTTTGTTTTATTCAGACTGCCATTTGACATTGACCTTTAACTCGGAGGGGTATGATTAAATGTAAATATATATGTATATATATATATGTATAGTACATTATATATATAACTAGTACATGGCCGTACGTGCAAAAAAAAAAAAAACTTTCAAACTGCGTGCCAGAAACAACAACCACACAGGCCATTCCTTCACTCTCACGTACCCGTACGTGCGTGGCCGTACGTGCAAACCCCCCCCCCAAAAAAAAAAAACATTCAAACAACACACAGGCCGTTCCTTCGCTCTCGTAAACGACGACTGGATTGGGGCATTGTGTTTATCTACAAATGCGCATAAAAATCGAAGAAATTATTAGAATACAGTAAGTCATCACTATCCGGAAGTCCGTACGTTGTAACCCGTAATGGAGAATGCGGCTGAGGACCTCTTCCCCATCCGCCACGCCTACGCAGCAACGTGTCCTGTTATTGGTTTGGTAAATAAATGGCCATAACTTGGGAAGCACTTGTCCGATTAATATCAAACCTTGAAAAGGCACAAACTCAGGCCCCCAGCAATATACCTGGCAAGTTTCAATTAGATCGGACCAGTGGTTGTCGAGAAACAGCGGTCCAGACACACACACACACAACACACACACACACACACACACACAACACACACACACATTGCTGGAATAATATATATATATATATATATATATATATATATATATATATATATAGTAGATTATATATATATATAATATATATATATATATATATTATAGTAGATTATATGTATATATATGTATAGTAGATTTTATATAAGTGCGGGCCCGTAGGTGCGTGCCAGTATGTGCAGCTTCATTCCTTCGCTCTCGTAAACGACGACTGGATTGGGGCATTGTTTCAATGAGATCGGACCAACCGTATCATAAATGGCCATAACTTGGGAAACACCTGGGAAACATACTCAGGTCCCCAGCGTCAATTGTGACATATCAAAACGAAGAAGAAGAAGATTGTGATGCCCCCTCTCTCTCGCCCCTAGTCTCGCCCCTCCTCTCTCCCCCTTCCTCTCTCGCCCCTCTCTCTCGCCCCACATCTCACCCCCCCTCTCTCCGTCCCCCTCTCTCGCCCCCTCCTCTCCTCCCCTCTCTTGAATTGTGACGCCCCCCTCTCTCACCCCCCCTCTCTCCTCCTCTCTCTCGCCCCCTCTCTGCTCCACCTCTCTCCCCCCTCTCTCGCCCTCCTCTCCCCCCCTCTTCCCCCTCTCTCCCCCCCTCTTCCCCCTCTCCCCCCCTCTTCCCCCTCTCTCCCCCCTCCTCTCCGCCCTCTCTCTGTAAATGTATTCACAAATGTCTACCAAGCACAACAATTAATTCAAACCTTGGGAAAAACAGCTTTCAAACCCTTGGGAAACAGCTGTTTCCCTTGGGAAAATTCAAACCGTGATTAATTAATAATTTGAACAATTAATTCAAACCTTGTGAAAAAAACAGCTTTCAAACCTTGGGAAACACTTGGGAAACAGCTGAAACGGATGAAGAACGATATAAAACCTTGGAAAGCAGGTCCCCAGCGTCGATTGTGATGTCATACCAAACGAAGAAAGAAGAAGAATTGTGACGTCAATCGTGCAAAAAAAAAAAAACATTAATTGTGACGTCATTCGTGACGTCATAGCACCGTGTCCTGTCATTGTTGACAGACGTTATTGTCATTATTGGTTGACGAGACAATATATAGGTCATTATTGGTTGACAGACATTGGTCATTGTATCACGTTATTCTTTTTATTACTGCCAATTATTGTGCTATTATTATTATTATTAATATGCTGTTATCATTATTCTGAGATATCTTTTGGAAAAAATGGCATGATAAGGTGGAACGACACTTCAGCTGCGATATATACACTTTTCCAACACTGAAAAAAGCAATAAAATGGCCGTAACTTGGGAACCGCTCGTCCGATTGATATAAAACCTTGAAAAGGCACATCCGCGGGTCCCGGCAATATTCCTGGCAAGTTTCAATCAGATCGGACCGGCGGTCGCAGACAGACAGACACACAGACACACAGAGATTGCTGGAATTATATATATATATATATATCACACACACACACACACACACACAACACACACACACACACACACACACCACGCGCACACTAATAAAAGGCAATGTGTGTGTGTCAGTGTATGTCTCCTCCATAACTCCAAAAATGTAAAATCTAGCAGCCTGAAACTTTGCATGCTTACTAAGAAAACTCCAAGGAAGTGCAAGAGTGAAAATTGGGTGTTTGGGTTAATTAAAAGACCCCTTTTGAAGATAATTAAATTCCTTATTTAATTATATCCTTCATCAGGCGATCCTTCGCCACCAAGCTCTCTGGGTCTTAAGGCGTTTCCTGGGTAACCTTGCTGAGGTCTGAAGCCACCATGTTTTTTGGCCTGCTCAACCATGCCTTGACTTGGAACAGGCCGCAGAAATTTCTTAACGATAAAGTTGTTGCTTTCACTTTCTTCATTCATATTATCGAATGCCTGTTCATCACAGCTGAAAAAAGAACAGACATTGTCGAAGCTTTTCGTCTTGCAGCTCGTCAGGACCCGCAAGAATACCGAAAGTGCTGACACAAAATGAAACAACTTATTTGTTCAGACCGTTGGGGATTGGTTCTTTGGACTGTTACTGACACAAACATGCACATCATGGCCTTGAAGCACCGAAGGGACCCATGACCTCCCATTTGTTATGGATTCAGGTCAGAACAGATGCAGTGAATGCACACACTCTTTTTGCTTGCAAAGAACAGGAGCTCGTGTGTGTGTATACATGTGGCTTCAAGAACACGTAAATGTGCTTCAGTATGCACAGTGCCACAATCTGGAACCGTTCAGCGTGATAGTCTTGGTCACAATCGGGATTGTTCAGGAGGTGTTGACCAATGGCAGAATCACTTTGAGCAGGCATTCTTGTTGGGTTCTTACGTGTATGTGATGGTTGTGTACGACCCATCTCCAAGCTGTTCCAGATTGCCAATAGAATGTGCTGCTTGATCCGATCCTCCAGTCTTAGTGATGTGCGACCTACGTACCTGGCATCACACCGGCACTGAAATTCATAAATAATATTGTTCAGTTTTATGGTAGGGAGCACATCTTTCTGTACTGAGGGGAGCAATTTGTGGGTGGTAAAAATCACTCTCATTGCAACAGAGTTGTAACATTGTGAAACTGACCGTTTCACCTGTTGTTCAAACTTTTGAGAGATTTTACCTCTCCATGGCAGCTTAAGATAAACCGGACACTTTTCTGGTCCAAATATAGTGTCATCAGAACGATTGGCAGTTTTGCGCTGTATGAACCCACAGATGAGTCGCTCAGGGTAGCCATTGTCATGGAGAATGGTTTTAATGCGCTCAATTTCAGCAGCAAGTAGACAGGGTGTACATATGGCCCATGCTCTATTTACAAGGGTATTCATGAGGGCAATCTTGAAGCGTGTTGAGCTAAAGGAGTCCCACCGTGTGGACTGCCCAGTGAAGGTAGCCTTGCGGGAGATCGTCGCCAAGAATCAATCCTCAATCTTCTCGACTAACACATCTAGAAAGGGAAGTACATTTGACTGCTTGGTCTCACATGTAACCTTTAATGCAGGATGGAAAGCATCCAGACGTACGAGGAAGTCAGTGCAGGCAGTAGGAGTATTGAAGATTGCAAACGTGTCGTCCACATATCTACTTGCGTATACATGTTGTCATTGAAGCTGAACTCCACAGCTCGTGTTGCCGCATTCATGAGTTCCACAAAGACCGCTTCAGAGATACAGGGTGGTTCAAGGTTGCAATGAAACAGCAATGCTGTACATATATCGATGGTTTATTGGAGAGGAACGCTCGTGAACAGACTAGATATGTCAAAGGAACACATGGTCACAGCATTCTGGTCCCGCTCCAATTCACGCATGGTTTTAGTGCCGTGTGGTTGGTGCCTCGGAGGTGTCTCATCCACTGAAAATCTGCAATTATATTTTTACAGGATATCGCTTTGTTTAACCTTTTGTGCGATCTCCTAATATAATCCACAGTCTCTAACTTCGACATCGATACAAATATAAAAACAATAAGGTCCATCCGACCACTGTGCCTAGCTGTTTTGTGAGCAGAGAGCAATCGACATTTTGTGTTCTGTGCCTTGATATATTTTTCAATTGCATATTACTAATTTCCACTTGAATTCCTTTTTCAAAGAACACTTTAAAGTAAATCTTTGTGTTTGTCGTTTTTATGTATTTTATGCTGTGTACTTATTAAACAGCATTACCACAACGGAAGTTGGGTGGTGTGTGTGTGTTGGTTGTGTGTGTGTGTGTGGGTGTGTGGCGCGTGTGCGTGTGCGTGTGCGCGTGCGCGTTTTTGGTTCATGTCTCCATATATGGGTTCCAGAATGTGGAATGGAGTCTTCCCAGGACGGGCTCAAAGTATCCACCTTCATTTCTGTAAGGGGTCACGATTCATGGACCAAGCTGTGAAGTTCTCTGTTCTCAAAGTTTTGTGCCGAGGGCTCTCTTCAGGATCGTTACTGAGTTCCGGACAGCTTCCAACTGCAGTTCGTTTGTAGT
>CM068961.1:38206948-38217421 GCA_035128595.1 Eptatretus atami
TGATTAGCAGATGTATTAGTAGTATTTATACTTTAATGCAGTAGTGGAAATACAATGTTGAAAGTATTCTTGCTACACTGTGTTGGTTATGCATTGTCATGTGGAGACCCTTGTTTGTGTTGGTTATATATTCACGTAAGATGCAGTAACCGTTTTGGCATGATTCACTGTTTCAAAACATATTTATTTACTACTTTTTGTACCATGCACTCTATGGTCTTTGAGATAATGTAAGCCGATATCGTTACTCCGACGCAGAAGAACAGAAGTCGAAGATAGCGCGACACGAACACAAACTCGGATATATATATAAGAAGAAGAAGAAGAAGAAGAAGAAGATTGCCACGTAATAGCAAATGCAGTAACCGTTTTTGGCACGATTTCATGTGTTCAGACCATTTTATTTCTTTTTTTTGTACCATGCACCTCATATGTGTCTTGAGATAATGTAAGCAGAATATACGTTACTCGAGCAGCGAGAACAACAGTCAGAGATGCGCGACAGCGATCCAAAAATCGATATATATAATTGATGTCTAAGAGTTTTCATCGTGATTTCAGATCTTGAGAATGTTTTTTTCACAATATCATTCTGTAAAATGTAAAATTAAAAAAAATACCCGACGAGGGGAGTGCGGTCATCTGCTTGCCAGAGTTAATGAGGGAGGATAACGATTTGAAATAGTGACACCGACAACACCAGGCACGGTACTTGCCAAGTTACGTGATAGTGGTACAGTCGTGTAGTAGATATGGGACGATGCACTGTGTGACTAATGATAGCCATGTTGTTCTGCTCTAACGATAACAAATTTATGCTGCTACTTCTACTCTCTGGCGGTACGAATCTCAAAACATAAGCGTCAGAAGGTGTCAGAGCGAAGTTTGAAGGGCTATAAAATCGGACACGAGAGCAAATTTAAAAAAAAATGGCTCGTTATTCTAGAATAATAGTCCATAGTAGAATACATAATAAATTTGATTCTCTGGATAAATGAGGGAGGAGATACGATTTGAAATCGACGATTTTTCAACTTTGACAGCCTCGTGACTTGACCTCGACTTGGAACGACTTGAATTTATATCGTTGTGCAGTCTCATCGACCTCTATCCATTCCACTATTGGTTATTGTCTTACTACGTTTGATGTGGAGGACGGACCGGACGTACAGACAGACTCGAGAACTGGCTTTATTAGGTATCTCTACTGAGATGACTAAACAAACCCTTCGAAAGCCCTAAAATTCTCCTGAAAGGAGCGTACCAATGAGTCAACTACAGGATTACAAGAGGCTGCATGTTAATTACTCGGGTTGTGTGGTCTACGTGATTCTAAGTTCGTTTCTGTGTTTATCACATTTGATTGGTCGACTCAATCGCTTCGTTCATTCTGCTTTAAAAAAAATCGAACATTTGTGTTTGAATAATGGATGGCATGGACTTTCATTTGTCTGGTACGACAAGTGAGTGTGAGAGAAATGAGGATTTTGGTCTGAATCACATGGAGAATTGTCGTAACATAGTCGCGGGAGGTGAAGTTCAGGCAGCTGGAAATGAAATACGGGCTTAGCATTCGAGCGAAGCTGGTAACAGCAGAGGAAACTGGCGATGAATTGATTCCCGTGTTCATGATGATGCGAGGGACATCGAAGGAGACTTGTGTTGTAAGACTTAGTCTAACAACTGGTTAGCTAAACCTATTCGTAATCAATAATGTAAATTCGACTTGCAATCTGCTCGGATATAGAGAAATATTTTGTGAGGTGACGTGACCGAGCGGAGCGAACATGTTTTCCGCGGTGAATAAATCGAGCAAGGCCGGCGCATGTCATCGGCCTTATTCTCTCCGCGCATAAAACGAGCAATCTCCGCTGTCGGATACGATGAAACTTGTTGGTCAGACACACCTTGTGACACATTATCTCGAGTAGTCCGATAATCCTGACGTTCTGTTGCATTTTATTTATTTTATTTACTGTTGTACATGTCGCACAGTAGAAACAATAAGCTGGGTGTGGCTTAGTGGTGAGGTGGCGCTTGGGATTCTAGGATCCGAGTTCAAGCCCTTGGCCGCTGAATTAAAATACACCCAGGAGTTTGACTCAGCCTGTCATCCTTCGAGGTCGGGCAAAATGAGCACAGTGTACTGGTAAGGGGACACTGCAATCAGCGGCAAAGCCGCGTCCAACCAATGACAACCAGACAGCACAGGCTGCACTCATAATAGAGAAGAAGAGAGAGAGAGAGAGAGAGAGAGAGAGAGAGAGAGAGAGAGAGAGAGAGAGAGAGAGAGAGGAGAGGAGAGAAGAGAAAAACAATGAAGAAAAGAGAAAATAGAAAGAGAACATACAGCACGTATCGAAGATTTTTATCGGCTAAGTCGGAAGGAGGACGACGGATTTATCGGCATGTCCGGACGGAGACGGATTTATGGACTATGTCGGGACGGACGACGGATTTATTGGACTAGTCGACGGACGAGATTTTACTTGGCCTGTCGGACGACGAGCGATACTGGCCTAATCGGAAACTACGATTCTATCGGTACGATCGACTAGTCGATAGGACGGATTTATCGGCCTACAGTCGGTCACGGACGACGGATTTATGCTAGTCGAGGCTACGGACGGACGGATTATCGGACTTACGGACTGGAGCGGATTTACGACTAGTTAGACTCTAGAGATTTCTCAATCCATCTCTGTGTGAGTTTCTGTATGTGACGTCAACGCAGCGTATCGTGAAGTCAACTTTTTTAGGGGCGGGCTAGCAAGTTGTGAAAGCACCAGAAATAGATCAAAATATTGCTCTAATTATCCCTTTTTGATTAAAAAAAACGGTTTTCTTCACTAGGAAGAGTCAAGTTAATATTATAAATACACAGAAAGCTTTTGCATGTAAGGGGACTTTAAATCTCAGCCTATGGACGTGATCTCACTGCGGGTGGCGAGTACTGCGGACAAGGCTCACCTGTGTAGTTTTGGACTGTCGCAACAAAAGACGAAATGAACAGGAAGTTACTTTTTAACTTTAATATCTTCTTTACCGGAACAACGAAAAACCTTAATCCATTTACAGTTAATGAAAGAAGGGATGCGTGGCAGGCACCTCTGATGGGTGTTTGCAGAAAGTGCTGGTGTGTAGAGGTTTGCTTACCATTCCAGTTAAGAGGTGCTATTGCACACACAACACCACCACACACAATCACAACATCACACACACACACACACAACCACAACACAACCATTGCCCCACAAGCCTTTTAGGACTGCAAAAGGATTGATAAATATACATCATAAACCACCATACTCATTGCTCATGCTCATGCACGACAGCCCCAATACAGGATTATATGTTTTTCTGTGAGTGAGAATAATTGTGCTATACGTACAGCATTAGAGATCATATTTCATTGAAAGTGCATCTTCCATTCATCTTTGGGTGTAGTGATTGCTGCAGTGGTTTCTGGAATGGCGGAAGGAGACGTTGACCATAAAATGAAAGGGATGGCTGCACATGATGAGGCATATATTAATTACTATGGAATGTGAAAAGGAACAGCTGTCCATGTTCAACGTTATGTTACTTTCTGCTCTGTATTTATATGATTAAACTTTATGGAGATCATTTGGAGACAGTTCTCATATACAATCAAAATAGAGAAGGAAAGAGTATTTTGTGACTAAATCCCCTGAGAACAACTAAACGACAATTTTTATTTGAATGTGAGGTTTCTCTCCTGTGTGAGTCTGGATACACAAGCTGTCTTGGGCCCATTCTATCCTCATATTCATACACAATTTTCCGATCTCTGAAAAAAGAATCACTTATCATTCGCTGTGATGTCAACCTTCTGCGTTGCATCCTCATCTGCAGTTTGGAAGCAGCGAATGTTTTCAACTCTTTGCAGATCTTGATCGAATCAGGAGCTTGTCCACAGTGCAAATATGTTCTTTATACTGGACAAATTCACACTCTCACTCTGTTCCTTGAAGGATCATTCCTTTCTGTCGAGCTGGTGTCTCAAGGCTAGTGTTCTGGCCTGTGCTTTTTCTGTTTTCATCATATGCTCTGCAGATTCGGGAAAATCTCTAAATTCGTGCTGATGACTCCACCTTCTACCGTCTAATGTTCATCCTCTGAGTCGCAAGAAGCAGCCTTCACCTCTCTGCAGACCTGGTAAATCACAAGCTGGTAAAAACTTGGAATAAGTTTCAATCATGAACAAATCGACACCTCACCATGTCTCCGAAGGACTGCTGGAACCCCCCTACTACTTCTCTCAACCATCCTTGAAGATGTCTGTTCATTCAAGCTTTTGGGTCTTGCTATCTGCCATGATCTTTTTGAGAAAGCACATCTCATAATAGCCTCACAAGCAGTCGCCGATGGGCCTTTGTCGGCAAAGTCCTCCTCAGCATACTAGCTTCTAACAGTACAAAGCTTTATATCCAGTGATGAAGTATGCTCTCTCCCTATGGGGTGGTCTCCTGCATCATACCAAAGCTTGAATTCACACTGTGAAAAACGATAGGCTTTATAAGGCTAATCATTGGTTACTCCGCGTAGAAGCTTGTAGATCTTTGGGTCATCTCTACTCTCTTATTCTGAGGTCAGTTGTGCTTTGCTGTCTTCTGCTGTCTCTCTCCAGTTGCCGCCCCCCATGCTCTGTCTGTTGATCTGTCCTATTATTTCCTCAAGGCCCTCGGGCCACACAAAACGCTTCTGATAGAATGACTACCAAAATCAGTATCCTAGCTCACCTTCTTTTCCATTCCTCTATTGCCATCTCTGACATCAATCTTCAATCACTCCCAGTCTTCAAAACAGCTGTCTTCACCACCTATATCATATCTGTTCATCCAAAACATGATCCTTTACACCGTTTAATCACAACCAACATATTTCAATTCCTTGTTTTCTTCCTGAAAGTCCTGTAGTACAATTGCTTGTTTGACATCATGTCCATCTTGCCTTATTTTAAAGATATTATTATTGTTTTGTTCCGCACTATTTTGTGTTTTTCTCATACCCTCTTGCTCCTGCCTTATTATTGTTTGTTGGATAGCCTCTAAATATGAGCTTCAACATTGTATAGCAAAAAAAGTATTCACTGTATACATACATATCATATACACATATATATATGACTATATATATTAGTTATATATATTGTTACGCTGATGGAACTTCGCAACCACATTCAGGTCCCGATAGGTGAGGTTCTTTTAAGTACATCGTTAGTTAGCCCAAACACGTTGTTTAGAGGGAATTATGTGATTCATCTCCGGGCTGCGAACTTTGAGTCAGTCGTTTTTCTGTTCTTTCTTATTTATTTTGAACCAACCACATCTCAACCAACACGCACCTCCCTCCACACCCAACCACACTGCAACCACGTCACCTCACACATCTACGGCTAACAGCAACTCGGCCATGATCGCCATATTCAACAGGCTCCGTGCGCTTAACATCTCCAGGAGGAACATAAAGGCCAACAGGGAGCAGCAGTGTTTCCCGCCTGTTTTCTCCGTGTAATCTCTCCGCGCTCGTGTGGGGAGTGCGATCCGAGCCGGGTTAATTATTAGAAGGGTGGGAGGCTGTTTGGGGAATATATCTCGGCGGAGCCAAAAATGACTCGCCCCCCCGCACGATGCGGGGTGGAGGGAAAGCGCAAGGCACGCCCTTCGAGAAGCTTCCCAAGAAGCTCGAAGGAGGGGGCAAAAGGGGGCGGAGTGTATAGGGCGGACGCCGGCTAAAGGCGGGACAGGAGGCCTTGAAGGCGTCTCGTTGTCTCGTCTTCGATGTGATCTCCAGGTAGTGTGTTTATTGGTCTGGGGCGGGGTTGAGCAACGTTTAAGTGCTTCGAGGCTTTCTCGTGAACGGAGCACGGACGGGAGAACTCACGGGCGCCGTTGGCAGTGACCGCTGCGTCGGACGAGGAGTGCGGAGAGAGGGATTACGCGCGAGGCCGAGAAGAGGTCGGACAGGCGGCGCCGCTGACTCGCGGGAGAGGACCGACCAGACCAGGAAAG
The DNA here is from genome assembly GCA_035128595.1 of Eptatretus atami. NCBI lineage: Eukaryota > Metazoa > Chordata > Myxini > Myxiniformes > Myxinidae > Eptatretus > Eptatretus atami. The sequence continues at coordinate 38,212,984 of CM068961.1, forward strand.
TCGCCACTTCTTTTCTTTGGGTTTGGAATATGAACCTGTGGAGCCTGTCTTGTGAAGTAGACTGTTTAAGTGTTGACCGTGTGCGGGTCTTAGTCTGTAGTAAATTCTGCATTGTTTCTATTGTTTTAACGTGCTATAAGTGCTTTGTCGATTACTCGTATTGGACGTATGATGTGCTACGTGTTTTTGTGAATTACGTGCTTGTGTGAACTTGTTCCCCGTTCTGTTGCCGTCACTTTCTTTGTTGAATTCCATCTACTCTCGCGGTAAAAGGGTTCGAGTGGGCCTGTACGCCGATAATTATCTGAACCATCAGGTCGATCATCGCTCGGTTATACCCTTTAGCAGAAGACGAGCCTTAGCGGTTCGTGTCGGAGTCGACATGTGGCGTGGTAACACCCTCGTAGGTTACCCGTGCGAGTACTAGTATATCGACTTCGGCGATTCACCCCTATTGTCGCGCGGTAGAATGCGACTGGGTTGGTGAGGTTAAATCCCCCTCGTGACTAGCTCCTTGGCGATAGTTCAAAAGGGTAGACACTGAATGTCGCGCGTGGGCGAGACGCTCGCGATTCGAACGTCACGGGCGTCGCACGCCGTGGGCGTGAGATTCGCAAACTGGTGTCAGAGAGCGGGAAAGAAATCTCCGGTCTCCAAGCTAAATTCACGGGAAATCGGTCAGGTGAGAGGGCGAACCCAGTCCGTCCCTCCAAATTACGGCAGGCTAATTACCTTACGGAAGAATGGCCGTCTAAGGCGAGCGGAGTCGCGGGATATTAGATGTTATGTGTAGTAATGTAGATCCATGTGCTCAGATGGACCACGACAGACATTGGTGTGAGAGCAAACCCCCACAAACGACCGCGAACCGAAAATGGCGGCGGCAGTGCCGCGTGCATGATGACACCCCCCTCCCCCCTCCGTCAAAACCTTACCCGTTCCCGGCGAAACCGCGACGTCCGAGGGAATTTCGCTTCGTCGGGGTTCGGCTGAGACACAGAATAGGGAAATGTTTGTTGCGATGATGCAAGAATAAGGACGGGAAAAAATGAATGAAGAAACGAAGAAAATAGGCATGAACGGAAAAATGGAATGGAAAACGCACTCAAAAAGATGGATGAAAAGAAAAAGGAAACAACACACAAAAATGGAAGAAATGCGGGTGGAGATGCAGCAAATGGGCCGAACCTGCAGGGCAGGCCGGATGAAGGCAATACTTGCATGTGACGCGGACAAGGAGTGCGGTAATGGCGACGCACACGTTGCTGAGCGAACGAGCTGGGGGGGCAACGGTTCAGCCACCAGGTGGAGGCGGGAGGACAAAGTAATTCGTTGGGGACGTATTGGCGACGAAGGTGAGGTGACGGAGGGAAAACTAATTAGGGTACAAACGTGTGACGAGCACGGGTGACAGGCAGAATTAATAATAGACTACACGGAGATAGAGGGTGAATTGGACGGGTGTAAAGACGCACACACACACACACACGGATGGTAGGTGGAGGACCATGAGGGGAGCTGCGGACTGGGTAGAGACTCGCGGTGCGTTAGCAGCGTGAGATGGCCTCCTCCAGGAAGAGGGGAGGAGTATGCCCTTGAGGGACTCAGACCAGGTTGGGTTCGGTCGTGTTAGCGGAGTTTGAAGGGATGAGTGCTGCAGGACGAGTGAAGAGAGTGGAGGATGTAGAGGCCGGAACACCCTTGTGTGTCAGAATCCCAGAGCGTGGTGCCCGGGTGTCTTTCGTGTGTGAGGTGTGTGTTCACAGTGTGGCGAATGCGTGACTGCAACGGCACCATTAGCGCGGGTCAAGGGCGTGTGGGCGAGCCGGCGTGGGTGACAAAAACCCGTGTGTGATACCCAGTGTCGAGTTGCGCCCCGTTGTGAAGCGACCTGTGTGTGAGATGGTGTGTGTGAGTGTGCCGGAGTGTTGCCTCCAGCCGCCGTTGTATGGATTGGAGGACACCGGGTTGGAGTTCCGCTGTGTGAGATGTTGGGTTGTGGGGGAAATGGCACGAGTATGGTGAGCGGCGAGTGTGAGGGAGAGTGTGTGTGAGGTCTCGTGTGTAGGGAGATGTGTGATCGGGATGCGTAGCATGCAGCCTGCGTCTCCCGGTGTGTAATGTGCGTTAATGTCGTCGGTGTGTGAGGTGTCGTGATAGCCAGGGTGTGCGTCGGTGAATGGGACCGACAATCAACAGAGAGACCTCTGCATCAGTTCCTTTCTCAAACACACCCACCCCAACATGTCGCGCAGAGCGCGGGTTATACTAGTATATAAATGAAATTTCAGTACTTTTGCGTGTCAGGGGACCTTTAATTCTGGATTACGGGATTATCAGGGCAAATATTCAGCACAGGATCTTTAAATGGGAAATGTATTGTTATATCATTCACATATCTTGGTGAATTTCATCACTGTAAAACATGTAAAATGAGCTACATTTATCGCATCACAACAATCATTTCCAAACTTGGGAAGAAAGTCATGAAAATTGTAAAATAAAGCAACTTTCTGATTTGGATCAGAGTTTGAAAATTGAAAAATAAAGCAACTTTCTGATTTGGATCAGAGTTTGAAAATTCATTATTTTTTGTACAGGACATTGTGTTGAGTTGAAGGGAATGGCCGACGAGAGCAGAAATGCAGATCGCAATCATAGCGCTTGTCAAGCAGAATATGGTAAGGGCATCCACATTGCACAGCTCCTTCACATCCTGTAACCTTTTACTCTGTCATCTCTTGACTCGCTGAAATGTTATGTATGAAATTTTCAGATTTCATCCAAATCAGATTTGTAATAAAAACTCACATCACAAAAATGGTCTTATCCTTCTTATTATTGGCAATTATTTCTGTTATTAATGTCAATATTATTTTGTAATAATGTTCATATTATTGTGCGTATGTGATATTGTAGTTGCTGTTATTACCTCCGCCATCAAATGTGGACGGAGGTTATGTTTTCACCTTTGTCTGTATGTGTGTTTTGTCTGTGAACAGGATATCTCACAAAGTTATGGACGGATTTTGACGAAACTGGGTGGAAAGGTTGGGTGTGTGACGAGGACGAATTTGTAAGATTTTGATGGAGATCCGAGAATTTTGTAATTTCTTAAGTGCTTCTTCACTTTTGAGAGATTAGGCCAAAACGATATATGGCATGACATTTCAAAAAGCTAGAGACGAGTTATGACAAAACGAGGAAGATGAGTGTTCTTTATGCTCCGTCATTCTGAGTGAGTAGTTCGTGCAACATAATTATCTGAGTGAGTGGTTCGTGTTGTGATATTCTGAGCACGTCGTTCGTGCTCCGTCATTCTGAGCGAGTGGTTCGTGCTCCGTCATTCTAAGCGAGTGGTTCGTGCTCCGTCATTCTGAGCGAGTGGTTCGTGCTTCGTCATTCTGAGCGAGTGGTTCGTGCTCTGACATTCTGAGTGAGTGTAGTTCGTTGCTCCGTCATTCTAAGCGGTGGTTCGTGCTCCATCATTCTGAGCGAGTGGTTCGTGCTCCGACATTTCTGAGTGAGTAATTCGTGCTCCAACATTCTGATGTGAGTGGTTCATGCTCCGCATTTGAGCGAGTGGTTTCGTGCTCCGACATTCTGAGTGAGTAGTTCGTGCTCCGACATTCTGAGCGAGGTGGTTCGTCGCTCTGAGCTATTTCTGGGTGGAGATAGTTTCGTTGCTCCGTCATTCTAAGCGAGTGGTTTCGTGCTCCATCATTCTGAGCGAGTGGTTCGTGCTCCGACATTCTGAGTGAGTTAATTCGTTGCTTCCAAACATTCTGAGTGGATGTGGTTCAGCTCCGTCATTCTGAGCGAGTGGTTCGTGCTCCGACATTCTGAGTGAGTAGTTCGTTGCTCCGACATTCTGAGCGAGTGGTTCGTGCTCCGTCATTTCTGAGCGAGTGGTTCGTGCTTTCTGACAGTCTGGATGTGAGTAGTTCGTGCTCCGCATTCTGGAGCGAGTGGTTTCGTTGCTTTCGTCATTCTTGAGCGAGTGGTTCGTGCTTGACATTCTGAGTGAGTAGTTGTGCTCCGTCATTCTAAGCGAGTAGGGTTCGTGCTCCGACATTTGAGTGAGTAATTCGTGCTCAACTTTCTGAGTGAGTGGTTCATGCTCCGTTCATCTGAGCGAGTGGTTCGTGCTCGACATTCTGAGGTGAGTAGTTCGTGCTTCCGTCACTTCTGAGCGGAGTTGGTTCGTGCTCCGTCATTCTGAGCGATGTGGGTTCTGCTCCGTCATTCTGAGCGAGTGGTTCGTCTCTCGTCATTCTGAGCGAGTTGGTTCGTGCTCCGTCATTCTATGCGATAGGTTCGTGCTCCATCATTTCGTGCGTTAGTTCGTGGCATCATTTGAGCAAGTGGTTCAGTGTTTCATTGTCATTCTGAGCAAAGTTGTTCGTGCTCGTCATTCTGAGATTCTTCTCTTCTTTTT
>CM068961.1:38225899-38239666 GCA_035128595.1 Eptatretus atami
CCTCTCTCTCTCTCTCTCTCTCTAACCTCTCTTCCCAACACTCCTCCAACCTTCTTCTTCTCTCTCCAACCTCTCTCTCTTTTCTTCTCTCTAACCCTCTTCTCCAACCTCTTTTCTTTCTCTCTCCTTCTCTCTCTCGCTCTCTCTTCTTTATCATATAATCTAATCTCTCTATACTCTTTTTTCTCTCTCTCTTCATTCTGCTTGATCTTTGCTCCTCTTATCTCATCGCTACAACTTCCTCTCTTCATCCCCATTTCCTCTCTCCCTCTCTCTGCTGCTCTAAGCAATCTCTCTCCTCTCTTAACTCTTCTCTCTACTCTCTCCTAACCTTCTTTCTCTCTTAAGCCTTCCCTCTTCCAACCATCATCTCTCTCTCTCTCAACCTTCTTCTCTCTCCGACCTCTCTCTTCTCTCTCCGACATTCCTCTCTCGCTATCTCTACATCTCTCTCTCATGTCTCTCTTATATCTATTATCTATCTATATCTATATCTTATTATCTCGATCTCTACCCGATCTCTCCCCGCGATCCTCTCACCGCTCTCTCTCCCGATCTCTCCGCCTCCTCCTGATCTCTCCCTGATCTCTCGTACTCCTCTCTCTCCGATCTCTCTCTCTCTTCTCTTCTCCTCTCTCTCACCTTCTTCTTTTCTCCAACCTCTCTCTCTCCTAACCTCTCTCTATCTCTAACCTCTTCCCTCCTATTCTCTTCTCTCCCTCTCTTCGCTCTCTCTATATCTATTTATCTTCTCAAATCACTCCTACTACTTCTTCTACATCTCTTGACTCTCACTCTCTCTCTCTATTCTCTCTCTCTACATCTCTCCTCTCTCTAACTCTTCTCTAACCTCTCTCTCTCTAACCTCTTTTCCTTTCTTCTCTCTCCTCTCCAACCCTTCTCTCGCTCTCTTCCAACCTCTCTCTCTTCCAACCTCTCTCTCGATCATCTCTCTCTCTACCTCTTTCTTTCTCTCTCTCTCTCTTCTCTCTCTTCAAACGCTCACGATCTCTCTCTCTCTAACCTCTCTCTCTCGAAACCTCTCTCACAACCCCTCTTTCTTTCCTCTCTCTCTAACCTCTCTCTCTCTCTCCCTCCCCTCTCTCTCGCTCTCTCTTATCTATCTCTCTCTACATCTCTCTCTCGCTCTCCGCTCCTCATATATCTATATCTAATCTCTACTCTCTCTCTACCTCTCATCTCTGCTCTCTCTCTACATCTCTCTCTCGCTCTCGCTCTCTCTATATCTCATCTCTCTCTCTCTCTCTTCTCTCTCTCTCTCTCTCTCTCTCTCCTCTCTCTCTCTATATCTCTATCTCTGTATCTCTATCTCTCCGATTTCCTCTCTCTCTCCAACCTCTTCTTCTCTCTCTCTCTCTCTCTCTCTCTCTCTCTCTCTCTACTCTTCTCTCTCTCTTCTCTCTCTCTCTCCCTTCACTCTCTCTTCCAAACTACTTTCTTTCTTCTCTCTCTCCTCTCCCGCCTCCGCTCTCTCTATATCTAATCTATATCTCTGTAATCTCTAATCTCTTCTATTCTCTACATCTCTCTCTCTCTCTTCTCTCGCTCTCGCTTCTCTCATATTATCATCTATTTCTCCTGTATCTCATCTCTCATATACTCTCTCTACCTCTCTCGATCCTCTCCAAACCTCTCTCTCTCTCTCTCTCTCTCTCTCTCTCTCTCTCTCTCCCAACCCTCTCTCTCTCTCTCCTCTCTAACCTCTCTCTCTCTAACCTCTTTCTCTCTAACCTCTTTCTTTCTCTCTTCTCTCTCAAGCTCTCTCTTCTCCCAACTCTCTCTCTCTCTCTCTCTCTAACCTCTCTCTCTCGAAACCTCTCTCCAACCTCTTTCTTTCTCTCTCTCTCTCTAACCTCTCTCTCTCTCTCTCTCTCCGCTCCCTCTCTCTCGCTCTCTCTTTCTATCTCTCTTATATCTATCTCTCTAACATCTCTCTATACATCTCTCTCTACATTCTCTCTCTAACATCTCTCTCTTACATCTCTCTCTACATCTCTCTCTACATCCGCTCTACATTCTCGCTCTACATCTCGCCTTCTTTCTACATTCTCGCTCTTACATATCGCTCTCGCTCTCGCTCTCCGTCTCGCTCTCCTCTTCCGCTCTCGCTCTCGCTCTTCTCTCTCTCTTCTCTCTCTTCGCTCTCTCGCTCTCTCGCTCTTCATCGCTCTCTCTATAGCTATATCTATCTCTCTATTTCTCATCTCTGTATCCTATCTCCTCTATCTCTATCTTCTCTCTACATCTCTACCTCTCTTATCTCTCTCTCTCTATCTCTTCTACCTCTCTCTATATCTCGTCGATCTCCTCGATTCTCTCTCCTCTCTCCAACCTTTCTCTCTCTCTGCTCTCTCTCTCTACTCTCGTCTACAAACTCTACTACCATCCATCTCCCTCGTCCTCGCATCCCAAATCTCTATAACTCACAATCATCTCGTGCCACTACCACATCTTCTATCTCTCATCCTCAATCCTACTCTCTCTCTCCAACCTCTCTCCTCTCTCTAACCTCTCTCTCCAACCTCTTTCTCGTTCTCCTCTCTCTCACCTCTCCTCTCTCTCGCTCTTCTCTTTATCTATCTCTCTATATCTACTCTCTTATCTTATCTCTCTTATATCTTATCTCTCTTTATACAGTCTCTCTATACATCTCTTCTCTACATCTCTCTCTACATCTCTCTCTACATCTCTCTATAACATCTCTCTTCTACATCTCTCTCTACATTCTCGCTCTACATCTCGCTTACATTCTCTCGCTTCTCGCTCTCCGCTCTCGCTCTCGCTCTCGCCTCTTCGCTCTTCTCTTCTCGCTTCTCTCGCTCTCTCGCTCTCTCTATATCTATCTCTTATATCTCTATCTCTGTATCTCTCTATCTCTATCTCTCTCTACATCTCTACCTCTCTGTATCTCTCTCTCTATCTCTCTCTACCCTCTCCGATATCTCTCGATTCTCTCTCCAACCTCTCTCTCCAACCTCTCTCTCTTCTCTCTCTTCCCTCTCTCTCTCCCTCTCTCTCTCTCTCCAACCTCTCTCTCTCTCTCTCCAACCTCCTCTCTCTGTCTTCCTCTCTCTCCAACCTCTCTCTCTCTCTCTCTCTAACCTCTTCTCTCTCCAACCTCTCTCTCTCTGTCTCTCCAAAGCTCTCTCTCTCTCTTAACTCTCTCTGTCTCCTCCAAGCTCTCTCTCTCTCTAACCCTCTCTCTCCTCTTACCTCTTTCTCTCTAAACCTCTCTCTCTCTAAACCTCTCTCTCTCCAACCTCTCTCTCTCCAACCTCTCTCTCTCTCTCTCTCCAACTCTCTCTCTCTCTCTCCACCCTCTCTCTCTCTCTCTCTCTCTTCTCTCAAGCTCTCTCCTCTCTCTCCTCCAAGCTCTCTCTCTCTCTCTCTCTCTCTCTCCAAGCTCTCTCTCTCTAACTCTTTCTCTCTAACCTCTCTCTCTCTAACTCTTTCTCTCTAACCCTCTTTCTCTCTAACCTCTCTCTCTCTAACCTCTCTCTCTCTCTAACCTCTCTCTCTCCAACCTCTCTCTCTCTCTCTCTCCGACCTCTCTCTCTCTCTAACCTCTCTCTCTCTAACCTCTTTCTCTCTAACCTCTTTCTTTCTCTCTCTCTCTCTCTCTCCAATATCTCTCTCTCTCTCTCCAACCTCACTCTCCAACCTCACTCTCCAACCTCCCTCTCTCTCTCTCTCCACCTCTCTCTCTCTCCACCTCTTTCTCCTCTCTCTCCAAGCCTCTCTTCCACTCTCTCTCTCTCTCCAACCTCCTCTCTCTCTCTCTCCTCTCTCTCCTCTCCTTCCGCTCCTCTCTCTCCTAACCTCTCTCTCTAACCTCTTTCTTTCTCTCTCTCTCTCCAACCTCACTCTCTCTTCTCCAACCTCTCTCTCTCTCTCCAACCTCTCTCTCTCTTTCTCTCTCTCTCCAACCTCTCTCTCTCTCTCCAACCTCTCTCTCTCTCCAACCTCGTCTCTCTCTCCAACCTCTCTCTCTCTAATCTCTCTCTTCTTCCACTCTCTCTCTCTCTCTCCGACCTCTCTCTCTCTCCCGACCCTACTCATCTCCTCTCCCGACCTCTCTCTCCTCTCCGACCTCTCTCTCTCTCTGCCGACCTTCTCTCCTCTCTCTCTCCAACCTCTCTCTCTCTCTCTCAACGCTCTCTCTCTCTCTCTCTCTCCAAGCTCTCCTCTCTCTCTCTCGCTTCTCTACATCTCTCTCTACATCTCTCTCTACATCTCGCTCTCGCTCTCGCTCTCTCTATATCTATATCTCTGTATCTCTATCTCTCTATCTCTATCTCTCTCTAATCTCTCTCTCTCTCGCTCTCGCTTCTCTCACTATATCTATATCGATCTCTCTATATCTCTATCTCTCTTGTATCTCTATCTCTCTTATATCTCTCGATCTCTCTCCAACCCTCTCTCTCTCTCTCTCTCTCTCTCTCTCCAACTCTCCCTCTCTCTCCCCTCTCTCTCCATCTCTCTCAACCTCTCTCTCTCCTTCTCCTCTCTCCCTCACTCTCCACCTCTCTAACCTCTCTCTCTCTCTCTATATATATATATAATTATATATATATATATATTATATTATATATATAATATATATATATATATAATATATATATATATATATAATATCTCTCTGTATCTCTCTCTCCCTCCAACCTCTCTCTCTCTCTCTCTTCTCTCTCTCAACCTCTCTCTCTCTCTCTCTAACCTCTTTCTTTCTCCTCTCTCTCTCTCTCCACCCTCTCTCTCCACCTCTCTCTCTCTCTCCAACCTCTCTCTCTCTCTCTCTCTCCAACCTCTCTCTCCAACCTCTCTCTCTCTCTCTAACCTCTCTTCTCTCTCTCTCTCTCTCTCTCTTCTCTCTCTCTCTCTCTCTCTCTCTCTCTCTCCCTCTCTCTCCAACCTTCTCTAACCTCTCTCTCGCTCTCTTCTTCTCTAGTATATATATCTCTCTCTGATCTTCTCTCCCTCCAACCTCTCTCTCTCTCTCTCTCTCCCTCCAACCTCTCTCTCTCTCTCTCTCTCTCTCTCCTCTCTCTCTCTCTCTCTCTCTCTCTCTCTCTCTCTCTCTCTCTCTCCAACTCTCTCTCTCTCCAACCTCCCTCTCTCCTCTCTCCAATCTCTCTCTCTCTCTAACCTCTCTCTCTAACCTCTTTCTTTCTCTCTCTCTCTCTCTCTCTCTCTCTCTCTCTCTCTCTCTCTCTCTCTCTCTCTCTCCAACCTCTCTCTCTCTCTCTCTCTCTCCTCTTTCTCTCTCTCTCTCTCCAATCTCTTCTCTCCTCTCTCTCTCTCTCTCTCTCTCTCTCAACCTCTCTCTCTCTCTAACCTCTTTCTCTCCAAGCTCTCCTCTCTCCAACCTCTCTCCAACCTCTTTCTTTCTCTCTCTCCCTCTCTCTCGCTCTCTCTATATCTATATCTATCTCTCTATTATCTCTCTATCTCTCTCTACATCTCTTGATCTCGCTCTATCTCTCTCTTACATCTCTCTCTCTCTGTCTCTCTCTTCTCCCAACCTCTCTTCTCTCTCTCTCTCTCCAACCTCTCTCTCTCTCTTCTCTCTCTCTCTCTCCAAGCTCTCTCTCTCTAACCTCTTTCTCTCTAACCTCTCTCTCTCTAACCTCTTTCTTTTTCTCTCTCTCTCTCTCCAACTCTCTCTCTCTCTCTCTAACCTCTCTCTCCAACCTCTCTCTCCAACCTCTCTCTCCAACCTCTCTCTCCAACCTCTCTCTCCAACCTCTCTCTCTCTCTCTCTGTAACCTCTCTCTCTCTCTCTCTCCAAGCTCTCTCTCTCTCTAACCTCTCTCTCTCTAACCTCTCTCTCTTCTAACCCTCTCTCTCTCTCTCTCCCTCCCTCTCTCTGCTCTCTCTATATCTATATCTCTATATCTATCTCTCTCTACATCTCTCTCTACATCTCTCTCTCGCTCTCGCTCTCTTCTATATCTATATCTCTATCTCCTCTCTACCTCTCTCTCTCTCTTCTCTCTCTGTCTCTCTCTCTCTCTCTCTCTCTCTCTCTCTCTCTCTCTCTATATCTATATCTATCTCTCTATCTCTCTCTACATCTCTCGCTCTCTCTATATCTATATCTATATCTCTACCTCTCTGTATCTCTCTCTCTTCTCTCTATCTCTCTATCCTCTCTCTCTACCTCTCTCTCTCTCTCTCCTCTCTCTCTCTCTCTCTCTCTCTATCTCTCCAACCTCTCTCTTTCCAACCTTTCTCTCTCTCTTCTCTTCTCTCTCTCTAACCTCTCTCTCTCTCCCTCTCTCGCTATATCTATATCTATATCTATATCTCTGTATCTCTATCTCTCTATCTCTATCTCTCTCTACATCTCTCTCGCTCTCGCTCTCTCTATATCTATATCTATATCTATCTCTCTATATCTCTATCTCTCTGTATCTCTATCTCTCTATATCTCTCTCTACCTCTCTCGATATCTCTCGATCTCTCTCCAACCTCTCTCTCTCTCTCTCTGTCTCTCTCTCTCTCCAACCCTCTCTCTCTCTCTCTCTCTCTCTCTCTCTCTCCAACCTCTCTCTCTCTCCAACCTCTCTCTCTAACCTCTCTCTAACCTCTTTCTTTCTCTCTCTCTTCCAATCTCTCTCTCTCTCTCCACCCTCTCTCTCCAACCTCTCTCTCTCTCTCCACCCTCTCTCTCTCTCTCTCTAACCTCTCTCTCCAACCTCTCTCCAACCTCTCTCTCTCTCTCTTCTCAACCTCTCTCTCTCTCTAACTCTCTCCAACCTCTTTCTTTCTCTCCTCCCTCTCTCTCGCTCTCTCTCTATATCTATATCTCTATATCTCTCTATCTCTCTCTACATCTTCTTGATCTCGCTCTCTCTCTCTCTCTCTCTCTCTCTCTAACCTCTCTATCTAACCTCTCTCTCCAACCTCTCTCTCTCTCCAACCTCTCTCTCTCTCCAACCTCTCTCTCTCTCTCTAACCTCTCTCTCCAACCTCTCTCCAACCTTCTCTCTCTCTCTCCAACCTCTCTCTCTCTCTCTCTCTCTCTCTCTCTCTCTCTCTAACCTCTCTCCAACCTCTTTCTTTCTCTCTCTCCCTCTCTCTCGCTCTCTATATCTATATCTATCTCTCTATATCTCTCTATCTCTCTCTTCATTCTCTGATCTCGCTCTCTTTCTCATCTCTCCAACCTCTCTCTCTCTCTCTAACCTCTCTCTCTCTAACCTCTCTCTAACCTCTTTCTCTCTAACCTCTCTCTCTCCAACCTCTCTCTCTCTCCAACCTCTCTCTCTCTCTCTCTCTCCAACCTCTCTCTCTCTCTCTCTCTACATCTCTCTCTACATCTCGCTCTCGCTCTATATCTATATCTATATCTATATCTCTCTCGATCTCTCTCGATCTCTCTCGATCTCTCTCGATCTTCTCTCGATCTCTCTCGATCTCTCTCGATCTCTCCCGATCTCTCCCGATCTCTCCCGCTCTCTCCCGATCTCTCCCGCTCTCCCCGATCTCTCCCGCATCTTCTCTCTCTCTCTCCCTCTCTCTCAACCTCTCTCTCTCCAACCTCTCTCTCTCCAACCTCTCTCTCTCTCTCCAACCTTTCTCTCTCCAACCTTTCTCTCTCTCTGTCTCTCTCTCTCTCCAACCTCTCCCTCTCTCCAAGCTCTTGGTGGTTGTACTCTGCGTGTGTGTGGAAACATTCTACTAAGTTGGGTTGTCACACCTCAAACTTAGATTTTTACATTTATTTGAAAGTGGGGAATTATCATAAGAAGTGGATGAATTATCATTCCTGCTAATGCACTCCTGCACCACTGAACAGAATAACTTTAAGACTGGATGTTATCGCTAAAAAAACAATAAAAAATCACACTTCAGGAACTTGTACAAATCATTCTAAAATCAGCCAATGCTCTGTGTTATTGTGTTATAGTATCATGAAAACTATAGTCATCAGAGATGGGGGTGGGGGTGAGGGAGAGCAGTGCATTGAAACATCCGTGTTTTTATTTGTTTGTGGGATGAAATGCGTTATTCTAGTTATAATAAATCCTTTAAGCTGTTTAAACATCATATAATGAAATGACACAAAGTAAAATATAAAATGAAAGTCTTGCCTACACTTGGAGTTATTTGGGAAAAATCTTGCCGAGCTTTCATTGCCATTGTTGGCATTACTCATGGTTATGACAAGTAAATGAACGGTTATATTTACCAGAATAATTTAATTAAGAGAAATGCATCAAACAACTTTTTCTCTGTATTATGATGAATCAATAAAAAAATTTGCTTTCAATGTTTGCATCACAAAATATTTTTGCCCTTGTTATTATGAGTATGTAAATTCTGATCATGTTGATATTACTGACATGCAGAGTAGCCTTTCCCCTGAATATTCCTTCAATTGCCATCATCATGTCGTGTTTTCTTCAGTCTTCATCATTGACGTAAAAGAGGTGACGAAAACAGCAAGCCACATCAATATCAACGCAACACTAAAAACTGTTCTCAAGAAAGGTAATTCTTTATTATTTTTTTTTATTTATTATTATGATTATTATTATTCTTGTTCCCAAATTATTTGTAGTGATGCGCCAACAATCATAAAATTTACTGTATTATGGCAAACCTTCACAATATGCTTCCAAAATTACTAAGTCATGAAAATATTCCAATAATTCTCTATACTCATTAATTCAAAGAATCACTTAGCAATTAAACAAGCTCGAATGAGCTAAGATCCTCGTCCTCTTAATGATGACGTCATAAAAACGAAGTATGGACGTCCATTGTGATGTATCAGGTTTGCGATAAATTATCTGTGCTAATGCCCGGCTTGATTCCCGCAAACAAAATTCAAACAGCTTGCCTAGTTTCGGAGATAATGGTATAGGCGATTTCCATTAGCGGCGATATTATGACGTCAACTTTTTTTCTAGGAAGAATTTCCAAAATCGGAGATGGTTACTGCCTGCGCGTGGGCTTTCTGCATATACATGGCAAGTTTCACGAAGATCTGATGAAAACTCTGGGTTGTGTGAAACAAAAAATGTCAAAAAATAGGAATGACATCATAAAAATTGAATATGACGTCATAGTGATGTATCATATGTGCGGTAATTCATCTCTGCTAATGCCCTGTTCGATTCCCGCAAACAGAATTCAAAAAGCTTGCCTAGTTTCGGAGATAATTTTTTAGGCGATTTCCATTAGCGGAGATATTTTGACATCATAACTTTTTTTCTAGGAGGAATTTTCCAAATCGGAGATGGTTACTGTCTGCGCAGGGTATTTTTACATATATATATGCCAAGTTTCAGGAAGTTTCAATGAAAAACTGTAGGCTGGAAACAAAAAAGCCACAAGAAAGAAGATGAAGAACAACAACGTGAGTAAGACCTAGAGATCCTCCACGAGGATCTAAAAATTCTCAAATCCAGATCTTCACCAAAATCGTATCAATTCTTCCTTGTCACACACCCAATCTGTCCACCATGTTTCATTTGAATCCATCCCTAACCTTTTTAAATATTGTGCTGCATATCATTTTTGGCTCCAACTCTCAATGGTGAAAAATCACTTTTAAAAAACTTCTCGTATCCGGATCTTCAAAAAAACTTTTCTTTAACATCTTCCTGTTAAAACAACTTTTTCACATTTTTTTTTCTGTTGTAATGGACGAGGGTTTAATGTGACTAAGCTAACCGTTTTGTACATATTTGTGTGGTCGTTTTCAGGCATGAACCAGACCGTAAATGTGGGTGACAGACGATCGTTTGTGATTCTAATGCATTGTGGGAAGAACCTTAATGTGTCACCTGGAGACATCTACTTGGTGATGGGGATGCAGAATACACACTGGAGGAACTGTGACAGGTCAATAACACATAATAGGCATGTCATGAATAACGAATAGACACCTCACAAACCAACATTTAGAGTTGTTTGAGGAACACAAAGTCACGGGTTGAGAGACAATGTTGTAACTGAAAATTTCCCATTTCCTGCAAATCGCTAAATAATGGTGTTGAAAGACATGAGAGCCATTTTATTCAATTTCGCCAAAAATGCAGTTACAAAATTATGTCTCTCAACCCGCGAGTTACAACATTATGTCTCTCAACCCACGAAGTACAGTCGAGTCTTTTTAGAATGAACAGGATATTTGGCAAATCATAATAAGATGAACAGAACTTTGAGTACAATTCCAAGAACAGCATTTACTTGGATTCAACTTAACAGCATCCAACATAAGTCTGCATCTTTTCATGCTGTCGTATAATGATTACTCACCTGTCACCATGCAGCTCTTGCATTAATTATTACTTCTCTCGATGGAGCTCTCTGGAGCTGTCCTCCTACCTGCTGGGTTTCACCAACGTCAAGTGATCCATGTTGTTTATCTGTTTCATATTTTCTTCTCAACCCAGGGAATTCCTTTCTGTTTGGCAGGATCATTTGCTGCAACTCAAGCATTATTTTCGAACCAAAATGGGTTTTTGCTGTGTATAGTAGTATCGTCTCTGGAGGTCTTCCATCCAACACTAACCAAGCTCAATTCTGCTTGGCTTACAAGATCTAACAAGAGCAGGCACATTCAACATGATAAATATATGCTGGATTTACCAAGCCTGAGTTTTTTGTCTTTCATCAAAAGTAAATGTTATAGTTATTTTAATATGTACCAATGAGAATTATAATTATCGATATGAAATGATCTTGTTGAAGAAGAAAGCAGAGGTGTGAGTGCAGATCAAACAACATGCTCTCTTCTCCCAAAATGGATATTTCCTGTTCTGTTCTTGCATATGCCACCTTGGCTACTGGGGTAGCTAGCATTTCTTGGAAGCACAGCTGTACTACTGATGCTGTGCCTCTCTACCAGTACACTGGTACTCATTTTGTCAATCTCAGAAGGACGACAGGCTGAGTCAGTCCTACCTGGTGTTAATTCAACTGTTGAGAGGCGCTTGGACTCAAGACCCGAAGATCTTTAGCCAGCCACCCTAACCACTAAGCCAACACCAGGCTTGATATTTCGTGTGAAAATATTATTCAACAACACAAGCCAATTAAACACGTTTATGGGAAAAAACAGATTGTGTGCATTTTGTTTCAAGACATGTACAACATATTACTATCAATGAAACTGTATCCATCAGATCATGGGGTGATTGGAGTGTATGATGTGACCAAGTCATACTCAGAGAGGTTGTGAGTGATAGTATTTGTTAATTGAAGGCAGGGTTAGTGGTTTGTCTTTCACAAATAATTATGTCATCAGCATAAGGTGGCAAAAACAACCGCAAAAGTTTTCTCATTTCCCTCCTCCTTCCCCATCCTCCCCTCTCCTTCCCCTCCTCCATCCCCTCCCTCTTTTCCCTCTCCTACCTCTTTTCTCTCTCCCTCTTTTCCCTCTCCTCCCTCACCCCGCAATACTTGATCAGCTCTCGAAATAATTGGTGATAACTTGTATGACTTGCACATTTAAATTGATTCACATCAGTATTCTTTGAGGATATGATTTTAAATGTTATGCCAATGTCCCAGGATTGCAGTGTTATGAAGAGTTTCTAATGTACTTTTAATTTAACTGCAGGACACAATACGTCTTGAATTCAGACACGTGGTTTGAAAAGTTCCCACTGGAATCGGTATGCAGGTTGCCTTCACCACCAGCTAGTTGCCAAGTGTCAGAAAATTTCAAAGGGTGCTCTTTCAAAGGGTAAAGTGCTTCGAGATTGTGCTTTTGAATAAAAAGAACTATATAAGAAATCAATAGATTGATTGACTGATCAGTGAAGACATCTCAATGCTTAAACATTTGAGGCAAAGCTCTTTGTTTTCAATTATTCCATAAAGCGTTGTTGCCCCTTCTCCTGCCTCCACCCCCAACACCTATAAACCCTCACCAACATTTCCACAACCTTCTTTCCCTGCATTCTCTTCCAGTCCTCAAAATGATAATTTGATGTCCATTGATCATTATTACAGGTGACATTGTGAAGTTTGTGGTGAAATAGAGAATTTTGAAACACTAGCATTTACACTTGTCATGGAGTACGTCTTACACATAAATAATTACCATTTCATTTGTTCGCAAATACATCATAAGTGGATAATAAAATAAAACTTTCCTTATTTCAACGTCTCTCTTTCCTAGTTTTTGTTGCCCAAGTCCTTGTAGAAAGTTCCTGAAGAAATCTGATGTTAGAAATGTCGATCAGGTTTTATCCATTTCTTGAGTAAGCTTAATTACGGATCACCCATCTATGATGTTAACAGTACCAAGGGTGATAAACACAGCATTTCTACCTCATCAATGTACTTTATCATTTCTAGTTTCAAAATGAAAATCAAATTTTTTTAATAGAAATAAATTGTTTAATTGTACACCGCTAAACAAACATTCACTTTGAAGACAAGAAATTAAGATCACTTTAATTTGCCAATTTCTGAGGATTACATGAAAGATAACACAAGCAATTCAAGGGATGAGGAGGTTTCTCTTCGAGAATATCATGGAAATCTATTGTGCTGACTTTCAATGAAAGAGAAAGAGATAGAGAGAGATATCTTTGATGCCAAACATTCTCCTTTCTTAATCTCTTCCCACTTTTTTTTAACCCTAATCCTTTGCACCCTCCCTTTTCTCTTCAATCATCTTATTTTCCTTTTCTTTTCTCAACTTACCCCCTCCCAACAACATGCTCCACATTTGTAGATGAAGATGATAATATCGGGGCAGGAGAATCGGTTTTGTTAAAAACTTTAACAATACAGTTTAAGAACATCAGAAAAAAGGTCAATGGCCCACAAGTGTACAAATACACCAACAGTGTAATTTTGTGAAATATATCGGTTAAAAAATATCTATTTACTAAAACAAACAATGAGTAATTATTTCAAGTGAAGGAGCAAGATCGCTATAGATCTCACAAATCCAAACCACTTCGAATAACCTGATTTACAACAGCGTTGCGCAGATCTGTGAGTGAGAATGGTGGTTCTTCTTCCTCCTCCCCATCACCATTTTCAATGCCACCTGTTTGTTGTATGCCCTCCCTTGTGGGTACATGCGGGACATTTGTTTAATTAAAAGGCATGTATACGAGACATCCATAATGAGATAAACACTTGGAGACTACCAAAAATAAGCGAGCACCACAAGTTGTTTTTGTTTTTCCATAAACTGAACACTTTTTGTTCATTTATACCATCTTATCCTTTTACATTCCATTTTTTGAATACTGAATATTTGTTGCAGTGAAAACAAGAACAGCACTTGGTTGAGGGCATACCTCCACCAGGCTGAACAGTTTACGTTTTGTATCCCACTGATGGACCGGAACTGGATCCGGACCTAAACCAAAATCGAATTGGCTTCTTCTTGTCACCTAACCAACTTATCCACCAAGTTTTGTCATAACTTGTCCACAACTTTTTGAAATATCATGCTAAATATCGTTTTTGTACCCATCTCTCAATAATGAAGAATCACTGGAAATTAAAAAAAAAATTTATCGTATTGTATCCACCAAAATCGAATCAAATTGTCCTCGTCACACACCCAACATGTCCACCAAGTTTCGTCAACATCCATCTACAACTTTTTTAGATATCCTGCTCACAGACAGACAGACAGACAGAGGTGAACGCATAACCTCCATCCACCTCCAGTGACACTGAGGTTAATAGAAAATGTAGGAGGTGGTAAAATTAAAAGGTAGAAAAGAGAAAGAATACAATGAATGTCATTATGCCTGGTCG
>CM068961.1:38239676-38244676 GCA_035128595.1 Eptatretus atami
GTGTGACCTCCCATGGACAGGTGAGAGTGTAACTCACTTGGTTAAAGAGGGGAGAGGCAGTGGTAGATTTTGCAGAGGGATCTTTCGGGTGTGGCCAAGTATTAAGCTGGCAGCCTTGTAGGGATCAAGTGGCTGCGTTTGATCCTGATTAGGTGAGAGAAAACGTTAGTTCGGAAAGAGGGTCACTCTATCAAGCAGTAGCTATAGAGGAGCGTCGTGGGTAAGCGACCATTCCACCTTGGTGAGTAGATATGTGTGTATGGTTAATAGCTCGTTGATCTTCTGCTCTACGAGGGACTGAATGCATAGAAGTGGATGTTTGGTGGCAGAAGTAGAGGAGCGAGTCTGCAATGTCAGCAACAACTCATCACAGCCAAGCCACGTGCTCAACCTTTTTATTCCTGCACACCACCACATTAAACAATAACATGAAAATATCAGAGCAATAGAAGTTACAGTAATGATTTCTGCTTTCATACATATTGTTACTGGTGCTTTCCAAGTGAAACCGACCGGAGCTACTTGTGATCTTGGAGTAATTTTTCACAATGATCTTCCAACATGACAACTTCTTTTGCACTTTGCACAATTAGACAGATTTACAAATACCTCAACAAGCACACAAACAGAAAACACTTTGTCTTTTGTATCTTCACTGGTTTACAATTGCAATAGTATCCTTTCAGGACCTCCAGATAAAGATGGAAGAAGATTACAAAGAATGCAGACTGCTTCATCTTGTCTTGTTCTACACTAAAAAGAGTAGCCATGTTACTCCAGTGTTAAATTCTCTTCATTGACTCCCAATACGACAACGCATAGATTTTGAAATTCTCCTTCACACATTCAAGTCCTTCAACACAATGGCACAATCTTCCCCTACTGATATGATTCCTTTATACACTCCAGCAAGAGCTCTTTGATCACCATCCCAAAGACTGGCTACCTCTGCCGGAACAAAATCGTATGGTGAACGGGAATTTTCACATGTTGCACCCAATCATGGAATTCCCTCCCAGAGATAGTCATATTATCACTGGACAGTTTTTAAAGTAAATTGAAAGCATATCTTTAAAAGATTGTATGCACATGATGAATCATGATGAAGTTTGATTGGGGGTGGGGGGAAGGTGAGGATGGGGATAGGGAGAATTTCCCTGGCTCTGTTTTTTTTTTTTTTTCATCCCTGGCACTGCACTTGAAATTGCCATCCCCAGGTGGGATAAATTTATCCCCCCAAAAGATTTTGTATCTATGGTGATCGTCTGTGAAATTTTAATGTCTAACTCTTCAAAATGATGAATGTGCGCTACATCCTTTTTGAGCACAAAGTGTTTTTTTGTTTTTTTTTAATCTTGTTTAACCACACAAACAATACATGATCAGCAGGACATCGTGGTAAACATGATTTTTAAAAATGCAATGGAGTTTCAAGGTTTCAATGGATCCGATCATATTGTTAGTCTGTATAAAGTGGATCAGATGGGATTCTACTTATCCGTTATAATCCGTTATTTCAACCCCCCCCCCCCCCCACCAAAAAAAAAAACATAATCTCTTATAATACCAAGCTTGCACACTAAAAACTCGGCTCGCCGTCACACGATCCCTATGAAACTGCTGTGGCACTTAGCGGACATGCCAACAATGTTTGGGAAGTCTTGGCGTTCCATAGTACCACTTGCATTTTGCACAATGCGTATTTTTGTCATTTCCCGTTACGGTCTGTCGTCTGCTACCAGCTATGTTGTACTGCTATCCCATGCATGTGCACGGGTATTGCTAGTAGGTATTTATTCCCTTCTCCAAAACTACACACACAATTTCAATGAAACAACCATAACCTTCATCACCCGTGATGTACCAAAGTTTGTTCACGGCATTAAAAAATAATAATCAAGGTCTAAAGGGGTCTAAGAGGGGGTTTGAATGACTGTTGCTCCTGATCCAGGTGAGCTTCAGGACGTGCAGTCCTATTTTTATTTACATCTCCACCCGATGGCACTTGCCTTCTGTGTTTTTTGGTTTGCATCGGTGGGAACAATCGTCTGCATGGCAGACAGGCTTTTGTTCTTTCAGATTATGCGGTTTTATCGTGCGAGACATAATCTGCGGCTGACGCTCACCATGACAGCAAGAGGGTGCTATTGGTGTATGTACCTATATATTTTATTTTCATGAGTTTCCACAAGTATGTTTTACCTGGAGTTTCATAATATGGTTAATATTCTGCTCAGTACATTATATAATCTGTTAATCCCCAATCTTTTACGGGGAATTATGAACCCCCACCCCAACCCTCCCTCATCAAAACACGAGACAAGTGCCTCCAATCCAAGCACTCAATACCACTGACCAGTGCTTAACTCTTCGATGATGTTGTTGACACGCTGTAAATCGTCCTCCAGTTGGACTGTCTGCATCAATGCTTCCTCCTCCTGTTTCTTCAAGACTTCATACTCTCTTCTTCGCTGCTCCTCCCTGATGTTATCACTTCTTTTGTAATCCTCAATCCCTTTGTGCAGCTGCATGCATTGACCATAAGACCAAATTACACAATGTTTAAATAACACTGAAATCTCCTTTATGGTTGTGGTGTGATGTTTGCACATTCAGGACAAGTGAAATGCTCCAGGACAAGTGAAATGCTCCAGGACAAGTGAAATGTACAGATTCACAACAATGTCTTTAATCTTCCAATGATGACCATTGTTTTTTAATTCCAAAAAACAATGGTCAACAAAATGACTTGCAAATAATATTAGCACAGTTTGTTTGTATAAAAAAAGATTGCAAGTAGTGATCAGGGATGGCATGAAAGGGTGGTGCACTGATTGCTTGAACTGCTGGAGGGAAGAGGGAAATTAAAGTCTGCAGAAAGGGAGAAAAGAGTGGAGGTGGGTAGAAAGTAAAGATTATGGAAGTTTAATCAAGAAGGCATTACTGGAAGAATGCATGCATCCTGTAGAATCTCAGGAAGGTCAAGTGACTGAGAGAAAGCAGAGGGAGCCAGACTGGAAGAGCTGCAGTGAAAGAGAATGAGAGACCATCAATCTGTCTCCAATGTGAGAGCAACAGGCCTTGAACGTCAGCCCCCATCATGGGTGATGACAATAACCTATAAAGGTTCAGATTCTGCAGAATTCAGGAGAGAGGGAGAGAGAGAAAGAGAGAGAGAGAAAAGGTTGATGAGAGAGAGAGAGAGAGAGAGAGAGAGAGAGAGAGAGAGAGAGAGAGAGAGAGATTGGAGAGAGAGAGAGGTTGGAGAAAGAGAGAGAGAGAGAGAGGTGGAGAAAGAGAGAGAGAGGTTGGAGAGAGGAGAGAGGAAGAGAGAGAGAGGGAGAGAGGTTGGAGAGAGAGAGAGAGACAAAGAAAGAGAGAGAGAGCAAAGAAAGACAGAGAGAGAAAGGTTGGAGAGAGAGAGATAGAGAGGGAAGAGAGAGAGAGGGAGAGAGAAGGTTGGAGAGAGAGAGAGAGAAGGGAGAGTAGGTTTGGAGAGAGAGAGAGAGAGAGAGAGAGAAGTTGTGATGCTGGAGTCCCAACTCGTAGGAGATACAATTCATTACACCATTGAGTTATGGACCAAAACCTTGTCACAAGGACTTGGAACAATGGAGGGTGCCCAATTGGCAGTTGGCTTTGGAGGCCAGCTTTGCTGTGTGGTTTGCCCTGGAAAGGTCATGGCTGATGGTGACGCTCTTGCAGTGGCTTATCATGGGAATAGAATGGTCGGTTCATTTGATGATTTGACAACAGGGTAAGACTGAGACTTACAGGATTGAAAAACATGTTCCATTTATGAGAAGCATGTAATCAACTATAGACCAGCAGAGAGTGATGCAGCTGCTCTCTACATGTCAGTGGGATTGGTTACTATAAAACAAAATGTTGTCATCTGCAAAAAGAAAGGAAGGTCTTTTGAGAGCATGCAAAAGGTTGTTTATGTGGAACAGAGTTGCCTAAGACTGTCTTGGGCCATTTCAGGCCACATTGGGAGCAGAGAGGATTGCATGAGTGAAGGAAGTTAGAAAGCTACGAGGTAAGAAGGCAGTCTTGTATACTTCAGACAACAAACTTGTCATGCAGAACTGTATTGTCCGAAGTTAGAGGCAGATGTTTCTGACCTCTTGGTTGAATTTCAGGATCTCAACCGATTGCTGAGAGAGTATTAGAATTTTCGAGAGGTTTGTTTGTTTCATATGCAGCCCGTGTCTGCTGGTTGCATCCTTTTCTGAAAGTGCAGCTGTGCCATTGATGAAGTGCCCATTACTAGTAAGCTTGTACTCATTCATGACAGGCTGAGTCAACCCACCTGGAGTTATTTCAACGGTGCGACAGGGGCTCAAACTCAAGACCCTAAGATCTTAAGGCAGCCACCTTCACTGTTAAGCCAACACCAGGCTTTTTCCAGAGGTGAGTGATAAGGACAATCAAAACTGGTGGTCAGAGACCAGGCTGTTTGAAAAGAAGAAATACTTAACGTCAGCTGCAATGATGGATTTGCTGACATTGCTTGTAATTGGAAGCAAGCTTACCAGTCTGTATTTAATTATATCAGTTTTCTCACACTTCTTGTGGAGGGAAATTATGTTTGATGATATCCATGTATGGTGGCCAGAGGACAGGCTGAAGAGCACAAACAAGTAAAAGCAAGAATAGCAGAGCAGGATTTGGGAGCACAGGTACTGATGCTTTAAAAATATATATTTGAGAAGAAAATGGCAAAAATATGATAAAAAAAGAAACTGAGGAAAACTGAACATGAGCTGGAGGATAGGAAGCAAAGGAGAGAAGAAAGAGAAAAGACTTCAGATTCATCAGCACGTGTCAAAGCTGAGACCTGGACAAACAGAAATTTGGAAGTGTCACAAGGATCAGATGAGCATGTTCAAGAAGACGTGGAATGGATTTGGGGAACAAAGTACAACAGTTCGACAAGACAGGTTCATTGCGGTAAACTGAGCATTTGGAGAGAATCTTACGGAGCCTTCACTCGCGAA
>CM068961.1:38247176-38256878 GCA_035128595.1 Eptatretus atami
AAAGAGGTTAAACAGGGGTTCATCTATCCCCTTATTTGTTCAATCTGTATAGTGAGTACATCACCAACACACAAATATCACATAACACACAATGCTGCAAATGAGAAATCAAACTTGGATGACAGAGGCCAGAGTCAGGATTGGAAGAAGACGTATCAACAACCTAAGGTACGCTGACGATACTACTCTGGTGTCAGAAAGCAGAGGATTTGATGAAACTGCTGCAGACAGTGAAGAAGGAAAGTAAAAATGCTGGTCTTTATTTAAACCTAAAAAAAAAAAAGACTAAAATGTTGTCAACTGAGAAAATTGACATGTTTCGACTGAGTAGATCAACATCGACATGTCAGGTCTGTCTGATCGACATCAACATGTTTTGACTGAGAAGATCGACATCGACATGTTTTGAATGAGAAGATCGACATCGACATGTTTTGAATGAGAAGATCGACATCGACATGTTTTGAATGAGAAGATCGACATCGACATGTCAGGTGGAAATCATGGAAAGTTTCTTTTTCCTGGGTTCTAAGATTGAAGTGAGTGGAGAATGTAGAGGACAAATTCATGAGTTAGCATTGGGGAGAACAGTAATGTCAGGATCGATAAAGACGTAACAATAGAGGAGGCTGGTGAATGATCTGTTATTTCCAGTTGCATTGTATGGATTTGAGTCATGTACAGTGAAAATGAAAGAAAGGAAGATTGACAGTTTTGAAATGTGGTGTTGGAGACAAATGTAAAAACTTCCATGAACTGCAAGAAGAACAAACAAACCAGCACTTGAATAAATTGGACCACCTGTCCACCATGCACATTAGAAACACTGATGCTAAAACAGACGAGTCATGCTTTGGACACATCATGCATGCATAAAATGAAAGTATGGAGAAATCAACCATGCTGGGTATGTTGAGGGAAGAAGAGGAAGAGGCAGACCTTGTATGTGCTTGATGGATCAGATAAAGGCTGCAACCAAGCTGCCTGTTCCAGAGCTCTGGGAAGCAGTGCAGGACAGGGATGTTTGGAGAAATCTGATCATGAATGTCACCAGAAGTTGGACATGACTTGACTGAACTAGATTACTCGATACTTTGGTAAAGCTAACATTTTTTTGATAAATATGGTGGCAATTCACAAATACCAAGAACAGTTGCATTAATTGGAGCCAAGGTGATCTTTTCACTTCCATTTGTTCTTTTCACATCCTCTCTTCATATTTGTTCTTTTCATCCACATTTTTACACAGGCTGTGTGCATTACTATCTGACATTATTCGCTATGATAACAAACATTTTTTTGGCCGTTTTTTTGCCATTACAATAATTTACTTGAACAATTGGAATTGGCATCCTTGCACTAATCCCTTAATGAAGTAACTGCAATGCTGGCAAACATCTCCCCCTGAAACATCAAACTTTTATGATGCTCCTTGATGATCATCATGCAAAGAAAATAATAAATCTGACTTCTGATTAGAAATTAGTTTGTTACTAGAAACAGTAAAACCATGCACATCACAACATTTCTTTCATATGCAGTGGAGTCTTGGTACAACAACTAGGCAGCACAATGACAACAATTATCAGTTGCATAATAATGATCAATGATCACCAATACAATGAAGTCAAATAATTGACCAAATAATCTTATCTGTTCATATAATAACACTCCACTGCAGTTATAAGGTTGATATAAATGTTTATAATTTGAAAAATAAAATTAATTCCCTCCACCACCAAAGTTGGATGGAGGTTATGTTTTCACCCCTGTCCGTCTCTGTCTGTCTGTATGTTTGTCTGATTGTGAACAAAATATCTCAAAAGGTTGGAGATGGATTCGGATGAAATTTGGTGAGCAGGTTGGGTATGTGACACGGACAAATTGATTCAATTTTGGTGAAGATCCAGATCCGGATCTGAGAATTTTTAAAAGTTATTTTTCACCATTGAGAGATAGGGCTGAAAACAACAGATAGCAGGATATCTCAAAAAGTTGTGGACGGATTCGGACGAAACTTGGTGGATGAGTTGGTTAGTTGAGAAGAACAAGCAGATTAAATTTTAATTCAGTCCGAATCCAGATCTGGCCGATCAGTGGTATACAAAACGTAAACTAATCAGCCTAGCGGAGGTATGCGCGCTGCCGAGTGCCCTTCTAGTTTCTCCTGCATTCTTTGAACATTTGCAAAATAAATCGTCATGGCTTAACGTAACCCATTAATTTAAGCAGCACAGTTTGTACTTCTTGGATATTAAGCAAAACAATCAAATGTGTCCATTGTAAGTCAAACCTTCATCCTCATGCTGAGAAGTGGATGCATCATCTTGTATTTTACGCTCACGACTTTTACTTGTAAGGAAGAATTGTAATCGGCGCTCATGCTTCAGCAGCTTCTGCGTGCTCCATAGTTTATTGCAGTGATGTTTCTCATCATCCCCAGCCTTTTCTTGAAGTTGGATGACTTGGTTTTGTAGCTCTTGCCTGAAGCATGACCAAGCAGCAAAAAAAAAACTGTCATTAAAAAGTAATTAAACACAATAATCTCGTAATGCAGGTGTCACGAGCCCTGATGACTTTTCTTTCTAAATCCAAAAAAGCAGTCCTCCGCAAGGGCCTGAACTTTTGCACCCAAAATCGAAAAAAAAAAAAAGAATCTGACAACTTCACTCTCAAACAAAACATGGACGAGTTCCTTTGGCTTGTCCAACTCAAGGTTTTACTTGTAATAAACCAAATGACCAATCTGAAAATGAAGAATATAAACTATCTAATACTCAAAAATCCAATTTAACTCCTTCAGAGAAGACTGGAGAAGACTGAACTCCAATTATACAAAAACTTGTTAAAGAAACATCAAAGATATGATTCCTAAACAGGAACTCTGACCCTCTGGTTCAAACCTCACCATTACCACCTCATCAGATGTCTGTATGTGTCGTTGGTTGGTATCTCCATACATGGGTTTTAGAGGGTGAAACAGATTCCTCCCAAGTTTAGAAGTATCCACCTCTGTTTCAGTAAGGGATCTTGATTCATGGACCAAGCTGTTGTGGAAATTGTGGTGGAAAATAACTCAGATTATATGGAGGAAGAACATGGAATTGGATTAAATGAACTTCACTCATTGTGAAGTTTTCTTGTTCTGAAAGTTTTGTTCCAAGGGCTCTTTTCAGGATCGTCTGATCTGAGTCAGGGTGCCAAATATTTTCAGGATTTCAGGACTGAGCCCTGACCAGCTTCCAACTGTAGTTCATTTGTCTTAATGTTCCCAGGGATGGTTTTTAACATCTCAGTAAGGTTCTTCTTCATCATTTCCATTGCTCCAATTATTACTTGCATAATTTTGATGTTCATCAGCTCCCACAATCTTTTCACTTCATTTTTGAGATCTTGGTATTTGGTCATTTTCTTGATTTCTGTGTTGTTTAGGCCAAAATCGCTGGGTACTGAAACCTCAATTAGCAATGCCTTCTTTTCTTTTGTGTACCTCAGTACTATATCCGGTCGCAATGCTTTGTTTTCTATGTTCAGCCTCGATGGGATCATAAGATCATATATGAGCATCACTTCCTCGTTTTCAATTATCGCTTTTGGTTCATGCTTCCATGAGTTTTATGAAACAGGGCATTAAAGCTTTTGCACACGTGCTGGTGGATTACTCCACATACCTTGTTGTGCCTTTGTGTGTACAGCTGTTCTGACATGAGGTTTTCCATCCCGATAGTAGGTGACTCGTACTTTCTGTTTCTACCTGGCAGAACCTACACCTGTCCGATTGACTCAGTCCCGCCATTTTCTTCAAGCCATTCGTGTAGTGTCCTTGGTCTTGGGCATATATTATTTGTTCTCCATTCCAGTTGAGCTGACCTTTTCTGAGCCACTCCAGTGATCCTTCTTTGTCTATGCCCAGTCTGTCCAACTCTTTTTTTGTTATGCCTCTGGTGACGATGTAGCCGGTGGCATTATGTTTTCGGGTTGTCCGTCCATCTGTACGTATGTACGTCCATGCAAATTTTTTGTTTTCTCTGCAATCGCTTATCCGATTGAGATAAAATTTTGACCATAGATGCAAATAATCATGTAAAATTATAATTATGACATCATAGGTCATGTGGGGTGGCAGCCATGTTGGAAAAACGGAAAAACTTTGCACCTCTGTTTCTCCTAAACCGCATCATGAAAAAAATTGAAACTTGGCATCTGGCAACTGCTCTGCATGTGGAATAAGTGTGATTTCACTATGACATCATCAATGAAGTGGTATTCAGGTCAAAATTCGACACGTAGAACACTGCATTTGATCAGTATGAAAATTTGTGCTAGGGATAGATTGGTTGACAGAAAAAAAAAATTATGATATCATCAGTCATGTGGTTTGGCAGCCATATTGTTTAAAAATAAAAATAAAAAAATCTTCTCCAGAACCGCTTTAAAAATCGAAGTGAAACTGCATATAAATGATTGACTCTCCATTGTGAATAAAGATTGATAACTGTGATGTCAGAGGTCACATGGTCTGGCAGCCATATTGGATTTACCCAAAAACCTGCAAAAATCTTCTTCTCCAGAATGACTGTCCGACAGATTGCTATATTGGATTGAAGAAAAATATTAAATCATGTTTTCTCTGGAACCGCTTATCCGATCGAAGCGAAATCTATAGCTATATCTTAGAACGAAAGCGAAATCTTAGAACCCAGTATCATCAAAAGCTATAGCTGCATACATTGCAGAAATGATGACGTCATAGGTCATGTGGTGTGGCAGCCATATTGGATAGATTAATGAACCTTATCCAATGAAAGCAAAACTTCACACGTGTGATCCTCCACCAAATCATGGGCAGAGTCCAAATTTTCAATGCCATAGGTAACGTTAATATGCCTGATTTGGCTTAATGGTTAGGGTGGTGTGCTTGGGATCCTAGGATCATGAGTTCAAATCCCACTCGGCTGTTGAATTAATACCAGGTGGGGTTGACTCTGCCTATCATCCTTCTGAGGTCGGCAAAATGAGTGCCAGCTTGCTGGTATCCTGTGTCGGAGTGGTGACCCATCCATGATTGTGACCCATCCATGATTGTGCCCAATAGCCAATGAGACTGCTTAGGCAGCACCAACGTTCTGCACAGAGTATGTTCCCAATGGATGGGTGGATAGGTAACGTGGTTTGGCAACCATGTTAGTTTGAAAATCGAAAATATAAAAACCTTTTTCTCCAAAACCACCTAACAGATCAATGTGAAGCATATTGCGTTACATGGAGCAAGGGCAGTGGTTCATAGCTGCAAAGTTTTGCATCGATCGCTGCAGCGGTTTCCAAAATATAATTTTTTAACACTTTCCTTGAAACCAATGTGGCTGCCACACCACGTGACTGAAGACGTCATTTTAAGTTACATGTATGCAGCAAGGGCAGTAGATCATAACTGCAAAGTCTAGTATTGATAGTTTAAACGGTTTCAGAGAAATAATTGTTTAATTATCTCTTTAAAATCAACGTGGCTGCCACATCATGTGACTGATGAGGTCATTGTTAAATAAAATATTTGCACCAACAGTTGTGGATTATCTCTGCAAAGTCTCGCATAGAAAGGCTAAGCGGTTTCAGAGAAATAATTTTTAATATTATCGACTCGGAATGGGGAATATTTGTTGAAAATTTCAACATCATCGGTCACATGGTCTCGCAGCCATGTTGTGCAAACATCCTGAGATGATCAATGCGAAACTACAAAGACGTGATTGGCCACCCATTCTGAATTTGATTTGATAAAGTGGACGTCATAGGTCAGGTGTCCAATCAAAAAGGGGTTGTATCGAAACGACGCGCCATGGTGTTTTTTTTTTTCCCCTGCCAGTCATGGTAGAAATTTCACGAAATTTTCACCATAGATGCGACTACTCATGTAGAATGCTTTTCTGATAACTATGACGTCATATGTCACATGGTGTGGCAGCCATGTTGGAAAAAAGGAAAAACTTGGGACCTCTGTATCTCCGAAACTGCTCCATGGAAAAAATTTAAACTTGGCACATGTGAAGTACTCCCCATGGAAAACGTGTGATGTTTTAGATGATGACATATGTGGCTTTGCTTTGATGTCATAATTGCGCATGTCAAATGCTTTATCCAAATGGTATGAAAAATTTTGAGGGTCAGAAGGCTCAATTGTAATTGGCAAAAAATTGATGACGTCATCAGTCACGTGGTTCTGCAAGCATTTTGGTTTCAACATAAAACCTTCAAAAATCTTCTTCTGTGTAACAGCTGAACAGATAAAGGCAAAACTTTACAGGTATGATCGCCTATCCATGAGGAACAAAAAGTTCTCCACCTATGACGTGATAGGTCACATGGTTTGGTAGTTATGATTTTTTGAAGAATAAACATTATTAAATCTTCTTCTCCAGAACGGCTGAACAGATAGAGGGGAAACTTCACTTGCATGTTCCCCAAGCCTTGGGGATACCAGGGTGTTCACAAATAATTAATAGGTCACATGGTCTGGCAGCCATATTGGTTTGATCGAAATTCTTTAAAAAAAAAATCTTTCTCTTGAACTGCTTCATCAATCGATGTGAAATGTCACAGTTATGATTGAGTAGACATGTGGAATATATGTATTAAATTTCAACCTGATTGGACACATGGTCTGACAGCCAGAATTATTTAATATTTTAAATCTGGATTCAGAGATTTTAATTAAACTTGGTACAAGTATATATAATGATGTAATAATGTGGGCGGAGGCATATCTGGCGACGTCGTGACGTCAAAGATTTTCGTTCTAGTTTTTTTTTATACCTTCCTGCTCTTTTATCATTCTTCCAGTTGTCGGTGGATATTTCTTGAGATTTTGTTTTATATTTTCATTTTATCTTTTTTGCAATCATTGGAGCTGTTCTCATGGTTGTTTCGGTTTCATATGTGACATCCTCTATTAGCACCTGTTTGTGGAATTATTTTTTTTTGCAAGGTGGGTTAAGGAATACTTGTTCTGGCTTGTTGGCTTCATGTTTACGTACAAATTGTATTCCGTAATCTGTCGAACCTTTCACGTACTCAGCCAAGCCTACAGTTGTCATTCTGTCCACTTGGTTGAGTTCCCTCAGGTCACTACCTCCTTCCCTTCTCAGCAGGTACATTTTCAGGATGCATTGAATTTTTTGTGGATAGAGAGGAGTTTCCTTGTTTTTATGTCTCATTTGTTGGTTTCCGCTTGTGGCCAGTTTATTATTCCGTAGCTGGATTGGAATACTGGTACTGCTATAGTTGGTTTATGGCTTTGATTTTGTTTCTCGGGGAGAGGTGTGTTTTCAGGATCCGCCTCATTCTATGTAGATATTCTTTGGCAATTGTTTTGTGCATTTGATTGCGACATATTTGGTGGCCCTTTTCTACTCTGAGGTATTTGTAAGTTGCTTCATTTTCTTGTTCCTATATTGTTGTATCTAGGTCGATTTTATGTTGTCTGTTTTTGTTGGTCTAACTTGTACGAATGTGTACTTGGCACACGTATGTAGGTCAAACTCCATTCGATTGTTGGAGTACCATTTCACTTTTTTCACTTTTTCACCAATTTTTCATCATTTGGTGCAAAGAGTTATAAATCATCCATGTACTGTATAACAGGAGATGTGTCACTTTTCTTGGCCCTTTGGACACGCTCTCTTATTGGATATTAAGGATGCTTAGTGGGTCCAAGACCAGACAAAACAGGAGGGGTGAAAGGCTGCATCCCTGGAAGATCATATCTTCACTCCTGGTATTTCAATCTTTCCTTCCAAGTGCTGTAATATCAATGTGGTATTCTAGAGCTCCATTGCTTTCTCAATCAGTTTGATTATTTGGGGGATTTGTGTCTGAAGGAGAAATGATACCAAGGTTTAATTAAATCATTATGACTTTGCCTTATTTTATTGCTTTTTCAGGAAAATACATCTTTTAAGAATGCCACTAAATTCTCTCCTGTTCTGCTACAGCACATGCAACAGCATTCTAAAGGATTTCCAAAACCACATTATAACAATCAATATCCTCATGCTAAATAGAAAATATTCTACCTAACACGACAAATGTGACCACTTCCAATTTAGTGGAGATTGGTTGAGAATTCCCAATTATTCCCAGTACAGTCCAGACTTGTCACTTTCATCTATTTAGGCCACTCAACTGTATCAGTCACGAAGCAGTTTGAGACACTACTTCATAGTGAGCATAATAGCAGCACTTGTGATAAAAGTGGCTGTCATAGATTTTTTTTTGGTCAGTTTTTATAATGCAGGACAAAAAATATAACCTGAAGAACCTGCTGATTTGCAAATCTCACCCCAGGTATTGCTTGCATCCATTGTTCAACTGCTATTATGGTGATCTACTCGACAATATAGTGATTAATAACAAGACTTGAAAAGCAGCTGAAAATGTTCTTAAATTAGAGTATAAATGGATGGACCAGATCTTATATAAGGAAGTCCATCGTAGGACGATGCCATCAAGCCCATCATGCCGACACATTTCTGCCAATATCACTGTACCCCTCTATCCCCAATACTTCTCAGAACCTATTTAATTCCTGTTTAAATCTATCTACTGTTTCTGCTGCCACTACCTTTACAGGGAGGGATTCCATACATTAATAACTCTGAGTGAAAGACCCCTGCCTTACAATTGTCTTAACTCTCCTCTTCTTAACTCTAAAGCTATAACCCTTGGTCCTATCACTCTATTCTGCTGAAATAATTTCCACACTTATTTTGTCTACACCCTTCGTTATCCCAAACATTTATATCAGACCCCTCGTAACCACTTCCTTTGCAATGAATAAGGTCTTGTCTCCTTCAGCTGCTACTCATAGCTCAGTCTAGCTAGCCCAGGAATCAATATGGTTGTTCTACGCTGAACCCTCCCGACAACAGCTGTCCTTCCTCAGATGTGATGATCAAAGCTGAAGACAATATTCCAAATGAGGTTTCACTAAATTACTGTCCAGTCTCAACACTCCCTTTTGATTTATCATTTATAATTTATCTTCCGACAAATACAACCTAAAACACAGCAACTATCAAGGATGGCTCTTCATGGTGGTTGTATCCCCCAACACAAGTCAGGGGCCAAATCTTCCCCCATTCTTCCCTGCTGCCCGGATTCGTCAGGGCAGTGTGGTCACAGTCAGAGTGCCGATCAGTCGCTATGAACCAGCCCATTCCCTCGTCTCTGTCTCTTCTCTCTCTCTAACTCTGACATGGCCCTGACTTCATGAAGGCAGGGGTACACCATCCTGGATGTGGGGGGTCTCTGGATCGCTCCTGGGAGATCTTTCAGCTATCTCTATACCGTGGGCTTGTTCAAGAGAACTGTCTGGGGCTAACGAACAACAACAACAACAACCTCAAACACAATTAGCTCAACCTATAGCTGCCTGGCACTGTGTTGTCTGCTTACCCACCCCCAGATCATTTCATTGTGGAGAATGAAGAGCTTATTTCTGTTTTGAGAAAGAAACTAAACGTTTCTAAATTGATTAAAGTTTGTTCTGAAAGTCTAAAATTGTTCTCCAATAGAGGGGGCATCATGTACCTGTGGACGTAGGCAGCAGTGGAAGCATCCATGTGTGACAGTATTTCCTCTTTTGTTTCTTCAAGCTCCTGGGTGGAATATATCGGTTAGTACAGGAAAAAATATATTATCTGAATT
>CM068961.1:38259060-38270395 GCA_035128595.1 Eptatretus atami
CAAGAGAGAGATTTCCATGCGCATCTTCCATTGTCATACCCTTTTCTCCTGACATGGTACACTGAAGCTTGTGGTGAGGCAGTTGTCGTGAAACAAACTGTGCCTTCACCTCATGTTAGACTAATCCAACTGAAGGCAATCTCAGTTCTTGCCACAAAGCTCAGAACAAGTGCGTCTCTACCCTCAGGAGCACCAGAAAACATCATCTGTCACATCTCATTTGAAACTCTCAAATCTGTCTCCCCTCCTACAATCCTGGTGGCATCTAGTCAAGTCTGTTTCTGGTGTTATGGTTCTGGCCTTCCATGCCCATCCCTCACTCAAATGGCTGACAGCTGACCTTCACGTGAAAAAACTGAATGCCTAAACTCCGTGTTTGCGCTTCTATTCTTGTTTTCCTCAAGACCCATCGCTCTCTGTACCCACTTAACCAGTCAACCCAGCTGTTCCTGGAGCCGCTCAGGTTCTTTTCTCCTGACAAGGTGGGAGGCTGCTGTCAAACTTCCGACTCTGATTCTGCAAACCAGTCAGACGGCATCAGCCCACGTGTCCTAAAAACCTGCTCCTCTGCTCTTGCTCACCCTCTCTCTGTTCTATTAGCCGTTCATTTGCTCAAGGTCATCTGCCATCTGCTGGGAAATAGCAAACATGACATGCTGTCTGCATAAAAAAGGTGCAAAAACAGATCCCGTGCAACTTTAAGACGCTATCAGCCTTCTTCGCAATCATCAGAGCAGGTTATGGAATTCAATCATCGTTTCAGACATTAAATTCCTTCCTCTTCTCCATGGCTTGATTTCTGATCATACAATTTGGAATGCGGACCAAGGTGACGCTACCCTGGATTGCTGCTTCTGCTCTCCCAACAATGGATGGCAGGTAATCATGCCCTAGACATCAAATCAGTAGCCATATGCCCTAAGATATATCAGTACTTTTGGATACGGTCCTGACACCGCTGCTCTATCACCAACTCTCTTCGCTAATGGTATCCAGAGATATTACATGGCTCGCAGACTTCCTCTCCTGTCACACAACATGTGGCCCTTAATGGAGTTCTCTTCTCCCCTCTTCTGTCGCAGCTGAGTTTCCTCACAGGCAGTGTTCTGGCGCCTTGTTTATTTTTCTGATTTTCATCAGTGATATCTCTGACACTCTGGCCAAAATCCTCTTTATCTTTTTTCTGATGAGTCCCACCCTCCTGCCATAGACCATCTGTCATCCCTCAGGTCGGCAAGCAGCAGCCTTTCACTCTCTGCAGATCTGGATAAATCAACAAGCTGGTTCAAACATGTGGCCATGTCTTTCAACCCTGACAAATCTCATACTCTCACTATGTCTCTCGCGAAGGACTGTTTGGACCCCCCCCTCCCCCCTCACATCTACTTTCCCAACAATTCTCTTGAAGTCCTTTCATTCAATGCTTTCTGGGTCCTCATTATTCTTGCATGAACTTCTCTGGGAAAGTCACATTTCCAAAGCTTGGCCTCCAAAGCCAGTCGCTGACTGGGCATCATCTGTGTGCAAACCTTCTTGCAACCTGAGCTCCTAACAATAAAAAGCTTTAGTCCACAGCCTGATCGAGTACGCTGGCTCCCCTCTGGCTGGTGCTCCTACCTCTCACCTTTTCTCCAGCTTCACACTGTGCGAAACCAAGGATTGACAATTTTCATTGGTATCTCCCGCGATGAGGCTGGAGTCTTTAGGCTCTACTCTCTCTTGCAGGCAGAT
The DNA here is from genome assembly GCA_035128595.1 of Eptatretus atami. Classification (NCBI taxonomy): domain Eukaryota; kingdom Metazoa; phylum Chordata; class Myxini; order Myxiniformes; family Myxinidae; genus Eptatretus; species Eptatretus atami. The sequence continues at coordinate 38,260,792 of CM068961.1, forward strand.
CGGGTGGCTTTCCTGTCGTCTTGCCAGCTCCTCTCTGGCCTCCCCCCCCCCTGCTCTGTCTGAGATATTCCCCCCCCCTCATATTTCTGAGGGGGCGTTCAATGTGGCCAGCAACCCCTTCTGGAAAACTCCAACAATTAAAGAATCGCTGCCTCACCTTCACTTTTCATTCCTCTTTTTTCTGCCTTTGAACAAACTCCCACACTCATCTTCAATCCCACTCTTTCGCCTTCAGATCTTCAAAAACAGCTGTCACCACCATCTCTTATCTTCCCCCATCGAAAACCCAATCTTTTCTACCCCACCGCTAATCCACCCAAACCCACCTCCTTCAAATTCCTTGCCTTCCTTCCTGAAAGTCCTGTCGTGTAAGGACTGCAGTCCGTGGTGTCCATATTTATTTACCTGTGTACCCTGCCGCATACCTCTCTCTTCACAGATCTCCCCATTGCTCTGTTCCCACACTGTTGCTTCGCTTCCTCTGCTGGCCCTCTTGTCTCCTGATCTCCTTGTTGTACATTGTGTGTTTAGTTCTCATACAAGCACAGAAAGCCTGTGCTGAGCTGGTAGGAAGCTCATTTAAATATCCCGCCAAAACCTTTTTGAATCTGCCGTGCAAAACCCAACTGCCGAGTTAACACGGAGACAACTTACCATGATGTTGGCCACCACGATTAAACACCATCTCACCATGAGAGCAGGTGTTAGCAGACTTTATTTCCAGAAGCATTTATATTCATTTACTTTTGAAGCTTATAGACAATGCTCGCGCTCACCAATGCTCTCTCGCTCCATCCAAATACTCTCACATCAGGGCCATCACCATAAGACTGATACATTCATAGCCTATTGCACACGTTTTCCATTTAAGTCCAGACGTGACGATACTTATGTAACCTCATCAACAAATTACAACATGGTTACTCAGCAAGGCGACCCAACCACGGATTCATTCACCAAACGTCATTCGCAAGTAGCTGATAGTACAATCAGTACTCAGGTGTATTGTAATATCACGAGAGCCACAAACTACACTCAACTGCTTCACTTAGCCCCACAAATGCACAAGGGTGCAATGTAATAATGCCACAGCCACTGAGCACCGTGGCGGAAAGGCACATTTAGCGTCATGATGCCGTTGGCGAACATTCATTATCAGCAGAAGGCCTGGAAATCAATCGGCCTAAGTTTGGCACTGGGATTCAAAGTAATCGTATCTTGTAATAAGGTCACCGGCTACCAGAGCGCTATCCCTGCCCTTCCAGGACATTGCAGTGCAAATGGGGGAACAAAGATGCGACTCCACATGTTAAGTGTGGAACTCCATGGCATGGCCAGTACCAAGGAGAGAATGGAACTCCAAACAACAGCAAGCTCGGAGGCAAATGACGTCACGTGAAGGGTCATTTAGATCAGTGGGCACGCCACATTCAGATATAGAGGCGGGGCTTTGATCTTTTCTCCGGCAGTCAGGTCCGAATAGGGTGGTGGGCTTGGATTTCACCCCCCTCCCCCACAGAAGACTGCGCCCCTCTCTGGGGCTATAAAAAGAGATGCAATGCGTTCATTTAGCACTAGGCTTTGTGTTGGCTTTTTTGGAGCATCAAGTGCAGTGAAGGCTTTTTTGACCGAGGAAACGGAATGGAATGGAATGGAACGAGAGAGAAAGCTGCATTATTAGAGCCTTCGCTCTCTGGGCGTTTCCTGCATGAGAAGGCCGGTGGCACAGGCAGAGATAAGCACTAGAGCAAGCTAGGCGAGCAGTTCAGTCCATTCGTTCAACCAATCCTATTTATAAAGCACAGTTATAAGAGGGCAGTCTGGTTTTTCCCCATTACCGCTATCCCATAGCAACATGGCAGCAGGAGCCCCTCAGCTTGCATGGGTAAGAAAGAGACTGCCAAACCCTCAAACTATTCTCATCACTTCTTCTTGCTATCTCATCTTCCTTGGTATGATCTGATGGGCCCGTTTCATTAAACTCAAAGTAATATTGTCTAAGACAGATTGAAATGGTGATAACTCTGCTCTTTTGTCATTTTTGCTTTGTACCACATTGTATGTCTTTGCTGCACACCCCACACAAATGACTGTATGTCCCTGCTGTATGAATTCCTGTAAATATGTACACATGCTTTTCCTTGCCCTTGTAAATAAATCAGCTTGGTGTTTGTTCCTCTAAATCTGCTCATGGCATCTTTTCCTTCATTGATCTAGCATAATCCACACTTCGTGTTAGTCTGGGACGTTCGAGCATAGTCCCGCATTTAGTGTTAGCTTGGGACGTTCTACCCCACCGATTGGCTCCACAATGTTAGCTGGTACATACTTCGCAGCTCCGCTTGGTTGCACCTCATTCAAAAAGATAAGACAAGTACGTATCGAGGGTGCAAGACCCTTGATATTGCCAAGCCACTGAAAGGTAAAGCGTGTAATCGTGAGAACCCTGCTCGGTGTGGCGGTATCAATTGGCATTCGTCGTTGACAATCAACCCACCGGACACAGAGTTATTTGTGGCTGGTGCCTCAGGGCCGGGAGTTTGGGAGGAGTCTCAGAAGTCCTCCTTGCGGCAAACCTCGATCCCCAAGTCCGTAACAATACATTTTCAGATTAGTCCCCTACTGTTTTCACTGGAGGGCACTATAAGTTTGTTCTCCATCTGTCTGTCTGTCTGTCCATCCACCTGTGTTTTTTCAGGCTTTTCCCCATACCCTTTAACATATTCAACTGAAACTTGTACATGGCTATATTCTAAGTTATACAAGTTGAAGTTTTAGGGCGTTTCGTCAATTTTTCACAGTTATGCCCTTTTGGACTTAAAAAATTCACCTCGGAAGGGGAGATGTTTTGCAAAATGATTCTCGCTTCTGTTATTATTATTATTATTATTATTACTATTATTATTATTATTTTTTTTTTAAGTACATGAAGATGGTCGGTGGTCTTCTGTCTTCTATCCGCCACCTTTTGGTCTTGCACCCTCTGCTCTTCAGTGCTCTGCCCCCTCTCCCCCCTTTCCAGCTTTCTGCAGAGTGCACGTGATCTGCCAGCAACCTCTTCTAGGGACTCCCAAATCCAGAATCACTGCTCACCTCCACTCATTCGTTCCTCTTTTTTTCTTACCTGTGGAACCAACTACAAACATTCTCTTCAATTTCATTCTTCCCCCCAGGGCTTCAAGACAGCTGCTCACCACCATCTCAGAGACCCAAAACCCTGATCTTTTCTACACCTGTTAACCCTCCCCAAGCCCTCCACTTTCCAAGTTTCCAGTTTTTCTTCCTGAGAATTTGCAGCTGTATCCATCTTGTCACTCCCTGTGTCTCCTCTTTCCCTCATTTTCAAAGTCACCCCCAATTTTATCCCTCATCTGTGCTGTTGGGGTTTCCCTTCTCTTTCTACTGTTATGTAATGATCCATTCTGTTGTGATTCCTCTACAAGCCTCACATTGTACGCAAAAATTAGATTATTTGGTTAGGGCTGTCATTAGAATGCTGAAGCCTGGCAACCCAGAACCCAAAGTTGTTGCTCATTGAATCAGGTTATTAGAAGATGAGACATCATCCGAGTTTGCCATTAAAACAATCAAGACTTCTTTGTCGTGCATCAAACTGCAATAATCTTTACATTGCTCTGTGATGCTGTTTCAGCATTCTATTTTTCTTGTTTTCTATTTTATTGTCTTTACTGTAATATTGTGTCAACATATCGTTAATGTTCTAACATTGAGGTGGATGGGATTCTCTCTACAGGAGAACCGGGGCTTAGACTTGATGCTTAAACACAACAGTGACCTGCGACATGAGATTGACTCTCTGCAACGGGAGAAAATCGACTTTAAGTTCTTTTATGGTCGCCTCAGAAAGGTATGCTGTTGTTCCCTTTTTCTGCATGTGCTTTGTTGAATTTCCTTGAAAAAATCATGTCGGGTGGTTAATTGGCTGGCTATTTTGTGGTGATTATGCCTAACACAGCCCATACAAAACTGCTCATTGCATCTTTAATTTGACTGTCACTCCCCATTTGATCATGACCAGTGGCCTGCAAAAGTATTCATGCCTGACCAATAATGCCACATTTAGATGAATTACGAATTACGAAGAAACAATTTTTCCAAATGAACTTTTTTTTATTCATAACTGGAGAGATTAGACTAAACACTGTTATAGTTGAAGGAGGTTACATGTTAGATATACCTGAAAAAAACATGTACAAATGAAAATTCACTGGTTGTAAAGTGTTCATCCCTTAGATCAGTAGTTGGTGAAACACCTTTTGTAGCAATGACTGCAACGAGTCTTTTGGGGTCGGTCTCTACAAGTTTTACACAGTGAGATGGTGAAATCTTTGCCCATTCTTCATGTGAAAATTGCTTCTAGTTCTGCCCAGTTTGATGGGATTGTCATGGACTGCAATCTCAAGTCTTGCTATAAATAGTTAATTGGGTTTCAAGTCAGGACTTTGACTGGCCACTCAAAACATTTATTTTCTTCTTATTCAGTAATCCAGTGTGGCTTTAACGTTTTGCTTTGGATCATTGTCTGATGAAGTGTGAATCTCCTACCAAGTTTTCAGATTCATGGCTGGCTCAAGCAGGTTTTCATCAAAGATTCTCCTGTACTTTGCACCATCCATTGTCTCTTCTATCCTGACAGCTTGCCAGTCTCTGCGATGAAAGCAGCCCCATAACATGATGTTGCCACCACCATGCTTCACAGTAGGGATGGTGTTCTTTGGGTGATGTGCTGTGTTGAGTTTGTGCCAAACATAACGTTTTGCATTTAGGCCAAAAAGTTCCATCTTGGTTTCGTCAGAATTAAAACATTTTGCCACGTGGCTTCAGAATCTCCGGAGTAGTTTTCGCGCATACCTCAAAATGGGACTCAAGGTGGGCTTTTTTCAGTAATGGCCTCCTTCTTGACACCCGACTGTACAGGCCAGACTTGTGGAGTGCTTGGGATATTGTTGTCACATGCACACAGTGACCAGTCTTTGTATAAAGGCAGGTATCTCTTTCAAAGTTGCCATTGGCCTCTTGGTGGCCTCTCTGATCAGTCTCCTCCTTGCTTGGTCATCCATTTTGGAGGGATAGTCTGATCTAGGCAGGGTTTTAGTGGTACCATACAACTTGCCACTTCTTAATGAATGTCTTGACTGCTGCTTCAAGGGATATTCAAGGCCTTTGAATATTTTTATATCCATCCCCTGACCTGTGCCTTTCCACAACTTTATCCCGGAGGTCTTTTGAAAGCTCCTTGGTGATCATGATTGAGTCTTTGCTGTGAAATGCACTACCCAGCAGAGGAAACCTACAGCAACAGCTGATTTTATTCTGAAATAATTAGAATCACTACAATTTAACACAGGTGGAGGCCAATTAACTTGGTGTGTGATTTTGAAGGTGATTGATTTCACCTGAGCTCATTTACAATTATTATTATAAGGGATGTCGATCACTTATCCAACCAAGATATTCTAGTTTTGTATTTTTAAATTAATTTTCTGAAATTTGTTGAATTTGTTTTTCACTTGGAAGTTGTTGGGTTACGATGTGTAAATAATGGTGGAAAAATGCTGATTTAATGCAATTTAATTCCAGGCTATAAGGGCAACACAAGGTAAAAGTTTTGAAAGGGGGTGTCAACTTTCAATAGGCACTATATATAAGTGGGGGAGCTTAATTTTGAAGTTAAACCACTGATTACATGCAGTACCTAGGTGAAACTTATTACACTTTTTTTAGCCTTTCAAATAAATAATTTGCTCTGAAGTGATTTCGTGTGAATTAGGCAAATGGATTGAATACTTATGTAAATGAGAATCATCTGATTTTCTCTCTTAAATTTAACTTATTCACATTTCATCTGCATTTTAAAACGTTATCACTTGGAGTAGTTGTGAAGATTCTATCTATTAAGTTTGATTTGAAATCATCATGAAAGAAGCTCAGGTGGCATCAAAATGTGAAACTTTGGAGGGGAAGGGGGGGGGGGTGGGAATACTTTTGCTGGCCACTTGTACATATCCGCTCTGATAAATATCATTCTTTGATGAGAGAAAGAGGATACTTTTCACCCTCCCGCACTCCTTCGGAAGGTCTGTAATGCACCAGGATTAGTTTATAGTCAGATCTTATGCCATTGAATAAAACCCAAATTGGACTGCTTCAGGGGCAAGCACAACAACTATCTAGATTAAAAAAAATCCCTGCTCACCACAGTGGTTTTCTATATGTACAATGTTTCACATCAATGTCATGCCCCAATGTGCTGAAGACAGGCCGATTTAAAATGTTCCATCTTCTTCCATAACCTCTTGTCTTTCCTTCTGTACCTTATCCTCCATGCTTCCTGGCTGGCTCCCAAAATGCAATTACATCTTGTTGAGTTCAACAGCTTTGCATTTCTTCATGTTTGAATAGACCTCTCCACTCTTGTCTTGATATGCATCCATCTTTTTGCCAAGCTTAGAATTAATAATGCCTCTGGCAACTTCATCAGCAGAGGCATGAAAATGAAACCTGATGTGCATGAATATGAGCACACTGCTATTAACCCCTCCATTCCTGCATCTCTCATATATATCTATATATTGTTACAGAAATGGCCTTTCTAGTATGCTACTAAATATAGGATTAGCCCAGATCCCCATTAAATGCATGTTTAGCCAGGCTGTTCGGTAAAATGGACGTCACATGTGTGTCGGGAGATGTCACAGGCTGTTATTTGTTTGTGCAGTGGTGGTGGATCGAGAGCTTCTTCTTCTTCCTTCCTCTCTCCGGACAATAGTCCCCGCCCAGCGCTGAGAGGGGAGTGGCCAAAAAGAGGAAGTGAAACTGGAGAAGTACAAAGCAGTCGGTTTTGAGGCGAGTCAGCGCCAGAAAAGAGAAGTGAAACTGGAGAAGTACAAAAACTGCAGTCGGTTTTGAGGCGTGCTGGGCTTCGAGGCGAGCAGAAAAAGGAAAGCGAGTGGTGATTCTGCCGGGAGAGAAACTGGACCTGGGCGCGCCGGGTCTGCCTTCTGTGGCATGGAGAAGCAAGCCAGGGCCGAAGGAAAGGCAGGGAAAGGACTGCATGAGGTCTGTCTGCCCTCGGCTGGATGAGAGATGACTGGTGGGAGTCGTGATCTGCTGTGTAGGGGACGGCTGTGTCTGTCTACGATCTGCTTCGTGAAGGAGGCCTGGTGAACAGGCCAGGCCTGGACTTGTATGCTGGACCTTGTGCGAAACCAGCTGAACCCATCATCGATCTGACGGTCTTGTGCCGTCGACATTGCGTGGGGCCAAACGCGCTGAGGAGGGCGTGCGCAAGCGGTGCCTTGAGAAGAAAGAGTACGGCACCGCCATCTTGCAACGCGGCGTGCTCGAGCTTGGGGGCTTGAATCCGTGGACATCGGCTTTGTCAAGAGCCACATTCGTGCTTTTGACACCCTTTCCTCTCGTCCAGGAAACATCACCAAGTACTCTGTCTTGTCTGCATGCTGTCCATGTCTCGTTTTGCATGTCGTTTAAGGCTTATCTCGTTAGAGTTCCCTTCGAAACCCATAATCCGTATCTCCCTAGTTAAGAACGGGTTATAGATTAATTAAAACATTGTCGTGAATGTTTTGCTTGGTCGTGTTCCCGCGATGTCCCCAATAAATCTGGCTGATTCATATGAAGTTGCCGCTTTGAGTCAATTCGTGCCGCGCTGAGAAAACAATTCGCTCCATTGGTATTAAAACCAAAATGTTCAGACTGGCAGAAAACGCTCGGTATCTGACAAAACCAGTCTGTAACCGGGGTCTATTTCCCCAATTGGTAAGGTCCAGGGGTACGTTGGTATCGCGATTGAAGACGCATGACCCGAGGCCTGTGCCGAGCCAGCCGGCGTTATAACCCCGGAGATGGCGGTGGTCAGGGTGGCGCCGAATCTGTAACATTTGGCTATCAAGAGTCGGGTGCGAATCCGCCACCGCTGAATCCTCAACAATATATATATATATATATATATATTTTTTTCCCACCCCCCACACATTCTCACACCATTTTGTGTCGTCTCACCCCCTTAGTTCCCATCATTCCAATGAACAAACAGTTTGGACCTCAATCTGCATTCAAGGTCTTTGTTGTAACATCAAAGATCTATTCCTACATATTGCTGTTCCTGCTCTGAAGATTGTGTGCACAATAAATGTTACTTTCACAGGATGTTCTCAACTCCTCCCTGTCAATCCACAGTTATTTTATTTTATACTTTGATAGGCCTGACTCGCTTGGTGATTGTTGGCTGCCTACATCAAACACTGCACCCCCTCCCCCATCCCATACCGCCCCACGTGGACATGAAAGATCCTGCATTGTTTGGCAAGAGTAGGCCATTGTGTGCCAGCATGCTGGACAAAGTCCAAATGCTCCCCAAACCATGCATCACTTTAGGGGTAGTGTTGACCTGCCCATGGTTAAGGCGCTGTCACACCTTGACGATTTAGCCAGCAATGGCAACGTATAAAAATGTATGTAAAACGTTGGCGTACGCTGAAATTTTGATGTTTTTTAAAAAGTTCGTTTTACATACATTTTTATACGTTGCCATTGCTGGCTAAATCGTCAAGGTGTGACAGCGCCTTAACCATGGGCAGGTCAACACTACCCTAAAGTGATGCATGGTTTGGGGAGCATTTTGGACTTTGTCCAGCATGCTGGCACACAATGGCCTACTCTTGCCAAAACAATGCAGGATCTTTCATGTCCACGTGGGGCGGTATGGGATGGGGGAGGGGGTGCAGTGTTTGATGTAGGCAGCCAAACAATCACCAAGGCGAGGTCAGGCCTATCAAAGTATAAAATAAAATAACTGTGGATTGACAGGGAGGAGTTGAGAACATCCTGTGAAAGTAACATTTATTGTGCACACAATCTTCAGAGCAGGAACAGCAATATGTAGGAATAGATCTTTGATGTTACAACAAAGACCTTGAATGCAGATTGAGGTCCAAACTGTTTGTTCATTGGAATGATGGGAACTAAGGGGGTGAGACGACACAAATGGTGTGAGAATGTGTGGGGGGTGGGAAAAAAAATATATATATATATATTATATATTGTTGAGGATTCAGCGGTGGCGGGATTCGCACCCGACTCTTGATAGCCAAATGTTACAGATTCGGCGCCACCCTGACCACCGCCATCTCCGGGGTTATAACGCCGGCTGGCTCGGCACAGGCCTCGGGTCATGCGTCTTCAATCGCGATACCAACGTACCCCTGGACCTTACCAATTGGGGAAATAGACCCCGGTTACAGACTGGTTTTGTCAGATACCGAGCGTTTTCTGCCAGTCTGTAACCATTTTGGTTTTATATACCAATGGAGCGAATTGTTTCTCAGCGCGGCACGAATTGACTCAAAGCGGCAACTTCATATGAATCAGCCAGATTTATTGGGGACATCGGGGAACACGACACAAGCAAAACATTCACGACAATGTTTTAATTAATCTATAACCCGTTCTAACTAGGGAGATACGGATTATGGGTTTCGAAGGGAACTCTAACGAGATAAGCCTTAAACGACATGCAAACGAGACATGGACAGCATGCAGACAAGACAGAGTACTTGGTGAT
>CM068961.1:38284381-38306218 GCA_035128595.1 Eptatretus atami
GAAGTAGGTCTGAAGATCAAGCCTCCTGTTATGAAATGCCCCATTTTTTTGTAAATATTTCTGACATTCTTCTTCTTCTTCAATGATTGCCGAAACCAGGAGGCCAAGTCAATTGGAACTTGTTGAATAATGAACATGTAACTTTGCTCACCATTTAAAATCAAAAACAAAATGGGTTGAAACTTGGCTACTTTGTTATTGGGTCCCTTAGTCTGCAGTCCTCACTACCTATCAATATTCAGCTCAAACTAACCTCATAAGGCAAATCAAGAAATCTTTCACCTTGGTTTGTTGAAAAGTTGCCTCATCAATGTATAATATTGTCATAAATTGAAATTTTAAAATTCAGAAATCGAGGTTTATGGAATCTAAGGATTGGGGCAAAGCCTTCGGGCCTCCCACTCTTTGAGGAGAGGAGGAAAACCAGGGGTAATTTTCCCAGATCAGATTGCTAAGTGTGTGTTGGTGGTGCTGAGGTCATCCAGCAGATGGCAGTCTTCTTGGGTTAACCTGAAGCGGTCCTTCGGTGGGTGCCTGGAATGTCCATCACGAAAGGAAGTGATCACTTGTCTCTGTTATCATCTGAACTCAAGCGTTTGGACATCATATTGCAGCACTCTCTGAGGTTCGGAGACCGGATAGTGGCGAGATCATGGCGGGTGATTACACCTACTATGGCCTGGTCTTCTGAGAGCTACCATGCCCAAGATTGCTGTGCGTGTCCAATAAGCTGACCCCAATGATAATCGAGGTAACACCAGTCAACGAGCATATTATGAGACGAAGGATTTGTCACTCCTTAGGTGTCATTTCCATGGTCTCTGTATATGCTCCACATGAGGCGAGTGATCTCAGCATGAAGGATGCATTGTATGCCACACGAGTCTGTGGTTGATCAGTACCCCAGGCGAGATACTCTCCTACTCTTGGGGATTTCAATAAGTCGAGTGGAACTGATAGGGATGGTTATGAGACATGTATTGGTCCCCATGGGTCTGGAACTGTGAACCAGAATAGCACAAGTTCCTTGACTTTGCAAGAAGTCATGACTTAGCCTGGCTGGTTCATGGTTTCAGCAACCACAGGCTCATCGCTAGACTTGGTATTCCAACACTGGTGATTCAGTAAAGGAGAATGACCATGTGCATTGATGGTCGCTGATGATCCGAAACTGCAGCATCTACCAGGAGTACTCAGTTCTCAATACGACCAGAGCTGATGGTGCAACTCTGAAGTTGCAGCGTAAATGTACTTATGTACAGTTGCAGCGTAAATGTAAAGTACTTTGGGGAATCCTGAAGAGTTGCGGAGTGTTTTCAAGACCACCATCCTTGCTGTTGCCGGTGGGATGTCTTGGACTCACCGTAAGGTGAAGAAGAATTTTGTCTCTCAAGGAACCCTGTGTACCATTGACAATGGTTGCAGGGCCAGGCTTTAATGGCAGAGCTGAGCTGTTTTAGGGAGTTGAGGCGTAAAACTGTATGTGCGCTGAGGTGGACAAGGAGGCCTATATCGAGGAATATGTGAAGGGTAGAGCATCACCTGTGGTCAAGTGATTCTCTCCTGCTTACAGGGAATTCGCGCATTGCATTCCACCAAGCCTGTCCCGCGGAGTACTGCAGTTAGAGCAGAGGGTGGTGGGCTCTTGGCAGAGGAGTCCACAATGAAGCCGCTGGGCCGGAACTTTGAGCAGCTGTACCAGGCTGATCCACCAGCTGTTGAGTTGGATGTCAGGGGTTTACAATCCCAATTGCTGACCCTCCAATCAATGTAACGACCTTTGTTTGTGGAAACACAGGCTCGGTGAACCGGTTGAAATGGGGGAAAGCTCCTGGGATCTTGGCATCCATGCTGAAATTCTCAAGGCTGGTAGAAATGCTGCACTCACGTTGTTGCACGCAGTTCTGTGCTCTACTTGGAACACAGTCATCATCCAAACTGACTGGAAGAGGGGCCTTGTTGTCCATCTCTGGAAATGAAGGGTGATCACCAGAACTGCAACAACTACTGAGGGGTGACGCTGCTTCAGTGCCAGGCAAGGTCTTTACTCGGATAATTCTTGAGAGGTTCGCCACCATCTGCTTGTGCACCAGCATCCAGAGCAGTCAGGCTTTATACCAGAGAGGTCAATGATTGACCGTATCCTTGCTCTTCGGGTCCTCACCAAACACAGACAAGAGTTTTGGCAGGGGCTGCTTGCAGCCTATGTTGATCTCTGCAAAGCATTCAATTCAGTCAATCGGATGCCCTCTGGAGGATTCTTGGTCTTCATGGGTGCCACCAAAACTGATCAATCTGATGTCTGAACTCTACTCTGTACTGAGATGCTAGTGAGATGTGGTGGTACCATCTCTGATTATCTCCAGTTGTTACTGGAGTTCGTCAGGGGTGTGTACAGCCCCCACACTTTTCAGCGCTTGTATGGACTGGATTCTGGGAGGATGTCGAGAGATCAAGCTGCGGTGCATCGTTTGGGAATGTCAAATCTCTGACCTTGATTTCGCAAATGTGCAGTCATCTTTGCGGAGACTGGATATCTTTGGGGGCACTCGAGGTGCTGAATGAAGAATTGGAGCTGCTGGGATTACGGGTTTCCTTGGTCAAAATTAAGATCCAGGCTTTAATGACATCTGGATGCTGCATCTTGTCTGCACCTGTTTGTGGTGAGGATGTTGAGGTCACAGAGAGATTCACTTGCCTGGCAGTGAAGTCATGTCTTGCAGCTGTGAGCCAGAGAGTCAATCAGACGGCCGGGAGTTCATGGATTCACTGGATCATGGGTGTGGTGCTGGGTGCCTGTATAGAGAATGAAAGTCCGAATCTTCAGTTCCTTAGTGCTTCCACAGTCTTGCTCTATGGATGTGAGACTTGGACTCTGACAGAAATCTGAGATGGAAACTTCATTCCTTTGGTCCCAGGTCTCTTCGGAGAATCCTTTTTTTTTTTTGTTATACCTGTCGAGGCTCGTGTGAGAGCTAACACACAACGCACGGCAAGGGGGGCATGAGACAAGAGGGGAGTGGGTAGGAAAAACAGTGGGGAACAGAGACATTAGGAGATCTGTGGAAGGGAGAGGGATGGGGCGGGAACATGGGGATACAAGGTGGACATTATAGGGACTTTCAGGAAGGAAAGCAGGGAATTTGAAGGAGGTGGCCTTGGTGGATATCGGGGGTAGAAAAGATCGAGGATTTGGATGGGGATGATAGAGGTGGTGGTGAAAGCTGTTTTGAAGGCTGGATGAAGAATGGGATTGAATAGTGAGGGAGTTTATTCCAAAGGCAGGAAAAAGAGGAATGAAAGATGAAGTGAGCAGTGATTCGTGATTTTGGTTATTTACCAGAAGGGGGTTGTTGCGGACCCTGAGCGCCCTACGGAAATGTGGTGGGACAAATCGCAGGAAGCAGTGGGGGGGGGGGGGGGCGAGGCTGGAGAGGAGATGGTAGAAGACAGAAAGACCACCGACAAGCCTGCGGTAAGAGAGTGAGAGGCCCAAAGACTCGCCTCATTGCGGGAGATGCAAATGATCTGAAATGCCTTGGTTTCCACCGCGTGAAGCCGAGAAAGATGGGAGGCAGGAGCACCAGCCCGGAGGAGAGCAGTACTCCATCAGGCTGCGGACGAAAGCTTTGTAAGTGGTCAGGAGCTCAGGTGGGCGAGGAAGGACTTTGCACGACGGAGGATTCCCAGTCTGCGACTGGCTTTGGAGGCGAGTTTGAAATGTGCTTTCCCAGGAAAGGTCATGGCAGATAGTGAGACCCAGAAGCTTGAAAGAAGGACTTTTTCCAGAGGAGTTGAGGAAAGTGGATGGGGGGGTTTCTAAACAGTCCTTTCGGAAGACATAGTGAGAGTGTGAGATTTGTCCGGATTTAACAGACATGTCCACGTGTTGGACCAGTGTTGTGATTTTATCCAGATGTGCAGTGAGTGAAGAAGCCTGCTGCTTGCCAGTCTGAGGGATGACTGATGGTACGGCAGAGGGTGGAGTCATCAGCACAGAGATAAGAGGATTTTCCAGAGAGTCAGGAGATCATTGTGAAAACCAGAAAAAGAACAGGGCCCAGAAACTGCCTTGAGGAACTTCGCCTGGACAGGAAGAGGGATGAAAGAACTCCATTTAGGGCCACAAGTTCACTGCGACAGGAGAGGAAGTCTGCGAGCCATGAGTGGAGATGGCCTTGGATACCATAGAAGAGAGTTGGTAAGCAGGGCAGGGTGCCAGACTGTGTCAAAAGCATGTGATATGTCCAGGGATACGGCTCGGATTTCATGTCCGGCATTGAGGACTCCATCCATTGTTGGGAGAGCAGAAGCAGCATATCCAGGGTAGAGTGACCTGGTCTGAAACAAAATTGATGATCGGAAATCAAGCCATTGGAGAAGAGGAAGGATTTAATGTCTGAAGCGATGATGGATTCCATAACCTTTGCTGATGATTGGAGAGAAGGCTGATTGGTCTGTAGTTGCAGAGATCTGTTTTTGCACCTTTTTTATGCAGGGCACTAATGTTTGCTGATTTCCAAGCAGATGGCAGATGACCTTGAGCAAATGAGAGGGTGAATAGAACAGAGAGAGGGTGAGCAAGAGCAAAATAGCAGGTTTTAGGACACGCTGGGCTGATGCCGTCTGGACCGGTTGCAAATCTGAGCCGAGGTTTGACAGCAAGCTCTCCACATTGTTAGGAGAAAAGGACAAAGAGTCCAGGGACAGTTGGGTGCGACTGGGTAGGTGGGTAGAGAAAACGATGGGTTTTGGACACACGATTTAGCTGCAATCACCGAGTTTAGGCATTCAGCCTTTTCACGTGAGGTTTCAGCAGTGCGGCCATTTGAGGTAAGGGAGGGGATGGAGGGGAAACATACACCAGAAACAGATTTGATTAGATGCCACCAGGATTTTGAGGTGGGAGAGAGGTTTGAAAGTTCAGACTTGAGCTTGGAAACATGTTGTTTTCCGGCTCTCCTGAGGGTAGATACACACTTGTTCCGAGCTTTATGGAAGGAACTGAGATTACCCTCAGTTGGGTTTGCTTTACATGAGGCAAAGGCAAGTTGTTTCAGGACAACTGCCTCGCCACACGCTTCAGTGAACCAAGGCGGGAGGAAGGGTAGGACAACTGAAGACGAGAGGGGAAAAATCTATGCATGAGGGAGAGCAAGTTTCTTTTAAAGAATTCCCAGGATGAGTTGATGTTGGAGAAAGTAGCGATAGGAGACCAGTCTATAAGTTTGATGGCTGCTTGGAGACCCTGCCAGTCGGCTTGAGTGAAATGCCAGACTCGACGGCGGTGAGGTGGTTCTCTGATAATAGCCAGAGATGAACACTTTGATAAGGACGTGGTCAGAAGAACCGATTGGAGCGGAGGAAGAGCAGCAATATTGTCAGGGAAATTTGTCAAAATCAGATCCAGAAGAGATGGAGTACCATTGGTTGAGATCCGGGTCGGGAAGTTGACCGATTGATTCAGTCCCAATGAGTCGCAGAAAGCTTTTGCTGAAGTGCCATGACAGGTGAGAGAGTACCCACACAGCCAACTGGCCATGATGACAATTGAAGTCGCACATATAGAAGAAGAGAGAGTTTGGATGATAAGATATAGAGTTGGTCCATGTTTTTTGATAGTGAGGTGTCGATGGAGTCACATTGTTAGGTGGACGGTACAGTACACATATAAACATGAGGTGGGAGTGGAGGGGAAGCCGTAGCCAGAGGTATTCCTGGGGGTGTGGGGAGTGAGGGCAGTGCATGGAGAGTGAGGAATAGAGTCTTTGATGAAGAGAGCAACTCCTCCACCAGGACGAGCTCAGGTCTGTCATACCGGAGGAGGGAGTAACCAGGGAGAGATACTTGGGAGTCAGACATGTCTTGGAGGAGGAAAGTTTCTGTTTGGCAGATTATATCTGGTTTGTCAGTATCGACCTGTATGGCAAGATCTAAAGTTGAGCGAAGGCCCCGGATATTTGAGGTCCACACTGTTAATGAAGAGAAGGGGAGGAGCTTTGGGTGCAGGAAGGGAGGGGGAGGGTAGGACAAGGGACGAGGGGGGGGGGAGGTAAGGAGGGTTGTTGAAAGAGTGTGGGGGATTGCAGAATAGCTAGGGAGGGGGCGGATGGGAGGAGAAAAGGCTCTGTGGTGCTGGGGGAGAGGGGGGACAAGAGAGGGGGAAGAAGGCAGTTGAGGATTTGAGAGGTGGAGTGAAGAGATGGACGTGAGGGGCAGTGTAAGGAGGCAGCTTTGTGGATGAGAGGGGGGGCAACTTTGAGAAGGATGAGTGAGGGGGTGAATGGTGGGAGAAGGTGAGGGGGGTTTTTGAGAGAAGTGAGAGGGAGGCTTGGAGGGAGAAGAGTGTGATGGTTGCTTTGAGAGTGAGGGGTGAGAGGGGTGAGTTGGCACTGAAATTGGAAAAAAAAGAATGGTTGATGGAAGCGAACATTCATAGCAAACTGAGGTTTTTTAAGTTTTAGCCAGGGATGTAATTAAACACGTTTCTTGATGGATGCAATAAAGGCTAATTCAGAGAATGGAGAGAAGAAACGCTGTAACAGTTGGATTTTTTAGGCAAGGTATGAAGGAGGTATACTTTGCTATCGCTGGTCGGACTTTGTGTCCAACGGGCAGTTGCTGAGAGACTTCAAATGACATTTGTTACCTGCATAATCCGTGAGTGTCAGCTGTGGCTGCATGGACAAGTGGCTCGTTTTCCTGACTCTGATCCTGCTCACCAGATTCTCTCAGCGAGGGAGCCTCGTGAGTGGAGCAGGCCAACAGGCCGATCATGTGCTTGTGTTGCAGCAGGTTTATCAGCATCTCAAGGAGATGGGATGGCCAGACGGAAGTCCTTGGAGTACCGGCGGAAAGTGGCGCAGGGACGCACTACTCTGGTGCATGCTCCCATGTCTGACCTGACCTGACCTAAGCCTCATATGGCAAATAAAGAAATCTGTCAACCTTGGTTTGTTGAAAAGTTTCCTCATTAATGTATAATATTGTCATAAATTGTATATTTTTAAAATTCAGAAATCTAGGTTGATGGAGGAGCTAAATCACAGAAGGCAGCAGATTCAGAGCCTGAAAGAGCATTGGGGGTAAACAGAGACAAGGATGTCTCATATGAGTGGATAAGTGTCAGAAAAGAATGAGGAGTGTTAGGGTAAAGATAGGTCAGCAAGAGTTGAAGAAAGCAGGTGTGGATATGGGAGAAAGCATGATGTAGCGATGGGCAGCACTCTGGAACAACTGGAGAGAAGGCACATGATGATAGACTCAGAGAGTTAGTTCCACAGAGGAGATAACAGAGGGATGAAGAAATGGGGGTGACTGGTCAGCTTCGAATATTGGGGTGGGTAACCAGGTGTGGGATTGTCGAAGAACTCTGTGAGCTGATGGGCCTAAGGGTGGATTGAAGGATGTGAGGGCAGGAGGAGTGAGTGATGAGACGGCAAGGGAAAGCAGGTGACAGGAAAATGAAAGTCCCCCAACTTGCCTGCAGTGGGATTGAAAATAACAATTTTCACACCGACAACTTAAAGGCAAAATTTCACAAAGCTCTAGTTATTGTTGACAGGTTGGTTAACATTCAGTTAATTTCATACTACTGCATAAATAAAAAAATCTGGTTGTTTCAGTCAGTAAATGAACAGACTTCACAAGTTGTCAATCGGCAATAAGTTGCTTTGAGTTGCTATAATAATTATAAAAAAAAGTTTTTCATACAAAACAGTTTTCTGCAACAGAAGGTGAATACTGAGAAAACCAGCGTAGTAAGTGACTTACCGCTGTCGACACATCATCTCTCGCACTACCGTTCTGTTTGCTTGTCGCTCATTTCCAATCACACGACACTGCTTATGGAGTTTTTCCACTTCGCCAGCGACTAAAAGGAAAATATTACACAAAGAGAAACAGTAGATCTGGTCCAATGATTAACAACTGCTTCTTTCAAAACACCAACTGGCGGTTGAAATTGTTAGCATGACATATTTCTTTCATTTCCTCAACACAAGCAGCTGTATCAAACATAAGCTTTTACAATCCATGCCAATCACATTACATGTACAGTACAAATAAAATGAATCAATTCTCAATTTCTAACCCTTTACCTCAAAACTGTTTGAGTCCCCCGGACTCTGTATAGAATTGATTGATGAATTTTGTGTGGACAGTGGCGTGAAAACGGGAAAGCAGGGGGGGGGCGAAAAACACCTCAATGGATAGGTTATGAGCTGTAGTTGGCACCTGACACTGGTTTTTTGACAGACATGAAGATGCGAGGAAAAAACGGTATTTTAATCGCGCTAATATATTATATTGCGAGACGCCAACCATGATGACGCTGCTAAACATACCTTATTTCTGTGTTCCCATAACGGCCTTTACAACAAGAACGATAGCTTCATGGTCCTAGGGGACTCATATGTTCAAAAGAAATACCTATATATTTGTATATGGTTTGAACTTGAACAACATGGAGAGCTTTTCAATTTTATACATTTTTGGATAAGCATGTCACCAAAATCTTGTTTCGTAAACTGACCAACATCAGAATTCAAAATTGCAATTCTCTTTCTGTAGTACCCTTTGATGTACCCTTTGAACAGGGCTGAAATGCAGCTGCTAAGAGTTAAGGCTCAAACATAAAACAGCAGTCATATCACCCTGATCTCAAAATAGTCAACCAACCTCAAAGGCTACCATCTCACAATACATACGTGGAAGAATTGTGTTGCTCAGCTGGTGGATTGCCCAGATAGCAGAACACTGATACGGTTTGCCAGAGGACCTGCGTTTGATTCCTGGTCTGGACCCGTAATTTTTCCACATATATTTATAATGCAGTAATTTTTATGAAACAAAATGTATCATGATAGAGTGTCCAATAGCATGAGGCCAAAAAATCCCTTCATGAACTGGAGTGGAGAATAACCAATATTCTCACCAACATTTCTGAAAATATGTTGCGATCAGCAGTAGAGAATGTGCCAGTCTGATTAAGGAAATGTGTTGACAGTGCTGGAGCAAATGTGGAGACTTAAAGAGTTGTCCATGAAACCACACTGGAAACTTTCATTTACAGTTTGCCTCATTAAAATTTGTTCATAAGTAAAACTGCGACAACAATTTAAAATTGGGTATTGACTTATCATACACCCTGTGTATATATACATACTGTTACGGCTGTGGAAATTCGCATTACACCATAAAGGGCCCGCAGGTGAGATATCTCCATAGGTACATGTGTAGTTAGCCCAAACCCGTTGTATAGAGGGAATTTATGTGATCCATTCGGGCTGCGATCCTCCAGTTAGTCGTTTTTCTTTCCCTATCTTTGATTTCAAACGAACAAAAACTGCCAAGGATGCTGGTGGGCTTTTCCGCCATTCTTCCCCGCGCGCTTGGTGTGAGGGAAGGGGGGAGGGCAGCTCGCCGCCGATTGGTGGATGGACAGCGTGAGGCGGTCGGGGTGAGGGAACGCCCCTTTTCGAGAACCTCTCGAAGGAGGGTGGAGCCGAAAACGGGGCGGAGTGAAGGGCGGAGCCCCGCGCTATAAAAGTCGGACACGGCGGGGCGCGTTCTTCCCTCTTCCTGCGTTCTCTCCCTCTTCCTGCGTTCTCTCCCTCTTCCTGCCCTCCCTCTTCCTCTCGCTCTCTCCTGACTCGTGAAACTCGCCTCCGTCTGAAGTCGTGGTTGGGTCATCGCCGAGCTGTGTCGTCGTGGTCAGTGTCTCTGCGTCGGTGTGGAGCTCGTGGAGCCCGAGGAGCTCGTTGAAGTCGAGCTGTGTCGTCGTCGATCTGGTCGAGTCGGCAGTGGGGACGGCAAAGGGGACGGAGCTCAGAGTGGAGGTCGTGGGAGGACTCGACGGCCACACCAAGGGAATGTCCTTTCTTTTCTTTGGGTTTGTGTAAATGACTGTGGGTGGCGCCTGTCCGACAAGTAGAACTGTTTAAGTGTTGCCGTGTGTACGCGTATTCGGTTTTAACTCTTGCTTTCGCTTTATTTGTGCATTTTGATTATTGTGACTGTAAATACGTGCCTTCCGTGCTGGTCTGTGTGAATTAAACGTGCTTGTGTGAACTTGTTCCCGTTTCGCTGCGTCCTTTCCTTTGGTTGACTCTCCATCCTGCTTCACGTAAAGGGTTGCAGTGGGTGCAACATCCCGGTAATTAATCGGAACCGTCAAGGCCGACGATAACACCGCTCGTATCACTGTAGCACGGAACGGACCGCTTAAGCGGTTCGTGTCCGGAGTCGGCCTGTGGCGTGGTACGATCGCCCGGTCGACCATTCGCGCAGGTACTTAGGTATATCGAATTTGGCGAGCAACCCTATCCTGCGCGGGTGGGCAATTGGCACGATCGTGGTGAGGTTAAACCCCACCCGTGACTAGCTCCGGCGTTGTTCCGAGAGGGTCACGACTGAATTGTCCGTCCGGTGGGCGACGTGCCGCGATTCGAGTTACGTGGCCGTTCGCAGCCCGGCGGGCGCGAATTCGCAACAATACAAACCAACACTTTTGAAACGTCTTAAATGTCTTAAATATCCATTGCTGATATGATTTGTACATTTATTAGCTCACTGACTTTAAATTCCAGATAAGGTGTTGTCATGGCACACTGTCCATCCATCCGTCTCCTTTTTCGACTTCTCTGGCCAAACCGCTGGGCTGATCCAGCTGAAATTTGGCAGCAACATTCCTCTCCTGACTGATAACAGAAATCACGTGACTTTAAGTTGGTCAAAATGGCCGACTTAGTAACTTTCTTCAAAAATCTTCTTCTCCCGACCCACCAGTCAGAATGCTACCAAATTTGAAATGAAGCATTGGGCCAGTGTTGAGATGTAAATTGCGGAGGCCATGCCAATCACGTGATGGGAAGTGTGTCAAAACGGCCGACTTAGTCAATTTTTGGGAAAATTGCGCAAATTCCTTCAAAAATCTTTTTCTCCAGACCCACCAGTCAGAATGATACATATTTGGGTTACTCTCATGTGCAGCCTTGTGGCTGCTGGTTGCATCATTTGTTAGGGATGTGGCAATGCTGCTGATGCATGCATGCAGGGATGTGGCAACCAGTGCTCCTATTACCAGTAGACTGGTTCTCATTTCACCGACCTCGGAAGGATGACAGGCTGAGTCAACCCCATATGGTGTTAATTCAGCGGCCGACAGGGCTCAAACTCAGGCCCCGAGGATTCCAAGCCAGCCACCCTACCCACTAAACCAATGCTGCACTTTAGTATAAAGAAGAAGGCTATATAGCTGTCAGAAGAGGCAATAGATATTGCAGTCAGAAGAAGAGAGATGAAAACCAAATCAAGGGTGGATATTAAGCGACTAAATGCTGACTTCCGCCAAGCAAGGAGATACAAAGATATATGTTTATCTCCGCCACCGAATGTGAAGGAGGTTATGTTTTTACCCCTTTCTGTCTGTTTGTTTGTTTGTCTGTTTGTGTACAAGATATATCAAAAAGTTGTGGACGGATTTGTATGAAACTTGGTGGACATGTTGGGTTGTGTGACAAGGAAGAATTGATTCTATTTTGGTGAGGATCCAGATCCAGATCTGATAATTTTTTCAGTGATTCTTCACCATTGAGAGACAGGGCTCAAAAACTATTTTTAGCACGATATCTCAAAAATGTATTGGGCCAGATATGTTCTCGTGGATCAGGCATTACGGGGTGGAGGTTTGCGCTCTACCGAGTGCCCTTCTGGTTTAAAGAGGGATGCATCGAGATAGAAAGTGACAACAGAGTTGGAAAAATGAGAACTTTTTTTTGAAATATCAGAGAGATCAGAGGAAATAAAAGTTTCATTCTGAGATTGGGGTCCTTAAGAGTAGAGCAGGAAAATATCTGACAGAAAAAACAGGTGAATGAAAGATGGAAGTACTATACTGAAACTATACAAATGAATAGCAATATTATGGCAACCTTTGAAGAAAGAATATGAACAAGAACAAATAATGATTGCATGTGAGGTGTGTAGAGCCCTGAATAAGCTGGCTAATGGAAAAGAATGTGAGGTGTGCAGAGCCCTGAATAAGCTGCCTTCCATGAAAGATGGAAGGACCATACCGACAATACAAAGGAGATAGCAAAATGATGGCAACCTTCAAAGAAAGAAAATATGAACAAGAACCATTAGTGATAGAATTTGAGGTACTTAAGAGAAGATCTTGAAAGAGCTGAAAAATGGAAAAGTACTCGGTACCAATGAAATGCTTTGGTGAGAAAGCAATCACAATTTTATCATCTATCTGTACATAAATCTGGAGCAGGATTGTATGGCCTAAAAGATGGAAGCAGTCAGTCTACATATCATTGCCAAAGAAGGGGGAGGAGGAGGAGATTAATTGGGACCATACTCTGTGCAGAGCGTTGGTACTGCTTTTTTTGAAGCAGTCTCCTTGGCTATTGGGCACAATCCTGGACAGGTCGCCACTCCGACACAGTATACCAGCATGCTGGCACTCATTTTGCCAACCTCGGAAGGATGACAGGCTGAGTTAACCCCACCTGGTATTAATTCAACAGCTGAGCGGGATTTGAACTCAGGACCCAAGGATCCAAAGCCCACCACCCTAACCATTAAGCCAACACCAGGAATAAAGAAAGAGGATGCAAGAGAATGTTCAAATAACCAAACCATTGCCTTGATTTCTCATGCTAGCAAGATATTTCTGAAGATCATTTAACACAGAATATAAGAATTCATTAAGTGAGATATGTCCATTGAGAAAGCAGGTTTCAGAAGTGGAAGAGGTACTGGAGATCAAATCCCAATTCTGAGGTGGATCATGGTAAAAGCAAGGGAATATCAAAGGAAGGTGTATCTCTGTTTTGTGGATTACTAGCATGGATCGGCTCACAACGCACTCCTCTCCACACATCGTTGCAGAGATTGACATCATAGATTTGCTGTGTTGGCATGATTTACACCAATCATAATACAAACATTTCTTTTCTCAAAATTTATTTGTAATATTGGTGATATATTTATTTGTGCTATAAGAAGGTCCAAGTGGTCTAATTAATGGTCAAGGCTCTAAGCTGTCTAATCTGTCTGAAGGGTGTAAAGGATCTAAAATGTCTTCAGGGTCTTTTGGGGTTTTCGGGTCCTCAGGGTCTTTTTGGACTTTTGGGTCTTTGGGGTATTTTGTGTCTTCGGGGACTTTTGGGTTTTCTGGGTTTTTTGGGGTCCTGGGAAATTAACATTCAAACAAGACGTGATTAATAAGCATATAGTCTTCACGGATTGACGGACAGCTTCACAGCTTCACCGCCTCACCGTGCTTTTCATATATCTATATATGTGCATATATGTGTGTGCGTACATATATATATATATATATATATATATATATATATATATATATATATATCAAAACCTTCGATTGTGTTGACCATGAATTGATGGGGATGTTGGAGCATCTGATATGTCTGATAAGAAGCCTGCACACTACACAAGAAACTACAGTAAGAACAGCGTATGGAGAGACAGAATGGTTTGGAGTTGTAAAAGGGGTTAAACAGGGGTTCATTCTCTCCCCTTATTTGTTCAATCTGTAAAGTGAGTAAATCATGGAGAAATCAAACTTGGATGACAGAGGGCAGAGTGAGGTTTTGAGGAAGACGCATCATGAACAAAAGGTAGGCTGATGATACTACTTCATTGTCAGAAAGCAAAGGGGACTGGTGAAACTTCTGCAGATGGAAAGTGAAAAAACTGGTCTGTATTTAAACCTAAAAAAAAGACTAAAATATTGTCAACTGAGAAGATCGACGTGATCAGATTGGGAGACGATCAGGTGGAAATCGTGTAAAGTTTGATTTTCCTGTGTTCTCAGATTGAAGTGAGTGGAGAATGTCAATGAGAAATTCATAGATATAGTTAGAATTGGGGAGAACAGCAATGTCGGGATTGACAAAGATCTGGTAAGACAAAGATGTGACAAAACAAACCAAGAGGAGGCTGATGAATGATCTGGTATTTCCGGTTGCAATATATGGATGCGAGGCATGGACAGTGAAGAAGAAAGAAAGGAAGACGATTGACAGTTTTGAAATATGGTGTTGGAGACTAATGTTAAATATTCCATGGACTACAAGAAGAACTAGAGCGAAGTCGATGACACGCCAGCACAAATCCCCACGCTTCCCAACTAAAGCAAGGTAGAAAGATGGCAAACAGTTCCACCAGGAATGAACCAAGATCTAATTTTGAGTTTTAAAAAAATCTTGTTTTCTGGCAGGAACCGGGGGTCAAATCCAAAATATCGTTACATTATTCATGCATCCCCCAATGTTGATTGCATAAACAAGGTTTCATTTTAAAATGTTTCAAAATGTGCCTATAGTTGCATTTTTTGGTATTTGACCTTTTGATCCTGCCTAGGGTATGGGACCAAAATGATACTGGTCTCACTCCTTTTTGCCATGTGGTGATCATAACTCCAAAGTTTGGTGAATTTCTGCACAATGGTTTGGGAGGAGATAGCGTGATAGACAGACAGACAGACACGATTACAATAGACAGACCCCTCCCACCGTTGTTTTTTTTTTAAGCGTGGAGATAACAAACAAATCAGTGCTGGAATAAGTTAGACCACGATGTACATTAGAAGTGGTGATGCTAAAACAGAAACTGCCATACTTTGGACACATCATGCGTGCAAAAAAACAAAAGCCTAGGGAAGTCAACAGTGCTGGGTATGGTTGATGGAAGAAGAGGAAGAGGCAAACTATGTATGTATTTGATGGATGGGGTAAAGGCTGCAACCCAACTGTCTCTGCCAGCGCTTCAGGAGACAGTACAGAATCGGTATTGTTACGGCTGTGGAAATTCGCAACCACCATTCAGGTCCCATAGGTGAGGTATTTCTGAAGTACATGTGTAGTTAGCCCAAACCCGTTGTCTAAAGGGAATTTATGTGATTCATTCGGGCTGTGACGCTTTGAGTTAGCCATTTTTCTGTTCTTATTGTTATGTTGGTGCACAAAACAACAACGAACATCGCCACAAACAACATCTCCACGATCACTCCACTCCACGACGCCAACAACCTCGACGCCAACAATCACTCCACTCACGCCACGACGCCACCTTCCACAACCTGCTGCGGCTACCACATCTTCACCACTCGCCCATTCATCGAGCATCGTGCGGTCACGATCTCCGGGGACGGATGGAGGAGCGGAGTGGCAGCGCAGCAACCAGTGCGTGAAAGGGGCATCTCCCGCAAGATCTCCCGCCCAAAATCGCCCGCGCAAACATCTCCCGCCCAAAACGCCCGCGCGAACATTCCGCTCGAATCTTGTTCCCCTCTCCACCGAAGTGAGGAGAGGGAGGGGGGTGCGTGTCCTCTCCCGATTGGCGGGTGCGCGATGTGACGCGTCCGAACGGGGCGGGGCGCGGGGCGGAGAGAGGGGGAAGGACCTCCCTACAAAAGAGGTGGACAGACAGAGTTCCTGAGAGGATCGTCTCGAAACCCAGGGCAGCTCGAAACTGAGAGGATCGTTCGAAACCCAGGGCAGCTGAAAAAACTGAGAAGGATCGTTCGAAACTGGAGGACGTCGAGGCTGCGGTTCGCCAAGGTGGACGACGCGCACAGGGAAGTCGCGACTTCCTTTCTTCTTTTCTTTTGGTTCTGTGTGAACGTGTGGTGTGTGGCGCCGTGTCTCGTAAGTAGAACTGTTAAGTGTTGCCGTGTGTGCGCGTAGTCGGTTGTAGAGCTGCGTCACTATTTCTTTGTTTCATTTGCTGTATATATGTGTGCTCTCCGTGTGTCGTGTAAATAAAGTGCTTGTGTTGAATTGTTCCCCGTTTCGCTGCGTCCTTTCCTTTGTTGGGTCTCCATCTTGCTTCACGTAAAGGGTTCGAGTGGGCGTGATACGCCCGATAATTAATTGGAACCGTCAGGCCGACGATAACACCGCTCGGTTATCCCGATAGCACGGAACGGACCCTTAAGCGGTTCGTGTCCGAAGTCGACCTGCGGCGAGGTGCGATCGCCCGGTTTACCATCCGCGTGGGTACTTAGGTAGGTCGAGTTTGGCGAACAACCCTATCCCACCGCGGGTGCCGATTGGCCGATCGTGGTGAGGCCGAAAGGCCCACCCGTGACTGGCTCCGGCGTTAGTCCGAGAGGGTCACGACAGAATTGTCCGTCCGGTGGGCGAGACGTGCCGCGATTCGAGTTACGTGGCCGATCGCACGCCGGCGGGCGCGAATTCGCAACAGTATGTTTTGAGAAATCTGATCTTGAATGCAGCAGAAGTCAGCCAAATTGACGAAAGTAGACTGACGAGATGACATGAAACATTAATTGTCGAATCCTTCAAAAACATCTCAACATTTTGAGTTGGTGTTGAATTTGAATTCGATATTGATGGATTGGACCTCCTTTTCTTGAAAGAGAAAATTCAACAGAACACGAACTAATTGTTGAGTGCCATAATACTCCACAATATTTATTTGTAACAGTGGCTACAGCGTAACAATGATAATGCAAAATTTTCATTCCTGGGGTACAGGTGTAAACTTTGAAATTAATTTTTGCATAGATGTCATGGCTCATGAAAAAGCAACCAATACAGTTCAGAAAAGGTTAAAGCAGTGTAATGGAAGGAGTCATAGCATTAAATAAATTTTACGAGAGAGTGAAATTTCTGTCATTTTCTAATAAACTTCATCTTTTTGGTATAGTCACACAACCACCCCTCATCATCTTTTCTCAAAGTTGCATCCTCACCATTGGTATTCGTCGTCCATCAGTGCCCGTCACAGAGAAGTGTTTATTGTAGATTTGGGTAAGAAAAAAGTCGTCATTATCTGAAGAAAGTCAACAGAAAGAAAGAAAGACAAGAAAACAACTAAATAGAACGCAAAGCGAATCAACATTACTATTACAAATGGCAAGGATGGATATGGGAAATTGGGTAACAGATGAAAATAATGAGAAACCTTTAGAATATATTATTCGCTGGCCACAAATCCTGATTTATACCAACATATCTATATATTATAGTATATGGATAGTAGGTTATAGGTATGGTATAGGTATAGGTATAGGATAGTTGGTATAGTATGTCGGTATGATAGGATAGGTATAAGAGTGGGAAGCGGGGTATAGGTATAGTGAATAGTTAAGGTATAGGTATAGTAGGTATATATAGGTATAGTATATATGGTATATATATATATATATATATATATATACTCATATATATATATACGTTATAATATATATATATATAGTTATATATATATATATATAATATATATATATATATAATATATATATAATATATATTTAGCCTGGTGTTGGCGCAGTGGTTAGGGCAGCGGTTTGGAACCAAAAGGTCCATGAGTTCAAGCCCGTTGGGGCCACTGAACTTAATACACGCAGGAGGATGACTCAGACCCTGTCATCCTTCCGAGGTCGGCGAAGTGAGTACCAGTGTACTGGGCCGGTGTATTGCCCGGTTAGAATAGTGTACCAGATCCCTGTGTCGTAAGAGGCGACCAGGGTTTGCGTCAGGAAGGGGCATCCGGCGTAAAAACCTGTGCCAAATCAATTATTGCGGATCATACCGGATGATCCGCTGTGGCGACCCCTAACAGGAAGCAGCCGACAGAAGAAGAAGGATATATATATATAGGTATATACAATATCTATTCATAATATATCCACCTATATATTTTATTCAGTCCTAATAATATAATAAGGTAGCTAGCGTGGAGGTGTGTCAAAAAGTATCAACCTTAATTTTTCGTTGCGGTAAACAAAATGAAGCTAGCGAGGCGTGGTTTTGGTGCACGTATGTAGGCGATCCAAAATTCGTATGGTGAATATTTCCCGCCTGCAGACAACTGTTCATCGCCCGACAGACCGCCGATGGAGTGAAGAATGTTAAGTGAGCGCCGTCGATTTTCGTTTTGGACCAAAAATGACGGGAAAAAACTTGAACAAGCTCCGCATCATATTTTTTGTAAAGCTTTGGCGATTCCCAGTGGAAAACGATCACGCAAGATTCAACAGGCCCTTGTTCGGGAACGAAGCAATGAGCACCACACAGATTAAAGAGTGGTACAACCGCTTCAAAATGGTCGCACAATCAGTGGAAAGTGAAGCACGTTCTGGTAGGCCCTCAATCTCCCGAAATGAGATCGTCATTGGACCAAGTGAGGACCCTGCATGATGCAGGGATCGTCGAATCACGCATCAGAGAACTTGCAGACGAGCGGGGTCGTATCATGATCCGCTTCATTTCCCATTGTGACTGAGGATTTGCCTAAGGAGAATCTCAGCGGAAGTTCGTGCAAGCTGCCTAACAAATGCGAGCAGAAGCAAACTCCGCGTTTGGAGATCGCTACAGGAAATTGCTTGGAGACTGAGAACAGCGACCCAACTTTCTTCACACAGCTGATCACTTGGCGATGCAGACCTTACAGTGATCCGTCATTTTGTCAAAACGAAAACATCAAGACGCGCTCACTTACCTTCCTCTCATCGGCGGTCTGTCGGCGACTGACAGCTTCTGCAGGCGGGAAAATATCACGCATACGAATGTAGGATCACCTTACATACGTGAACCAAACCACGCCTCCTAGCTTCATTTGGTTACGGCACGAAAAATTAAGGTTTGGACTACTTTTGAACACACCTCGTGTAAAATATATAAATATATATATATATATAAATATAGTATATATATATATATATATAATATATATATTATATATTGTTACGGCTCTGTGAAATTCGCAACACCATAAGTCCGTAGGTGAGATATTTTCTAAAGTACATGGTAGTTAGCCCAAACCCGTTGTTAGAGGGAATTTAATGTGATTCATTCGGGCTGCGATCCTTTGAGTTAGGCGCATTTTTCTGTTCTATTTGTTATTGGTGCACAACAACAACACAAGCCAGCAAAAACCTACCTTCACCACTCGTAAAAAACCGCAAACCTCACATCACCGGCCATTAACAGCACCATGGCCATCCATCGAACACGCGCGAAAACCCTCCACCACCTTCTCCTACGGCATATCCCCGCACCATGGTGGGCGCCGAGCGCGAGCTGTTTCAGCGAGAACACGCGAGACGCGAGTGAGATGGCGGGTTTTCCGGAGGAGAATTCGGATCAGGAATGAAACACGCCCACATTTGTCCACCCAATCAGGAAGCGGAGGGGCGGCTTGGCCCGCCTCCAGACATGACGCGCCTGACGAGGAAATCGGATAATTGCAAATGTTTGAGGACAGGAATGATACAGCCCCTTTTTCTCCTGTCCAATCGGCGGAGCGTGCTCCTGCGCCTGAGGTCGTTTGATCCAGAGAATTTGCATATGGTTGGGTTTCCCGAAGCCAATACAAAGGCCGAGCGGCAGTGAGTTGAAGCAGTAATCGAAGCAGAGGTGTTCGGTGGAGCAGCAGATCGGTGGGAAGTCAGTTTTGGGCTGGGTCGTTGGAGACGGAAGCTCGCAGAGATCGGTGAGGCGAGACTCGTGGAGCCAGAGCGGCTGCTTTTGAGGCGAACGGCTGAGGTGGACCTGGAGGCTTCTGCGTCGCGGGTCCAAGCGCCAGCCATACTCCACTCCCCAGAGCATCAAACAATTCCCCCTTTTTTCCCCGCGCTGAGAGAGTGCGACAAGGGGGCCCCGTTCCCAACCCACACCAGCAGGTGCCCACGGAAACCGCCGTGCCAGCGACATTCTGCGGCTCGCCACGAGGGCGCGGGTAGGACCTATCGGTCCCTGTGGGCCGGCCCGCTCATCTCAGGTCCCATCGCGCATTTTAGTCCCACGGCCCAGTCTGACTCCTTGCCCTGTGAGGGGGTCTTTTTTCTTTGCTTCGGTGTGAATGCGTGTGTGGCGCCGTGGTCTTGTTAAGGTAGTAAAACTGTATAAGTGGTGCCGTGTGTCGTGAGTCGGTTTTAAAACTCCTTTTATATGTGCATTTCTTTTTGTTCATGTGATATATGTCAATCGCTTATGTGGAATGTAAATCAATGCTGTTTTGCTTTTACGTGTGCTTAAGGTTGCTTTGTCCGCGTGCCGCGGAATAAAGGTGCATTGTGTGACTGTTTTCACCACGTTTCGACTTCGATCTTTTCTTTAATTAGAACTCCATGGCCTGCTTCACGTAAAGGGTTCGTAGTGGGGTGCAAATTCCGTCTCGGTTAAATAATCTGGAACCGTCAGGTTCGACGATAACCGCTCGGTTATCCTGATAGACGGAACGGAACCGCCCAAGCGGTTCTGTCCGGAGTCGGCCTGTGGCGTGGGTAGTGTACGATCGCCGCGGTCGTACCATCGCCGGGTACTTAGATAGGTCGAATTGGCGAAACAACCCTATCCGTCCGGGTGCGGCGATTGGCACGATTGGGTTGGTGAGGTTATAAGGCCCACCCGTGACTAGCGATCCCCGGCGTTTACCGGAGGTGTCACGACCTGATGTCGTCGTCGGTGGGCGGAGCTGGTCCGCGGATTCGATGTACGCGTGCTCCAGTCGCACGGCGTCCGACTGGGCTGCGAATTCGCCAACACAAGTCAGATTTAAACCCGTCCGTCTCCCAAGCTAATTCATAGGGAAAGTCGGTTTCAGAAGAGCGACCCCCGTTCCCTCTAAATTACGAGCGAGTAAAATTAACCCTTACGTGGAAATAAGATGGCGTCTCAAAAGGCGAGCGGGGAGCCGGGGGTATTAGGAATGTTTAGTGTAGTGATTGTAGAATCCGATGGCCCAGGAATGTCGACGCCGAGCCAGGACATTTGGTGTGCAGGAACAGTTTCCCCCCCAACTACCCAGGGGCCCTAAAATGGGTGGCGGCGGCGGCCGCGTGTATTAACACGCTCCCCCTCCCCCTCCTCACCAAAACCCCCCGAGCTTGTCGACCGAGTACACTCGACAGGAATTCTGCAGGCATAACAGAGATATGCAAGAACGAAATGAAATGGAACGGCAAAAGGATGGAATGAACGAAAAAATGGATGGAAACGCACTCAAAATGGAAGGAAATGAATAACGAATTGAACGAAAAAATGGATGGAAAACGCACACTCAAAAATGGAAACAAACAAACGAAAATGAATGGAAGAATAAAAGAAATGGCGGGGTGAAACGCAGCAAAGGGCCGAAGCCTGTCAGGCGGCATGAAGGCAACAACAGCGTAAGTGCGTAATGGCGACGCCACGTGTGGGAGCGAACGAGCTGGGAGGGGGTGCACGGTTGTCAAGCCCGCGGTGAAGGGGGTGAGAAAAAAATAATTCGGGAGACGTGTTGGGCGAGACAGTGTGGAGGTGTCGGAAAAGTGACGGTGACCAAGAGGGAAAAAATTAATTGGGGTGGACGAGACGTGCACAGAAGGAAGATAAAATAGTGGCGGTGAGAAAAGGACTTCAAGAACATGAACGAAGAGAGTTGATAAGCTGGGACTTGGAGGTAAAAACGGAGACAGAGAACTGGGAAGAACGGATAGACAAACACAAAGGGGAAGCCGGAAGGACAGTTAGAAGCCAGCAAGGTCGGAATGTAAGCGGAGATGAGAAGGAATTGGAAAAGAAAGCTTCTGAGTTACAGCAAACACCAAACAAAGAGACGAAATTACAAAACGAGTGAGATGGTGGAGGAGAAAGAACGAGAACAGAGAATGAAAACGTTAAGGAACCACACTGTATCAATCACAGCTGAAGGCGAAGGCAGTTAAGAATGAGAATGCCAAGAATAGAGTAATATGGAAGAAGAATGAGACAAAGAAGGAAATCGATCAATGGAAGAAACCACGAGATTGCCAGAATGAGGAACAAGAAGATTCCTGAAAGAACAAGATTA
>CM068961.1:38313340-38325959 GCA_035128595.1 Eptatretus atami
ATATATAATATATATATATATATTATATATATATATAGATTATACCTACTATTTTTAATATATATAAATATACCTTATATATTATAATACTATAGTATCTATTATATATATATATATACTATTTTGTCTGAACTTCGCCGCCCGCCGGCGTGCGAACGGCAGTACTCGAATCGCGGCACGTCGCCCACCGGACGGACAATCAGTCGTGAACCTCCGGAACAACGCCGGGAGCTGTTCACGGGGTGCGGGGTTTAACCTCACACGATCGGCAATTGCCCACCCGCAGCAGGATAGGGGGCGTTGCTCGCCAAATTCGATTCTACCTAAGTACCTCTGGAAGGATCGAGCCAGGGCGATCGTACCACGCCACAGGCCGACTCCGGACACGAACCGCCTTAAGCGGGTCCGTTCCGTGCTACAGTGATAAACCGAGCGGTGTTATCGGTCGCGCCTCGACCGGGTTCCCGATTAATTACGCGGCGTTTTAACCACGCCACTCAAACCGAACCGTCCTTACGTGATGCAGGATGGAGAGTCAAACAAAGGGAAGGACGCAGCGAAACGGGGAACAAGTTCACACAAGCACTTTATTCACACAGACACAGACACAAAAGCAAGCACCGTATATTACAGTCACATAAAAATGCAATTAACAGATTAAAACAAAAGAAAACAATGGCAGAGCTACAACCGAATAAGACCGATACACGGCAACACTTAAACAATACTACTTGTCGGACAGCGCCGCCACCAACAGTCATTTACACAAACCCAAAGAAAGAAAAGTGGCGACTTCCCTGTGGGCCGTCGAGTCCCTCTCCCACGTCCGTCGGCGTGGTCGCGCCCGGCCCCGACTCCGTGCCCTGGCGTGGTCGGCGAGTCCTCTCCGGCGTGCTTCGCGCCGGCACGTGTTGGCCGCTCGACGCCACGGACGGGGTTTCCGGCGCTATCTCCGCGCGGATAGAGGGGGGGGGGAAACGTTGATGCTCGAGGTCGTGGTGTGGGAATGGCAGACGCTCCGGTCCCGCCAGCGGGGTCTCGGGACCGCACCAACAGAAGACCAGACCAGCCCACCAGCCAAGACGAAAAGAAGACGAAGAGGAAGAGGAGGAAGAGGAGGAAGAGGAAGCGCGCCCCGCCCGTGTCCGTCTTTTATAGAGCGGGGGGCTCCGCCTTTCGCCCCGCCCCGTTTCGCTCCACCTTCCTTCGAGAGGGTTCTCGAAGAGGGGCGTTCCCTCACCCCGACCGCCTCACGCTTGGTCATCCACCAATCGGCGGCGAGCTGCCCTTCCCCTTCCTTCAACAAGCCAGGCGCGGGAAAAAATGGGCGGGAAAAACAGGCGGAAACCCGCGCGTCTCCGGCAGTTCCCTTCCTTGCCGCCTTTGATTTGCCGTTCGGAAGCGGACGTAGTGCGAAGATGTGGCAGCAGTGATGGTGGTGGCTGGTGCAGTGTGGTTGGCCTGTTGATGGCGGATGGCGTGTTGTTGGATGCTGTTTGTTTTGAAAAATAAGATAAGGAAAGAAGAAACGACTAACTCAAGTAGGCAGACCCGGAGTGGATCACATAAATTCCCTCTATACAACGGGTTTTTGGCTAACTACAACATGGACCAGTATCGAAGATATCTTACCTGAGGTCTTTATGGTAGTAATGCGATGTTCCAACAGCCGTAACACTACCCCTCCCCCCTTTTTACAGAAACTCGTCCCGAGTCGTGCAAATTCTCTGTGCCATCAACGTGTATGTTCTCCCTAGTACGTTTTACCTACGGATCCCTGATGTGACATTCATGGAATTCGGTGTCCCCAAAATAAATAACCTGAGGGGCTGAGTAACTCACTAACAAACACACTCATTCAGACAACTTAAATAAAAATTGCCGGCGCTAATGACCAGACATTCCGGTGGGCAGCCACTCATATGTACACGTTACATTCTTAATCCTTAACTTACACAAATTTTAACAACTAAACCATGGGCCCAGGATCAAATGGACTCTGCAAAAAGAAAGCAGTTAGCAGGGAGCCGGCTGCTCCAATGCAGTCTCTGCGCCCCCCTCAAGCAATGCAGGTGACAGGGGAAAGTGGCCGGCTGCTCACGACGCAGTCCAAGGCCTCCCCTTTTAAATTGGGCGCAGCGAACAACGGCGCAGGGCTGCGCAATGCAGTCTCCGTGCCAGCGCAGTGGCACAACGCAATTGAGCCAACAACGGATGGATGGACGAAACAAACACGGCGCAACGGGCTGCTGTGCAGTCCCGTGTTGCCAGCTGCCATCAGGACATCCTTGCAAACTTGCACGACCGTCCCGGCGGCACAATGGCAATGAACAAGGGGGGGGGGGGAATCAAACAGAAACGGGGCAAAGATGAATGAGGGCAAGTAGGCATGGAATGGCAAAGGTGAAGGCAGGCAGGCAAAGGCATGACAAGGCCGCTGTAGCAAAAACAGCCGGCGAGATGAACTGGCCGGCACAGGCCTTGTAGTAAAAACAGCTGCAGGCGATCCGGCCGGTACAGGCCTCGCTGCAAAACAACAGCCGAGTGAAGTTGGCCGGCTCTTGCTGCTGGCAGTGCAGCGTCGGTGGAGGGAGTTTGGCAGTGGTGCTGGCCATCGGAAGCAGGCTCGACTACCATTGTTTCCTCCCACCTATCGCCTTTGCCTGTCACTAGTCCATACCACTCCCTTAAAATTTGTAAAAACGCAATTTAGCCCCAACTTTCTTTTTTGTCGTTTTTTTTATTTTTTTTCTTCTCCCACTATTAATTTCGTCCCTAACCCCTTTTGATCGATCCTTGATCCGGTAACCTATCGTTCCTAGCCTACTCCCACCCACGTGTTCCTTCGGAGGGGAATAAGGGAGAGCTAGCGTCCTGCGTCGAGCCAAACTTCAAGCCTCAGGATGCCTCCTCTGGAGTTCAGCGATCTAACCCAAAGTGGGTTCCAGCGGCCCAACAGTGAGCGAAGGGATTGGATGTGCGGAGGGGTACACTTCTATCATACCCTAACCATTTACTTTGAAACTACCCTTGTGCTTTCAACGAAGCCGCCTCTCGCTTAAACTATTTGGTTCTATCAACCCAATTCCCGTCGCCTGTGTTGGTGTCCTCACAATTTTGGGCCATGCCCCCAATTTTTCCGCCCGCTGCCCTCAACGGTTCGATGGCGTGGGACGCGTGGCTCCCTTGGCAGGCACTACCCTCTCCGATTCCCCAACGATGGGCACCCCCGGGCACTACACTGGCCTCCGAGCCTACCAGCTCCCTAAACACGCGGGGAGTGCCTCCATGGCGACTCCCCTGAAACGCTCAAACGTGGCAGGCTGGCTTCCGCGGGCCCCTTCCCAGTGTCACCCGTGCGCCACCAACACTTGCCCACTGCGGCTAATGCGCGCCCGGACCCCGCATCATGCGGGGGCCACCCGTGCCCACTACGCTATCCCGCCGCCCCCATGGGCCCTTGGCCGTACCAGACGCCGACTAGCCCGGTGCCGTGCCGGGTACCCACGTCAGCGATACTCACCTTTCGCAGCCACGCTCTCCCAGCCCGTCAACAGGACTCCCTGCACCCTCCAAAATGGGTATCGAGCCTACACGCTCCCACCAACAAGCAAAACGCCTCCATTTTTCAATTTCGCTAACCCACTACTCACTTTACACTGACCCCGGGGATCCCTGGGCGGGAATCACTCCTCCCCCCAATCACGTCATCGCAACCAATGCATTCCACAGTTCGCCTCCACCCCACCAGACCGGCTGGCCTCACTCACTCAAACCTGTCTCCACACCAACTCACACCAAATCTTCAACCACACACACCGCTGAAATCTCTGCCATCCCTGCTCGACTACATCCTCTAACTTACTCATGCTCCACGCGTCGCCTGTAACACAGCACGTTCCTTTTAACACTACGTAGCTAAGCTACGTCCCTCTACACACTCAAAAGTCTGTCACTTGTCCTCAAAATGTCATTTTTCATTCCCTCCTAAATCTGGCACTAACATCCCTCTAACTAATCCATTACCACGGGCCCCATGATTACTTACCCCTGGCCCCATGAACCGGTCTAGTAAGCTAACCCTTCCCCCTAGCTAGTGGTATCCTGTGCCCCAAGACAGGGGTCTATTCACCCCTCTCGGAAATCCATGTTCACGCCGAAAGCGAGGCTTGCCTTATTTTTTTTTTTTAAATTTCGCCAGCACCAGCGGCGGCAACTCGCAACCGCGCACCAGCGCGGCAATCACAGCGCGCCCCTTTGGCTTGACGTCATGGCAGCGCACGTGTACCTCGTACCCTTGGACGGTACCATCGGCAGGGATTCACCCTGCCGGCCGATTTACAAACCACACGTGCAAGCATGACGCCACCGTGCCGCATAAAAAAAAAACAAGCTCGCGCTTCGAGGGGTTCTCCACGCGAAACACATGTGCTCTGGCCCGTTGGACGCTTAACACCTACAGCGCCCGCGGTGGAGAACCCATCCGGTCCCAAATCCCGTTGTCCTGCCTAAAGCTTTGACCCGTCCGCGGGATCGCAAATTCACTGCTGGCGTTTCCGCGACCGGGTTTCACTCCCGCAAGCGAGCACTAGAGTGGCGGCCTACGGTGCGTACCACAGCACGGACCTCGCGCTCGCGGCTTGGCAAACCCAGCGCGGTTCCCGAACAACTACGGCCGCTACCCGGCCCTTGTCCTTGTGTCGACGTCGTCGTCGCCATTCCCGACCACCGCACACCTGCGGTTCACCGACACTCAGACACCACGAACATTTACAACTCACGCCGGGAGACGCGCTGCATTGTTCGCGCATGCCACCATCATTCCGCTTACACCACGCTGTTCCTCTCACACACTCGGCCCTCACTCACTCGTGCCATTCCCCTGCACACACCATACACTCACACCACGTGGGGGCACTCACCCTCGGTGCCTCATCACACACACGGCGCGCTGGGAAATACACGCACTCCGGCCACAGATGCTCGCAACCACCCACTTACACACACGCGGGCGCATTCACACTTGGCCCACACACACCGGGACAACCCAACAGTGGGGCACATCACACCGGGACTCGCGCCACACGGGATCAACGAGGGTTTCCGGGGTCTCTATACCTCCCAAGCTGCAATGTGCACCTGTCCACAGCACTGCGAACCCCTCAACCTCGCTCTGAATCGAAACGAACCCACCTGGTCGTGACTGGCGCTTCAAGGGAGAAATAGCGTCTCCCTCCAGTTCCCGAAGACCGCCGTCCAGGCTGCTCGCACCGGTCTCTAACCAGATCCGCATCAGCCTTCCCCCTCAGTGGTCCTCCACTAACCTCAATGTGTGTGGTGCTCGTTCACTAACCCCGTCCAATTTCACCCTCTATCTCCCGTGCTCTGTACATTTATAGTTTCTGTTTTCTTTCTTGGAGTTTTTCCTCTTTTCCCCTTTTTTCCCAATTCTTACCTTCCCTCTTGGCCTTTTTCCATAAAATTTTCACTATTTTGTTTTTGTTTCCTAATTCACCCAATTGTTGATGTTTCCTAATCGAACATCTCTCCTCTCTTCATTTTCCAGTCTCATCGTTTCTTTCAATTGGCTCATTTCGTTCCTGTGTTTCATTCGCTGTCTTCCTCACTACTCTTCCTTGTTTCTCTCCGTGTCCTTTCCTTCTCCAGTTTCGTTGTTTGCTTCATTTGTTAATTCCCTTTTGTATTTCATGTGCTGTTTTCTCACTACTCTTCCCTTGTTTCCTCTCCTTCCTTCTCCAGAGTATTCGTGGTATTCTTCGATTTGGTTCATCTCCATTTTGTGTTTTTCATTCGCTAGTCTTTGTCGTATCTCCTCGTACTCCAGCCGTCGTTTTTCTTTCAATTGGTTCAACCTGACAAAGTCATTGTTCTTTCTTGCTTTTCTATTCCATTGTTCCTACGTCGTTTCTTCCCTCTCCAATCTCGTTGTGTCCTTCAATCTCCTGATTTCTCCTTCCTGCTTCATTCCTTGCTCCTTCACTTTCTCCTCGTATTCCAACCCTATTCGTTTCCTTTTGTCGTTTCATTTCAAATCAGAGTACTCTTTCGAGTTTTCTATTCCACTGTCTTCTTGAGTTCTCCTTCTGCCAATCTCGGTCATTTCTTTCAAACTGACTGATTTCTTCTCCTGTCTCATTCGTTCTCCTTCATTACTTGCTTCTTGCATCTCATTCTTTAAATCTTGCCTTCCGCTTCCACTGTTTTGACTGTACAGTGTGGTTCCTGAACGTTTCATTCATCTGCTGTCGTTCTTTCTTCTCTCAACCATTCCCTCAACTCATATTTGTAATTCCCTCTCTTTGTCTTGTCCCAGTATCTCATCAACTTTGTTTCCATTTTCCTCTCCTGTTCATCCCTTTCCTTGCACATCTCATTCCCTTCTTCGCTGCCTCTACGTCATCATAGATCCAAGCTTGCGTCTCTCCAGGGACTTCGTCTCAATATGTTCCTGTGTGAATATTCCTGTTTTTGAGGCGTGCTTTTGTACCTCACCATCCTCCTACCAGTTGCTTCCACCCCCAAATTGTGATTTCTGTTTTTAGCTTTTTGGCTAAGTTTGGCATCTTTTTCCTTCAGTTCGCTCATCCATATTTACGCGGTTGTCCCGGACTGTAATGGTGATCCTCAAGTCTATTGCCCCTATTCTTTCCTTTTAATCTTCTTCGGAACTTGTGTTGATTTCTCCAATAGTTCTTCTCTCAATTGTCTTTAACTTCCAGCTCGTGTTTCTGTTTTTTCCTTTTTCGGAGCTCTGGGTCCTTGCGCATTCTTCGCTTCAATTCTTTCCAAAGCCCGCCAATGTCCGCCTGCCTCGCCTTGCCATGCCCACGTGCGTTTTTGAAACGGTTGTTGGAGGAGCGCTCGCTCGTGTCGCACCATTCGCGCGCCATAAATAGCGCTCGGTCATCCGTTGCTGCGCTTGAGGTGCTGATCTGCCGCCATTATGCGACCCAGTTTGCCGGCAAAGTCCGTGCTCAGTGAAATGGGGTGGCTTCCCCACGGTATAACATTACATAGTACCGTCCCGGGCCATGGACTACATTTTCTACACATATACATTGCTACTCCGGCAACCCGCTCCCTTGAAAACGCCATCTTATTTCTCGTAAGGGGTTAATTTAATTGCTTCGTAATTTGCGAGGTGAACGGGGGGGGGGGGGTGAGGTCGGCCTCGCACACCCTGCTACCGTTCCGTGAATTTAGCTGGGAGACGGAGAGTTTGTTCCACTCCGGACACCAGTGTGCGAATTCGTGCCCGCGGCGTGCGATACGGCACGTAAAACTCGAATCGCGGCACGTCGCCCACCGGACGGACAATTTCAGTCGCTGACCCTCTCGGAACAACGACCGTATATATACATATATACACACCTCGCTGCTCTTGGATAACTCCATGAGTCCGAGGCATCTCACCACTCACTTCTGGCCGGACCTTCGCGCCCAGGGTTGGTACCTGTGGGATGATTGAAGCAGATGGGGAGCAGTGCCGGCGGCTGCACAATGGATGATAATTGGCAAGCAAACCAATGTTACATGCCGCACCCTACCATCTATCAGAGGCCAGTCATAGCTGGGTCAATGGCTCTCAGGCATGCTATGTCGCAATCAAAGCAGGAGAGGATAAGTCAAGACAGTTAAAGGTTGGTATTTGGGGCAAGTATTTACAATGGCAGTCAAGCAA
The DNA here is from genome assembly GCA_035128595.1 of Eptatretus atami. Classification (NCBI taxonomy): domain Eukaryota; kingdom Metazoa; phylum Chordata; class Myxini; order Myxiniformes; family Myxinidae; genus Eptatretus; species Eptatretus atami. The sequence goes on from CM068961.1 coordinate 38,321,043, forward strand.
GTATTTATAATAATAATACAATTCCTTTCACGCAGTAAAGGCGCATAGGGCTGCCGAAGCAGTTTCATTGGCAAGAAGTACAGTCCTGGGCGGGTCGCCACTCCGATGTAGGTTACCCCAATGGTCATTACCCCAGTTCACTGGTACTCATTTTGCCGACCTCAAAAGGATGGCAGGCTGTCAACCCCACCTGGTGTTAATTCAATGACTGACAGGGTCTCAAACCCAGGACCTTTAGGTCACAAGCCAGCCACCTTAACCACTAAGCCAACACGAGGCTCAAGCAAGTATTTACAGGCAAGTATTTACAACACGTATTACATTTCCATTAACAATACGCGACATACCCATCTTTGGAACCTTAAAATTGATATCACTTTACAGTAGGCCAGCATTATGCATCTGCTGTGGAAGGGAGAGATAGGTGATTGGCAAGTTAGGTGACAGAGAGGACAGAAAGAGATAGATGGGGACAGTATTGGCCCCTGCTCACCTCACACCAACCTGGTGGGCCAGTGTTGCCTTTTGATTCTGGATCCCACGTCCTGACTGAAACTGGAACCCTCCACACTCCGCTTCTCATACAGCTACGGCTCCGGTGTTATCCCGCGGTCCAATGATGTCACTCACGGGATGTCTTTAATGCGGCTCTTGGCAGCTCAGGTGTAATCAATCACCTTCAAAACTCACACACCAAGTTAATTGGCCTCCACCTGTGTTAAATTGTAGTGCTGATTATTTCAGAATAAAATCAGATGTTCCTGAAGGTTTCCTCTGCTGGGTAGTGCATTTCACAGCAAAAACCCAACCATGAGCACCAAGGAGCTTTCAAAAGAACTCTGGGATAAAGTTGTGGAAAGGCACAGGTCAGGGGATGGGTATTAAAAATATTTCTAAGGCCTTGAATATCCCTTGGAGCACAGTTAAGACAATCATTAAGAAGTGAAACGCATATGATACCATCAAGACCCTGCCGAGATCAGGCTGTCCCTCCAAAATGGATGACCACACAAGGAGGAGACTGATCAGAGAGGCCACCAAGAGGCCAATGGCAACTTTGGAAGATCTACAGGCCTTTATGGCAAAGACTGGTCACTGTGTATGTGACAACAATTTCACATGCACTCCACAAGTCTGGCTTGTGTGGTACAGTGGCAAGAAGGAAGCCATTACTCAAAAAAGCCCACCTTGAGTCCCATTTGAGGGATGCAAAAAACCCACTTCCCGGATTCTGAAGCCATGTGGCAAAGTTTTGTGGTCTGACAAACCAAGATGGAACTTTTTGTGCCGAAATGAAAAACGTTATGTTTGGCGCAAACCCATCACAGCGCATCACCCAAAGAACACCATCCCTACTGTGAAGCATGGTGATGCAGCACCATGTATATGGGATGTTTCTCATCAGCAGAGCCTGGGGAACTTGTCAGGGTGGAACAGAAAATGGACTTCGGGGGGGTGACCATGCGTGAGGTTCGTCTGTGATGTCTCTGGTTTCATGTCTCCACCCCCCCCCCCCCCACACTACTATAAAATACCCCATCGGTCCATTCCAAACCCTCATCTACTTTCATTCACCATTACAAAATTTAACAACCACTCTTCACCCCATCGGTCTTACTTTCAACACCACAGGTTTATCACGTCCTTTATCACTCATGTTGCCGACCTCGCAGGATGCAGACAGAATCAACCCCCCGAGGTATTAATTCAACAACAGAGTGGATTGAATTCAGGATCCTAGATCCCAAGCCCACCACTCTTACCATAATGCCAACACCAGGCATATATTTATTATAATACTGGCAAATACCACCCGTAGCATTGCTGACGGGTATACTGAAGGGGGGGGTTGAAAAAGAGGGGGGAGAAGAGAGAGAGAGATGTGTGGAAAGGAGAGAGGAGGGAAGGGGAGGAGGGGTGTGGGAGCGAGGAGGGTAGGGGAAGGGAAGACAGTTGAGGTGAGAGGAAGTAAGGCAGACGTGTGGTGGAGCGTTAATTACGATTCATACTGTCTCATCAAATAATGATTCTGCATAGAAATTATACAGCAAGATGGAAACAAAATAATGTCTGAAATCCATTTTCTACCGGTCATACTATAAACACCGCCTGACACGTCCAAAGACAAAACCCACTGGACGCATCTGGAGCCAAGCCGTCCGCACACAAACAATGCTTGGACACATCCGAAGACAAACTCCATTCCGGACGCGTACAGAGACAAACTCCCATCTGGACATGTCCGGAGACAAATTCCCATCCACACAAAAATACCGCCCAGACTCGTCCGGAGCCAAGCTGTCCGGAGACAAACACCGCCCGGAGATAAATACCATCTGGACACGTCCGGAGATAAATACCATCCGGACACATCTGGAGACAAACACCACCCGGACACATCCGGAGACATACACCACCCGGACACGTCCAGAGACAAACACCACCCGGACACGTCCTGAGGCAAACCTCGCCTGGACACGTCCGGAGACAAACACCGTCCAGACATAACCGCTGTCTGGATATGTCCAGAGACAGTGACAGAGAGAGAGGAGGAGGGGAAAGTGAGAGAGGTGTGGGAGGAGGGTGCTGCACTGTATTGGGAAGGGGTAGAGCAAGGATGGGACAAACAGAGAGAGGGGTGGGGGTAGGAGAGTTAACAGAGATATTGTTATGCTTTATGAGCAACACACACACACATGGCAATTTTTCGGGAATCGGCAAGTTGGAGTCAGTGTGATTACCAACTACAGTACGTACTATATAAACCCAAAAACCTTGAGTAACTTTCACCGAAAAACAATGTTGCATTTATATAGACATTTCAGGGATATGCTCACAAACAATATTCTTTATAAACAGCTGCGTGTGACGGGTGGAAAAAAAATTGGCTCGGAAATTTAGAAAACACGTGAATAAGGCAAACGGCTCGGAAATCGGGTGTTATTTCACAACTCACTCAGAATGATGGAGCACAAACCACTCGCTCAGGATGACAGAGCACGAACCACTCGCTCAGGATGACGGAGCACAAACCACTCGCTCAGGATGACGGAGCACAAACCACTCGCTCAGGATGACGGAGCATGAACCACTCACTCAGGATGACGGAGCACAAACCACTCACTCAGGATGACGGAGCACGGACCACTCGCTCAGGATGACGGAGGATGAACCACTCGCTCAGGATGACAGAGCACAAACTACTCGCTCAGAATAACGGAGCGCGGTACCTCTATCAACTAGAGAGCACTCGGCAAGTGGCTTAAGCACTCAAGCAAGCACTCAAATTAAATGGTTGATAAGGAACGGCTGGCCAGATTGTGGCTGTATACCACATACATTGAGGATCCCTTTAACTTTAAAGCCGGTCTTCACTGCGCATGCATCAGTTTATGAAATAAATTGAATGCGTTCAAAGAATGACTTTATCCACAAAAGAGTTGCTGCTTAATGTAGAACAACCCCAGAGAAATCACAAAGTTTAATCACCCATGACATAAACTGCAGATAATCCACCATGTTGCCTGCTCGTCTGTGCTTGTGTCACGTGGTACAATGGTTCGTGGTCCACGCAAACATTATAACTATATTTTATAATATCCGTTTTTCACCAGATTTGCTTTGATTCCTTGTAGAACACCTCGCAAAACCTCCGAAAATATACACAAATCTGGCACACAGTATGCATAAGCAGTCCCTCTCGGAGACAGGGCGCGAGGTCTAGCAGTGAATGCATTAAATCAAATAACTCAATGAAGCTGGTTAATTTTGGCACGTTCCTCAATTTTTTATTCACTCAATATAATTATATGCCTGGTGTTGGCTTAATGGTTAGGGTGGTGGGCTTGGGATCCTAGGATCCTGAGTTCAAATACCACTCGGCAGTTGAATTAATACTAGGTGGGGTTGACTCTGCCTGTAATCCTTCTGTAATCGGCAAAATGAGTGCCAGCATGCTGGCATACTGAGTTGGAGTGGTGAACCCGTCAAGATTGTGGTCAATAGACAAAGGCAGACGCTCGGCAAATACCAACGCTGTCCTGCACAGTTTTGGTACACTAATGGAATAGGATAGAATACAATCTCCAAACAGTAAAAAAAAAAAGGTAAGTTAATAGCTTTGGAAATGCAACATTGTTCTCATGTGCATGTAATGGAGAAGGAGAACATAGCCGTTGCTTGCTTAAAGTATAATAGGGTCAATCTCCGACTTAATTATACAGTACTGCTATTTCTTAAGATTATCAGATTTCACTCCAGATTGACGCTTACTTAGTCCGGATGATATCCAATCCTCAAAGCCGAAATAATATTTTGATGATGTACTTTAATTAGTCGTGGAAAAAGTAGATCATGGAAAATCGTACCATATAATGCATATAATTGCTCCAAGCTCCTAACTTAAAAGCTATAGCACTTACAAAAGCAATGTACCCAGCGATTCGTAGCTATTCTGACTAATTACGTTATGCATTCGATAATATGAGTGAGGAAAGTGAAAAAAAAAAATCGTTTAGAAATCATTGTTCCAAGTTCCAAGTCCACTGTTCCAAGTCAAGGTAAGGTTGAGCAGGCCAAAAAACATGGCAGCTTCAGACCCCAGCGAAGTTATCCAGGAAACGCCTTAAGACCCCAGAGAGAGATAGAGAGAGGTGGCCGAGGATCGCCTGATGAAGCATACATACATATATATAATTAAATAAGGCTGCTAATTAGCTTCAAAAGGGGTGTTTTAATCAACCCAAACACCCAATTTTCACTCCTGCACTTCCTCAGAATTCCCTTTGTATGCATGCCAAATTTCAGCCCACTTGGTTTCATGATTTTGGAGTTATGGAGGATACACACACACACACACGTTCATAAGTGTAGATAATGCAGCTATGGCGTATGTATGTATGTATGTATATGTATGTA
>CM068961.1:38340591-38352637 GCA_035128595.1 Eptatretus atami
ACAGAAAGAGATGAATTCAAGCACCATCGTTTCATCTGTCAAGAAATGTAGGCATTACAACCTTGAGAACGAAGGCTCTAGCGTGGTATGACGTGCAGAGCATAAGCCACTGGATGAAAAACTCTACTGGTATGATCGAGCTGGTGAAAGCAGACAGCTCTGTTCCCTGCTGTGCGGAAGGCTATCCTCATCGCACTGACTCTGCCTGCAACATCATGTACAGTGGAAAGGTCCTTCAGCACATGCGCAGCGGTGAAGACCTGGTTAAGATCAACGAATGATGATAACGTCTGTCCGGGCCTCTGCATGCTAAGTGTCCACGCGACAAAGTGACAGCCAGAGAACGAGCATGACCCCCCCCCCCCCCCCCCCCCCCCCCCCTGGGTCATGACAATTCGGAAGAAGATCCCCGAGGCCTTCCATTTCCTGTTCAAGAGTGTAGAACCTGCTCTACATGAATGACTGTGAGAGCATGTTTATGTTATTTTATTTCATTTTGTTTTTCCATTGTAATTTTTCAATTTTATTTCCAGGGGGGGGGGAAATTGGCCCCCCCCCCCCTTGCCCCTCCCTGCGACGCCATGATAGTAGCAATAGTCAATCTTCAACTCTGAAGCATGAGAATAAATATAAATATATCAATATCACACGAAACGCGTAGTCCTGAAATCGTCCACCGGAGGGCACATTTTTTCAACTTTGAACAGTAAAAGTGTTATTAGAATAAATATAATATATCAATATAATCACACGATACGGTGTAGCTTCCTGGAATCGTCCACCGAGGCACATTTCACTTTGAACAGTAAAGTGTAAGGAGAATTAAATATAAATATATCAATATCATCACACGAAACGGTGTAGTTCCTGGAAACGTCCACCGACAGGGCACATTGTTCAACTTTGAACGTAAAGTGTCAGGAGAATCTATCTATCTATATATTAAATACTGAAGTGATCAATTTTGTGCTCCTCCGAGAACGGTCGCGTCACGTTTTTCTCGGTACTGTGATGTGGACTGAAAGAACTGCGTACCTGTAGAGTGCATCGCAAACATAGTGCAATAGTCAACCTTCAAACTCTGAAGCGATCTATATATTAATACTTCTTATAATAATACTGAGGATCAATTTTTGCTCCTCCGAGCGGTCGGCACTGTTTCTCGTACTGTGACCTGGACTGAAGAACTTTGTACCTGTAAGAGTGCATCGCACATAGGCAAATAGATCAACCCCATTCAACTTCTGAGATCTATATATTAATACTGAAGGACCAATTTTTGGCTTCTCCTGCAGTGTTCAGGTTTTTCTTGGTACTTGACCTGAGAAGTTTTGACACGGTGTACGATCAAAGGGACACGTACCAAATCAGGGGACTTCTTCACAAGGAGTAGTGTACACCAAAATGTCGTGTTACAAGACGTTTTGTAGGCTCATGGTAAGCCATGGAGTACATCGACTGGAATCCGGCTTTACAAGAGCCGACACATGGGTCATATGGCCATGGAACGGAATTCGCTGTGATGGGGTTTCGGTAGTTCTAATAATTTCTCGATCTTAGCGCATTATAGATAAACACATGTCCCAATCAGTCGTCGTTTACGAAGCGAAGGGAACCTGTTGGTTGTTTGAAGTTTTTGTTTTTTTGGGGGGGGGGGGGGGGGGGGTTGTACGTACGCCACGCACGTACAGGACGCACGTACGGCCACGCACGTGGGCACGCGAGGAGCGAAGAACGGCCTGTGTGGTGTTTTTTTTTGTTTTTTGGCATGTTGGTTTGAAAGTTTTTTAATTTTTATTTTTTGGTTGCACGTACGGCCACGCACGTCGGGCACGTACTAGTAAATGCATTATTGCAGATTACATTAAATTGTCAAAAAAAAAATTATGAAAGGGGGGCATCATGTTCAAAAAAAACCGTCATTTTCAATCATTTTTTCAAGGAGGATGTACGTATTTTCATATGATGCTGATAGGTTATTAGTCCCCGACCGGTTCACCAGAGAGGACGATAGGTTTGCTCTCGAGTCTGTCCTAACCTGGCGTTTTCAGACTTTTTTCCATATCCTTTAAATATGGCATCAACTGAAATTTGACAATGGCTTCAAAAAGTTGTGGACAATTCAGATGAAATTTAGTTGAAGGTTAGGTGTGTGACGGAGGCCGAATGATTCGATTTTGGTGAAGTCCCAAATAGACACTTTTTTTTATTTCAAAAGCGAGTTTTCACCATATGAGAGATGGGCCAAAAACGATATATAGCATGATATTCAAATATTTATTGACCCAAGATGTTCTCCTGGATCAGGTATTGCGTGCGAGTATGCCGCTCTTTTTTTTTTTTGTCCTTTTACCAAGTGCCCTTTCTAATTTTTAATATGAAATAGACGAGCTGAGAAACGCACAAAACCATGGTGGGTTTAGAGAGTTATATCTTCTTTCTGTCATTTGCTCTGACAGCTCGAGATGCGTTAAAGCAAACTAATTTTTATCTCCGGTTGTTATCCTAGTTGTCTTATTGGTTTCTAGTCTACAAAAGATATCAGTGAATGAAACTTGCTTTCCTTTTATTTGTGCCAAAAACACAGTGGCTTTGGGTTTCATCTTCTCTTGGTTCGTTATCGGCTCAAGCGTGGATTAAAACGCAATTTTTTTTAGATCTCCAAACATTCGTTGAGACCGCAAAGTAATTTCTCGCTCGTTAGTCCCCTACTGTTTTCACCGGAGGGGACTGTAGGTTTGCCGTCCTCCGGCCGTCGCACCTGTGGCATTTTCAGACTTGTTCCCATACCCTTAACATATTCAAACTGAATCTTGTACAGGCTTTATTTTGACGAGTTACAGAACCAAATATCCAGTTTCAGGGCATTTTGTCAATTTTCACAGAGCTATACTCTTTTTTAGGACTTGGAAAATATCACATTTTCTGCATGGTTCAGGTTCAGCTGCCCCAACTCCACCCCACTGTTTTTATAACCCGTTGGCTGCGACAGCTGGTCTGGACTCCATCCATAAAATAATGTGCCGCCATTGCATTGAAGCAGCACATGCAGAATGCCTTCTGGAACATGCAGCACAAGAAGTCACTTTTGTTTGCCTTCTGGAACATGTACGACTGATATGGTACAAGTACTGGCTTGACTTTGCCCAAGAGATGAGAAGGCAGTTGCTGGATTACCTGTCTGCTGACTGCTTCTACGGTCCATACTTCTTTGGAATGGACAGAATCAATTATTGTTAGGTGGCTGCCGTATATTTGGCAGATGCGAACAAGCTATCTGAACATATCCTGCAGATGCATGAGCAGTTCTTCATGGAGAACATAGTCACATGCTCCACACAGCCTTTCAACCACATTTGTCAGATTGGCTCTTGAGCAGTCAGTCCAACCTGGACTCTAAGACAAAGGGAGGATCATCATAATCTCACAGAACCTGGAGCATGCGAGAGAGTGTTGTCACTAGCATGGAAGAGGGGGGGCAGGGGGTTTTTTTTTTTATGCAGCAACAAGGCAGATGTGCGGATTATAGGGTAGTGAGAGAAGGTACACACAAAGAACGGGTTCTCACGGGATAACTAAAGATGGTCTTTTTTTGAGTTCAGAAGCTGATCTCCGGTATGCACCACGGAGATGATGCAAATCCATTGGATCTGACAAATCCACAGAATACATGCATTCCTCTTGTCTAATATTGCTTCAAGCTAGTTATGCCAACTGAAATGAGAGCAATTGGTAGCAATAATTACCACGATGGTCTTAAGATGGCATCCTTTGTTGAAGAAAGACTGAAACGAATACAATAAGCTGATGAGATACACTCCTCAGCTCAAAATTAACACCTTCACTAAGTTGCAGCATGAAAAGTAAGTGGCTGACAAGACTGTACTTGAACTGACAAGAGATGTGACCAACTGACAAGCTTACGTCTGGCAATAAAGAGAGCCATGCAGGGCATTAATTTTGAAGAAATATGTTCAACAGTTCCAGCAACTTCCATCACCAAACAGAGAGTGGGTTGGGAAAAGAATGGCACTTTTGTAAACTACACTGATTGGACAAGACCACCCTGACCAACAAGTCTCAGTTGATATGTCATGCAAATTGCCAGGGAAATCAGGATGCAGGGAGCACTGACCTTTGCAATGTGAGACAAACGGCATTCTATGTACTGGTCGCTGTACCGGTATGGAGCTGAGGAGTGCCTTAACAGTGTAAAAACCAGCAGAATTCAGTGACAGTGATTTGATGACGAGGAGAATAAAGTATTTACGTGTATATGACGTATGCTTGGGAGAATGAGCTGTTCATGACAATGGACCTAATTTATCATTGATGGAAGAAAAAATCCTTTGGTATGTGTCGTGATCATTTCCTCACATTAGAATCTAGACTCCAGAGTGGTCAGTGATAAATTGTTCATTTTACTGTTAATCACTAAATAAAAAATTAAATCTCACAAGTTGATATCCGTTATGATTGACATAATATGTAGAGTATAATACCTTTGTTCATGTGTTCATTGTTGTGAATTGTTATACCATAATGTTCTTACAATTTTATTGTTTTAGATGGCCACACATTTCAAGTTAAAGTGTTTTAATTTGTGAAATTATCTAAATGATTTCGTGACAATGATGTGTTTAAGTCTGTGCTTTTGTTGTATTCGTAAGAATCATGTGCGAAACTTCACCTTTTAGGTATTGAATAGTTTCTGAAACAAAACCCTGTTTTCAGTACGACTGATTGTGATATCGATTGGAATATTGCAATTGCTGGTACAGAGGAATTCTTATGTTCAAATATATTGTTTATAAATATCAGTGTTAGAAAGCCACTTGTAAATGTTTCATGAATAGTATTGTATATGAAGGTGTGGAGATGGCTGTTTCCAGGAGTATACTGTACTTGCTATTTAGCAAACCCAAATATAATTACACACATGCCAAGATTGATTTTGTGAATGCCAGCTGTTAAAGGGCTCATCCACAGAAAATGACATCTGTAAAACATTCACAAATTAGTACACACCATAGAGAATCCCATTCTACACACCCCCCAGCTGATTGGGAGGAACTCTGGAAGGGTTTGAAACAGCAAAGGCTTACCCTCGGCCTCTCTTGGTTGCTTTATGAAGCTTCTTCAGCTTGAAGATGTATGGAGGAGTCAGATTATATATATATATATATTCTATATCGGTCCCGACGTCACCTCAAGATAACTCCAGGAGAGCGAGTGGCATGTCCCGAGAGACCGATGGTGCAACTGAACCCCTGCAACTATCGTGGATGCCTTTTCGATTGTAGTTGTACCCCCCCCCCCCCCGCCCACAAGCAATCATGGGCAAATCTCCCATTCTTCCTGCTGTCCGGATTTGTCAGAGCAGCACTGTCACAGCAGAGTGCGATAGTCCCATGACGGCCCTTTCCCTCATCTCAAACTCCACTCTACTCCACTCTACTCTCAACTCTGGTCATGGCCCTGAGTTTGTGAATGCGGGGTGTACCGTCCTGTATGGGAAGATCTTCTGGGTCGCTCCTGGGAGATCGATCGGAGTGTTCCATGCACGGGTTGTTCGAGAGAACTGTCGCAGCTGTACCACCAACTGGCAACCCAAAACTCGAGCCAGATATCGATGCCAGAGTCGCTTTACATACAGTGAATCAAGGCGATGGCAGATGGGAATCGTGCCTGTAACACGTGGCGGTTAATTTGGCTGAGAAACCAATGCCCACAGCCACCTTCCATGGGCTACATAGTACCATTGGGACCTCGGACCAATTGGCCACCGGGATACTTCTATTCGCACCAACCCCAAACAGGGATAAATCAGACAATTCAACACTTCAATTATTATACACAGCAGCAAGGCAATCAAAAGAAGACAGTTCACTTCGGTTCCGGGTTTGAGCGTGAGAGGTCTCCTTAGGAGCTCTCAGCTGACGATCTCAAAGTAAGTTCCGGTCATTATTGTGTCCGTTTTAACTGTTTAATTTCTTCACCTACATGTCATTTGTGTTCCTAGTTCGGTTTTGTTTCAACAAAATCGTGCTATTTTGTGGTTTTGCGACGTTGTCTTTCGGGTGTTTGAGGCCTACCGGTCCCCTCGGTGTACGATCGTGTTTATTTGTTTTTTCTCCCTTACCTTCAATTCATCTTCCCCACTGTCTAACGTCCCCCATGTCTCCCAACTAATCTCTCTATTTTTATCTTTAAAAAAAACCCGCCACCTTTCTCCTGATTCTGCTTCTTCTTTTCATCGCCTCTTTTTTCCTCGAATTTTTTCTACAACACTTCATGACCGAATCTGGTTGAAAACTCTCTTCAAACTTCATAATTAATAACAAAAACATATCTTTAATGCTTATCTTCTCTCTCACCACATTGGTACGTTCTTTACTGTTCATAATGCACCACTCTTCTGCTATTTTAACAGACTGCTTCATTTCGACTCCCTTCATTCTTGCCTAAAAATCCAACTGTTCAGACGTTTTCTCTTCCATTCTCTGAATTCACCTTTACTGCATCCATCAAGAATGTGTTAAATCGCATCTCTGACCTAAAACTTAAAAAACCCCAGTTGCTATGAATGTTCGCTATTCCATCAACCTTCTTTTTTCCACTTCAGGCCAACTACCCCTCACTCCACTCTCCAAAGCAACCATCCCACTCTTCTCCCTCAGCTCCTCTCACCTCTCTCAAAAATTCCCCTCAACCTTTCATCACTCATCCTCTAAAAGTTCCCCCCCTCTCATCCACAAAGCTGCTCCCATCCACGCCCTTCACCTCCATCTCTTCACTCCACCTTCCTTCAAATCCTCAGACTGCGCTTCTTCCCCCTCTCTTTTCCCCTACTCCCCCAGCACCACAAGCCTTTTCTCCTCCTCATCCAGCCCCCTCCCCTAGTATTCTGCAATCCCCCACACTCTTTCAACACCTCCTTACCTCCCTCTCGTCCTTGTCCTACTCCCCCTCCCCCAACCCTCTGACCCAAACTCCTCCCCTAACCTTCATTAAAGTGTGGACCTCAATATCCGGGGCCTCGCTCAAACCTTTCAGATCTTTCCATACAGTTTGCCACTGACAAACCAGACATAATCTGCCTAACAGAAAACTTTCCTCCCCAAACGTGTCTGACTCCCAAGTATCTTTCCCTGGTTATCCCTCCTCCGGTATGACCAGACCTGAGCTCGTCCTGGTGGAGAGTTGTCTCTTCACAAAGACTCTATTCCGGCACTCTCCATGCACTGCTCTCACTCCCCCACACCCCCAGGAATACTCTGGTACGCTTTCCCCTCACTCCACCTCATGTTATATATGTGTACTGCACGTCCACCTAACAGTGATGACTTCGCATCTAACCTCACTATCGAAACATGACCATCTTCTATCTTCTCATCCAAACTCTCTTTCCTCTTATGTGCGACTTCATTTCATATTGCCGTTGCTAGGTGGGTACTCTCTCACCTGTCATGCACTCAGCAAAAGCTTTTGCGCAGTCATTGGGACTGACTCAACTCGTCAACTTCCCGACCCGGATCTCAACCAAGGTACTCCATCTCTCTGGATCTGATTTTGACAAATTCCTGACAATTCTGCTGCTCTTCTCCACTCCAATGGTTCTTCTGACCACTTCCTTGTCAAGTGGACATTCTCTGGCGATTATCAGAGAACCACCTTCACCGCCGTCGAGTCTGGCATTTCACTTCAAGCGGATGCAGGTCTCCAGCCAGCCATCAAACTTATAGCTTGGTCTCCTATCGCTACTTTCTCCAAATCAACTCATTCCTGGAATTCTTTCACAGAAAAACTTGAAACTCCCTCATGCACAGATTTACCCCTCTCGTCTTCAGTTGTCTTACCCTTCTCCCGCCCTTGGTTTACTGAACTGTGGCGAGAAGTTGTCCTGAAACAACTTGCTTTACTCAAGGAAACCAAACCCCAACTGAGGGCAATCTCAGTTCTTCATAAAGCTGGAACAAGTGTGTATCTTCCCTCAGGAGAGCCAGAAAACAACATCTTTTCTAATCTCAAGTACTGAACTCTCAAACCCTCTCCCTCCTCAAACTGGTGGCTTATAATCAATTGTTTCTGGTGTATGTTCCCCCCTCCGTCCCCTCCCACCTGCAAATTGGCCGCACTGCTGATATCGCACGTTGAAAAAAGCTGAATGCCTAAACTCGCGTGTTTGCAGCTAAATCTTGGTCAAAAACCATACTTTTTCACCACCTTACCCGTCGCACCCAACTGGTCCCTGGACTCTGTGTCCTTTTCTCCTGGACAGGTGGTGCGTTGCGTCAAACCTCGACTCAGATTCTGCAACCGCGTCCAGACGGCAGATCAGCCCACGTGTCCTCAAAAGCCTGCTCTTGCTGTTCTGCTCACCTCTCTCTGTTCTATTCACCCTCTCATTTGCTCAAGTCATCTGCCATCTGCTGAAACTGCAAACATCACTGCCTCAGAAAAAGTGCAAAAAACAGTCCTGAACTACAGGACATCGCCTTTCCAATCATCAGGGCAAGGTAGGAAATCCATCATCGTTCAGACATGAAATTCCTTCCTCTTCTCCAATGGCTTGATTTCCGATCATCAATTGGTTTCAGACCAGGTCACTCTACCCTGGATATGCTGGCTTTCTGCATCTCACCAACAATGGATGGTTAGGTCCTCATTGCCAGACAGAAATCCGAGCGATCCCTGGACATATCACGTGCTTTTGACACGTCTGGCACCCAGCCAACTCACGAAAACTCTCTTCCCATGGTATCCAAGGCCATCTCCATCATGGCTCGCAGACTTCTCTCCTGGCGCAGTCAACGTGTGCCCAAATGGAGTTCTTTCATCCCCTCTTCCTTGTTCCAGGCTGGTAGTTTCTCAAGGTTAGCTTCTGGCCCGTGTTCTTTCTGGTGTTCATTATATCTCTACGACTCTCTGGAAAATCCTCTATATTCTCTTTGCTGATGACTCCACCCTCTGCAGTACCTCGGTCATCCCTCAGACCGGCAAGCAGGCAGCTACTTCGCTCACTGCAGATCTGGACAAATCACAAACTGGTTTCCAACACGTGGACATGTCTTTTCAATCCGGACAAATCTCACACTCGTTCACTATGTCTCTCGAAAGGACCGTTTAGAAAACCCACCCATCCACTTTCTAACAATTCTCTGAAGAAGTCCTTTCTTCAAGGTCTGGGTCTCACTATCTGCATGACCTTCCTGGGAAAGGCCACATTTAAACTCGCCTCAAAGCCAGTCGCCGACTGGGAATCTCCGTCGTGCAAAGTCCTTCCTCGGCCTCCTGAGCTCCTGAGCACTTACAAAGCTTTGTCCATAGCCTGATGGAGTAGCTGCCTCTCCCTCTGGGCTGGTGTCCTGCTCCCACCTTTCTCGGCTTCACGCCGTAGAAGACCAGGGCATGTTCGGACATCGGCATCTCCCGCATGAGCTGAGGTCTCTTGGGCCTCTCACTCAATCACCGCAGGTTTGTCGGTGGCTTTTGCTTCTACCGTCTCTCTCCAGCCTTAGCCCCCCCCCCCCCTGCTCTCTCTCGATTTGTCCCCACACATTTCTCAGGGCGCTCAAGGTCAGCCACAACCCCTTCTGGTAAAACTACCAAAATCACTTAATCACTGCTCACCTTCACTCTCTGCATTCCTCGTTTTCCCGCCTTGGAATTAAACTCCCTCACTCTATTCTTTCCCATTTTCTCCGGCTTTCAAAAACGCTGTCACCACACCTTATCATGCCCCATCAAAATGCCTCAATCTTTTCTACCCCGATAATCCACCCAAGCCCACTTCCTTCAAATCCTGCTTTCTCTGAAAGTCCCTTAATGTCCATCTTCTATTCCCCATGTTCCCCGTCCCATCCCTCTCCCTCCACAGATCTACTAATGTGTCTGGTTCCCACTGTTTTGTCCCTCGCACTGCCCGCCCCTCTGCTCATGCCCCTTGATGTGCTTGTATGTAGCTCTCACACAGCCTCGACCAAGGTATACAAAAAATAAAAAAAAATAAAAAAGTGGCGGGAGGAATAGGGGAGAAATGCAAAGAGAGAAAATGGCGAGGGAAATCAATACATGAAAATTACAACAGTTCAAACATAGAAAACCCATGAGAAACACACACATCATTTTCCTACCTTCATATTGTAATGGATTCGCAGTGCGTGATTCGCACCCCCCCCCATACCTGACAGCCAAATGTTGAAGATTCGCGTCACTTAACAGACCGCCGTCTCCGGGGTTATACAGCGGCTTGGCTCGGCCCACAGGTCTCGGTTACTGCCGTAGATCACCGATACCAAAAATACACCTTGTGCCATTGCCAGCTTTGGGAAATAGGACGCCCGGCTTTCGACTGGTTTGTCCAGAGAGACCGAGCGGAGCCTGCCAGTCCTAGCACTTTGGTTATATTAATACAAATCCGGAGCGAGATTTCGTCTCAGCACCGCACCCGAATAAACTCAAACGCCGGAACACTTTCATATGAAATCAAGCCAATTATTGGCGAGACATCACGGGGAACACCAGACCACAAGCTAAACATTCGACGAACGTTATATTCATCTATAAAACCCTCTTACACTAGGAGACTACGGATTACGGCGTTCGAAGGAACCCTAGCGAGATAACCCCTTAGAGACAACCATGCAGACGAGACAGCACAGAGTAATTGGTTGATGCCTCTATGGACGAGAGGAAAAGCTCAAGCGCACGAATGCGGCTCGTGACCAAAACCGATGTCTCGGCAATCGAGCACGCCCAAGCCTCAAGCATGCAGCGTGGCAAAATTGGCGCGTCGTACTCTTCTCCGCACATTTCGCACCAGCGCTCGTCAGCGTTCAGCCCCCGTAGGGGTCCGAGGCACAAAGAGCCAGAAAGGATCCACGGTGATGCTCCAGCTGGTCTGTTCACAAGGTCCCAGCATACAAATCCAGGCCGGCCTGGCCTCACCAGATCAGCCCAAATCGGGTGTTGGCTCCGCAGCTGCGAGGGATCCGACGGATTAGAAAGACGTGTCGAGGCCTCCGTGAGTATGGAACAGTCAGAGCTCCCTCACTGGGACTCCGATGAAACTGTCGGACACCTCCTCATAAAGGGTCGTTGCCCGACTCCCCTCAGACCAGTTCTCCTGCTTCCGGGCTCGCTCTTCTCACGAAAGCCGATCCCAACTCACCAAGCAGCCAGTGTTCTTTTTACAGCGATCAACAGACTTCCCACTAACCTTTCATCCAGCAGAGGCAGACTGGACCCTCATCCAGTTCCTCTTGCCTTCGGGGCGGCCTTTTCACGAAAGCCCGATCGGCAAAAACCCTCATGCAGTTCTCTTACTGCGATCGCCCGACTGACACAGCCGTCCTTATACAGCAGGATCGCGACTCGGACACCAGGCTTTACTCTTCTTATACAGCCGAACGAGACTCGACACTTCAGGCAGGTACTCTCTTATACGCCGATCGCGACTCGACACTCAGGCAGTTACTCCCTTGCCTTCGCGCTCGTCTCACACTCTCCCGGGCCGTGATTGGTCATCGCTCGAGATTGCAGCTGCCCTCCAATCAACGGCTGCCGACACGTCTCGCGACCGACACTCTCAGGAGCGCGGGCGGAATGGTCGGAGGGGGGAAAGGAAGCAGAGAAACCGCCTTCGGCACACCAACCACTGTATGAAAAATGGCAGCCTGCTTACACCTCCCGATACACAGTAATGTCCAATACCAAACAACCTGGCAAACATGGCATTTAAGGGGAACTGGGCTAACCTATATTTAATAACATACTAGGGCCATTTCCGCAACACTACCCCCACTTTCTCCCGAGGCTCTCCCGGCCTCCATTCCATCTGGGGCAGCCCACGGTAATGGCCCTGTCTAACGTACAGCACAAATCTCCCATTTACTCTAACCCATAATATTGGAAGCACTTTACTCCAAAAACCAAAGTGTCACAGTAAGATTGGCATGTCCCTATCCTAGTGTCCAGATCACGAATCTAACAAACAAATTCACACTCTATGCACACTACTTAACATTCTAATTATGGATTTGAA
>CM068961.1:38367133-38379929 GCA_035128595.1 Eptatretus atami
TCATTGTTTAAATGGACTCCACTCAACTTTTCCATGCTTATTCTTTGCATATTCATTTCATTCAGTGCTTCTTTTGAGCCTGATTCACAAACCATTTCTTTCTCCTTTGATATACTACGTCAGGACTTGGTGGATAATCAGATGCATTCAGCAGTGAATGTCAGCTTGTCCTGGTCTTAATTAATATTGGGTGTTTCGTTGTAAACACCTTGCTATTGAAACTGGCAATGAGCAAGCCAAATGATTCTTGTGTAATGGATCTTTGTAAAAGTTCATCACTTTTCAGTTTTGTTCACATCTCAAATGCATTTCATATTTCTCCAAGTGTTTGTTAGCAGATCTCTTCATTGCCTGTTTGTTTCTGACTTCAGAAACTCTTGGATTTTCTCGTGTATTTTAACTCACTTTTCGTCCGGCACAAAGGAATAATGCGTTTTGTTTTGGCTTTGGAATTAAAGCAACACTGTTGTTCCTTTCTTCCGCGCTCTTACTTTGCTTTAGTATTATATTTCTGACACTTCAACTTCATAAACATCAGCTGAAGTGGACGTCACAGATACATATGATCTCCACTATAATTCCACATATTCACTCTGACTTTCGATCAAGTTTTTGGAGACTTAACCAAAACAGCAATGTTGGTAGGGAACACGCTGTTTGAAAATTCCACTCGTGGAAATAATCTTGACTTCATTGTTGGTCTGGTGACGTGATGCATCTTTTAGAAACGATGAATCTATGATCAAACATGCTTGTGACTTGCTGGTGTTTCTTCTTGGCAAATCACATTGTTTAGAGCTCAGGACATCACACTACGTCACTCTCCTTCCTTTCAAATATTTGCAACATCTCTGTTCCATCTCAAACTGCAGAAAGGAGCAGAACCATGTTGTCATTTCCAGTTTAACATTGCAGAAATGTGTCAATGCAGTTCGTGGTTCCTCTGAGGTTTTATAAATTTACAAATATCAATTGAGAATTTTTCCTCAGTGAGTTCTTGTATACATCAGTTTCAGGAGCAAACTTGCATTCAAGCCTTGTGATACATTTTCTGAAGGAATATCCATGCTCAACACTGCTCACTCAAAGAGATATTAGCATTGAATATGTAATTTGGTTTTCTTGTGCTATTACCATTGCGTGTATCGTATGTGAATTTAATACAGCAGATTATCTTTTACTTTTGTAATTATATGGTTGGGTTCAGTTGGAACCAATGGGAATATTTGTCATCTTTCGTCATTAGATTTTAACTGCTCTATTACTTACAGGGCTCCACCATTATGCTTGATCAAGGATTTCCTGTCACTGTCCACGGTGTGAGGCCGACTGTCCATGTGCATTGCCATCGTTTATTATTCTGTCTTTGGTGCTTCAATGTCTCTATCATACAATTTCTCTTCATTTCCTCTTTAACAGTTGCCAAATGATTTTCCATTTCATTGTTAAAGCAACAAAACATTCCTTTTCGTTGTTTTTTTCACGATTGTTGTGGCATTTTGATTTGAGTTTTGTTCTACGAATTGGTACTCTAACCTCCAAGCAACGTCTTTCTTAACCTGTCATTTGATTATGTGTCTCATCTTGTAATGGGTAATAGCCTTCTTACTTGGAGACATATACAGTCCATGGACCATGTTTGACTTTGGGAAGTGTATTCTTTGCAATCTGGATACAAGTGGTCATGATGCGACTTCAGATTGAGATAATTCCTCAGGAATGCCTTACGGATTGTTTGCAGCGGCTTCACGATCATTACAGACCGATTTTTGTGACATGTAAATCCATAGTTTTGATGCTGATCTATTTACCAACAGCATGGAAATGGACCTCTGAGATTGGTGTGATTCTCTTAATATTTTCAGCTGACGCGCTAACAATTAACCTTTCTGTGTGTAGATTCTTCCTCGAATTATAACTGATCATCAAAATAGTCCGATTGCAGATAACGACGTACTTGTCCGTGGTTTCATTTCCAGACGCAGCTTCACCGTATCTCCTTTCTTCTTTTTTCTCAACCTACATCACTATTTATTTTATATTCTTCATTGAACTCACTCTTAGCTTTGTGTGATAATAGGATGGACATCTACTTCACATGTTGCCGCCTACATATCATGATAATTAATCTGTCCATTGTCTGCGTGGCTCTCAACTTTTGAAGAAAACCTTTTTCTTCCATAATCTATAGTGAAAGAGACTTTGAAGTCCTCATTGAAATCACATACAGCAACACTTGAAGCTACGTTTGTGTTCCAGGAAATCTGTTCTTTGAAAGTAATTTTAGCACGATGCCTATAAATCAAATGCACAACACATTATGAGAAAATTCTATTGATACAATATTCCCGTTATTCACAGTGAAGATGCAACAATTTCATTTTGTTGTTGTTTTTACCTGAACACCATGACATTTGACTTCTCGGTTAGCCTGATTAGTCAGGATGCAATGTCTTGCTGGGCCTCGGGTTTCTTTCCGTGAAGTAATCCATCCAGCTGTTATCATTCCTTGTAATTACGAACCAGCCATGTTCTTATTGTGGGAGAATTATTTTAGAGAACATTCGACCTTAAAACTTCAATGTGACTTGAGCCCTGACATTGTGTGGAGTAAACTTCAAACCATAAAACTCAGGGTGATTCGTTTTCGGTGACTGCATAAAATGTACAGTTGGGACATTCTGCGCCAAATTTCATTGTCTGAATGGCTAACTCTGTAAAGTTCTGGTGACGGTTTGCCTCGTGTTGTATGCTTCGGCTTACGTTCCTGCCCGGCCAAAGAATACTTTGGAAGTGAAACAATAGTTCTTTTATGTTCTCTGCACATTGAGGGTATTCAGAACAGTTTTCCTTGAATTATGCCCCAAGAGACCGCTGAGTTTCAATAGAAATTGTTTCTGACACCGTCAACTGTTACTCTGTCTTCCCTAGTTGATGGGTGCTGTGACTTGGTAGCTGGTTGATGGGTTTTTTTCCACAACTTTCCCTGACTCTTGCATTTCCAAGATACAACATTAGACTACTATAATGCAGCTTGCGTACGCTAGTAGTTTGTGATGAGCATGGTACTGCGCACATTTACCAATCATCTGACTACATCTTTTCTGTAACGCACGTGCTCTTAGCCATCGTGCTCTTCTTGCATAGTTTGTTGTGACCACTAAGTGCTGTCCATTTATAATTTTATTTTATATTTTTTATTATTATTTTTTTTTTACAGTTTACAGATTTATCTCTTCTCCATCAAATAGACACAGAATTGGTAGTGGTGAATGATTTTAATCCACTTTTAATTTTTGATTCTTGGCAAAATGTGGCTTGCATCATTCTCTTTACCAGTTTTCACGTTCGTGTGCTTGCACGTATTTTCAGCTGCATCTTCAGATATTGTTTTTTTTTTGTTGTTGTCTTCAAGTGATTCAGATTTCTGTTAACTTATTCATTTCACAACAGAAATTATCAACTGGAGGTAAACATTTTGAATGGGCTCTTTAACAGGTGAGGTTATATAAATCCACCACGCAATGATTGAACATTTTCCAAAAGGTGAAAAATCCTTCCTGTTTGTATTCTTGTCTCGGTCTCCATGAAGTATTCAAGGCTTGTGATCCACACTGAATTCTCATCATGATCAAAATCTGCAAACGCTCACTTATATCTTGAGTCCACCCTCACCCACCACAACACACCATCACACCTCACACACATCACACCACACACACACCCACACACAACACACACACTTGCCAAGAAGGCGGTGGCAGCTTATCGACCGAGCCTTGTAATTACCATCGGATTACGTGATGTCTAATCAGGATTTGTCTGTATTCGTTTGTAATGCGTCAGTTGCAAGTTACATTTGATGGTACAGAACCGCAAGTAACACATGAAATGGTTCAGGGCATTCCTTACTTTTATTAAGACGGCCACTATCGTACTTAGCACTGTTTTTCTTTCATGACTCAGTGAGTTTGAGCTTTCATAAATACACAATTTGACGATTCAATGTTATGCGTCTTTCTTTCACGTTGATGAATCAGGGATATCCTGTTTCATCTTTGTACTATGTATATCGACTTTCTGCACATTTAAAAGGGCTCAACCTTCCATTCGTTCTGGACATGTCTGAGCCCTCAATCTCAAGCGGAT
Organism: Eptatretus atami; assembly: GCA_035128595.1. Classification (NCBI taxonomy): domain Eukaryota; kingdom Metazoa; phylum Chordata; class Myxini; order Myxiniformes; family Myxinidae; genus Eptatretus; species Eptatretus atami. The sequence continues at coordinate 38,371,283 of CM068961.1, forward strand.
CAGCCTTTTCAGAATTAAGCAATGTTCTGTCATCATTGTGACAGCTTCCTTTTTAATGGTTGCTTGTTCTCCTCCTTTTTTGACATTTTTACAGGATGGTGCCACATTTCCGCTCCTCTTCGTAGAAGTTTTGGTAAAGTTTAAAAGTCGTCAGGTTTCAGTCACTTCACACGAGGAGTAGAAAAAGCTGCAGAACTCTATAGCTTTCCGGTTATTTTGTTCGGTGAATGTTCACGTCTGATCGCCTGCTGGATCTGTCGAATCTTTTCTGCAGTAACCCATCTTCGTAGTTTCAAACCTAACTTATCGTTTTCACTTTAACTATTACAATTCAATCTGGTTTGTCCAGAACTCTGATTGCGTGAGCAGAAATTGTGAGACAAATCTTCAACTATTGCATTTGGTCTGTCTGTATCTATTCGACGAGTTCGTCATCCTTTTTCATCACATTCTAGTCACCACTTTGCTTTGTTCTGCGACCTGAAGGGTAGACTCATTTGAGGGTATATTATTTCCAGTGGGAAAATGCAGCTTTCCTGTGATTATTTCAGTTCTTGCGTTCACATTGTTGACAGCTTATTGAATGCACTAACTCTCCATTTCTGAAGTATGACCACCTCTTAACTTTTTTCATGGTCTCTTTTGATTTCATTTCATTCGTGCTCTTTTGAGCATGATTCAGCTACTCCATTTCCTTCGCTTGTAATGTCGGTGTACATGATCATATTTGATTCAGCATTGAAGGAGATCAGTTGTACGGTGTTATCAACGTCTGGGTGTTTCGTTGTAAACACACTGCGTTTTATTATTGCAGTTTTTCCATATTGCAGCCAAATGGCTCTTGTGTATGTTAATCTTTGTGAAAGTTCATTCCTCGTTGTTTTGCACATCTGCTCAAATGCATTTATATTTTCTCAAATTGTTTGTTTATGCATATCCTTTTCATTGCTCTGTTCTGTACTTCAGTAATCTCTGACTTTCTTCTGTGTTATTATAATACCACCTTTTCTCCTGCAGAGAAATAAATGTTTGATTTTTAGGCGTGAGATTAAACACACTTTTGCTACTTTTTCGAACAGTCTTACTGGTTAGTATTATATTTGAACACCAGCAACTTCATGAATCCTCACTAGTTGCACTTCAAGTATGACTTATTGATCAACAGTTCACTATCTCATCTGAGCTTTGCCAAGTTTTTGTGAGCATCTTAACCCAACAAGCAATGTGACTGTGAGGATGAACGTGTTGAAATTCCCTCTGAAGAAAAATTTTGATTTTTCCATTTGCTTGCGGTGAAATGATGACCTCTTTTAAGAAACGATGGAAATCTATCAAACATTCTTGACTTGCTGGTTCTTCTTTGCATCAATTTTTTGTTCGCATCAAGCAATTCGCAACTAGGATCATCTTTTCAAAAATTTTCACAATCTCTGTCCATCTATGTCACCTGCAAAACGAAACCAGTGCATTCCAGTGTTTAAATTGCAAGCAATCGTCTAGCAGTGCCCAACAGGCTGAAGTCTTTAGGTTTTATCAATTGTAGCTCATCACATTGGGAATTCCTCTCTGACGAAGTTACCTATGATCATTCGCAGATTTCAGCACGGCATTGACTTCTTCCTCTCATACAAATGCCCATCCGATGACATTTTCCTGCACGCGATTCATCCACGCTCAACACCCGCTCGTGCTGTTTTCATCCTCTTCTAATGAATCAATTGTGGCAGACTAAAACAGTAATTTGTGTTCTCTGTATCGCGACTCCTTCGTCGTTTATTACCACGTGTGATACAGGTAAGCAGTTCTCTAATTTAAGAGCAGATAGTCTTCTTTACTCTCACAGTCTGAATTCTTTCATTGTCCTGTTATGCCGGAATGCAGACAACAGGCCTACTGAGTGACTTTTTTTTCATTTTCTTGTTCAGCTTTCAACTGGATCTTCACGCCTCGTCATGCACAAGTGCTCTAAATTATGTGATCAAGGATTCCCCCGCTCAAGTCCATCGCGTTTGACGGGAAACTGCTCCCATCAACAGTTCCTTTTGTTCTACGTGATTATCATCTCTTATGGATCGTCAATGTGACTCCCCCTTTCTCATATCTGTCACTCTTCTTTCACCTATCGTGCAACTGTATTTCATTGCAGTCTTGAAACGCATCGCCTCTCCATTTCCTAGATCTAGTTTCCCACGCCACTCGTGGGAGAACCATTCTTTGATGTGTTAGATTTTGTGCACGAATTTCACTCACTACTTTCTAGGAAATCTCGTAAGCTTCTCTTCACACTCCCTTCTATACTATCTATGTAGATGTCTACATGCTAGCGCGTCAGATGTATACTTTCTTACTCTCTGACGAATAGCTAACATATACAGTCGAGCGCTGGATGGACCCTGTGTGGTGCACTTAGTTCGGTGGGAGTGCCTCGTTGTGATATATATGACACACTGTATCTCGGTCCACACCGGTACGAACACTGGAGCCTCTTACACCCCTGCACAGTAACGTAATATCTAATATGTACCGCACAATGAGTATCAAATGCATATAATATCGGGCGATATTCATGGCTACCTCGCTTACGTCCTTGTCAGTCCTTTCTGCACGTAAGGCACTTTTCTCTCTCGCCATCCCTCCCATAACTCCCATATATTTTTCAACTTCTCGTTTGACGACTTTCTCGGTACTAGTACCTGCATCTTGGGAGTCGGCGTGTTATGTCCGTCTACGTCCATGTCACCAAACATTATCTCCCTATTCTAGGTACTGTTCCTTATAACCAGCAATGTCTATTGTGTCACTGTTAACTCACACTAAACTCTGCTCAATATACCTTCTTGTTCGTCATAAATAAGTCTCTCTATATTTTTGGAGTTAGGTTGGGCAGTCCTATCCTAGTCTCGTGTGCTTAGCGCGACGTTCGTATCGAGTGTGAACCATTTATCATGCATCTCACACTCTTGCACATATTATGCTTTAGCGTCTACCTATGTATCTCGGCTTGATGACGTTGCAAATCGACAACAGCATAGATGGATCGACTAAGTATTTTCTTTTTTGAACACTTCAATTCCTCAGAGATTAATTTGGCTCATAAGTAGGAGACATATGTTTGTGCATAACAAGCACTTACCATCAAGTTTCGATATCTAAGTGTGTACTTCACTATGAACTTGTCTTTTCGCTGTCCTTACCATATGCTCTACAAATCACAGTTGGTATTAGCCACTGTATCATCTTCAACATTACATGATATTCAATCACGCTAACTCCTCGAGCATTTTTGACACTCGTTTTCTCTTTCTCAAATAGCACTTATTGAGGTAGAATGTCGTTCTCACTCCCTTCAATGAGCCCAACGTTAAACAGACATAACCCATATTGGTGATTATAAATCGGAGATGCTGTGTCACATTATTACTATGATAGATAGGATTCCAGCAATTAACCTTACTGAGAGGGATCAAGTAGTTGCATTAGTCCGAGTATAGCATTGTGATTATTGAAACAACTAGTTACGCGGTGCACCATCCGACCGGCCGTGACTTATGGTTTAAGCTCTCTTGAATTAAAACTGTTAAACATAGCATAAAGCACACGGTTCGTCTGATTTGAGTGACGAGTATGAACATGCCTAGTCTGCTGAGACCCTAGCAGGTCCATTAATTGGCTGGCTGAAGAGATTTATGTTATTGTTAATGTGGAAATAACTATCTGGGGCAGTATTGAGTAGGCCAGAGACTTGGACGTAGTGACAGTACTTTATTGGTGTGGTTTAGTTACTTCAAATTTTCGCGAGCTAATAATATTGACCGACGCTAATCTCAGGTGTTGTGTGGCTCGAGGGCACCTGCGTTGCTTGCTTGGCATTGTAAGCGTTTAGGCACGTTCATGTACTCATCTCTTATCAACAGTGAAAATTATATGTTACTCGATGCGTAGAAACACGTTTCTAGTAACATTTGCGTACCCGAAACTTATCATAAACTGATATGTAACGTTTATAAGCACGCTACGACGCAACGTGTCACAGGCTCGCAACGCGCACTTAGAACGTTGTACATCGAACACATCAAAGTATGTTTAGGGAACCTGTGACTATTTATATCTAATGTCGTAACGTTCTTGAATTAGTTTATGCAGTTCTCTATCGGAACAAATAAGAGTGATTTGTTAACGTATTTGACGTCGTTCGGTATGCGAGCTATCTCTCTAGAACTTACTGAACGCGTTCTAACAAAACAGGCTGACGTGAATGACGTTTTTCTAGCGCATTAGGAAATGGTATTAAAAAGGCTTCGCCCAGTTGACGACCCGTCTCATTCTAGATCAGCTTTCAGTGTCTGGATACCATGGCTGTCTAATCTTCTCACAGACGAGAAGATGTGTGTCTAGCGCGCTCACCCTCATGACGCAAAGGTACCCTGCTATTAAATCACGAGTCAATCTCAACCTCATCTCGTGCCGGTTCACACTGGCACCAGTTGCGTGCATATTAGACGAGAAAGAAACGGTAACGGAGCGAGAAAGTACTGGCCTCAAGACAAATGAGCACTTGTGCTGCAGGACATGGCAAATCCAATTTATCGGCGGCCAATTTATGCCACAATGAACACCTTCATGCGCCGCATGGAACTTACCTCCCTTACGAGCGACACAAGAGCAGCTCACGGTCAACAAGCTCTATGCTCGAATTCCAGCAGGTGACACTGGTCGTGTTCGATGCTAGCCAGAGGGTTCGCATAGTCGAATAACATGGCAAGCACATGTCGTCTTTCTAGGAGCCTCTCTTGCTGCATGTGGGGCTGGTTGACTCGTGCAGACCTGTTGAGATCCGTATGCCTCTGCGAAGCAAGGTGACGCAAGCAGATTCCTATTCGTCCATGTAAATATACATTTGGCAGGTCTCTTTGTTGGGGTGTGTCCTTTTCTCAATACGAGTATATGCTTATCGTCTCTCTCTCCTTTTTTTTTCTTCTCTCCTTTTCTCGAGAAGCACATGTTGTTAGTGTGTATTCATTCGACTCGAACATACTGTCTGGATAGGCTGTTAGTCCAAGCTATCCGTTGAGTGGGTTGTGCGCCCCTCGCCTCAGTCCTACGATGTGCCTCTTCCTACGCACTACGAGTGGAACTTTGCAGGTCGCATACTAAGTCGCTGGCACTCTGTTAGCTAACAAAGTGTTACGCCGCGATAAGGCCTGACTATTGTCCTGCACTACAAGTAGTGTCACACAGGTTCATCTACAATTATTAAAGTCTATCTATGTAGTTTGCTACGGGTGGTCTATATCGACCTAACCATTACTTTTAGCTCTAACTGCAACACCCTGCTATGTCTAGAATGATCATACGACACTCAATTTTCCCGACCATGACATTTCCATATCTATAAACTGGGCAAGGCCCTTTTGTCTTTTTCATTTTGGGTGTGCGTGTAGAGCAGACTGAACAACATTCAGTCTGGTTCTTGGGGCAGAGGTGTCCGACTACTATACCCTGCGCGTCTTCTTGCTTGCATCAGCCTCCCAAATATGCGGGACAATGTGGTAGTACAATGGTCTAGTGAAGGCCAGGACTATCACCCTGGCTCACGTTTCCCCTGACCCTGAGGCCTCTTCCCAGCTACACCAGGCGGCCGACTCTTCTGTGTCTCTCTCTGGCGCTCCTATAAGATGCTTAGTTTCTTGCTCCCTTACTCGCATCTCACGCTCCCAGTATAATGATGTTCCTACAGAGCCCTCCCTGTCCGTTCTTCTCCTGCACTAACCTACCGTGCTTCTCCTGCACTAATATGCCAGATACCGTGCTCTGCTGCACTAACCCTATCCTTGCTCTTCCTATGGCACTACTGCTACAGCCTTCCTGCAAGGAACCGCCTCACAAAATCCCCTCAAGAGGGTGCCCTCTTACAACGCAAATGCACTTCTAGCAACTATCAGTTCCAATACCATGTACTACTCCCAGCGCCGAAAACATATTCCAGGTTTGCTAAACTACGTATGCCACAGCCGCCCGTGCACTATGTCCAGTTTCGTGTCTGTAAGCAACACTCTCCCCTCGCAGGTCTCGCCTGCACAAACCTCAGAACCAGTCAATTTCTTGCGTGCATCATATTTAAGAACAAGTTCGTGCCACGGGTCATCGACAATTGTGCACAAACACTCCTTCTACAAGCCCGCTTCCAGCCTAGTATCGCACTTACATCTGCTTTTAAGGAGACGTACATGCTTACCTAGGTGAGAGCCCGAATACGACCTTTGTATTCAGCAGACTGACAACTTCAATCCTCATTAATTGCTCAAATTCGTCTCCCGCATCACTTCTACCCATATGACACTTTTAGTCCTTGTTTCATGTTTCCCCTTGTTTTAGACATGCACACCCCAGTCGTCAACACACAAATCAACAACGCTCTATCTCTAGTACTCGCTAAAAAAAACCACTAAAAACACCTTAGTCTCTCGATCCACTTGTCCTATTACAGTCTTTAAACGTGCACTCTAACGCCATCTTTTCTTATACCAACTCCCAATCATCTTCACTAATGGGGTCCGCTCGTCCCCTAGCAGCCGCCGAAACTCACTTCCTACACTTTCTCCTCCTAACGTTTATTCTGTCACACAATTTATTCAACCCAAACATCCAAACCTAGATCTCTTCACCAGCCCTCGCGATGACCTCTGCATGTTCTACCAGGCATTTCAATCCTTCTCAAAACAAGCACCCTTTGTCACTCCACTTGTTTCACGTGATTGTCTGATATACGCTCTCGGCTTTTCATTTTAGCGGACCACACTACTTTTTTCTGAGTCAACGCTGATTGACCCGAGAACAGTCGTGCGACTCTTTTATTCCTGTATATCATTCCTCAATTGCCAAGAATATCTGCCTCCGAACCCCACATCTTTAATTTACTCATACTCATCAAATATACGGAAGATTTAGCTCTCGACTGGCCTACTCGCCCGTCCCAGAACGCGCCTGAATTACTGAGCTACTTCTGCTCATTGACGGGATGAGAGATATACCAAAATACTCTCTGAGATTAGCCCTATCTAGAATATAAACACCGCTCCGCTCTCTTTCCGCCTACGCGCTCAACACGGAGCTCGCTCCGCCGTCATTAAGACAAGTCGTTTTGTGATCCGGATTACTTGTCGATTCCACTCCGCGTGTCCTCTTCGTCTTCACTCGTTACAGCAGACGCTCAGAAACGGCCAAATCGAGCTCGACGTCGACCCTTACCGCACTGCTTTCTGCCCTCTCAGAACGTCACTCGCACTGAGCAGACAGCTGATCAAACCGTAGCAAGCTCGCTTAGCCCAAACCACGGTTATCGTTTGCAGAGGCGTTGCCAAACCAAGTAAGCACAGACCGACCTCCCCTGTAATTATCATCTGCGCTCTACTCCGGCTAATACACCTGGTAAGGCGGCGAGAAGAAACGACAATCGAGATTTGGAAAGCGTGCTCCTGGACAGTGCCTCAGCGACAGCACTCCAACCTGCCACAGAGCACCAGCGAGAGCTGGCTAATTGATCCTGTTTAGTCTCGCGAGCTCCGCGATGAGTCTCATACTTATCTGTCGCCTCGTGGCACTATTCCTCCTCCTCTTGCCCTCTTACCCTAAACCTGCTTTACCTCTATACACAGCATTCCACCCTCCTTTTCCTCGCACCGCTCGAGAGTGCGACTCACACGACGCCCCATTGCAGGCTCCACCACACACCTCATCACAATAGGTTATTGTTCACATCTCCCAGCGATTCAGACGCTTTGCACTGAACTTTACTCTTGCCGCCCACACTGGCTTCGTCATTCCCAAGGGTCTGCGATTCACTGCAGCCTCCCACGTGCGGGTTCTCTAGCCCCACTTTTCAAGCTCATCCTTAGGTTGCCGCACACCACCGAGCCGGAGCTCGCCTGTAGGGTCTATACTGTCTCCTTTAGCGGCATTGATCGTGCATCAGCACTCCACTATCATGACACTATCTCAGGGTCGATTCGGAATTCGCCGTGCCATCGTCACTCGGAATGTTCCTGCCTGTCTTGTAAGTTATAAGATAACTCAGATAATACGTCCCAACTTACCTAAGCTTATGCTAAGTCTCATTAGAGTCTCGTCCGCATTCTTAAGTTTCTGCTATGTATTAAGTCTGTCATCTTCTGCTTGTCTCTCCATTAGGTCAACACTCTGTTGCCGGCGCTTCCGCCTCAGCAGGTTGCTCATCATGGTTCGCCACACTCCTCGGAGCTTCAGCTCACATGTGACTCTCAAAATGTTTCTTCAATTCTCGGCTGTCCAACTACCCATCTTATCTCCTCTCAATGACTCCATCACAGGGTTTTAGCATCTATTCAATTGATCTCTCGGTTGGCTTCCTCCGTCTAATGGAGTGTCGAGTGATGTCAATCAAGTCCCACACCACTAACATTCCTCCCTGTGGTGATGTCACACATCCCACATTATCGTGCTGTCCTACTTCCTGGCTCGATTTCCTTTCCATTTGAATTGTTCTTCCTCTCTGAGCCTTTTTAGTTGTTCGTTAACTTTCCGGAGTTTTTCCATCTCTGCGTACTCCAACCTTGCTCCCTCCTTTAGTTGGTCAATTTCAAATTCATATTATTTTTGTTTCCTATCCCAC
>CM068961.1:38387767-38399968 GCA_035128595.1 Eptatretus atami
AATAACACACTAAGGGCCATTTCCGCAACACTATAGCCTGGAGACATTAAAAGCACAGCCTTGTTTCAATTACAAGATGCACCAAAAAAAACCCTGATTTAATGATGATGAAGAAATGTATTCCCTTATCAAAATCTTCTGTGATTTCATATGAGATTTAATTGATTTGAGAAATTCATCACGTGTCCACAGTACGATGTACCTGATACCTTAGGAGGTCATATAGTCTGTCATACTCTTTTATGGTTAGCCTGTATGCTGCAGATAAACTTCTTTAGATTATGGACAGTTAGGATGGAGGAGTAAAGGTACTTATTCCTGGGATAATTTAGCTTGACATCACATGTATCAAATATACCATCAGAGATGGGGAATCCCCCGCCATTGAATGAAAAAGGTCATACATATTCCAGATAATGAGGGAGGTGAATTGGAAACAAGACACCATTTGGTCATCATCTCGAAAAAGTTCCCCAGGGGTGTGGAACGTAGTAACCAAAAATAATTGAAATCAGACAAGCGGTTTTCCATTTATTACAAAAAACATTTTTTTCAAGATGGCCGCCCCAGTCGGCCATCTTGGATCCGGCCACGCCCAAAATCAATAGGGTTCTTCCTTTTCAGGTGGTACATGTGTGACCCAAATTTCAAATCGATATGGCGAACAGTTTATGAGTTATCGCACTCACAGCTATAAATGTTGACGCCCAGCCAGCCGGACGGACGGACGGCCGGCCGGACAACCCGGGTGACAACAATATCCCCCTTCCGCAACGCGGCGGGGGATAAAAACACTGGTTGCAACATTGCTGAATCACTGCGAGGAATTTTCTGAATTTTATAACAAATGCCCAAAGAGGAGAGGATTTCAGGCAACTGTTTCCAAGTGATGACTTCTGTGCAAATATCTCTGACTGGAAAATCCTCTTTATCGATTTGCTGATGACTCCACCCTCGGCCATGACATTCATCATCCTTCAGACAGGCAGGCTGCAGCCTCTTTCCTCTCTTCAGACCTTGAGAAAAATCACAAATTGGTCAAGCACTTGGAATGTGTCTTTCAATCCTGAGAAATCCCACACACTCACTCTCTCTCTCCAAAAGCACCGTATCGCAAATCCTTCCATCTTTCTCAACAACCCTCTTAAAGAGGTTCAGTCACTCACATTCCTAGGTCTCACTCTCAGCCATGATCTCTCTTGGGCAAGCCATATTTCAAATTTTCAAAATTGGCCTCCAAAGCCAGACACTGACTGGGCATCCTCTGTTGTGCAAAGTCCTTCCTTGGCACACCTGAGCTCCTGTTCACTGATGAGGCTTTCATCCACAGATTGATGGAGTATTGCTCTCCCATCTGGGCTCGTGCCCCTGCATCACACCTTGCTCGGCTTCATACGGTGGAAATCAAGGCCTTCAAAGATCATTGGAACCTGTCGCGATGAAGCCGTCTCTGGGCCTTCAGCATTGCCGACAGGTCGGTGGTCTGTCTTCTTCTGCCTCTTTTCTGGTCTTGCGCCCTCTACCCTCTCCGTGTTTTGTCCCCCCCCCCCCACCCCAAGGTATCTGCAGGATGCATGCGGTCCACCAGCAACCCCCTCCTATGGAAATTGCCAAAATCCAGAAACACTGCTTACCTCCACTCATTTGTTCCTCTTTTTTTCTCCACCTGTAGAACCAACATCCCCATCCTCTTCAATCTCATTCTTCCCTCTCGGTCTTCAAGACATCTGTTCACCACCATCTTAGATTGTCCCCCATCCAAAACCATATTTTCTACACCCGTTAAACCACCCCTCCAAAAAATTTGCTTCTATATCCATCTTGTCCACCGCTTACGTTCTCCTTTATCCCTCGTCGTTTCCTGCATCCCTCGTTTGTTCGTCTTCATATATTTTCTCCCTCCGTCGTGCTGTTGGCGTTTCCCCTTTCTCCTGCTGATCCATTTGTTATGTTGTGTCCTGATCAGTTCTGTGTTCTAGCTCTTCCACGAGCCTTGATTATGTATACAAAAAAACAAACATACAAACAAACAAAAAAAACACGCCCTTTGACCTTCTATCTTTTGACTCCAAATCGAATGCCTTCATCTTTGTATTACAATGCATAAATCTGTGAGGTATGGCTGAAATCTCTTCAGTGGTAAATAAGTTATTGCAATAACATAGATTTTTCAATTAAAGTGCACTTGAGCTTCGGCCTTGGACATTTTGAACCCAACATCTAATCAGTTCATCTTCGTATTACAGTCCATAGTTAGGCCAATTATGGTCATAATCAACGGTTCACAAGTTATCACGGTAACGAAAATCTGCTGCTTTCAGATAAAGGTCGTATTACCTTTGACCCCAAAATATTGTTACGGTCACGGGTACCGAGTGTATGATGAGGGGGTTTAATCCCCGTTTGCCCTCGGAAGAGCCGGACCTGGGGCCACCGCTCACGATTAACTTCGTGATACGGTGGGTTGCTTTAGAACCACGTATGCCCATCAGTTAAACATTTGTTCCAGTGTCCACTGCCTAATTTTGCCATTTAACTAGAGGTCGCATGGTTTCCTGAACAGGGAGCACGCCCTCGGCAAAGCACCAATCTTATCTTGATTAGAACTTAATTAGGGCGGCCGAGCGTTTAACCGCTGGTGCGTGCCAACTATTACAGGTCAATTTGTGTGGTAATTACCACCCAGTCTATCTAGGCTCGGACAATGCTGGGATCAATGGAAGGAAAGGACAAGCACGGACAGGTTGGAATGTCAACAAAGTAATTTATTAATATTATTAATAAATTAATAAACTTTAATTAATTATTAATGTCAACAAAATAATTTTTGTTCAATCAAATATGGCTGCCAGACCAAGTGACCTATTAATTACTCATGAACACCTTGGTATTCCCAAGACTTGGAGAACATGTGGGTGAAGTTTCCCCTCGATCTGTCAAGCCATTCTGGAGAAGATTTTTAAAGGTTTATTCTTCAAAAAAACATCATGGCTGCAAAACCATGTGGCCTATAATGTCATAGGTGGAGAACATTTTGTTCCTCATGGATCGGCGATCATACTTGTAAAGTTTTGCTCCGATCTGTTCAGCCATTTCGGAAAGGATTTATGAAGCTTTTTTTTAATGTTAAAAAAACAAAGAGGCTGCCAAAACACATGAGCGATGATGTCATCAATCCCCCCCCCCTTTACAATCTAGATGACCCTCAAAATTTTCATACTGGTCGGTTAAAGCGTTCAACGTATGCAATTATGACATAATTACGAAGCCACCTCTGGCATCTTCCAAAAAAAAAAAAAAAAAAAAACTTCCCGTGGAGAGTACTGCAACCCATGTTGGCCGCCAAGTTTCAATTTTTTCCATGGAGCAGTTTCGGAGATACAGACGTCCAAAGTTTTCCTTTTTTCCAACATGGCTGCCAGACCACATGATCTATGATGTTATAATTATCATTAAAACATCCTACATGAGTCGGCGCACCTGTGGTGAAAACTTTGCGTCACTCAGATTAACGGTTGCAGAGAAAACAGAAAATTAGCCTGAACGTACGTACATTATAATTTTGGGTTTTAGATTGTCCGTATGTAAGTACAGACAACCTAAAACCCAAAAATATAATGTCTCTGGCAACTTTGTCAGTGGAGGCAAAAAAGAAAAATTACGGATGGTTTCAAAGAAAGATGTGCAGATGGTTGTACATGATCATTTCTTGTGACCATCCCTACCTTGTTACATGCCATCCATACATCCTTTTACATGTTTTATTACTTGTATACTGCACAAGCAAACACTTACACTTCATGGCATTATTTTATGTTTGCATATGAAAACAAAGATGCTCAAGAATACTTTTTTTTTTTTTACAAAAAAAGAAGTGTTTAATAAAACAAACAAATACAAATATCAACCAATTTATCTTTCAAGAATATGCAAGGCTCTGCTCGCAGTGTGAATGAAAGAAAAGTGAAGACCATTGCAGTAACTAACAAATTAACATTAAAAAAAGTTTTCCTAATTGGTAAACATTCCACATGTAACAGTTTTAGTGGTGCAACTTAGCATAACAATTGTGCATTTTGTGAGGAAAGCACCAAATTTGGCACACTAGTAGCCGATCATATTATGAACAGATTTGGATATTGGGCCATCTCAAATTCAGCCGCTGATGGCTGTGGCAGCCATTTTCCACTGCCATCAAAAATTTTGAGATGGCCCAATATCCAAATCTGTTCATAATATGATAGGCTACTAGTGTGCCAAATTTGGTGCTTTCCTCACAAAATGCACAATTGTTATGCTATATTTAGCTAAGTTGCCCCACTATTTGTTTGCAGATGAACTGCCCTACTGCTTGCAGTCCCGATGTGTAATTGTCACAGAATGGCTTACGATCGTGGAGAGTTTGACCGAACAACTCCAACAACACAAGTTTGCAACTTGGCTTCATAAAACAGTAGAAAGGACAAAAAAAATCTTCAGTGTTCATCAAAAATCCAAAGGATATTCACACCGGACATTCCCAGATTAGCGCGTCTGGAATGGAGACAAACAAACAATATATTAAAAGAATAATAAAAAAAAACTATCAGGTCACAATGAACCAACATGAAAAGCACTCTCCTCTTTCCTGAAGACAGCAGTTTCATCTTAAATGAATAAAGAGAGAAAGCGAGAGAGAGAGAGAGAGAGAGAGAGAGAAGAGAGAGAGAGAGAGAGAGAGAGAGAGAGAGAGAGAGAGAGAGAGAGAGAGAGAGAGAGAGAAACGGGAGAGAGAGAGAGAGAGAGAAAGGGAGAAAGAGACAAGACAAGACAACCAATCAAATACAAGCTCAATACATACACAAAACTTACCCCAGCATTCCTGATTCCTTGGTTTTGATTATGTGCAGAAACATCAGGATGGTACAAAACATATTATTTCTGCCCTAAGAGAGGGATTGGGGTATGAGTCACAAAAACAACAGGACATGCACATGCTAAGACCACCACACTAGTTAAATGAGGACCAGAAAACAAATAAAAACATTGTTGAAATGTGAATTAATGTACGTGGTATTATGAAAGATTCTGCTGAGGATTTCCCTTGGATTAAAAGCTCGACTGCAATTCAGGGATGGATAGAGAGAGAAAGAGAGAGAAAGACAGAGAAAGAGAGAGAAAAAGAGAAATATATAAGGAGACAGACAGAGAAGAAGATAAAATAATTCACATCCCACTTTTCAGGAACTTTTTGCCACAATTACCGGGATAAATGCCGACATTCAGGTTGTCGAAAACAACAAGTATACAATTGTGGTGAGACGCCTCATTGATTCTCTGCACAATGATACTCCGTCACAGTTAGCTGTGTCGGTTTGAGAGTTTTCAAGCAGAGCACATCAGGTTCTCATTCTCAATCATTCCATGTATTTGCCAAAAGAAGATACCTTGGAAACATCGTAAATGTGTCCCTGGTAGACCAGTTGGTAGTGAGGAGGGTTGATGTTGTTTTGATAGATGCAAAAAGAGTTCTTGTTTTCAGTATCTGTGGCATTAGGAAAATAAATAAATAAAAGAATTGGAAGAAGACGTTGTCATCAGTAATCTTGGCTTGCATTTCCTCAATGCAAAATACCACTAACAGCTTTCAACTCAAAGTGTACACAGTCTGTAAGTGTTCATCTTGGACCATCTCCTCCAACATCACAGTAACAATGTGGTGGTTCTTCAACCATCTATTTGCTGCTGGTCATGATGTTACATTTCCAACCTGGCATCAAATATCAAAATACTTTGATCTTTCTACAGATGCACTCAAGGTGGCCGTACAGATCTCCATGACACGATAAGTGCATGGCACATTGACATCATGGTAAAGATGATAGTACTCCGTGCCGTCACGCATAACCACGATCATTCCCTTAATGCAGGGCTCCACATTCACTTTTATTTTTGGCTGCCCCATCGGGCACCCAGTTTTTTGTAATTCTGATTTTTTTGGGGGGGGGGGGGGGGGGCAAAATCCCCCCCCCCGCCAAAAAACATAAAAATAGAAAACTGTAGAACTTATTTTCTACGATATTCAAGTTTGAACGTAATTAATATTTATGCATACACTTATCATTGAAAAGTCCAAAACACATAAACCAGCCTTTGTTTCATAGAGTGAGACAGAAAATGTTCATTTCTTAAAGAACAGTAAGATATTTATTTATATTGAACACCCTATCAGTGTTTGAGGTACACAGCCCTGACACTGAGCGTAAGTGTCTTCACAATGGTGCACTCACGGTGATATATGGAGTCATTTTTTTTTTTTTGCACATTGCTTCTGAAGTTTGTTAACCCAATGAAGAAGGGCCCAAATATATCCGCTAGTGCTGGATAGCTCCGACATATGTTACAGAACATTTTATCATTCTCTGTGTCGTATTCAAGCCAATGGAATTTGTCCTTCCATGCTGCTTGGAACTTTCTTTCCTGTCTCTTCTCACAATCACTCTGCTTCTTGGGATGGGAAGTTCATTCTTGTGATGGGAAGTCCTTACAGGAACATTCATTAATTTGGGCTTCATTTGGCTTCCCTGGTTGGCCCTTTGTGTTAGTCACAAGTACCAAATCTGGTCAGTTCCATTTCACTGGAGAGACTGACATCCCTGCACTCAATTTTCAGGAGCAACAGAGCACAAATTTTTGTTTCAATCTAGCCTTCAGCCTCTTCCCTTATTTACACTCAAACTGGTGTATGGCTCAATTTCTTAGGTTTGTCTCTTCATCGTTTTGCTTTAATGTCTTTCTTTCTGTGTACAATTTAGCTTAAGATGAAAATAGACAGAAATATAGCTCAAATAGTAGTGTTTGTGCTTCCTTCTCTATCGTTGGTGTATAAATTGAATTAAAAGAGCCATTTCAACAAAGTTGGGAAATCAAGTGTTGGGTGCATGATCGAGGATGTTCTCTTGTGGAGGAAACATTACGCTGCTGGCTTATCTGCGATCAAGTTGTTGTTTTATGGCCAAGAATGTCTTTTACATTTGAATAATCCGACTAAATCAAGGACTCCATGACCATGAAAGTGGCTAAAAGGGATATGAATGTCAAGTAAAAATATGAATACATGGAATCTTTTTGTGTATCACCCACACCACCCCTCACACCTTACCCCTCATCCCTCAAACAACTCCCTCTATCTGACACGATTAATACAAATCAGGAATGAAACCTACATACAGTGCCCTCCATAAGTATTGGAACAGTGAAATGAAATTTGTTATTATTGCGATACTATATACTCAAGAAATTTGGATACGAGATCAAAAGATTAATTTGAGGCAAGAGTACAGAAGGTCAGCTTTTATTTCTATGCATATATACTGTTACAATTATGGGGTAGATGGAAGAATTTAATAGGGAATTTAGCATTGTGTAGAGTTGCTTGGTCCGTGGACGAGTAGAAAGCAACTCAATATGACTCAGTTGGGGAATCTGTGAGCTTAAGTGTTACGTGTCACCACACAAGGAGTGGTGCGGTGTTAATTAGCCTTGGGAGTAAAAATAAGTTCCCCAGTAAGTGATTGCCCTCTGTGATTTTCCCTATGTTTTATATTTCAAGCCAGGCAGTAAAGCTGGAATACGCATCCCTGAAACCACAACAAACAGAAGCCCCGCCTTCCCGGGTTTTGGGGCGAGCAGGCCAGGCCCCGGAAGTGGAGGCGGAGGATTATTAGGCGCACAGGGAAGAGGGCGAGAGAGGTTCCTACTGCATCAGATGGGAGATCTGTGTGATGGAGGTCGAGGGCAGGCAGGCTTGCGCACGTGTGGATTGTGGAAGGCTTCCATCTGGATAGAATGGGAGATCGGCAGAGCATACACACGAGGTCGGTGTAAGGAACGCACGAGGCTGGTGGCACCTTTGGAAAGAGGAAGGCTGGCACATTTTGAGCCTTCGTGTGGAAAGCTTCTTGCAGATTGCCTGGCGTACGTCTGCCCGGATACGAGTGACGGTGCCATTTCCACACGTGTGCACATGCTGGTGGAAGCGCTCCCCATTCCAAGTTTGACAAGGACCAGTATACTAAAAGAAGGGGGGTTTTCCTTTTCATTTTGGTCACCCTTTGTCTGTATTTGCGTCTCTGTGCTAGGCCTCAAAAGTAGGAGTTATTTATTTATTATTATCATTATTACCTGTTGAATTATTGTCTTTGTAAGTATTTGTGCATGTTCATTAAATGTGTTTATTTTGAAGGAACTGTATTCGTGTAATTGTAGTGGGTTCACGGATAAACCCCCCTGTGCTGTCCTGGTGCAGTGCTCCTGTGCCGTAATCCTCGCCCGTCCGCCATTGCCCTCCGCCTTGCCCTTCGAGCACGTGTTGAAATCTCCGTCGATCAACGTGTCTGCCTCCTCTTAATAAGGAAACGCTCGGCCGTCCCAGGGGGTTGGCAGTGTTAACCGCTCGGCACCACAAATTGAGTCGGCGGGTTGACTTGGGCCGGCCACCCCCCGCGGAAATATTTTAACATTGTAGAACAGTAGCACTTTTAATGTTCAGTCCCCATATGTTAGGTAAGCACAAGTATTGGAACAAATTAACCTTGTGTAAATTAAAGTAGTACAATAGTTAGTATTTGGTTACATATCCCTTGCATGCAACAACTGCATCGAGCTTATGACACTACCTCCACAATGCTTCACAGATGAGATGGTATGATTTGGATCAAATGCAGTTCCTCCCTTTCTCCACACTTTCATCTTCCATTGCTTTGGTGAAGGTTTATCTTGGTCTCATCTGTCCAGAAAACTTGGTTCCAGAACTCTGTTAGCTCACCTCGACACTTCTTGAAAAATTCGAATCTGGCCTTTCTGTTTTTTGTGCTGATGAGAGCTTTGCCTCTTGTGGTGTCGCCTTTGTAATTCTGCCGTCGAAGTCTTCTGCGAACGGTAGATTGTGACACTTTCACTTCTGTACTCTGGCGTTTGTTGGTGATGTCACTGACGGTTGTTTTTAGGTTTTCTTCACAGCTCTGATGATTTATGGCACAAACTGCAGTAGTTTTCCTTGGCCGACGTCTATTGCCAAGTACACTCGTGGTTTCTTTCGTTTTCAAGATATTCAAGCTCGCTTTCATTGACAGTTTATGCCTACAGAATTCAAAAGGCAGACTCTCAGGGCAAAAGCAAAGGCTAAAACCAAGACTAGACATTCACAGCCCTTTTGTGTGAACAATCAATGCAACAAGAAACACCTGACCAACTAAAAACACCTGTCAGTCATTTGTTCCAATACTTGTGTTTACCTAAAATGGGGGACTGAATATTAAAAGTGCTATTGTTCTACAATGGTAAAACATTATGCAGAAATATACCAAGAAATAAAAGCTAACCTTCTGTACTCTTGCCTCATATTCATCTTTTCATCTCAAATCCAAATTCGTGAGTACCGTCGTGCCCCCAGAATCCAAACGCCCCATTGTTTGAACAAATTGGAATCCGAACAATTTTTTTGAGAACATTTTGCCCAAAAACCGAACACATTTTCGAAAACCGAACACAACGTGGCGTTCATGTTTGTTCACGCGTCTCCCCTACCTGTTCGACCCGCATCTTCGCGCTTTGTTCATTCAGTTCGTCGGTGGAAGTACTCGTGAAAGCATCTCTCAGTGTGTCGATCGCAACTTTACCTCGTGTTTTCACCTTGATTTGTGCATTTTTTTTTTCAATAATCACCCTTGTGCATTCACCATGGCACCCAAGAAGAGCAGTGAAGCAAATAGGAATAAGAGGAAGTCCGTGAGAATGACAATTGAGTTGAAGAAAACTTATCGCTAAGCATGAGAGCGGTACGCGTGTGTCTGATCTCGCTGCCATGTTCGAGCTGCCGAAATCGACCGTGTGTAGGATTCTGAAAAATAAAGAAGCGATAAAAGCGCGAAAACCCATCGTGAAGCGAACTCATTCAATGAACCCTCTGATGAATCGGCTTTAACAGACTCAACGTTTTATTCGCGAGCATGGTAGTGACGTCATGCTGCGTCACCCAATCGCTTCACCTCTTGATTCTCTCCGTGGAACTGTGCGGTGAAAACGGCACGTTTGTGTCTCCACAGAGTGTACTGGGATATAAAACACCATTTGGTGCTTCATGGTTAATTACATACCTCCACCAGGCTGAACATTTACGTTTTGGATCCCAATGGCCACTGATAGGCCGGAGCTGCATCCAGACCTGATAGAAGAAGCAACAACGCTCCTGCTTATCCCCCAGGTTTGGAATGAGATTCATGACCCAGAAAAGGTCATTTACTCATCTTATTTTACCTTAAACATGGGTAATTTCAGTTGAAAGTGTCTTGAAAGTGGGTTTTCTTGGGGTCCAGGAACGGATTAATTCACTTTCCATTATTTCTTATTGGGAAAATAGTTTTGGAATCCGAACTTTTTGGAATCCGAACAGCCTCTTGGAACGAATTAAATTCGGATTCTGGGGGCACCACTGTATATAGCAATAATAACAAATTTCACTTCACTGTTCAAATACTGATGGAGGGCACTGTACATCTCACTCACCTCTACTCTGCTGTTGGTGTTGGTGTTTCGTTGGTGTTGGTGTTTCCCCCTTTCCATTTTGTTCCACTCTACAGTACTCTAGCTCTTCCACGAGTCTTGACCATGTATGCAAAAAAGAAATCTCTCAAAACAACAACAATATGGATTAAAGTACTATTGCTCCTCAACTTTGACATAACCCCAAGATCAGTCTTGAAAATTCAGTCAGGTAAGTGAACGTAAAATGCCAGGTTTAAAGGCATTGTTTGTTTGATGTCATGCATTTCAATGCCAATTTGGGGTGAAAAGGTGAAATCCTGAAAAATGCAATTACGGGCGCATTTTTAAGTGAACCTTTGTACAGTGGCCTGCAAAAGTATTCACCCCCCTTCTAATAATGCCACATTTAGATGAATCACGAATGATGTCGAAACAATTTTTCCAAATGAAGTTTTTTATTCATAACTGAAGAGATAAAACAAAACACTGTTATAGTTGAAGGTGATTACGTGATAGGTATACCTGAAAAAATGTGTACAAATCAAAATCCACTGGTTGTAAAAGTATTCAGTCCCTTCCTTAGGTCAGTACATGGTAGAAGCACCTTTTTCAGCAATGACTGCTATGAGTTTTTTGGGGTAAGTCTCGACCAGCTTTGCACAGTGAGATGGTGAAATCTTTACCCATTCTTCACATGAAAATTACTCTAGTTCTGCCAAGTTTGATCGGAATTGTGGATGGACTGCAATCTTCAAGTTTTGCCATAAATGTTCAATTGGGTTCAAGTCAGAACTTTGACTGGGCCACTCAAGAACATTTATCATCCTCATATTCAGCCACTTCATTGGGGCTTTTACTTTATGCTTCAGATCATTGTCCTCTTGAAATGTGAATCTGCTACTCAGTTTCAAATTCATGGCTGATTCATGGCAGGTTTTCATCAAGGATTCTCCTGTACTTTGCACCATCCATTGTCCGTTCTATCTTGAGAAGCTTGCCAGTCCCTGCTGATGAAAATCAGCCCCACAACATGATGCTGCCACCACCATGCTTGACAGTAGGGATGGTGTTGACAGGGTGATGTGCAGTGTTAGGCTTGTGCCAGATGTAACGCTTTGAATTTAGACCAAAAAGTGCAATTTTTGACTCGTCTGAACACAAAACATTTCTCCACATTCCTACAGTATCATCAAGATGTTTTGTTTTCGCAAACTCCAAATGAGCTTTTAGATGCATCTTTTTCAGTAATGGCTAATTTTTTGCCACCTGTCCAGAGATGCCAGATTTGTGAAGAGAACAGGATATTGTTGATTGATGAACACTGACCCCATCTCAGACACAGCACCTTGAAGATCATTCAAAGTCATTGTTGGATTTACAGTGACATCATTAACTAGTTTCCTGCTTGCACGGCAGCTGAGTTTGGATGGGGGATATAGACTGGGTGGTATGATACGCCTTCCACTTCTTAATGATGGATTTCACCAAACTCCAAGGGATAATGAGTGACCTATTCTTTCAACCCTCTCCTGAACAGTGCTTCTCCACCACTTTATGTCTGACTTCTTTGGAAAGCGACTTAGTCTTCATATTTACCTTTTTAATGGACCAGGTGATTTGCACCTTTAAACTATTTGATAAGTGGAGGAGCTTAATTTTTAAGTTAAACCACTGATT
>CM068961.1:38402116-38417679 GCA_035128595.1 Eptatretus atami
ACGGAAGATCGCTGCTGAGGAAATATAAGGGTGGGTTTCAGAGCTCCTAAAAGATTATTGCTGAGGAAATATAAGAGCGGGCTTCAGAGCTCGTGAAAGATTATTGCTGAGGAAATATAAGGGCGGGCTTCAGAACTCATGAAAGAATGTTGTTGAGGAAAAATGAGGGCGGGCTTCAGAGCTAATGAAAGAAATGTGTGTGAACGTGTCTGTCGTAAAGAAAAAAAAGCTTCCCATAAGAGAGGGGATCTATCCTTTACCCCTCTCAATGCGTCACATTTAAGATCCCATTAGACATGGGGATGGGGCTAATCTGAACAGGCATTTAAGGAAATAACTGTCTCAGGACCTGGATGTGTGGATGCATTCATCAGACCGGATTCTGAAATCCATAACAGTATGTTGGGAATGTGTACAAAACAGTGCAGTGAAGATCGACATAGATTCGATGGTCCAATGACGTCCTCCTGCATCAACTTTCACACACACACACACACACACACACACACACACACACACACACACACACACTATTGCTTAAAAGCATATTTTGTGGAGATTTAGAAAATGTATAAGGCTCAAGCTGGAAAGATAATGGCAAACCACCCAGTGTAGCCCTTGCCATGAAACTGATTCGGCAGCACTGATGCTCTGTAAATAGTATGGTACACTATTTTTTATTGTCGTACTTGAGTATCAACAACATTTTGGTAATTCCACATTAGGCTCTTGAGTATCATCAACATCTGTCAAACATTACAATGACTTACAAACTTACAAAGATGAAAACAACCTGAACCCAGGTTTGAGCATTTCTGTTAAATACCTCAGCAATACCATGTGTGATTAACCTGAAATTCAGCACCTGAGGATTTCAAAAGAAAGAGTCAACTAAAAGGACACTCTGACATTGCAATGTCGCCAGGTATACCTCCACCCACATAAAAAATATGGCTGCCGAAATACGTAACTGATGTTGTCATCGATTTTTTTCATATTTTAGCATACAATTTAGCCCTCGATGACCCTCAACATTTTTCCCACTGATCGGATAAAGCATTCGACGTATGCAATTATGACATCATAACGAAGCCACATATGACATTTTTTGTAATTTTGCTGTGTGGAGTTAAAAGCCTAGCCCATATATATTTACAACTAAAATGGCTGCCAGTCTACCAGTTGGCCATCGTTGATCAGATCGCAAAATAAAGTTAGGTTTAAGTGTATGCCACCGTGTACTGTGCTTGTGCCATGTTTGAACAAAATCAGACCATGCATGTCTGACAAATGGTTGGGGACACGTTTAAGTACCAAAATGGCCATCAGTCAGCCATCTTGGATCTGATGTCGAAAAAAAATGACGCATATGTGAACTTCCATTTATTATCTGTGTGCCAAGTTTGAACAAAATTAGTAAATACATGTCCGAGAAATGGGTGAGGACATGTTCAACATGAGTTTTTTTTAAACTAAAATGGCCGCCAGTCGGCCATCTTTGATGGCCGCATTGTAAAATTCTCAGCATTGTAAAACAAATTGATGTGCACATGTATACCATCATGTGTTGTCTTTGTGCCAAGTACAAATAAAATTGGTCCACACATGTCCGAGATATGGGTGCAGACGCAGGCATGCACGCACGGACAGGAAAATCAAGACCAAACCCATAAGCCCCCGTTTCAGACCAAGTCCAATTGGGGCGAACAAATTAGTTACTCCTCGTACCCATGTTCAATTATGTTAACAAAGATGTAATACACGAAATGACTCACTATTTTTCATCTCAGGCATGAAATATCTTAAAATCCAAAGTTTTGCACACACCAAAATACTTAAAATTTAATCCAATGTCACAATGGAATACACTAGTGTCCCTAATCGGTGACTTTTTAAATAAAATAAGGAGGACACTGGTATGATTTAGCAAAGTAGCCCACCCACATCAAAAAATTGGAAGGATGTACTAAATGAAAGGTTGTTGATCACAAATTAAAGGTCTAAAATCTAAATGGTCTTTGTAAATGTGCAAAAGTCAAAGGTCTGAAAAGTTGTAAAGGTCAAATGGTCTGAAGGTCTAAAGGTTGAAAGGTTTGAAAAGGTCTAAATGGGTCCAAAGGGTCAAAATGGTCTAAAGGGTCTTAAAAGGTTAAAGGGATCTAAAGGGACCTAAAACATATAAAAGGGTCTAAATATCAAAGGGGGTCTACAGAATATTAAAAGGTCTGAAAGGTCGAAAGTGTAGAAAGGACTCTAAGGGTCTTTGGGGTTCGAAAGCATCTAAGAGATCTGAGGGTTCCAAAGGGTGTAATGGGTCGATGGGGTTTTAAGGGTCTTAGGGTTCAAAAGGGTCTTAAAGGGCGTTAGGGTTCTTAAAGGTCTTAAAGGGTCTTTGGGTTATAATGGGTCTTAAGAGTCTCAAAGCGTCTTATGGTTCTAAAGGCTCTAAAGGGTTTTAAGAGCTTTTGGGGTCTTTGTGGTCTTTTGGGTCTTCATAATCTTCTTGTATTGTAAAGGTCCTTAAAGGTCTTAAAGGGTATAATGTAATTAATACAACTACTCACGTTCCGTGTGGAGACAGACAGACCCAAATGCAAGACCCACTCAGGTGAGGATAACTAGAATGGCACTCAAGAGCACATACCTCTGTCATGCTGAACAGTTTATGTTATGTATCCAACTGAGAGGCCGACTCTGCATCCGGACCTTAACCAAGATGACATCAATTCTTCCTTGTCACACACCCAACAGGTCCACCAAGTTTTGTCCGAATCCGTTCACAACCTTTTTGAAACGTCATGCTCTTTATCGTTTTTGACACCACCTCTCAATGGTGAAAAATCACTTAAAATATATACATATATATATATAATTGTCGTATCCGGATTTTCACCAAAATTGAATCAATTTGTCCTCGTTACACCCAACCTGTCCACCAGGTTTGGTCTGAATTGGTCAATAACTTTTTGAGATATCGTGCAATACTGTCGGACCATGACATTCACGGTTCCACTATTCACAGACCCCATGTATTCGCAGTTCATAAAATGTAATCTGCTTATAGATTTGCGGCCCTGTGCTTCGCATATTCATGGTTTTTTTTCGAATTATTGTGGGTGTATTTGTAGGGTATTTTTCACGGGCGTATTTGCGTATTTTTCCTGGGATTTTTGATTTTCCCTTATGAATCATGAACCGCCAGGAACCTATCCCCATTTTCCCATTGAAACAATGCCCCAACATTTGCGGATTCGACATTCTCAGCATTTTTCAGTAACTAATAACCTGCGAATGTCGGGGTCCGACAGTATATCGTTTTTGACCCTAACTCTCAATGGTGAAGAATCATATAAAAACTTCCAGTATTTGGATCCGAATCCTCACCAAAATCTAATAAATTCGTCCTTGTCACACACCCAACATATCCACCAAGTTTCGTCCAAATCTGTCCATGCATTTTTGAGATATTGTGCTCACAGACAGCCAGACAGAGGCAGAAAAATAGGGGTAAAAATATAACCTCCGTTCACCTACGGTGACAGAAGTAGTAACAATAATAACACAAGGTGTGCAATGAAAACATAGATCTCACCGCACAATCAGTTGGGAGATCCGTGTGCCATTTCCGCTTCCTGTAGTCACCACCTCCATTCCAGCGAAAAGAGCTGAGACAACCGCCATTGGCCAGCTCTGAAAAAGACAAGCAAAACAGTGAGACATTCATGGTACAACCATCAACCCCACAAAAATAAAACAAAGGAATCTGCTCCAATTGCTATACAGAACACCACCACCAACATATAGACTGCACAGCATGTATATTATATACACAGAAATAAATTCCGCCCGTGTGAAAAAAATTCGGACTTAGCTCGGACTCAAACTCAGGGACCTCATCTCTAACGTGGCAACAGATGACTGAGCTATTGGGTCTTCAGGAGAGATTCAGAAAATTCTCATACTGATATTCAAGCTACAATGGCCAACGTCTTACGTGCCGGCCCTGAAAAAAAAAGATATATATGGATATATTATAATTATGTATATGTATATATATATATATATATATATATATATATACAAATATATTATACATACATATATATATATAACACATATATAGTATATACATACATTTATATAACATTTATATATACATATATATATAGTTGCAGTACTGTGAAACCGTCACTCCGCAAGGCAAGCAATAGCAGCCAACATATTGCGGTCCCGAGACAATTATTACCACCGCCACCGAAGGTGAAGGAGGTTACGTTTACACCCCTTTCTGTCTGTTTGTTTGTGTGCAGGATGTCTCAAAAAGTTGTGGTCAGGTTCGGTGTGTGACAAGGACGAACTGATTACATTTTGGTGAAGATTTGGATCTGGATACTCAAATTTTTAAAAGTGATTCTTCACCATTGAGAGATCGGGCAAAAAACGATATATAGCACGATATTTCAAAAAGTTGTGGACAGATTCGGATGAAACTTGGTGGACATGTTGGGTTTGTGCCAAGGAAGAATTGATTCAATTTTGGTGAAGATCGGAATCTGGATGCGGATCTGATAATTTTTAAGTGATCCTTCACCAATGAGAGATAGGGCCAAAAACTATACATAGTCCATGATATCTCAAAAATGTATTGGGCCTGATATGTTCTCGTGAATCAGGCATTATACGGCGGAGGTATGCACTCTACCCATTGTCCTTCTAGTTTCATTAGTATCCGTTTTAGATAGCCCTTCCCTCATGCCTAGTGGGTTTTATGGGACAAAATGCATTGTGAGGGCTTTTAGATAGGTCTTATCTCCATTCTTTAATCTATTTTACTTTACTTCACAAACGACGACTATCATGCAAGCATACACGCCACAGACCCTACAAAGACTTTTGGTGAACAACGCTTTAGGAGGCACTTTTTTGATGGTCCCAGATGCATCCTCAGCAGCTATTTGCTCTCCAAGGTGCATTTAGTCTTCATTGGAGAGCTCCACTCCGTGGGATTCGAGCAATCCCTCAACATCCTCCTTCTCAAGTTTCTCGAATCCGAGCTGCCTGGCCATTTCAACATTTTCAATAACACGTTGAATCCTCCCTCGGGAGCGAGGAACACAATCAGGCCAGAACTTTCTCCACACACCATTGAGGTTTGCAGACAAAACTTCCTTCCAAGATTCGTCAATATTCTTGATTGCATTAAATATGCTGTGCCCCTTCCAGAGCTCTAAGGGTGGGAGAATTTTTACCTTCTGTTTCCTTGATTGCTTGGGAAAAAGTGCATCTCAGGTCATAAGCTTTGAAAGTGGCAATGATGCCCTGATCCATAAGTTGGATCAACGAGGTTGTGTTTGGAGGCATGAAAACAACTCTGATGTTGCTGTGGATCTCATCCAAGTGTCAAGGCTGGCCAGAAGCATTATCAAGAATCAACAATGCTTTGTTGACCAAATTATTTTTCTTTCAGCATTCAGCGACAGCACGAAAAAAATGATTCATGAACCAGTCCTCGAAAAGCATCACGATCATCGAAGCTTTATAATTTGCTATCCAAATGACTGGCAAAGCTGACTTGTTGGAGTCTTTAAGAGCCCTGGATGTCTCTGAACAATACACGAGGAGTGACTTCAACTTGAAATCTCCTTCCGCATTCGCTCCAAGTAAGAGTGTAAGTCTATCTTTTGCTGGTTTAATCCAGGCATTCTTTTTTCCTCTTTGGAAATTAAAGTCCTTGCGGGCATTTATTTCCAAAATAATTCCATGTGGTCAATTTGAAAATTTGATGAGAATAATATTCTCACCGTGCTCAGCAGTGCATTTCCTAAGGAGGAATTTCTTCCTCCCCATGGATGTCAACCTATGGGGATTGTACATGCTCTTAATCTTTTAAACGCTGAACGTCAAGCAAGGAAGCAACACGTACCATTTTTAATGTCCTTGGTACGACTCGGCTGAGGGTTTGCACTGCCGACCTCCCAGACTCAGAGTGGACGTTCTAACCAGTACACCACTTTACACCAAATGCTGCCAAACATTCTCTCAATTATGATGATGAAATTGACATTTAAATGTGGCAATAATGAATGCCTGCAAAACATCCAGAGCACAATCCACGAACCTCGAATCCTTTCCCACAAGTAGTCCTGATTGGCAGAGACATCCAAGTACTGCAAGACGTGGTTGAGAGAGGGAATCTGAGAAGACTTCACAACTGCAGCTTGCTTCAAGCTGGTGATAGAGCTCTCTAAGTGCAGATTTGTAGAAAAGTAATCATTTACAATAATTAAAAAAGACAAAATAATGATGAATAACAAAGCTGTCCATCAATTGAGATTTGTGTCATGATGATGCAAACAGCGCAAACCTCCAATCTGAAGCTCAGCACATCCCAAGCGGCGCAAATGTGAATTCACAGACTCGCCCTCCTTCACAAGAGGCACCAGAATTGTCTCACTGATCCACTGGAATGAAAATAAGGAACATATAATACTTAGCCTCATGTTTACACAGGACAGAATATTGTCATGCCTCATCTCAACTAGCAAGGTCAGAACTCATCACAGATTTGTATCATTGCCACTCTTGCGGAGCAGGGGCAAAAATCACCTTGAAAGCAAAACTGCCAGGTTTAGGTCATAGTTAATCAATTGGGAGTAACACGACGTCAGCAACATTGCATGCATAACTCGAAGTAATGTGAAATTGCAGCCATTTTGGCTGTCATAAAAGAAAGTACATGAGGGCTAAAGTATAGAAGGAGCTTGACCAGAGATGTGGTTGTAAAAAAAAAATAAAAAAGCCAAGCAGCCCGACGCAACATGAAAGCAACAGGCCTTGTGCTTCGGCCTCCTCGTGAGAGACGACTATAATATTGAGAGTTTTAGATTCCAATGAATCTAGGAGACACACGTAACACTGGAACACCAGTCCATTAGGGGAGAACAGTTCTCCTTTGAGTTGTGGACAAAGGCCTTGAAGGCTGAGAACCTGTGATTGTAAGGTATAGAGATGGGTATTGCCAAGTGTTTTGTATTGTAGTATGCTGTAATCCAGAAGCCTGTACTGCAATACGTACGTACCACGATATATTGTAATCCAGGATTCTTATTGTCCTTATATTTCGGCCAGATTGTTTATTTACTTAATTGTTCTGCATCCTGGAGCTCTTGTATTTCCTGCTTCATTTAATTGTTCAATTTTGAAACCATCACATCAGAAAACAGTTTTCTTGATGATATGCTCTACTTTGAGGCCAAGCATTTGACAAGATGTCTCATTTCCCTGGAGTCGACTCTGCTGTATGGTCTGCATCCTTCGATAATAAACATGGCAGGTTTGTGTACGATACACTGTGCTTTCGGTGAACTACCAGGGTATTTCTGATGAGGCAATCACTTCCTATAGTCGGCTTGGAGGTGAAATCTTTGGTCACGTGTGTCAACTCGAACGGCTTTTCTTGTCATTCTCTCCCGCTTTGTGAACAGTCTGTGAATGTGACAGCTGAAGTGGATGCTGTCTATGGATTTGAGTCATCAAATTTGACAAAGGTAGAGTATTACAATGGCAACAAACTCGATGATCTTTTCAATTTTGTTATTGTTTTGCATTCCGTTTAACCCAAAGCTCATGTCAGCCTTTCCTCTCATTTTTTTTTAATCACTTCATAGTCGTACGCCATCGTGCGTGTTGCCATGGGTAATACACATGCATATCAGATTTATTGTAATATTCCAGCAGCACATTCAAGCACAGTTTCAAACATACGTTTTTTATCTTGCCAAAACGAAGTTTTGCAAGATATGTTAGTCAGCTTGTATTGTTTTTTTTCTTTTTTTTTTTGTTTGTCTGTAATCACGTATAAATAATTCTGCAGAGCACAGTTATCATTGGAAATTTTTGTAACTTCGCATATCACAGGCCTATAGAGGTCCCTTTCAGCGCATAAAATTTGAAGGTCAAGGTCAAAGGTCAAGGTCACTTTGTCGCAAATCAGGGGAGTCGACGAAACCCTTATTTTTTGAGTAATTTTGATCGGATCGTCTTCAAACTTCATGGGAATATAGTTCATGGTCTGGCGCTCAGCTAATTAATTTTGGTGGCGATTGGCCTTGACCTTCATGGTTAGCGCCTAAGGTCAAACATATTTGACCCAAGGTCAAATTTTGAAATCTTAGATACCATATCGAGTAATACCTCATATGAAAGCGCTTGATAAGTGCTTTCCAGATCTGTCAAAAGTTTGACGCTATGACGTCATTTGATGACGTCATGACGAAAAAACGGATTTTTCATGAAAATTTTATTTGTTTTGTTGTCTGTAATCATTGGATTTTTCACCTTTATATCACTCTGTAGAGCACAATTCTCATCGGAAACTCTTGTGGTACACATATCGTAGTATTATTACAATACCCTTCAGCACACATAAAGGTCAAGGTCAAGGTCAAAGGTCAAGGTCACTTTGCGGTAAATCATGGAGGTCGACGAAACCCTTATTTTTTGAGTAATTTTAATCGAATCATCTCCAAACTTTATGGAATGTAGTATATGGTCTGGCGCTCAGCTGATTAGTTTTTGGTTGCGATTGGCCTTGACCTTCATGGTTAGCCTGAGGTCAAACATATTTGACCCCAAGGTCAAATTTTCAAGTTTTAGGAACCATATCGTGTAGTACCTCAAATTGAACAACTCGATGAGTGCTTTCTAGATATGTCAAGCTTGAGACATTATGACGTCATTTGGTGACATTATGAGGCAAACACATATTTTTCATGGTTACTCTGTAGAACGATTCTCATCGGAATCTCTCGTAGGATATTCCTCAAGGAGTCGCTCCTGGTGGACAGCAGCTCTGTTCACCTCAGTGTGACCTTAAAGAAGTCACACGTGGTCACCTTTTGGCAAGATACGGGTCACCCTACGGGTGACATTGGTTTATTTCTTTTTTAATCACTGTTTAGTTTCCACATGCCTATTTAAAACCAAAACATTGATAAAATTTTTTTTTTAAACAATACCCCGGTATACCAAAAAAAAATGTATTGGAATACTTCTTTTAAAATGCAAATTTCAGGAAACCGGTATACCAGTACCGCACACCTTCAACAAGGAATTATTTGAACAACGGAGATTGCTCATCTGAAATTTGTTTTGGTGATGACCTTTGCTCTCCAGTAGTTATAGTAATACCCGAACTGTCCAGGAACGAAATGTGGTGTCAGCGAAATCACTTGCACTGTGCCAGGTCTGTTATCGTTTCCACACCCTTGATACCTCCTCCACCAGGTACGGGTCAGTGGTTAAACCACTTGCACAATGCCATGTGGACAGGTGAAAATTGCAAGACGTCTCGGGGGTGAGGGGGGGGGGGATTTATTTCCTGCCCACGACCTGACCCTGGGGTATGATAGTCAGCCCAGCAGAGGTCTTGACCAATGTTGACAAGACATTCAAGAGACCTAACGTCTTCTTGTGAATGACTCTGGAAATAAATAATTTCATTTTACAATACTTCCGAAGCAATAGGGTGAGCATGAGATGGATGTGTGCCAGGATCTAAAAACATTTTCCATTTATCAGACCAGCATCTAATCAATTCTAGATCAGCAGCGAGAGATGCAACTGCAGTCTGCCTGTCAGTGGGGAAGTAGTGCACGACACAATGTAATGTCATCCGCAAACAGGAAGAGAGGTTTTCCAGAGCACCCGAAGGGTCATTTAAGTCGATGAGGAAGACTGAACAAAGCACACTGCCTTTGACCGGTAAGGCATCACTGAGATAGGAAAGGAGAGTGATCCATTGATAGCAAAGTGGTGACAATGCAAGTGGAGGAAGTCAGAAAGTATGAAAGCGACTTTGTATGTCACAAGCAGTGAGCTTGACAAGCAATGCAGGGTGCTAGACTGGGTGGAATGCCAAAGATATGTCCATGAAGTGGCCCTGCCATTTTGTTTGAGACTTTGGACCTCAGAGCATTGCTGAGGGGAAGCATATACATGAGACAGATTTGACCACCATCCACCAAGACTTTGAGGAAGGAGACTGGTTGACAAGTTCAGCCTTGAGGTTATGAAGATGATGTTTTCTGTCTCGCCAAAGAATGGACACACT
Organism: Eptatretus atami; assembly: GCA_035128595.1. Taxonomy (NCBI): domain Eukaryota; kingdom Metazoa; phylum Chordata; class Myxini; order Myxiniformes; family Myxinidae; genus Eptatretus; species Eptatretus atami. Next base: position 38,412,228 of record CM068961.1, read on the forward strand.
TGTGCAAACCTGACACAGTAAGTCAACGTTGCCTTCAGTGAGATTAGCCTCCATGTTGAAAAAGTTAGCAAATTTATATGGGGACATTTCAAAATATAAACGTGGGGGGAAACTAAGAGCTTGCTAAATATTAACTCGACACCATCTCGTTAATTGGAGTAATTGCATCACACTTATGCTGACATGAACTATAAAATAACTATGATAATATATTCCCCTTTTACCCCTTACAACAAATGAACTCTATTTTTTCTAATTTTGATGTACCATACTCTTTACAGAGCATTGGTGCTGCTGAAGCAGGTTCTTGGCAAGGGCTGTACGAGGTGGTTTGTCATTGCCTTCCCAGCATCCTTTGAAATGCTGGTCATCAAGCAAAGTAACAGCACGTATCGTTTTTAAGTCTATGGTATGACTTGGCTGTGATTCGAACTGCCAACCTTCCAGCTCAGAGCAAACGCTCTAACCGTGAATGATGCATATTGTCGTGTCTATGGGTTTAGCCCCTACCTGGATGGATGGCCAAATAGTTCTTGGAGGCCCACAGCCGAGACTCCCGGAGATTAATGCGCGCGGGAAAGAAATGCTCGGCGCTTCACCGGGGCGGTAGCACAGCACAGGGGTTTTACTCTCGAACCCACAACAGATACACGGACACAAGCAAATGAAATGAAATGAAATGGATAATTTAATCACAGTAATCAAATATGTACAATGACAATAATTCAAATTATACTAATGAAAGAAAAACGTGAGGTAATCTACAGCCTAAATTCCTATTTGAGGTACCCCCGCACTCAGACCCACACACAGATAAGGGATCATCTAAAATAAAGAAAATAAAGAAATCCTTGTTCGTTCCTTCACTTAGCTGAGTCCAGGCGATCTTTTCGGACTTGACGATCGAACCGCGTCGTCAGCGTGTGCGTAACTGCACCCCAAAAAATTGCGCCGACCAATTTGTGAGGCAATATTCAACGTCAGGGCTCCCGAACCGCGGTGGCGCTTCTTCGTCGATCGCGCTTGCCGATCCCACTCTCTCCGTTATCTTGCCGAGATGCGCTCTGGTTTCTCCGATTGCCTTCCTCACACCAAACTCCACTTGTGCGTTCGCTCCTCGCGACTAGCTGCTTCCCCCATCCTCTCTGATCGCCTGCCTTCGACGTGCCCTTCTTCCTCCTACTCACGTCACGCCCATCAATCACCGGCCTCGGGGGTGTGACCTCGCCCGCTATCACCCTTGGAGGCAGGGCTTCTTTCTACTTTGTCATGCAGCTCAGTTGTAATGGCCGTTGCCATTACAAAAATGTAATTTTATCATTGTTGTTTTGCAATACAAGAACATAGGGAAAAGTCACAGGGGGGCAATTATATACTGGGGGAATTATCCTTAATCCCTATCTAATTAACACAACACCACCCCCCCCCCCCCCCCCCCCCCCCCGTGTGGTGATGAGTAAAATTTAAGCTCACAGTTTCCCTACTTAGTTTACATCGAGATATCTCCTACATGTCCACGGGGCAAGCAACTCTATACGATCCTATCTTTCCAATGAAATTCCTCCATCTACCCCACAAACAAAATATATAAATTTATATCTATACATCTATCTTTGATTAATATAGTGTATGCATGAGCACTTCTCCACACGTGTGAAAAGAAAACAAACATGAAAAATTATTGTCCAAAAAGCAAGCTGATACAATTAAAGCAATGAAGGAAAATGGCACAATGCAGAAGAAACCAAAATGATGCTCACATTGCGAAGGCTTCCCATCCAGTAATAAAGTTTCTCCAACTGACGACGACTTACTCCCAGCTTTACCCACACCTGTACAATGACATAAAAGTCTGAAAAGTCGACAAAAACGATATTAAAAAAATAATTTCTGAGGATGAGAAATTGACTCGGTGCAAAGCAGCTGGTGCCAAATTACGATCGGCAACACTACCTCAATGCAGATTAGCATTAACATTTGAAATCGATACCTTCTGCTCACTACCAAGCCACTCATTCCATTTAATAAGCTCAGCATTGAAAATAACAAACAGAAGCAATGAAATAATCACATATTGCTTGTGAACATAAATAACCACAGGCATTTTCATTGAATGTTTTGCTAGTCACTTTTCCTGAGAGCATTTCACATAAATAAAAAAACGCCATTGTGAACGAGTATGTTAGAAGAGAAGATATTCCCATGAGAAAAGCCTAACGGATTTCTTAGCTTTTTGTCCCCACCCACTGTGCAAACAAAAACTGCCAGTGAGAGCAAGCAGGATGGCAGGATGTGAGAAAAACCTCTTCAGATGCCTGGCGTGAGCCAAGGTCTGTATCATCATTGCTCCGAGCAGACGGTGTTGGCGAACGGCAAGCTGGCTGATACTGATATTTGCGCAAACCTTGCATGATGTCAGTGGGTGAACGGTTGTAACTCCACAAGGCACCCCCTGATGATACAGTTTCTTCATGAAATCCTGCAAAACAAAACACTGTATTTCATCCAAACTGCTATGCTCTGTTAGATGGTTTGTACATTTCGCTGAAACTGCTGGGTTGTTCCGAGAAACCATAAGATTGAAAGTATAGCTCAACTAAATCATTATTATTTTGTATGCAGCCTGTGGCTGCTGGTTGTAACATTGCTGACAGTGCAGTTATGCTGTGTGCAGTGCCCCCCATTTCCAGTAAGCTGGTACTCATTTTGCCGACCTCAGAAGGATGACAAGCTGAATCAACCCATCTAGTGTTATTTCACAGCTCGACAGGTGCTCGAACCCAAGAACCTAAGTTCTTAAGCTAACTATCTTAACCATTAAGCCAACACCAGGCTTAGCCAACAATGGGGCCCACCTATACATTATTTATGCAAGAATATAAATTTTTCAAAGCCTCAAGAGACAAGGCTTCTGTGTAAAGGTTGAACACAGATCTTACTCACCTGATGGAGATTTCTAGAGATAAAGTACAGGTAGTGAACAAAAAAAATATTGAAACGCCAATGTAAAGTCACTTAATAGAGCGATGGGCCACCACATACAGCCAGTATGCGTCATGGCATTGAGTCCACCGGCGTCTAGAATTCTGCAGGAGGGATGCAGCACCAATCTTTGAATACAAAGTCAATCAACTCACACCTTTTGGATGGAGGTGGGAAACGCCGTCTCAGGCATCGTTCCAAAATATCCCATAAATGCTCGATTGGGTTCAGATGTGGTGACTGAGAAGGCCATGACATATGGATAACATCAGTGTCATGCTCATCAAACCATTGGACAACCACACCTGCTCTGTGGATGGAGGCATTGGGAGGATCGCCTCTTGCAGCCACACTAGCTATCGTCATAGGCAACCAGGTCTGTATAGTATTTTTGCACATGACCTGAAGCATTCTGGGATGTTATTTGCTTAATTAAGACATGGGCCACACACTTTATGGAAGCTGTTGCTTGGTGTCCCTCATTTACCCAGGTGTTTCCATTTTTTTGTCTACTACCTGTATATTCACAAGACCTGATCGGCTTGAAAGTCCTGTTGCACATTTATTTAAGCGGCTCTTCATCATATTTAGTGCAGAAGTTTAAGATGTTGTCTACCTCATTGCTGGAATGGGAAAATCATGTGGCACAGTCGAAAGTGATCCATCTATCCATTGGGACCATACTCTGTGCAGAGCGATGGTGCTGCCTAAGCAGTCTCCTGGGCTATTTGGGCACATTCCTGGACAGCACTCCGACACAGGATAGCAAGCTGGCACTCATTTTGGTACTCAGAAGAATACAGCAGAGTCAACCCCACCTGGTATTAATTAACAGCTTGTGGGGGGGGATTTTGAACTCAGGATCCTTGAATCCTAAGTCCACAACCCTAACCATTAAGCCAACATCAGGAAAGTGATCCACAATGTGGCAGCTGGCAGCTGTTCATATAAGCTGACAAATCTATCCATAAAAGGACTGAGACCAGCATTTTGTGGAAAAATACCTGAAAAGAGGAATTTGGGGTCGGGGAGGTAAGTACTCTATGAAGGGTGACTTTTCTGCTTTGCATCATGAAAAAGATCAGGGGTCAATGAAGGAGTAAAGGGAGTTGTTGATTCCACAAAAATAATAAAAAAAAAAAAAAAATAAACATTGCTCCATGGAGCCTCTTTTGTAAGGCTCGCACTTTTTTTTTACACACACTCACAGCTTTATCTTAACTCTAATTGGATATCTGATTTCATTTTTTTGCAGTTTAAGTTCAGTTGCAAAAACCGTAAGAAAATTAGCGTTTAGATAAAATGCATCCCATTGACATTAGTTTGAGGATGAGGATGAGACCCTGTCCTTCACAGACTTGCACAGAATGCTGAGCAACAAAGACTTTGGAGGGAAATACGTGCTCAGCAAACATACACAACAGCAGCCGTAATGAATCAGACGAAGTAGCTGATAATACTGTCCAAGAGCAAAATTGCGGTCTGATGACCTCACCATGCGTATACTGTTCTGCGAAACAGTTCACAAATGAATCAACTGGGAAAGGGGATGGATTTATACTTTGTTGCTCCAGGGGGAAAGTCCAATTACCTCCACTATTTGCCATTCCTGTTCGACTGTAACAACTTTATCAAGGTAATGATGTAAAATATCGCAACTTCAGAGACAATATCCAAAGTAGCAATTCGCTTGTATGTGCAAGATTGTACTTGCAGCATTTAACTCGAGATGTCCAACTGTCATATACTTCTATGCCATGGATTTCCCACGAATGTGTGTGTGTGTGTGTGTGTGTGTGTGTGTGTGTGGTGTGTGTGTGTGTGTGTGTGTGTGTGTGTGTGTGTGTGTGTGTAAGGATAAATGGGGTTTCTGAGGAAGCCATTCAAATGAATGGGAAAAAGGGAAAACTTTCTGACTCAAGCCCCAATAGGAGACGATTTTCTCCCCACCTATCCCCTTCCCTCCCATAAAAGCAAATGTAAAATTGAGACTGATTTTCTCCCCCTCCCATACAAGCAAATGTAAAATTGAAACTTACTGATTGAAGCACTTCTTCCCCTTCATATTTTCATTCCACTCAAAGAGTGAACCAATGAATATTTTTACATGTTCTACTTTGGGGAATAACTTAATTTTCTTATAACATTCATTTCCTTCAGTTTTGTAAAATGGGGAAGTGTTTTTAAGAGCACAGTCGTGCTGTGAAAATGAGGAAGTATTCTGTGTTCATGTCTCTCATGGTTAAATCATCAGAACACTAACAGAACAATGTTTAGCTAAAAACAGCTTTTAAACGTAGGTTTTATCAAAATAATTCAAAGCAAGATGTTTCATTTTCATGTTAAAATGAGTCATTTTGGAGTCAGCCAAGCTGCCTCGCCCGAAGCAAGCCAAAAAATTCCGGTCATTTCCGATGTGGGAACACACCCTCAAAAAACCATTGTTGTGAAATCTCCCATTACGTCATCA
>CM068961.1:38438059-38461429 GCA_035128595.1 Eptatretus atami
ATCCGCTTGCCGATCCCACCTCTCCGTTACTGCCGAGATCCGCTGTTTCTCCGATTGCCTTCCTCACACCACAACTCCACGTTGTTGCGTTCGCATACCTCCTGACTAGTGCTTTCCCCCATTCCTCTCTTGATCGGCCGGCCTTCGACGTGCCCTTCTCCTCCTATCACGTCACGCCCATCATCACCGGCCTCGGGGGTGATGACCTTCGCCGCTATCACCCTTGGAGGCAGGGCTCTTTCTACCTTTGTATGCAGCTCAGTTGTAATGGCCGTTGCCATTACAAAAAGTAATTTATCATTGTTGTTGTGCAATACGAAGAACATAGGGAAAAGTCACAGGGGCATTTATATACTGGGGAATTATCCTTAATCCCTATCTAATTAACACAACACCACCCCCCCCCCCCCCCCCCCCCCCGTTGGGTGATGAGTAAAATTTAAGCTCACAGTGTCCCTAACTTAGTTTACATCGAGATATCTCCACATGTCCACGGGGCAAGCAACCTATACATTCCTATCTTTTACAATGAAATTCCTCCATCACCACCAAACAAAATATATAATATATCTATACAGTCTATCGTGGTTATTAATATAGTGTATGCATGAGCACTTCTCCACACGTTGCTGAAAGAAAACAAACATGAAAATTATTGTCCAAAAAAGCAAGCTCGATACAATTTAAAGCAATGAAGGAAAATGGCACAAGCAGAAGAAACCCCAAAATGCAGTGCTCACATTGCGAAGGCTTCCCATCCAGTAATAAAGTTTCTCCAACGACGACGACTTACTCCCAGCTTTACCCACACCTGTACATTACATAAAAGTCTGGATAAGTCGACAAAAACGATATTAAAAAAATAATTTCTGAGGATGAAGAATGTGACTCGTCCAAAGCAGCTGTGCCAAATTACGATCGGCAACACTACCTCAATGCAGATAGCATTAACATTTGAAATCGATACCTTCTGCTCAGCTACCAAGCACTCATTCCATTTATAAGCTCAGCATTGAAATAACAAACAGAAAGCAATAAAATAATCACATATTGCTTCGTGAACATAAATAACCACAGGCATTTTTCATTTGAATGTTTTTGCTTAGTCATTTTCCTAGAGAGATTTCACATTAAATAAAAAAACGCCAGTTGTTGAACGAGTATGTTAGAAGAGAAGATATGCCCATGAGAAAAGCCTAACGGGATTTCTTAGCCAGCTTTTTTGTCCCCACCCAACTGTGCAAACAAAAAACTGCCAGTGGAGAGCAAGCAGGATGGACAGATGGAAAAACCTCTTACGTGCCTGGCGTGCAAGGTCTGTATTCATCATTGCGCCGACAGACGGTGTTGGCGAACGGCAAGCTGGCTGATACGATATTTGCGCAAACCTTGCATGATGTCAGTGGAGTGAACGGTTGTAACTCCCAGCACCCCCTGATGATACAGTTTCTTCATGAAAATCCTGCAAACAAAACCACTGTATTTCATCCAAACTGGCTATGCTCTGTTAGATGGTTATGTAACATTTCGCTGAAACTGCTGGGTTGTTCGAGAAAAACCATAGATTGAAAGTATAGCTCAACTAAATCATTATTATTTTATGCAGCCTGTGTGCTTTGCGTTGTAAACATTGCTGACAGTGCAGTTATGCTGTGTGCAGTGCCCCCAATTTCATAAGCTGGTACTCATTTTGCCGATCCTCAGAAGGATGACAAGCTGATCAACCCATCGGTTTATTTCACAGCTCGACAGGTGCTCGAACCCAAGAACCTAAGTTCTTAAGCTAACTATCTTAACCATTAAGCCACCCAGGCTTAGCCAACAAGGGGGGCCCACCTATACATTATTTTAAGCAGAATATAAATTTTTCAAAGCCTCAAGAGAAGGCTCTGTGTAAAAGGTATTGAACACAGATCTTGACTTCACCTGATGGAGATTTCTAGAGATAAAGTACAGGTAGTGAACAAAAAAAATATTGAAACGCCATGTAAAGTCACTTAATTAGGCGATGGCACCAATACAGCCAGTTGCGTCATGGCATTGAGTCACCGGGTCTATAGAATTCTGCAGGAGGGATGGCAGCACCAATCTTTGGAATACAAGTCAATCACTCACACCCTTTTGGATGGAGGTGGAAACGCCGTCCAGGCATCGTTCCAAAATATCCCATAAATGCTCGATGGGTTTCAGATGTGGTGACATGAGAGGCCATGACATTATGGTAACATCAGTGTACATGCTCATCAACCATTGGACAACCACACCTGCTCTTGTGGATGAGCATTGGAGGATCCTCTTGCAGCCACACTAGCTATCGTCGATAGCGCAACCAGGTCGTATAGTATTTTGCACATGACCTGATAGCATCTGGGATGTTATTTGCTTAATTAAGACATGGGCCACACACTTTATGCGAAGCTTGTTGCTTGGTGTCCCTCATTACCCCAGGTGTTTCCATTTTTTTTGTCTACTACCTGTATATTTCACAAGACCTGATCGGCTGAAATCTGTTGCAATTTATTAAGCGGCTCTTCATCATATTTAGCTGCAGAAGTTTAAGATGTTCTACCTCATTGCTTGAATGGGAAATCACTGTGGCACAGTCGAAAGTGATCCATTATCCATTGGGACCCATACTCTGTGCAGAGCGATGTGGTGCTGCTAAGCAGTCATCCTGGCTATCTGGGCACATTCCTGCGGAACAGCACTCCGACAACCAGCGATAGCAGCAAGCTGGCACTCATTTGGTGAACCTCAGAAGAATGACAGGCAGGAGTCACCCCACCTGGTATTAATTCAACAGCTTGGGTGGTGGGGGGGGGATTTGAACTTCAGGATCCTTGAAATCCTAAGGCCACAAACCCGAACCATTAGCAACTCAGAAGTATCCACAATGTGGCAGCTGGCAGCTTCATATAAGCTGACAAATCTATTCCATAAAAGGACTGAGACCAGCATTTTGTGGAAAAATACTGAAAAGAGGAATTTGGGTCGGGAGGTAAGTACGTCTATGAAGGTGACTTTTCTGCTGTTGCATCATGAAACAATTATCATGGTGTCAATGAAGGAGTTAAATTGCGGAGTTGTGATTCACAAAAAAAATAAAGAAATAAAACATTGCTCCATGGAGCCTCTTTGTAAGGCTCGCACTTTTTTTTTTACACACACTCACAGGCTTTATCTTAACTCTAATTGGATTATCTGATTTCATTTTTTTGCAGTTTAAAGTTTCGTTGCAAAAAAACGGTAACGAAAATTAGCTTTAGATAAAATGCATTCCCATTCAGACATTATGTTTTGGATGAGTGGGGAGGAATGAGACGCCTGATCAACTTCCAACACAGACTTGCACAGGAATGGCTGGCAAACAAAGACTTTGGAGGGAAATACGTGCTCAGCAAACATCACAACAGCAGCCGTAATGAATCGACGAAGTAGTGATATACTGTCCAAGAGCAAAATTGCGGTTGATGACCTCACCATGCGTTAGACTGTTCTGCGAAACATGTTCACAATGAATCAACTGGAAAGGTGGATGGATTACTTTGTTGCTCCAGGGGAAAGTCCAATTACCTCCTATTTGCCATTCCTGTTCGACTGTAAAACTTATATCAGGTAATGATGTAAAATATCGAACTTCAGAGACAATATCCAAAGTAGCAATTCGGCTGTATGTGGCCAAGATTGTACTTGCAGCATCTAACTCGAGATGTCCAAACTGTCATATACTTCTATGCCATGATTTCCCACGAATGTGTGTGTGTGTGTGTGTGTGTGTGTGTGTGTGTGTGTGTTGTGTGTGTGTGGTTGTGTGTGTGTGTGTGTGTGTAGGGATAAATGGGTTTCTGAGGAAACCAATTTCAAATGAATGGGGAAAAAAGGGAAAACTTTCTGACTCAAGCCCCCAAAATAGGAGACGATTTTCTCCCCAACCTATCCCCTTCCCTCCCATACAAGCAAATGTAAATGAGACTGATTTTTCCCCCTCCCCATACAAGCAAATGTATAAAAATTGAACTTACTGATTGAAGCACTTCTTCCCCTTCATATTTCATTCCACTCAAGAGTGAACAATGAATATTTTACATGTTCTACTTTGGGGATAACTTAATTTTCTTATAACATTCATTTCCTTTCAGTTTGTTAAAAATGGGGAAGTGTTTTAAGAGCACAGTCGTGCTGTATGAAAATGAGAAGTATTCTGTGGTCATGTCTCTCGATGGTTAAATCATCAGAACACTAACAGAACAATGTTAGCTAAAAACAGTTTTAAACGTAGTTTTATAAAATAATTCCAATTCAAGATGTTTCATTTTCTGTTAAAATGAGTATTTTGGAGTCAGCAGCTGCCTCGCCCGAAGCAAGCCAAAAAATTCCGGGTCATTTCGATGTCGGGAAACACACCTCAAAAAAACCATTGTTGTGAAAATCTCCCATTACGCATCAAGTTGCTTATTTAACCAATTTGTTGCCGAGTGTGATTCCACTTCAAGAATGGATTTGTGCAGAGGAGATACTCACCTTTACGAATCAATCGTTTTCACAAGATGACAGGTTGAGATCTCAACCCAATTCATATTTGCTGTGTTAAAACAGAGATTAAATCACTATACAACTAATAATTATTGGGTTTTTTCTAACAGGTCCCAATAAGAACATCGTTGATAATGCATGATGAAAAATGAGTTTCTGAATTAAACGATGAGTGGATAAAATGATGACTTTCTGAGACATTTATTTCGTTTCGGAAAGAAATGGAATGATATTTTATTGGATGGCAAAAAATTCTCTCCGTCCTTTGATCTTGAGATACCGAGTCCAAGGTGATGAAAATTATCGGTTGTGTGTGTGTAGGTGCTGTGTGTGTGTGTGTGTGTGTGTGAACTCATGATTATTTTTCGTTTAAACACCTGGCTGGATACCAAACATACACTTCATCTTCTAGAGGGAATCTGACTGACACTCTATCTTCGGGAGGTAAATGTTATATTTATTATTTTATTTCTTATCGATTATTATAGATCATCGTTGTATGCTCTAATGCAGTGGTTCCAACCTGTGTACGTGAGGCTTCCAGGTGGTTCGCGAGCACTTTCGGGCTCAACCTTAAAAAATAAAAAATTAAAAATAATACACTGTTCATTGTTTCATTACAAGCAAAAGAAATTCGGCGCCTTAGCACTAAGGTACTCCCTCGAATTTGTATCATGCTGAAGGCCGATTAATCAAATACTTAATTTCTTCCCAATACAATCCGCCCTGAATACTCGGCTGTTTCAACTGCTATGTGAAATCTCGGTCCGACTTACACCTTGTCAACCTTTCACCCACAAGAGGTTCGCTGGCTCTCCCGGGGAATGACGACGAGGCGTCTCTTTGAACTGAGGGCATGAACTCCTTCGTATTCTTCACGGAGAAAGAACACGATTTTCAAAATATCTTGGAGACGGGAGTTTATCTCAAGGTTGCCTACCTGTCAGACATTTTTTGGTTCTTCAACCACTTGAAACCTGTCGTTCCAAGGCCCAACTGCACTGTCCAGACTTATCTCAAAGTGGAGCGTTTGTCCGAAGTTGACCTCTGGATCAAGAATTGGAGAAGCAAACGCTACGGAATGTTCGAAACTACCTGACTAACCTTGAGAGCGAGCCCAATGATGAATTTTCCAAGAAATCATCCGCACCTTCACTGCTCATAACTTTGAGTTGATTGCATTATCTTCCCAGACATTACATGTGTGCCTAATCACCAATCCGTTTTCCGTGAACAGCGATTCTGCTTCAGGACCGGGAACAAGAGGAGCTCATAGATATCCAGGCTGACTAAGACAGCAAAGACGAAGCACAAGAATGCTCTTCCTATGAACTTCTGGGTGACCATGGCCCGCCTCTTACCCGACATAGCCCGTCACGCTGTTCCTCAGTACTATTTCCCTCTACATGGGGTGGAGCAGGGGTCTCAGCATGAAGACCATCAAGTCAAAGATCTTTACCAACAAAAGTAATTTATATTAGAATTAAAAAGTCATTAAAATTTATTTGTTGAGTTGAAATAACAATATAGACATAATTTGACAGACAACACTTGGAATTAAGGTATCTGGACTTGAAATGTTTGATAAAGCACCATTCTGTAAGAATTTTTATTATTCACAGGTGTGGAAGACCAAAAACTTAGTGTCAAAATTAATATTTGTCTGACTATTAAAAATACCAAACCCAATGAAAAACTTTCCCATTATATCTTCGAAGAAATTCATAATAATATTCTTTGTATGTTAGAACACGTTTGTAATTCATCTCTCATACAAATAACCACCATATGAATTTAATTTTTTACAATATTATCATAAGTTTTAAATTTGAATGTTATTCTTTCCAAATTCTTTAAACCACTCATCAATGCTCATTTATTTATTAGGAAAGATATAATCCATTACCCCTTTAGTTAATTTTTACACCGCTTGTGCAACAGGAAGAAAGCATATCTCCAATAACAATCTCACTTTTACAGGCAGACTTTCAGTTCAGCAAAATCTACAATTATACCACTTTCCACTAATTTGTTTTTCCAACTTTTGGTATGTCTTTCCAATTCTTTGAGCCAGAGTTGAGTCTTCCTTTCGTTGCGAAGCTTCACCGCTGCGAAATAGCACCCGTCATGTTCAGCCCACTAAACCAGCAAATAAAGAACTAGAAATAGAAATTCCTCCACTCGTCTCTCTTATTGAATATTTCTTCAACATTGGTTTTGACATTTTAATTTTAAGTGAGCCAGTATCGTTCAAGATTTTTCACCTTTCTCTTGTGAGCAAAAATCAATTCTTACTGTGCTCCTTTTCTCTGAATGTATTAACGTTATCGCCCCTACAAGGGCTTTTGATTTTGAACACAAGATGCATAGTTTATTAGATTGATTTGTAACATATACCCATGTACTTTACCATCATTTATTTAACAAAAAAAAAAGGTGAGACTATCATAACACCATTATCTGTATTAATCTGTAATTCTGTTTCTTCCAAAAGCAAAACAATATTGCATTCATTTCGTTCATTCTCTCTCTTTCAATGTATAGGGAAGTATCCACTCGATTAGACTTTATAGTTTCCTTTGAGCAGTTTCCTTTTTTCTTTTTTTCCTTTTTTCTTTTTCCTTGAGCAGTTCCTCAGGTCAAACGCATTAGATTGTATACAAACTTTTAAAATGCTGTCATATCCTAAAATAGGTTCTTTATTTCCAAGAGAACTCCGTCCAGACATCCCACCTACCTACGATGCTTTGGACGCATGTGAAAGATCAGTCTTCAGGGGTGGCTATGTCGGGGGCAGGTCTGGTCCCTCAAACCCGTGCTTCCATCACCAAACAAGCTGGGCTGGCGCAACAGAGGATGGGTTCCTACGAAACCGCTCTGGACCACCTGCCTGAGGCCTTCAAAAAGCTGCTTTGAGCTGTGTCGTGCGGACTGCAAAAAGGCTGTAAACTCGCTGCAAATGCAAGAAGGCTATGTTGCAATGCACTGGGACTGGGATAGCTTGTTAAAAGGAGAATGGCGCAGTAGACAGACGCAGTAGACACAGACTGTAGATTATCGGCTAGCTTAGAATGTGCATGCAAAGTCGCATTGCTTGTAAAGTGTTGACTTCTTGATCCAGAGCAGTACAACTTGAGCTCAGAAACTATATTGTACTGGACGATGTATGGTGTACCATGTTGTCCTGGTAGAATGGTGTGTACAGTAAAACGCGTACGCCTTCAAGTGAAGTGTGCAATAATTTTGACTACATTTTCTGAGTTTGTCATTATCACGATTATCAGTTCCCTTTCAAAAATAGAGTAAAGTAGATGTAATCAGCAATTTTGTTGATTCCAAACCATTGAATGTGAATGAAATATCATTTGACTGTTCTCAGGCATACATGGGTATTTTTCAGCGAAAAAGTTCAGGAGAGCAGCAAATTTACAAATCAAATAATGGCTTTTTTTACTGAAAATACTGGCTCATAATATTTGAATATGCCTTTCATGGTCAATTTACTGATTTTACATTTTCCTTATATCTCACCAATACAACAAAGAAAATAAGAGCATATAGCAATTTCGCGAAAGTAGAATGGTGGCCATTTTGGAAAATGGTCGCCGAAGCTGACCAAGGCACAATCTCGGGGGGCTCCCATATCTAGAATGTTCGGAATACATTAGTCTACATGTGTACAATTTTGGTGCTTTATGCAAATTTGAACAATTGATCTGAAATATCAGACGACCGCAGACTAGAAGCACAAACTCCTCCCCTTGCTCCACCTCCCTCCAGGCCACTCCCCCTCAGCCGACTGGGCGGGGCCTATCGTCCGGAGGGGAGGAAGAAGAAGGAGCTCTCGATCGACCACCACCGCAAGAAACAATAAACAGCCTCTTACACCTCCCGAACCAATGTAACGTCCATTTTACCGAACAACCAGCTAAACATGCATTAATGGGGATCTGAGCTAATCTATATTAGTAGCCTAATCATGGCCATTTCCATAACAATATATATATATAATTTATATATAATTATTATAACATAACTACACTAGTCGTCTGTCTATCACTCTGCCATCCAGAGCAGAGCTTGGCTGGCCTAACTCCACCCACAATTGTAACCTCAAAATATTGTTACGGTTGTGGAATTCACAGAACACCATTCAGGTTCCCCAGGTCAGTATTTTAGGTAAGTGTGTGTTCCAGGTTAGATTCCCCAACCCAATGTATAACGGATTTATTTGTGTGCTGGACTGTGCATCTTTGAAGGTAGTGTTATTCTTTTCTATCTTATTTTAACAATACAGCAACAACAATAAAGAAAACTCAACAACCAGCCACCTCCACCACCACAACAGCATCAACAACCTCGTCTCAATCTCCACAACACAGCGACCCTCCTCTCAAAACAAAAAACAACATTCCCGCCCCGATATTCTGGGACGAAACAGGATTGACGGTTGGAGCGTCCCGCAGAATGGGTAACAAAGTGACGGTTACAAAAAGTATGCTCCGAAGAAAAACAACCGATCACTCTAGGATTTTTCTCCCCGCGCGCCGGAAGGGAGGGAGAACGCCCCGGACCGAATAAAGAGCCGCGTTTGCTGGCCGAAAAGGCAGTTGAGGAGTTGGTGAGTTGGCAGTTGAGTTGAGCCAGATTGAGTTGGCTGCAGTTGAGTTGGAGCCTGGAGTCAGTTGAGTTTGGAGCCTGGAGTCCAGAGTCAGGCGTAGAGTTGAATCGGTGTGGGAGCGCCAGATTGAGCTGGTGTGGGGAGCTCGAGTCCGGAGAGTTGGGAGTGGAGAGTCGCCCCCAAACGAGAGCTGAGAGTTCGGAGTTCGGGCAGTGGTTCGCTGGGGTTCGCCGCCGACCAGGAGGCCTGAGTCAGAGCCATTCACTCCTCCAACGCGTCGTCGGCTAGATCAGGCCGCACTGGAGGCCGGACGACCAAGGGAGCCAGTCGAGTGCTCGGGGTCCGGGCACAAGACATCGAGGGTCACCGAACCAGGACCGGGAGCACCACGAGGTGGCCAGGTAGCCCGCTCGTCTCTCGGAGCCCTTCGTCATCCCGGCTCCGAGCAAATATAAAAGGCTTACGAGCCTGTTCTTTCTTTCTGGGTTTTTGCATGAAAGTGTGTGGCGCCTTGTCCGTAAGTAACAAACTGTTAAGTGCCTGTACATTACATGATAGAAATCGCTGTAGCTTTTTGCTCGTGTCCTGTCCCCATCCCCCCATTGACTGCTTACGTGCCGTGTACAAATAAAATGTCCCATTGTTGAATGTCCACTGCTCGTTAGTGTCACTTTCTGCCATTGACTGCCATGATGCGTTCGGAATAATTAGCTGGCTGATTATAGAGGCGATAAAACGTACATCTGGTCCGACGGGACTTGGCGATATAAAAACCGCTCGCAATCCATACGGAACGAGCTGCTTAAGCGGCTCGTTTTTCGTGCAGGTCCCGTTGAGGTATAAACTCCCGGCATTCGTCGCGCGAATAATTAGGTACATCGACAATTCGGCGATCGACCCTGTAGCGCCGTGGACAGAAGAGTTGCTGTTATGGTGTGTTAAAACACCCGTGCTGGTTTGGCGTTGATCCGAAGCTGCGACTAGATGCTCGTTCGGTGGCGCGCGCGGCGCAATTGGGGTAAGCGGTCGTCCGTACGCCGGAAATCTACACAAACAATATATATATCAATATAAATATCAATCGGCCATTTTGGTCGAGACATACTTATAGCTTCAAGGCCTATGACCTTAAGCTTCAGGTCTGTTGTAAATTGAAGACTGACAACAAATCTTCTGTCATGAAATAAAGGTCGTTTTGAGAAAAGAAAGTTTCGTTTTGAATACAGTCATGCAGAGGAAATGAGGTAATGCATGGTTTGTTCAGGAGCAATTGAGGCTGCAGTCTACTATAACTGCAAAAGAAAACTTTTGTAAAATCAAAAGGATGCTGAGTTCATGTACATTCAAAAACATTTGAAAGAAAAGTACTTTTGATTACAATCCACGTAATTTTGGTTTTGGACCGATTTTCAATCCTGAATAATGTACAAATACAGGATTATAAACAAACTGCATTTTACATGCGCATGGATATGTAATTCACATTATCTACCATGCTCTATAGAGCATGGTCTTAACATTCACCAACTAATGCCAGCAGATGGGACACCCAGTTTAAGGTTTATCCGAGGATGGTGCATACACTGATGTATCACCCTGCATGTGAAATACCAGGACAGTTTATATCTGGAATTCCAACCCAAGCTAGACAGCTCAGAAGGCGTTCATAAGTTAAAGCTATCCACAAGTCCACCAGTAAATAACACAAGTATACTTATACTTTTGTGATAATCTCGACCTTCGATTAAAACATTACAAGCAGGGTGACAAAGGATAATATATGGACACTAGTTGCTATTTACCATTTTAATGGCATTTGTATTCCAGCACTCTAACTTTATAAACATACTTGCCGGTCCCTTCTTAAGCATGTAGAGTATGTGGTGTTGTGCAAGTCTTTCCAGATATGATGGCCAAATGAATGACTTGAACCATATTCGTGAAGCAATTTCGAATAGCTTTTAGGCAGCACAGGCATTAAATATCTGCTGCAGACAATGTGAGGCTTGTGCCGGTGAGCAGGGGCAGCAAGCCATTTGCTCTGGGGCTCAATGCTGTAGATAGACCAAAAAGGTATTTTGAACCTGACAATGCATTATGTTTTGTTCGCAACAGGATTTTAATATCATTTTAGATAGAAAAAGGAATGTTAGAAAAAAAAAATAGTTCTCACATCATCAACCAGGTTCACACAGTAAAATGAATAACTACTTGTGTTGGGGCAAATCATGGAATAAAGCTCAAATTCCTCAAAAAGTAAAAAATATAAAAAACAATCACAAACAGGATTAATACAAACCAGCCAAGACCAATCTCTTCCAAACCAGAATTGCTCTGGTGTAATTGTGGTCCATGTTAACATTGTTGATCATCTCTGTGGAGTTACACATGAGGGTGAGCAGCTCTGGCGGAATCTTAACACAGAGGATGGATCCTGCTGCTCAGACCATGGTAGGATTCAAGCTGGTGTTGAATGGGTGGCTGGAATTGGCTGCCTGGTACACAAACAAGTGCTCCAATGAGTTAAATCACCCCAAAATCTCAACTTAACTTTTATCACAGCATCAATCACTTTTTTGTTGAAAGGCACATTGAGGAGCTTGTACTTGTATATAAGGGTTACATAAATCACATGCAGGACAAAAATATTTGTCTAGTTATTGTACTTTCACTTGAAAAACCACGCTTGTTAAGAATACAACACGTGTGATATATATGGGATTATAACCTGGGTTCTTCACTTGAAGAAACGGGTAGCAGATGGAATGCCATATAAACAGACCAACCCATTTATGTGGAATGGTAAAGGAGGTGCTGCCAAGGAAATTTGAGCATTGACAGGGCACCAGAAGTGAGCCAGACAGCAACTTATTAAAGCAAGGATATGATAATTTTCATTGTTAACCTTGGTGATAAAGTGACATAATTTTGGAGACCATCACATGGGACCATTTGTCCATTTCAAATAAAATTGTCCCTGCTGCTTTAGCTTGTTTATCCTTTAGTTTATTCTAAAGCTCTGTTCATCCTGTAGTAAAGCCTTCTCTGCCGTTTCCTCCTCGTTTGAGCACACCAACATAGTGAAATTAAATGAGAGGAGAACAATGAAGAGCTAATGAAGACCCTCTCTTCCTTTTGCAGATGACTCCACATTGTCTGTCGTACAGTACCCCCATCCCTCTGTTCACAGAAAGCATGCCTCTAGTCTACTGCTCCTATCTTCTCTCTCCTCTCTCTCTCTCTCTCTCTCTCTCTCTCTCTCTCCTCTCTCTCTCTTCTCTCTCTCTCTCTCTCTCTCTCTTCTCTCTCTCTCTCTCTCTCTCTCTCTCTCCTGATCTGGAAATGATTGGACTCTGGTCTGATAAATGGAACACTGTCCTTCAAACATGGACAATCTCAGTCTCACCCTATCGCTCCTGATTGATTCTCACCTCCTATCCATTCTTGGTAACCACTGGAAGAGATTCAGTCTCCTGGAGTTGTAGGCCTCACCATCAACCACAACCTTTTGGACCAATCAGATAGCAAAGCCGACCTCCAAAGCTAGCCACAGACTGAGCATCTTCTATCAATCATCTTTCCTTGAAATCAGAACTACTTACAGTGTACAAACAAAGCCTTTATCCATAGTGCAATGAGTACTGATCTTTGCTATGCCTGAAGCCCCAGCATCACATCTGTTTCTTCTGATTCAGTGGAATCTAAAGCTCTCAAAATTATTGGACTTTCCCTTGATGAGCACAAGGTCTGCTGCTTTCACATTGCAGGAAGGTCGGTGGTTTCTCTGTTTTTTACTGCCGCTTCTCCAATATTGCTACCTCTGCTGTCTATCGTCCTTCCTTTTCTATATACTTAGGATGCATGCCTTCTTCCAGTAAGCCCCTCCTCGTTAAACTTCCAAAACCCAGGCTGACTGCCAACAACTCTTATTCTTTGCTTCTCCCGTCATTGGTACCACCTTCAGAAGCTGGTCTGGGCTTCAACCAAGCAGTGTACCGTCATCTCTTGTCATCCCCAATATCTTTATTACCACCCGCAATTATTTTTCCGAACCAAACACCTTTCCTGCTCGATTGCGTTTCCTCCCCTCGTCCACTAACCAACCAGAAGAAGTTTTGTATGCCAGATTATACAATCAAACCACAAATTCTGACAGTACTTAAGAAGACTAGTGTTAAAAGGATTCAGAAAGTATTTGAGACTCATCATTTATCGTGAAAGCGGCCAATAGTCTCATCCAAGGGAAGGCATTCGATCTGTTCCAAAGCCCTTGAAAAGGGAATTACTCTGGGAATTTTTTTATTCCCAAGTAATTGTTCACCATTGAGAAATGGAACCAAAAATGATATATAAGAAAGATATTTCAATACGTTGTGGACGAGTTGTGACAAAACTTGGTGGATTAGTTGGTTAGGTGACAAGCCGATTCAATTTTGGTTTATGTCCGGATCCAGATCCTGCCTATCAGTGGGATACAAAACGTAAACTGTTCAGCCTGGCAGAGGCATGCGCTCTACTCTATGTCGTTCTAGTTACCCTTGCTGGTCCGTTTGTTTGTTTGTCTGCACGAAACTTTTAGTGTTTTTCTCCGCACACTTGACGGATTGAGACATTTTCACCACAGGAGCGACTACTCATGTGGAATGTTCTATTGATAATTATGATGTCATAGGTCACGTGGTGTGGCAGCCATGTTGGAAAAACGGAAAAACTTTGGACCTCTGCATCTGAAACCACACCAAGGGAAAAATTGAAATTTGCCACATAGCAAGTAATCCTCATGGGGATAAGTGTGATTTGTTATGGCATCATAGGTGCCTTCATTATGACGTCATAATTGCATATGTAGAACGCTACATCTGATCAGTATGAAAAATTTGAGGATCATCTAGGGATAAAAGGTCCACAGAAAAAAATTTGATATTCATTGGTATGTGATTTTATAGCCAGAATTATTTATTTTTTGTGAACAAGGCTGACATGGCTGTGCCTGGATGGGTTTGAGTAGAGGAGTAGCAGCTGAAATGTGAATCATATCCAGTCTTCCTGATGACTTCATCTTTGCTTTTTTCTTGCTTAGGTTCCTTCTGATTACTCCAATGCAGACTGTCCCTATTTGGTCTTCCATTTGATTTGAATGTATATATTTTAATCCCATTCTAATTCAATAGAATAATAACAAAAGAAATGTCATGGGTCAGGGTCAGTGTCGATCAAAGCGGGACGTCTTGGTACCTGTCATCACTGCCAGCAGTTATAAAGTGGCAGTTCTAGTTATGTCTCATTAATTACATAACACATGCCACACAAAACTACACAAACACCACACAAAAGTCCTGGCGAGGGTCTCAATATCTACTTGCTCTTTTTCTTGTTTACTCTGTTTCTTTTTCTGTCTTTATGCAAGCACAGAATCACTGCTCAACTCCACTCTTTCGTTCGCTTTTTTCCACCTGTGGAACCAACTTCCGTATTCACTTCCATCTCATTCTTAAGTCCAGGTTTTCAAGACAGCTGTTCACCACCATCTCAGATCATCCCCCATCCAAAACCATATTTTCGACCCCCATTAACACCCTCCGCCCCAAGCCCACCCTTCCTTCCAAATTTCCCCTCCTGAGAGTTTCGTTCTGTATCCAATTGTCCACCCCCCGACTCTCATTTCTTACCCACATCCCTTTTGTCAAGTCTCCCTCTATTTGTCCCTCAACCCTGCTCTTGGTGTCCCCCCCCCCACCCTCTCTCTTCTGTTGTTCCTTTAGTAGATTGCATCCTGATCTGTTCGTGTTCTCGCTCTTCCACGAGCCTTAATTTTGTACACAAAAACAAGTTTACAGCACCTTTACAACATACCATTTATCCTGCTAATCAATAACCTCAACTCCTGGTTTTTACCCATTGGCACAAATACAAATGGTTTTTGCACATATATTGTTGAAAATACTATATTGAGTGTCGAGCTGCCTATTTGCTCCCAAGTGAGTCTCAGACATATAGTGCATTAAATGATTCTTTCTGTGAGAAAAAATTAAAAGTTATGGGCCATTTTGTAAATTCTGAACACTCTCCTCACAAACAACCAAAAAGCAACAGAGCTGAGATTTGCATTTGAACTGATAACTAAAAATATATCAAACATATTTTGAGATCAAACAAGTTGTGGTCAAAATCGACTTCCAATGAAATGGCTTGGTGGGGAATGTGTCCAAATGCAAATCGTGTTCCCGGTAATTTGAAACAAACGACCTTTTAGATATCCCACCTGTGCACACGGTAGTTGAGTAAAGGTGCTGGGAGTGACAATCTTTTAGCATGTCCAGGCTTGATGCAGGTGGTGTTATCTGGTGGGTAGGTGTAAGTTGTTTCCAAAGAGTTTGGTATAACCGAGGAGGGCTGAGTGGTCGACCAGGGCTGTAACAAAGCACGCTCTGTCCCTGCTAGCTGGCGATCGTGGACTTGAAGGCTGCTCAGCAATTGACTAGAAGGACTACTCTCTTTGGGATAGAAAGAGAGTGTGTGAAAATGATGACACCAGCTTGCAATTGATAAACTATCACATGGTAGACAAACAATGCATGCATGACATTGGGACAGATGTTATTCACCATACATTAATATTCAACCCAAAAGACCAAAATAAATAAATAAATATATTATAAAAAATTGTGCATCTCCATCGATTTTACTAGACTAATACTACTCCACTACTAATGTGCATGTCCAGATAAGGGCATAGCAACCCCTTGGGGTTGACCGTTTTGCACTTTGTTCCTTTGGACAAAGGGAATGTAAGTTAGGGAGGGAATTTTGGATTTTCTGGGCCAGAGTACCGGCGATTGCTTGACTACTCTTCACAAAGAATACTGTGCGATCTTTAACGTCCACAAACTGCTGGCTCACTTAACATCCATCAAGGGAGAGCACACACAATGATGAATCACCCTGCCTGTGTAACACCAGGATGACAGTTTATAGCTGGGTCGGAATTCAAATCCAGACGAGACAGCTTAGTGAGTGTGTAGAGCTCTAGCCATCCTGTCAGTCCACATCCATTTTAGTTGTTCCCAAAGTAAAAGCCATCCACCACTTGCATATACTCCAAAAAGGGAAGGAATGGAAAAGGATGTAAATGGAAAGGCGGAGGATAATGTCACATCATTGGGGTGCATGGAGAGAGAATTTAAGGGTCGTGCATTGAACATAAAAGGGAAAGCGGTAGTGGACCTACTATTAACCAGAGAGCCATGTCCAGTCTCTGACAGGCAATTCCGCTTTTCGGCGGCCTTTAATTTTTGATGGTGGACAAATGACACGTCAAACGTCAACCGAAATTGGCCCAACGTCACTATAGTGCTTTGTATCCAAATGCAATATCATTTAACAAACACAACCTGGTTCAAGCACTGCACAATAAATAAATGGATGCAATAACAGAAAACCGTGGTTCTCACCTGCTGTAGTGCCAGGAGGGGAATATGGGCCGCGACGATTGGACTCGAGCAGCGGAAATACCTCCAGAAATCGAATGCAGTGTTGGCAAGAAATAATGTAGCTAAAGCACACACTGGACCAGAAAGCACAAGAAAGAATGCAAACAAACATTTCACTGTGTGGCATACATTACCCAGTAATCAGTAGAGATTGTATGAAAATTGCCTGAGATGTTTGTCATCAGTCAATACATTGTTGTCCCTCAATCACTTCCGCCTAATGCGATTTAAGTACGAGCTACTTATAAGCCTCAGAAAACGCAGTTTTATTTTGAAGGGTGCCGAAAAGGCTGGGGGGGGTGGAGGTACAATCTATGCAGCCAAACAATGGCACTGCTGGATGTTTAATGTTAAAGAACATACTTATTGGTCAAATGAAAGTGATGTAGTTCTCTGAACAGCAATTAAGAATAAAAAATATCTTGTAAATCATTAAAAGGAATATAAATCACCTTTAAGCACCATAGTCCAAATACAATGTACATTAACAAATGCTATTTGGGAAGTTGGGGAGGGAGACAGAGTTATTCCCCTTTGATGCAAATACAACACTTGGAAGGCTTAGAATAAATGTGACCACCTCCCCCATCCCAACACAGAAAAGTCTAACCCTTTATTTGAATAAACACATGTGAATGAAGCTGGAGTGAAGTCCATGGCGTGCCATCGCAAATCCCCACGCTTCTCATCTAAAGCAAAGTTGAAAGATGATAAAACGTTCACCAACATCAACCAATTTAATATTATGAGTTAAATAAGTCTTGTTTTGACCCTGTGATCCTAAGTCGCCACCCCCTGAGGCATGAATGGGAGGTCAAAAAAACAATCGTTGAATATTTCAATCGGCCCGCAATGTTGATCGCATATACAAAATTTCATTTCAAAATGGGCATAAATTGCATTTTTTGGAATTTGACCTTTTGACCCCACCACAGGCCCCAGGGGGTGGGCAAAAACGATACTGCTCTGGCACCCTCTTGCCATGTAGTGATTATAATTGCCAAGTTTGGTGAATTACTGCCACAACCGTTTAGGGATAGCATGACGACGGACGGACAGACTATAATATCCCCATTTTTACCTCCGCCACCGAAGGTGAAGGAGGTTATGTTTTCACCCCTTTCTGTCTGTTTGTTGTTGTTTGTTGGTTGTGTGCAGGATATCTCAAAAAGTTGTGGACGGATTCGGATGAAACTTGGTGGACACGGGTGTGTGGAAGGACAAATTGATTTGATTTTGGTGAAGATCCGGATACAGATTGGATACGAGTTATTTAATTTTTAAGTGATTCTTCACCATTGATAGGGCCAAAAATGATGTACAGTAAACCCTCGCCGTCCGCTGGGGTTACGTTCCTCTAAAGTTCCGCGAACGGCGAACAGTTTATAACATGCAAATCAATGAGATACGTTCCAGCCTCTCAAAATAAGTCCAAAAATCATTAATAAATTTCAAAATATAATTTTTTTTTTAAAGACATTTCATATGAAAAATAAGAAACAATTGAGTAGAATAAGATAAAATAAGTAACATTTACCATCAATAAGAAGGCTTTTCTGAACAGACATGACACTTGTGACACAGACAGGAAAAAAGCCATTTTTTTCATCTTTTGAGTAAAAGTCCTTTTGGTATCTTCTTCCAGAAGAGCCCAGTCTCATCAGTGTTGAAAACCTGCTGCAGCAAGTAGCCCTTCTCTTCTACAAGTGTCTAACTTGCCAGGAAATGCAGCTGCTGCTTCATGATCGGCTGATGCCGACTCACCATGATCTTCAGATTAAAACGATTTTTTAAAACGTTCAAACCATCCACTGCTTACTGTAAATACTTCTCGTTTCAAGTCGCTATAAATTGTGAGGCCTTATGTCGAGTGCAAGGGACACCAGTCGGCATGTTTATTTTTTATATTCATCTTCCAACCATACATTCAATAGTTTTTCCATTTTTTCAATGTATGGATCTCTGCGACTTAATGATGCTACTTTAGAGGCAATATTTCCACCAGAGTTGGCACGAGCCCTAATTTTATCGTTACATTTACAAATGTCACTCATAGTGGACTCATTGATGTTGTAGTCTTGCACCAACACAGTAACAAGTTACCACTCTCAAGTCCATCTAATATTTTCACTTTTTCCACTGTCATCACTTTCTTCACTTTTTATATGGGACATTTTCACAAAAGCGGGGCAGGTAACGGTAAAGAACAAACTCAAAAATCAACTTTCTTGATTTTCTCGAAATAGTGCTTGAACCCCTTATAAGGCCTAGAAAAATGTTAAATGATGTCAGCAACGCAGGATCACCATAAGGCCTCTGCACTGACTGGGCAATATTGCTTGATAAAAATTCCTGGACAGTCTTTACCGTTACCTGACCAGCTTTTGTGAAAATGTCCCATATTCTGCTCTTCAGCAGATACTACTTAATGGACGTTTGGACCCATGATTAAATAAACAGAACACAAAGTATTATCACAATAAAATACCGCACCTCACCAACCGCCACGCAGCCAGAAGACAATGATGCGGCGGTGCGGAAGATGCTGGAACACGCAGAATGTAAATTTTCAAATTGTTATATTTTTCCAGCGAGACGGTACAATTATAATTTAACACGTAATGCTAAATGAAGGAAAATATTGTTATCCAAATCTTGAAAATGTTAAAAAAAAAAAACAAAAAAAAACATGAAATACGAACGAGTTCAGGGTGGAGGGGTATATTTTGTCTGCGATTGGAGGATGTTCCTGGAAGACGCAGAAGGCAAATTTTTATATATTTTACGGCGATACAGTACAGTTATGTTTCAACTGGTAATGTTGAATGAAGGAAAAATATTATCCAAACAGTGAAAGTGTTAAAATACTTTTGAAAACCTAAGGAGTTTGAGGTGGGAGGAGATCATTTATTCCATGGATGCGTATCCATGGAATAAATGATCGGGGTATCGGCGTGGACAGAGAGGAAGGGTGTCTAAAAGGTAAGCGCAGATACATGAATCGCGGACGGCGAGGGTTGACTGTATAGCATGATATTTCAAAAATGTATTGGCCTGATATGTTCTCGTGGATCAGGCAATGCGTGGCAGAGGTATGCGCTCTACCGAGTGCACTTCTAGTTTGAAGTGTGGGGATAAGGACGGGCTGACAGAATGGCCTAAGGTAGAGGTACGCACACTCGCCTATAAGCTGTCCAGTCTGGGTTCAAATCTTGACCAAGCTATAAACTACAATCCCGGTGTTTCACAGGTGCGGTAGTTTATCAATGCGTGCGTCGTCCCACGGATGACATTAAACGGGTATCTTCTGCCGGTATAGTTGGTGGACATTAACGTCCTTCTTGAAGATGAGGTGAGTTATCCCCAGCACCGTGAACAAATTACAAATTCCTGCTGGGGCACGACTGTACCGCTGATGTAGTGCCCTGTTACCAGTTAGCTCGTACTCATTTTGCCAACCTTGGAAGGATGGGAGGCTAAGTCAACCCATCTGGTGTTAATTCAACGGTCGGACAGGGGCTTTAACTCAGACCCGAAGATCTTAAGCTAGCCACCTCAACTGTTAAAGCAACATCAGGCTTTTGGAAGTTTGATAGGGAGTGGGAAAGGGGAGGGAGAAGAGGGTGAGGAGAGGGGAGGGGCTGTATCATTTCAAAGTTTAACTCACCAATGTAATAGATGATGAAGTAATACGAGCCAAAATGCACCGACATCACGTGACTCGACCTGCACAAAAAGATGAAAGCAGTATTCAAACCACATCCGAGATGAAAAATAAAAGTCTCCATTTCTGTGCCACGCTCCCTCAACAACAATTTCTGTGCCACGTTCCCTCAGCATGTTGGATAGATGAGGACCGAATGGAATGGAGGTTTGCGACCAAAATTGCAGTCGTAGAGAGAAGGAAACAAGTTTGGGAGCGAGGAGAAAATTAGGGAGGAGAGGAAAAGAAATTGCGTACGTAATAAATAGATGACATACAAAGCCGCCAATTTTAACATCACGCACAACAAATGACATTTATCGTCGTAGCAGCATGACCATCTCTGACGTAGAGATTCCATAATGTTGTTACATCAACAAATAAACATTTAATTGAAAGTGAAGAGGTATAAAGAAAACAATGGAGGCAGTGAGAGCGTGTGAGGTGAAGGCCGAGCCTCGGTGAGGTTACAAATGGGGTCCGAGATAAGGAAAAAACTCACAACTCGAGTCCGCACAGAGGCGCGCGCGAGGCTCAGCAAACCACCAGCCAGGAACAACCGCGACGCCTCGCCAACTGTCCCGCCCGATACTCCGCCAACACGGTCATCCCGGGGCTTCGCCGCTGCGCCCGCACCTGCACGGCGTCCTGCAGCCGCGACACGCGTGTCTGCGTCACCCCCCGTGAGAAGGGACTCGCGGCGATACTCCTGAGCTTCATGAGGATGAAGTCTTCCACAATGAACTCAAGGAATAAATAATGTAACAAATACTATGGCGTGGACACCGCTCGGGCCTGGGGCTGAGACTGGACAGCTGAGAAGTGGGCGTGGAAATGGGGAAGGAACTGGGGAGGGATTGGGCGTGGAAATGTGGGAAAACTGACTGGAGGGATTGGGCTGGAAATGGGAAGAACTGGCACTGGGAGGTTGAACTGGAAATGGGGAGAAACTGGCACTGGAGGGATTGGGCTGAAATGGGAAGAACGCACTGGAGGGGGTTGGGACTGGAAATGGGGAAGAACTGGCACTGGGGAGGGGGTTGGACTGGAATGGGAGGAACTGGCACTGGGGGGGTTGGGACTGGAAATGGGAAGAACTGGCACTGGGGGGATTGGGACTGGAAATGGGGAAGAACTGCACTGGGATTGGTGAAGGAACTCGGAGTGGTGAAAGCGTGCGAAGAGGCCATAAACGCAAGAAGATGATGGATGATGATTTTTGTTGTCGTCGTCATCGCTTGGAGCGTGGTGAAAATAGATCATGTTGATGTCTGCTGTCATCACTCAACTCGTCGATATGTTGATACAAAATGAAGACCACGAAAATAATATGGCATGCATTGGCTTTCGTTGTCATATTGTTTTCACCGCACTCCAAACTACTTCCGCGAAAGTTGCGCCAATCCATTGGTACATTTTTTCATGGAGGATAACATAAAGCCATTATCACGTATAACGCAATACAAAAGAAGTTAATCAAAACCAATCATGATATTTCAAAACACCTCACGCGAGTTGTCCGTACTCGAGAAAAAAAATTACATCCTGAAAAACGCCGATGACGTCATTTCCGGAATTAATATTCTGATCTTCTTCTTCTTCTTCTTCCTCTGTGTCTTCTTTTGTGTTTAATGGCGCTTTCAGAGTCGTGAGGCTCTACATACGCCACGCACCGAACGCTTCGACTGGAGCACACAACAACGGGGACTCCAAATTGATTGACCCGTTTCTTTAATAAATTTTAACAACGATTTGCAGAGTCGAGGGGCTTTTGTCTCGATATGGGTCTTCTCCGAACACGGGTGATTTTTTCGTGACGTCATCGGTGAAGCGGTATGCCGGTGAAAATTCGTCAAATAGAACGCTGCATGGGAAAAACCTAATTCTTGAGCGTCATCTACACATCAATTCACCGTAGAAAAAAAATTATTGTGACGTCATCATGACTTGGTTCGGCAGCCATGTGTTTGAATTTTTTTTTTTTTAATCTTCTTCTCCAGAACGGCTGGACAGATTGAGGCGAAACTTTACACACACATTCCCCATGACGTCCTTTTACAAGTTTGTTCATTTCTTATTGATAGGTCACATGGTTTGGTGGCCATCTTGAATTTACCCTAAAACCTTCAAACATCTCCAGAACGGCTGGTCAGATCAAGGGGAAACTTCACAAGTCTATTCTGCACGCCGAGGGGATATAAATTTGTTCATGAATAATTGATAGGTCACATGGTTTTGCAGCCATGTTGGATTTAAGAAAAATATTAAATAATGTTTTCTCTGGAACTGCTTAATCCATCGAAGCGAAAATTTGCAACTGCCATCTTCCATCACGTCTGCATACATGGTAAATTATGACATCAAAAGTCACATGGTTTGGTGGCCATCTTGGATAGAAAAACCGCACTTATCCAATTAACACAAACTTCAGACACATGTTCCACTCCACGGTTGGAAGCAGAATTTAAATTATTGATATCATAGGTCACAAGTTCGTCAGCCATCTTGGATTGAAAATTATAAACTTTAAAAATCTTCTTCTCCAGAACGGCTGGACAGATTGAGGAAAAATTCACACACACTTTCCCCAAGACATCCTTTCACAAGTTTGTTAATTTCTAATTGATAGGTCACATGGTTTGGCAGCCATGTTGGATTCAATAATTATATAAATCATGTTTTCATTCTCTGGAACCACATAACCTATCGAAGCGAAACTTGGCAACTATAATCGACCCCCATGCCTGCATTTCCGGGAAAAATTTATGTCACAAGTCACATGGTTTGGAGGCCATCTTGGATAGAAAAACGCACCTTGTCCGATTAATACGAAACTTAACAAGCATAATCCACTTCCCCATTCAAGGGAGAATTTAAATTTATGTTGTAATAGGTCACATGGTACGGCAGGCATATTGGATTGAAAATTAATAACTTTAACAGTCTTCTTCTCTGAAACGGCTGAACAGATTGAGGCAAAACTCCACATGTATGACTGCCTCTCCATGTCGAACAAAAAGTCC
>CM068961.1:38471890-38495271 GCA_035128595.1 Eptatretus atami
GGAGGATGGGTGCGGGGGGCGGTGGGTGGGGGGGGCGTCGGGGGGATGGGGGGGGGATCGGGGGGGGGAGGGAGGGGAGTGGGGGGGGAGGTGGGATGGGGGGACGGGGCGCGGGGGTGAGGAGGAGGGGGGAGGGGGGACGGGGGGGTCGGGAGGGGGGGGGGGGGTGGGGATGGGGGGGGGGGGTGCGTGGCGGATGCGGGAGAAGGGGGAGGGGGGGAGGGGGAATGGGAAGGAATGGGAGGGGGGGAGGGAGGGGGTGGGAGGTGGGGGGGAAGGGGGGAAAATGATTTTTTGAGGATTGGAGGACAGTGACAGACTGTGGATTGTAGAGGGGACGTAGCTTAGCTACGTTAGTGTTAAATGGAACGTGCTATATGGTTAAGGGATGGACGGGGAGCCACGAGTTAGTGTAGGGATGTAGTTAGAAGGATGCAGAAAGAATCAGCGGGATGAGTGTGTTGAAGAGTTTGGTGAGTGAGGTGAAAAATGTACGAGTTTGAGTTGTAGTGAGGCCAGCGGGGTCTGTGTGAGTGTGAGCGAATGTGGACATTGCATGGTGCGATGATGTGATTGGGGGAGGGAGTGGACTCCGCCCAAGGGACCCCGGGTCAGTGTAGAGTGAGTTAGTGGGTTAGTTTAAATTGACAAAATGGAGGGTCGTTTTGCTGTTGGTGGGGGAAGTAGCTCGAAACCCGGTTTGGAGTGCAGGAGCCCTGTGACGGGCTGGGAGCGTGGCTCGCGAACGGTGAGTATCGCTGAGTGGGTTACCCCGGCACCGGCTAGTCGGCCTGGTTAGGCCAAGCGGGCCCATGGGGGGCCGGCGTTAGCGTATGGGCACGGGTGCGCCGCTTTGGTGCGGGGGCCCGGAGCGCCGTTAGCCGCGTGGGGCATGTCGTTGGGCACGGGTGGACCCTCGGAAAGGGGCCCGGGGCGCCAGCCTGCCACGTGTTGCGTTTCAGGGAGTTGCAAATGGGGGGGCACTCCCGGTGTTTAGGGAGCTGGTTAGGCTTCGGAGGCAGTGTAGTGCCGGGGGTGCATTGTAGGGGATTCGGCAGAGGGTCGTGCCTGCCAAAGGGAGGCCACGCGTCCAGGCCATAGGACCGTGCGAAGGGCACGAGGAAAATTCGAGGGCGAGGCCGAAACTGTAAGGACACCAACACAGGCGACGGGGATCTGGGTTGTATAGAACCAAATAGTTGTAAGCGAGAGGCGCTTTGTTGAAAGCCCGGGGTTCAGTTTAAGGTTAATGGTTAGGGTAGATATAGGGAGGTGTACCCCTCCGGCACCATTCATCCCTTCGCTTCTCGTTGTGGGGGCCGCTGGACCCACCTTTTGGGTTAATCGCTAAGTCTGGGATTGCCATCTTGAAGCTTTTCGTTGGGCCTCGACACAAGACGCCAGCTCTCCCCTATTCCCTCCGGGAAGGGACGTAGGGTTGGGAGTAGGCTAGGTGAACAGAATAGGTTAGCCGAAAACAGGACGATAAAGGGGGTTAGGCGGACGAATTATAGTGGGAAGTTAAGGGAAGTAAAACATAAAAAACAAACAAAAAAAATTAGTTTGGGCTAAATTGGGTTTTTTTGCAAATTAAGGGATGGGTATGAACAAGTGGACAGGCCAAAGGCGATAGGTGGGAGGGAGCGACAGGTTAGGGTAGGTCCGAGTCCACCTTCTGTTGTGGCCAACACCACCGTATACTCCCTCCACCAACCTGCCACTGCACGGAAGAGCCGGCCCACTCATCGGGCAGCTGTTGTTTTGCTACCAAGGCCTGTGCCGGCCGGATCGTTCCGACGACTGTTTTTACTGCAAGGCCTGTGCCGGCCGGGGATCGTCGGCTGTTTTTGTTCTTCAAGGCCTGTGCCGGGCCAGTCTCGTCTGCCGGCTGTGTTTGCCGCAACGGCCTTTTTCTGCAGGCTTGTTGCCTTTACCTTTGCCATGTCATGCCCACTGCCCCTGTTCACCAGCCCGTTTCAATTTTGCTTTTGCCACCCCCCTTGTTCATTTCCATTGCGCGGCCAGGATCCGCAAGCAAAACAGTTTAGCAAGCTGCAGGAACTGTCCTGTTGTCAGCTGCAACACGGGCCCTGGCAGTGGCGGCCCGTGCCACCGGTTTCTTTTTGGACTTTTGCCTTTTTCCTGGCAGAGTCCATGACCTGGGCCATGGTTTTAGTCTGTAAATTTGGTAATAGGTGTTAAGTTGTATGGTAAATATGGATGTGCGCCCCCGGCATGTATGTTGTTCTAGCGCCGGCAATTTTATTTAGGTTCTGTTGAGTGAGTTTGTTTAGGTAGTACTCAGCCCCTTCAGGTTTTTATTTGGGGACACGAATACCATGATGTCGCACTCAGGGATCCGTAGGGTAAAACGTACTAGGGCGAGAACTTCAATATGGGCACCACGATAATTTTGACGCTCGGACGAGTCTGTAAAAAAGGGGAGGGGGTAGTGTTACGGTTCTGAAATTCGCAACACCATAAAGGTCCCGTAGTGAGATATATTTCTTAGAGACATGTGAGTTAGGCCCAAACCCATTGTATTAGAGGGAATTAATGTGATTCATTCGTGGCTGCGATCCTTTGGAGTTAGGCGTTTTCTGTCTCTACCTTTGTTTTTATACAACAACAACAACGCCAGCAGCAAAACCTACACCCACCACTCGCTACCGCAAACCTTCACATCACCGGCCATTCCAAACAGGCGCCAATGGCCATCGGACACCGCCGAAAACCTCCACCACCTTCTCCTACGGCCATTCCCGCGCCACCTTGTGGACGCCCCGAGCGTTTCGAGCTGTCTTCAGCGAGGACACGCGAGACGCGAGTGCAGATTGGCGGGGTTCGAGGAGGAATTCGGATTCAGGAATGATGCACGCCCACATCTGCATCCACCCAATCAGGAAGCGCCGGGCGGCTTGGCCCCGCCTCCAGCACGCGCCTGACGAAAAATCGGCATATGCAAAATTTTGAGGATCAGGAATTGATTACACGCCCCCTTTTCTCCGTCCAATCGGCGAAGGCGTGCTCCGCCCCTTGAGGTCGTTTGGATCCAGGAATTTTGCATATGGTGGGGTTCCCGAAGCCGATAAAAAGGCGAGCGCAGTAAGGAGTTGAGCAGTATCGATGGAGTGGTCGGTTGGAGAGATCGGTGAGGAAGTCAGTTGGGCTGGGTCGTTGGAGACGGAGCTCGAGGAGATCGGTGAGGCGAGATCGGATGGGGCAGACGGTGCGGAGGGCGATCGGGCTGAGGTGGACCTGGAGGCTCGCGTCGCGGGTTCGAGCAAGCCAGCCATACTCCCTCCCCAGAGCATCAAAAAAAAACAAAAATTTTTTCCCCCCCCCTTTTTTTTGCGCTGAAGAGTCGACAAGGGGGCCCGTTCCCACATATACACCGCAGGCTGCCCACGGAACCGCCGTTGCAGCGACATTTCTTGCGGCTCGCCACTGAGGCGCGGTTTAGACCCTTCGGTCTCGTGGGCCTGGCCCTCTCTCCAGGTTCCACGCGCATTAGGCCACGGGCCCCAGTCTTGACTCCCTTGCCTGTGAGGGGGTCTTTTCTTTGCTTCGGTAGTGAATTGCGTGTGTGGCGCCGTGTCTTGTAAGTAGTAACTGTATAAGTTCCGTTGTTGTTCGTTGTAGTCGGTTTTAACTTCCTTTTTATATGTGCATTCTTTGTTCTATGTGATATTATGTTGCAATCGTTAATTGTGGCTGTAAATACGTTGCTATAGGTTGTGCCTCCGCGTGCCGCCCGGAATATAAATGTGGCATGATGTGAACTGGTTTTTCCCGTTTCGCTTCGTCTTTTTCTTTAATTGAACCTTCCATCCTGCTTCAACGTAAAGGGTTCGTAGTGGGTGCAAAACGCCTGTAAATCAATCGTGAACGTCGAGGTCGACGATAACACCGCTCGGTTATCCGATGTACGGAAACGGCCCGCCAAGCGGCTTTCGTTGTCCGGAGTTCGACCTGCGGGAGGTACCGATCGCCCGGTTTACCAATCCCCCGTGGCTGGTACTTAGGTAGGTCGAGTTATGGCGACAACCCTATTCCTACGCTGGTGGCCGATTGGGCCGATTGTGGTGAGGTTCGAAAGGCCCACAGTGACTGGATCCCGGCGGTTAGCCGGGCGGGGTCACGACTGAATTGTCCGTTCCGGTGGGCGAGGCGGTCGCGGTTTCGTCGGTCGCGTGACGATCGCACGCCGACGGGCGCGAATTCCGCAACCAATATTGTCCGTCTAATACAGCCCCACCCGTTGGGCACCGACGACCCGTTACAGTCTCAGAGGAACGAAAAACATCAGACCCCTTAAAGGATACAGAAGACAGTACTCAAGTGTTTGGGATGGGTTTACAAACTATTCCTTTATTAGTGAAAAGAAAAACGATTTCATAACGTTACTTAACCCACATAAAG
The DNA here is from genome assembly GCA_035128595.1 of Eptatretus atami. NCBI lineage: Eukaryota > Metazoa > Chordata > Myxini > Myxiniformes > Myxinidae > Eptatretus > Eptatretus atami. The sequence goes on from CM068961.1 coordinate 38,476,313, forward strand.
GAAAAAAAGTGGTTTTGGCTGTGAGTGAAACAACTCCGGGCTTTATGTGACCACAGTTGTAATGAAATCGGTATGAGTCACTCTCAAATGATTTGAAATGGACCCCCTGTTGGAGATCAGGTGTAAGGGATTTACTCCCAGAGAAAATTAAGGAAACCCACAGTCAAAAATCCCTACTTCTGATAAGGAAATTGAACCATGTTTAAGGATCTTACCCGAAAAGGGAACTAAAAAACTGTTTCAGAACCCCCCAAATTGTTGCCACGAGTTAAACCACCAACGACTCCTCAATGTGGAAATGCTCCATCGATACCCTAAGGGTCATACCCTGATAAGGAAGGTGTCATTGTACAAAGCTGCTGAAAAAAAACCGCATCCTGAAAAACCTGAGGCAAGATGCTGATACTACTACCCCCCCTCCCCTACTCCATCTCCTCCTAACCATGCCTCTTTCGTAATGCTTTCTCAAAATATGGTTGTTTTGTGATTTAAATGTGTATGATATTAAGAAGTAATATATAATATGATGTATTATGTATTCATAATAATGTAATGATGATATAGGGAATAGATATTAAATCGGAGTACTAGTCACTCCCATCACTCCCTGCGCCACTCACATGTCGGAAAGTCAAGATATAACATTACACTATGAATACCCTGTTATACTACAGAGTATAAAACACTGAGTTTGGTGATTAGGTAAATTTTGAAATTTTCTAGATAGTGCTTCTGACATGAGAAGGAGAACCAGGGTAACATCGAAAGAATTCCCACAAACAGTAACTCCTAATGTCTCACCATCGCAAATCCTTAAATTCCTTTAAATTCATACTTTTTAGGAAAAGAACATATGAGATATAATGAAGGAATATTTTTCTGACTTACATGGTTTTTATCGAAACCACCAAAAAATCATCGTCGACCTAATGATACCATTTCACCGAACACAGTGCAGTAGGCTTAAAAAGCACATTGTTAAACTAAAATGGAAAATGAATGATGACCTGCGGTGCACTTCTTTGCCTTCCACCTCATTCATCACTATGGGACCCTTTGGGCAGCACTAACATAAAATGTGGAGAAGCCAGGTCTAGGTGCTCTCAAGTAGTCACATCATTAAACAACAAAAATTAGATGTAGCCTTTTACAAGAAACCCACTCTCCTCCAGCCATCGCACAGGTTTGGAAATAAATATGAAAAAGACCGGTTATTTTATAATTCCAACTCTTCGCACAGCAGGAGTTGCTTTTTCTGCTATAGTTCCGCACTTTTGCCCTCTTACCAACTTTCATTTCAGGAAATAATCCCAGGTTACCTTGCTTTCCTGGTTTTGTGACAAATAACATCGAATTTTTACTTCAATTAAAATTGCCTATTGCTCCTTTCAAAGAGCACAGACCCGCCGAAGCTTCTTCAAAAACAGGTTGACGACTACATGAGGGCATTAGATTTGCAAAAGTGTATCGTAATGGAGAGGTTGATCAAATTGCACCCTTCAGCCCTCACTGATCGGAATTGTGCAGAGCCTCACCCCGGATCAGCCAGACTGCTGTCTGACAAAATAAGGGATTTTAGTCTTCAAGACATTATTGCAGATACAAAATTCCAAACACCCATCAGTTTACTTTTGAGTAAAGTTGCCAAACAATCAGGTGGCCCCTTTGCCCGGCTGGATAGATTTACTTAAACTCACCCCTTATTAACCTCTCACCTACCACGAGAATTTCTCCATCTGGTTTCTGGACCATCACCTTATCACCATGTCTGCTAGCTGAATAGGGTTCGTCTCCAAATCTCCACTCTTGGAAACTTAACATCTCCATTAATTAGGACAACCCCCTCTTTTAATACTGCTTTTCAAAGTGTATGGTCAAATTTTTAGTTAGGTGCTAAGGCCCCAATTAAAGACAGTGGTTATGGTGGGAACAACATAAAGGTCCAAATTCGAAATTTCTGTCAACTTTCTGCTCTTTAAATTACACAAGTAGATGCCAGAATGGGGAAGCGGATCTGGAGAAAGAATTTCTACAAATTCAAAGCAACCTTAAAAAAAAACCCACCCTGTTGTCCCTGCTGTGTAAGACTATAAAATCCTCCACAAGCTTTGGCCTTACCGTATTTCCACCTTCTACTAAAAAGATATTTATTACATATGGACCAAAACCTACTGTTTCCCCGGGCCGTAATTCCAGATAGTATCTCTGTTATTCGAGATTGTAATCTGATATTTGTGAGAAAATCATGGAAGTTGTGGCCTGGTCTTTCTTAGACCAGGAGGAAAACCATTTGACTTGTTTCTCACACTACTTTTTTTGAAAATTTATCTTTTCGTTTGCCCCTTCTTTCTATCACATATACAGTTATGTTTTCAAAAATAATTGGCCATTTTAAAAATAACAATGAACTTGTTACCCCTTTTGGGGTTGGAGAGGGGTAAGGCAGGCTGCCCTCTTTCCAGGGAATATTGTATTACTCTTTTCTTGAACCCTTCTTAACACAATTCTAAATCCTTATCTTGGGCATATGGGAACTTATACCTAAAAGCATCGGCCCTATGCAGATGACATCTGTGTCTGCATAAAATAATGCAGAAGGACATTGTTAAGATGACGAGTAGTACCCTTGGATGTCTTTAGTAAAGCACATTCAAGCTGGAATAAATGGGCTAAACAAAGCACTGGGCTCAACCGCTCACCTATCCCTTACCACCCCCCCTTTCCCTTTCTCCCCCTGTCTCCCTCTGGCAATATTATGGAAAAGTGACGGATCAAGTTCTTTGGGATTTTCTGGTCCGGCGGGGTGATTTCGAGATAACGAAGGTTTTGGCACGCATGAGACTAATTTAACGAAATGGAAGATTTACTCTCCCAACTTCCTTGCAAGGCAGGACTAAGTATCCAAACCAGTCTGTCACCTCAACTGGTACAAAGGTTCTTGCCCTACAAGCCATCCTGCAGACATCGGGACAACATACAGAAAATGCATCCACCGTTTCTTCTTTGGTCTGGAAAGCATTGGCTGCGACCGGAAATCCTGGAACTTACCAGTGGCTGAAGGTGGCCAAGGACTTGTTGATGTCATGCCGCATTTATGGCTTTCCGGCTGCGAACAGTATGGCGCTCTGTATGAACCCTGTTTGGTCTGGAGACAACTCCACCAGTTGCATCTTCCGACAAGCTTGGAAAATTGAACTTTGCACAAGAGTTGTTCTTGATGGACTCAACAGATAGATTTGTCTGGGTACCTGCTTTTCACCGAAGCCTTACTCAATGCATGGCAAGCTTTCGGCTGCCGTCGGGACCCCTCGACCCTACACTGAACCCATGTTTTCTCAACGAGCCACTGTTTCACAACAGTTTATTTGAAGGCAATGAAGGGGAAAATGCTTCATTCAGCATGTCATAAACAATGCAATAACAAAAAGTGTGCCACTTGAAGAATGTCACAATGATAGGTGGCTAAGTGCCACTGCTCTTTGCGTCAGAGGTTGGCATTACATCATGTCGCAAGTGGACAGCGTGCTAAAATCGGTACTACACACCTACTGTGCCTCACAAAAAGTTTGGAAAAAACCCCTCCCATACCCACCTCTGACTTTTCCCCACCTTTCCCAAACCTTACTATCTGGCTCTACTAGTCTAGAACCTATTGTTTTGGCCGATCCGATCCTTTCGGTGGAATAATCGAAAAAACCCTGACATACAATGCCTAAAAGTCCTTTTTCCCTCTTTGTCCTCCCCCCGTATCCTGTAGATGGGTCACAGTCTTACCAAAAACCCCTCCCCTTTACCCTATTGGAATTGGTTACTATAGACACGAGACAGCTGTACCAAACGGCGTTGGAGATCTCCAATGGAGAATCGCACATGGGTATTGCCAACAAATTTCTCTAATTCACCGGTTTTCACATAACAAAAAAGTGAGCAATGTCCCATCTGTGGACAAACCGAACACACCTCACGCGTATATACGCTGTAACCGTTTTAACCCCTTTATTTTGTTTTCCTGAAGATGCTTTTGGCAGTCTCTCGAGTCATTTTAATTTTCCAACCTTTATTTTTGGCCCGAGTATACCTTCAACTCCCCAACAGCAATCCTAATTCATATTTTTTTCCTTTCACAAAGTTAAGCTTGGCTATATATAAAACAAGAAAATCAAAAATGTGCAATGAATTTGTATACAACGATAGCTTAGAAGTGTTTAAAAGCCCTTGTGTTTCAAAGAATCAAACTGGAGTTCTTGGTGATGCTCTCAGGTACAGGCTGTTTGAAACCCAATGGGTATAAACAATGTCTTCTATGTAAGTATCTGAGGGTCAGTTAAAAATTCACTTATTAGTTACTTACTGATACCCTGTCTAACTTCTTTTTGTTTGATTATGATGTAAATTGTGTGAACTGTGTGAGCCTCTGTAGTGTGAGGCAAACAAGTTTTGTTATTTTTGTCATAAAGTCAAGTCTCAAGTCTCAAATGTGTCTCTGTGACTCTGTGTCTCTGGTCTCTGTGCTCTGTGTCTCTGTTTGTCTCTCTGCCCCCCTGCTGGCTGTTGTGGGTCGAGTGAGTGTCATGGCGGCTTGTGTGTCTTGAGTGAGCTTTGATCTGCCCGTTTTTCGCTTTCAATTCCCCTTTTTCCCTCTTTCGTTTTCACCTCCTTTCCTTTGTTCCTTCTGCGCATCGTTAGTTGTTGGCCCCCCACCATCCCCTCTTCGGTTAGACCGCGTGCTTCGGCCTTCCCTCGCGCCGTTGTTACCCCACCCCACCCGCCCATCTGTCCTTGTTATTTCGCGGTTTGCCCTCCTCTCCCCTTCCTTCCCCTCCCCCTCTCAATTCCTTCCCCTCCCCTACCCTTCCCCTCCCTTCCCTCCCCTTCCTCCCATCCCTCCCTTCCCTCCCATCCCTCCCCTCCATCCCCTTCCCCTGTTTTCTCCTACAATCCTTTTTCCCTTGAGATAGAGAGAGAGAAAGAGCCACAGATTATTGTGGATAGCTTTTAGTTGGCGGCCCATCCCGGGCCTAAGCTGATCGTTTTATTCTTCACTGGAGCTGTGTTATTTCCTTTGGAAACCTGTCTGCGCTTGTATTTAATTACTGCACGAGAGTAATTCACCCCTCCTCCCCCTTCCTAAATATGACTTCGTATTCCCGTTATGCGGCATTGAAGCATTAACACGAAAACCATGGCGTCTCGTCTGTGTCCCGCCCGACGACGTCAGCGTCGAGGATCTCGTTATCGCTACGGGAAACATAGTCGGTACTGACAAAGTTCGTGCAGCCTCGCGAATGAACAAACGTGTGGTAATCTTCGTGTCTGAGACAAAACGGTTTCCCGAAATCTATCGACCGGACTATCAACAGACGACGGACATTTCGTGCTCGTCTCCCCTCTCGACACACCGCCGTGAAGGTTCATTATCTCGAACGCTCCTCCTTTTTCTGAAGAATCGAACGCTGATCTCCGAGTTTCTCTTATGGTTTCGTGGTTTCTCAGATCACGATGTTACCTTTATTAGCCAGGACGATCGGACGAAAGCATGTGATGTCTTTTCGGAGACAAGCTTATGTGGTGCTTCCTCCTCTAACGCTGAAAGAACCTTGAACATTGTTTTGAAACTCAAAATTGAAAATCATGATTACCAAGTCTACGTAATCACTGACACCGTTGAAATGTTTAGAATGTGGTAAGTTCGGACACTTGAACGATCTGCCCAAAGGCGACCTCGTCGAACGATGAACAAAACCTCGTCAAGAAGGATACGTCTTCTTCTTTTCTTCTTCTTTCTTCTTTCTTCTTCTTCTTCTTCTTCTTCTTCCTCGGCTGTGAAGGAAGTGGATCCCGTGTCCGGGTAATAAGCCCAGTCCTCCCAGCCCGATATTCTAAACAGCAAAACGAATGTTTTGGGATGGTTTCACCATCGTTTCATCAAGGAAGAAAAGACTTTACCTGATGGTCGTTAACCCAGAAGAAGGCGGCATTTACAAACGAGGAATCTGTCGTAATGTTCCCGCAGTTGTGACTGACGTCACTCTACAATGCTTACCCGGAATGGACCCGCTTATGGACCCGGACCTGGTACCTACGGCCAACAAGTTTACCCTACTTGCCGGTGAGGACAGAAACGTCTCCCTTACAGAGACCGTTTTACTGTTATCGCAGCTAAAATGAAACTGTTCACTTGTTAAAAACTCTCCTATTGGAAAGTCCATCGACGGTGATACACAGACCACTAGTGATTAACCTGCTGTCACCTTGGTAAATGTCAACCCCTGAATCCTTGTCAAGCGGGAAATAGCGAAACAAATGTTAACCCTGAATCCTTGTCAGCAGGAAAATAGCGAAGCTGATGTTAACCCGGAATCTTGTCAGCAGGAAATAGCGAAGCAAATGTTAACCCTGTTACTGCTCCCATTTCATCACGTGGTGAAGCTGGAAACGCAGGAATGTTTAAAATGGATGTTTTACGAGAGACCCCTAAAGTACTTGTATACCTCCACGCCGTTGGAGGTCGATAACACCGTTACGTCGAGGGAAGCGAGATCGCTACATCCACTAATGGTGTTTCTGTTTCATCAATCCCCCGAATTATTTCCGTTACTTCACCAGGAGATGTTCCCACAATGGGAAGAGCACATTAAGACGTGGTAACCAGTACAGATCCGTGTGTCAATACTGACGACAGTATCGATATGCAGGACAGTACAAGTTTGTGTGACTCGAAAACTAAACCGACTGACGAATTCTGACCTGGAGAAGCAAACAGGAACAGTCAGGTGGAAAACGGTGGAGAAGCTCACCAGTGAAGGTCCTACCCCCCCCCCTTTGAACAAAATAAGACTCTTCTTACAAAATACATACAGGAAATGCAATATAAACCTGACGGAATACTTTCCAGATCTACCGTCCTTCCTCGAGTGTGCTCAGGCTATTGTACGTAAGCCTGACTTATTCGGTTTCCACCAGACACCACGTCACCGCTTAAACAAATGATTGCCAAGGCGAAAAGGGATTTCTGATCAATATCCCACTTCTGATGTTATTCTTTAGAAGCTATTATTCTCCTCATGGCCAGTTTCAAGATTGGAACAATAAATGTTAATGTGGTGGGAGTCCGCTCCACAAGATCTAAATTAAACAGCTGGTAGAGGTCAACAGTCTGGCATAGTTTGTTACAAGAGACCCATGCTGTCCGATCTGTTCAGGCTCAGTGGCACTATTTATGGACAAGGAATGTTTCTCAGTAACAACTCCTCGTCGAAGGGCAGCATCATGTTTGTCATAGGGAAACATTTCCATCCGTCCTGCCTTAAATTTATGAGTATATTGATGGACACCTTGCCTCTGTGACCTTCGTCTATCAATCAGGTCAAGTTACAATTCTCAATGCATACGCTCCAAGCAAAAATGACGAGCGGATCTTCCTTTTTTGCCGAACTGAGAAAATTCCTGCAAACACTGGATTTGCAGACTTGTCTAATTATTGTGGCGATTTTAACTGTACTGTTAATGCTTCATTTGACCGGAACGGGCCGGAACCCAACTATGTACGGCAAAACTTTTGCAAACTCATTGCGAAATATAATCTTCATGATATTTGGTGCGTGCAGCACCCTTCTGATCGGTCTTATACATGGTGTCGTTGTTTAAACAACACATCTCACTTGCCAGGCTTGATCGCATCTATGTAAATTCTCTTTTATTACATGGAGCTATAAATCGGATATCGTGCCTTCTGGTTTCTCTGACCATTCCCTAGCTCAAGTCTTTATTCAACTCTCTAAACCATGTCCAGGGAGCTCTCATTGGAAATTCAATAACAGTTTACTAGAAAAACCTCAACTCATTCAGGCCTTGAATCCTCTGGACGGCTCTCCTAGACAGAAGTTAAACTGTCTGTTAACCCTCTGATATGGTGGGATTAGTAAAAACCCAAATTAAAGGTTTCTGTCAACAGTATCAGTTTTTCTCAACAAGGGCTGACCATGAAGTAAAAAATTATTACAGTTAGAGATTTTACAACTCCAACGGGGTCATCGGGCAAAATAATAGTAACATACAAAAAACCTTAACTGAGAAACAGTCCTTATTAAAGGAAATAACCGAGAGGAATGCACGTGGTGCCTTAGTTCGGATGAAGGTGCGACACCTGAATGAGGCAGACGTACCAACCAAGTACTTATTTCCTTAGAGAAACGTCTTCCCAGTAAGCAGCTTTCTCAGCTGCGATTGGCAGATTTATCCATTACCTTTACACAATCAGAAATCAAACTTTTTGTGAAGGAATACTTTTCGAAATATATTCAATGGAACAAATAAATCCTTCAGTGTCGCCTCTATTCTCCGTTAGGCCTGCCAGTGTGTGTGAAGATGGGCATTCCCAACTGGAAAGACCCATTACTTTGGATGAACTTGGCACTGCCCGCACGGCCTTGCCATTTGGAAAGCACCTGGATTGGATGGACTTAAACCTAATTTTACAATAAGTTTGGCACTTATTGGGTCCAGAACTCATTAACACTTTGAACGCAAGCTCCAGCTTGGAGAGCTACCTCGAGTTGCGACAAGCTCTTCTTACCCTTCTCCAAAAAAGGGAGACATGCTGAGTATTGAAAATTGGCATCCTATCTCCCTGTTAGTACGGACTATAAGATATTTTCAAAAGCCCTGGCATCGGACTTACTCCTTATTTATCCTCGTTGTTGGAAGAAGCCAATGTTACTGTGTCCCAAAACGTTCCATCCATGACAAACTCCCTTGTGAGAGACATCAGAACTGTGCAAGGAAAGCCCTAAAGATTTAGGACTTCTCCTTGATCAGAGAAAGCCTTGACCGCTGTTGACCTCGGTACCTTTTCGAAGTACTTGAGTGGTTTGGACTTGGTTCAACCTTCATCTCTTATATTAAAATACTATATAATAATAATTTATAGTATGTGCTTAAGATAAACATTGAACTTGTTGCACCTTTGTCTATTAACAAGGGAATTAGACAAGGTTGCCCTCTTTCCGGTTGCTTTATGCTCTCTCCATCGAACCCCTACTGTGTTTCTTTGCGCTGTAGACTAACAGGGTGTTGTCCCAGCTTGAACGGCCCATCAAGTACTGGCATACGCCGATGACGTGTGTGATTCGTACAAGATATGAATGACATTAATGTCGTTCGTTATTGTTGTCCTTATTTGAAAAGGCTTCTTCAGCCAAAGTAAATTGGAACAAAACGAGCGCCCTTTGGCTCGGTCCGTTGTGCTACTTGGCGCCAAGATCCCTGCTCCACTGTCATGGGCCAATGATGGTGTGAAATACCTTGGGTGTTCTTAGGTAATAATACCACAGTAGCAAAGAATTGGGCTGGTCTGCTTGAATTTGTTGAGGGTAAACTGCAAAATGGAAAGGTCTGATCACACAACTGTTCATATCGTGGAAGGTCTTGGTCATCAACACACTGGTGGCCTCTACCTTATGGCACAGGTTCTTCGTGCTGCATCCTCCTGCGGTGTTGCTTCAACAGCTCCAGAAGTGCTTCGTGTCCTTTTTCTGGGACGGAAAACACTGCGCGCCTGGGTCCTAGTTTACCACTGACCGATGGAGGCCAAGGCCGGTCAACATAAAGCCGGCTAATGGCCTTTCGACTCTCGGTTGCTCTTCACATGCTATACACGCGACCCTCTCCACCATGGGTCAACGTCGCTCGTCACCTTTGCAACAGGCTGGGAGGCTAGGCTATGACCACTCTCTTTTCCTGATGGACCCTCTCCAAAATCGACACATCCCCCTCTGGTTTCTATCAGAGCATGCTAAATGTGTGGCAAGCTCTGACAATACAAGAGCTACACATTCTTACACGAAACAGATGTTTTCTGGAAGAACCTTTGTTCTACAACTCTTTTTCCATGATATGCTGCTGATAGGTGTTTTATTCAACGCTTTACCGAAAGGGGCATTAAATCTGTCACAGATCTTCTCAGCCCAAACGGCAGCTGGATCGGAGCTGATGCATTGGCAGCCTGGTCGGTATGGATCCTCTCCGCAAAAAACCATGTTGTCACGCCATAATCTCTGCTAAGATTGCTATTTCGGACATACACACAGCTTCACCCTGCCTTGAGACCAGGCACCACCAAAAGCAACTGAACAAAATGCCACATCTCGAATACCTCCATCTACTCTCTACCTTTCCTGAACTCCGAATGTGACTTCCTGCTTCCTACCATCGTCTCACGCTGACTACCCTCCTTGTGCCTCGTAAACGCTCAGGACTTCCCCAACTGGCCCTTCCCAAACCAAAAAAGACCACATATTACTTTGAGGCTGTACAGGCGAAAAAATTTGTTTCAAACGGCAAAAAACCACAGCCAGCCATGGTTCGATGGAACGACCACCTCTTACCTTGTCTCCCCCTCCCAACCCTAGAGCTATTTATACTCCGTGATCCTAACTCGACGTTCATTTTAGTGCCCCTGACCAACACCTCCATCATGAGCGTCAATCGCAAATAGACAACTGGATCGCTTACCTTCTAACTCACTGTACACCGTTTTTCAAACCTCTGCTTGTAGATCAATGACGTCACTACTTGTAAGAAATCTGGAAAACCCTTTTCACTCTATGTGGAATGCCAAACGCGTCTGCACATTCTTAATTTATCTACTTTCGGATTGTTGTGCATGTCTGGTTTGATTTTTAACACTTGTGCTGTGTCATGTAACGGCCATTGGTCAATTCCCGCCACATGCGAATCATCACCAGAAGAACAGACACAAACATGTCCCCAAGAGCCCCACAAAAACCCACATCCTGTTGTAGCCAATCTCTGCTTGCCTCAGGCAACGATGGCCAGTATCTATAATCAAGGAACAATGAAAACCTAGATAGAATGCCTGTTTGGGAGTAACATGCATGAGCATGCTATGTTGTTTGCTCCCAAACCTCTGTAACTAAGTCGGTTTTTATTGTTAAATTGGATTTGCTTCTTTTTTCCATTTCAAGTTTTCCAGTACACATGGAAGAATTACCGCAGTTCGCAATGAAGCAAAATGGGTATAAGAAGAACGTTATTTGCAAAGCTCCGGAGAGGAATGCAATTACTCCTCTATTGTCTGATGCTTCTGTATATCTATCACACCCCGACTTTCATCCTATTCCTATATCTTCGAAGAAAGAGAATCGTTCTCTTCGTTGGTCCTTCTCTTTTTTGCTGTGAAACATCTTGAACAAAAAATGAAATGTAACTCTCCATTTGGGGCCTCTTTCTAATAACTCATATATATAAAAAAGATACACTCCTCTACTCAATCATCTCCTCTCACTCCTCTCCCTCTCATGCCTCTCTCTCTCATCCTCTCTACCTCTCTCTCTCTCATCTCTCACTCTCCTACTCCTACTCTCTCCATTCTCGTCTTTCTCTCCCTTCTTCTTCTCTTTCTCTCTTTCTCATCTTCTCATTCTTATTCTCTCATTTCTCTCTCTCATTTTCTTCTCTACTCTCTTCATTCTCTCATTCTCCTCATCCTCTCTCTCATTCTCTCCATTCTCATCTCTCATTCATCTTCTCCATTTCTCCGCTCTCAATTTCTCTCATTTCCTTCTCACTCCTCTCCTCTCTTCTCTCTCTCTCTCTCTCTCTCTCTCTCTCTCTCTCTCTCTCTCTACACATCTCGCCTCTCTCTCTCTCACACATTCTCTCTCTCTCTCACATTCTCTCCTCTCTCTCTCTCTCTCTCTCTCTCTCTCTCTCTCTCTCTCTCTCTCTCTCTCTCCACACATTTCTTCTCTCTCTCCTCTCACACATTCTTTCTCTCTCTCTCTCTTCACACTTCTCTCATCTCTCTCTCTCTCTCTCTCTCACACATTCTCTCTCTCTCTCTTCTCTCTCTTCACATTCTCCTCTCTCTCTCTCTCTCTCTCTCTCTCTCACAATTCTCTCTCTCTCTTCTCACACATTCTCTCTCTCTCTCTCTCACACATTTCTCTCTCTCTCTCTCTCCTCTCTCTCACACATTCTCTCTCTCTCTCTCTCTCTCACCATTCTCTCTCTCTCTCTCTCTCTTCTCTTCAACACATTCTCTCTCTCTCTCTCTCTCTCTCACACACATTCTCTCTCATCTCCTCTCCCTCTCTCTCTCTCTCTCTCACACATCTCTCTCTCTCTCTCTCTCTCACACAATCTCTCTTCTCTCTCTTCTCTCTCACTCTCTCTCTCTTCTCTCTCTCTCTCTCTCACTTCTCTCTCTCTCTCCTCCATTCTGCTCTCTCTCTCACTCTCTCTCTCCTCTCTCTCTCCTCTCTCTCTCTCTCTCTCCTCTCTTCTCTCTCTCTCTCTCTTCTCTCTCTCTCCTCTCTCTCTTTCTCCTCTCTCTCTCTCTCTCTCTCTCTCTCTCACACACATTCTCTCTCTTTCTCTGTGCCTCTGTCTCTGTCTCATCAGCAAGGTCATGAAATTCATCATCACAGTTGATATGAAATCCTTCCTTTTCCCCAACAATACCATCTCCGATCACCAGAATGGTTTCAGACCAGGTCACAAAACCTTGGACATGCAGCTTCTACTCATCCAACAATGGATGGAGGCCCTCAATGTCAGACATGAGATTAGTATGGTCTCTCTCCAAACATATCTCGAGCTGTCAATACAAACTGGTATCCTGCCTTACTCTCCAAACTCTCTGCCTATGGCATTCAAGTTCGACTCCACACATGGCTTACTGACTTCTCTCGTAGGCATGTGACTCTCAACGAAATCCTTTCATTTCCTCGCCCTGCAATGTTCTGGGCCCAGTCCTATTCCTGATCTTCATTGGTGATCTCTCTGACTGTCTGGAAAATCCCCGTTTTTTATTCTTGTATACCATGTCGACGCTCATTTAAGAGCTAATACACAAAACATATAACAAAGCAGGAGATAAGAGGGGTGGGAGAGGGAAGCACGAAAAAGTGAGCAACAGAGACAACAGGAGATCTGTGGAAGGGAGAGGGGTGGGGGTGGGGTATGTGGGGTAAACAAGATGCACACCACGGGGACTTTCAGGAAGGAAAACAGGGAACTTGAAGGAGGTGGGTTTGAGGTGGATTAATGGGGGTAGAAAAGATCATGGTTTTGGATGGGAGAAGATATGAGATGGTGGTGAAAAGCTGTTTTGAAGACCTGAAGGGAGGAGTAGGCTTGAAGAGAGTGTGGCAGTTTGTTCTCGAGGCAGGAAAAAAGAGGAATGAAAGAGTGAAGGTGAGCAGTACTCCATCAGGCTGTGGATGAAAGCTTTGTAAATGGTTGGAAGCTCAGGTGTGCCAAGGAAAGACTTTGCACGACGTAGGATTCCCAGTCAGCATCTGGCTTTGGAGGCCAGCTTGGAGATGTGGCTTTCCCAGGAAAGATCATGGCAGATAGTAAGACCCAAAGGCTTGAATGAAAGGACTTCTTCAAGGGGATTGTTGACAAAGTAGATGGGGGGGGGGCGAGGGGGGGGTAGTTTCCAGACGGTTCTTTTGGAGAGACATTGTGAGAGTGAGAGATATGTCAGGATTTAAAGACATATTCCAAGTGGTTGACCAGCTTGTGATTTTATCCAGGTCTGCAGAGAGTGAATAGGCCGATCAGAGGGATGATAAATCGTACGGCAGAGGATGGAGTCATCAGCAAAGAGATGAAGAGGATTTTCCAGAGAATCTGAGAGATCATTGATGAAAACCAGAAAAAGCACAAGGCCAAGAACACTGCCTTGAGGAACTCCAGTCTGGATGGGAAGAGGAGACGAGGGAATTCCATTCAGAGCCACACGTTGACTGCGACAGGAGAGGAAGTCCGTGAGCCATGAGTGGAGATTGTCTTGGATACCACAAGAAGAGAGTTTGGTGAGCAGGGCAGGGTGCCAGACCGCATCGAAAGCTCGCGATATGTTTAGAGAGATGGCTCTGATGTCATGTTTGGCATTTGGGAACCTCCATCCATTGTTGGGAAAGCAGAAGAAACATATCCAGGGTAGAGTGATCTGGTTGAAATCCAAATTGATGATCGGAAATCAAGCCATTGGAGAAGAGGAATGTTTTGATGTCGGAAGCGATGATGGATTCCACGACCTTGCTGATGATTTGGAGCAAGCTGATTGATCTGTCGATGCAGGGATCTGTATTTGCACCTTTTTTATGCAGAGCGGTAATGTTTGCTGATTTCCAAGCAGAGGGCAGATGACCTTAAGTAAATGAGAGGGTGAGTAGAACAGAGAGAGGATGAGGAACAGCAGCAGAGCAGGTTTTTAGGATATGTGGACTGAGGCCATCTGGACCGGTTGCAGAATCTGAGTCGAGGTTTGACAGCAAGCTCTCCACCTTATCAGAAGAAAAGGACACAGAGTCCAGGGACAGTTGGGTGTGACTGGGTAAGGTGGGTACAGAAAGCAATGGGTTTGGGACACAAGATTTAGAAGCAAACACAGAGTTTAGGCATTCATCATTTTCACGTGCAGTGTTAGCTGTGCAGCTATTTGAGGTAAGGGAGGGGATAGAGAGGAAACATGCATCAAAAACAGACTTAACTAGACACCACCAGGATTTGGAGGAGGGAGACAGGTTTGAGAGTTCAGACTTGAGATGAGAAAGATGTTCTTTCTTGGCTCTCCTGAGTGTAGACACACACTTGGTTCTGAGCTTTGTGGAAGGAACTGAGATTGCCTTCAGTAGGATTTGCCTTTCATGAGACAAACGCAAGTTGTTTCAGGACAGCCTCGCCACAAGCTTCAGTGTACCAAGGGCGGGAGGAAGTGTAGGACAACTGAAGACGAGATGGGATAAATCTGTGCATGTGAGAGAGCAAATTCCTTTGAAAAATTTCCCAGAATAAATTGATGTTGATGTGAGTGGAAATGGGAGACCAGTCTAGAAGTTTGATGGCTGCTTGAAGACCCTGCCAGTCGGCCGGAGTGAAATGCCAGACTCCGACGGCACCGAGGTGGTTCTCTAATAACAGCGAGAGAGATGTTTACTTTGACAAGCATGTGGTCAGATGAACCGATTGGAGCAGAAGAAGAACAGCAGACATTAGGAGGGAAATTGGTCAAAACCAAATCCAGAAGAGATGGAGTACCATTGGCTGAGAACCGGGTCAAGAAGTTGACAGATTGTGTCAGTCCCAATCAGTCACAGAAATCTTTTGCTGAAGTGCCATGGCAGGTGAGAGAGGTACCCACACCCAGCCAACTGGCATGATGGCAATTGGGAAGTTATCACATATGAGGAAGAGAGAGCTTTGATGAGTGGATAGAAGTTGGTTCATGTTTTTGGAAAGCGAGATGTAAATGTAGTCATCACTGTTTGGTGGACGGTACAACACACATATAAACATGAGGTGGGAGTGGAGTGGAAGCTGTACCAAAGGTATTCCTGGGGGTGTGGAGGAGTGAGTGCAGTGCATGGAGAGTGAGTAGAGTTTGTGATAAAGAGAGCAACTCTGCCACCAGGAAGAGGCTCAGGTCTCTCATACCGGAGGAGGGAGTAACCAGGGAAAGAAACTAAGGAGTCAGAGACGTCTTGAAGGAGGAACGCTTCTGTTAAGCAGATTATGTCTGGTTTGTTTGTGGGTGCTTGTGGTGAAGCTCTTGTATGGAAAAGATCTATCAGGTTAGAGGCGAAGGCCCTGGATGTTTTGAGGTCACATGTTAAGGAAAGGGAGGGAGGAGGGTTTGGGTGCAGGAGAAGGGGAGGGGGAGTAGTGAGAGGGAGGAGAGGTGGAGGTAGTGAGAGCATTATTGAGCAGGAGTTGATGCCAGATTGCAGAAGAGCGTGGGGAGAGGGTTCAGATGGGAGTAATAAGTAGAGGGGTCAAAGGGAGTGGGGGATTGGAGGAGGTGGAGGAATGAGCTGGAAGAGGGAGGGTGGGGTAAGGAGGCAGTTTGTGGATGTGAAGCGGGGGCAGCTTTGAGAAGGGGAGTGAGGGGGAAGAATTGAGGAAAGAAAGGTGTGGGGGGAGCTTTGAGAGAAAGGTGAGGGAGGGGGGAAGCATTAGGAGGGGGAAAGAGAGAAGTTTTCTTTGAAGAGGGTGGAGGTGGTTGATTTGTGAGGGAGGTGATGAGAGGGAAGCTTTGAGGGAGAGGCAAACGAGAGCGGGCATGGCCAATGGGGGGAGGAAAAGGAGGCAGGGAAAAATTCAGAGAAGAAACACCAAAAAACGTGTTGTTGTTGTTCGTCAGTACATTCGGATGCTCGCACCGTTAGGTGTCGCTCCGTAGGGGTCGGCTCACATTGCGGGCGTATCATGGCCGTTAGATGTATACTGATTTGGCATAGGTTTTACGGCCGGATGCCCTTCCTGACGCAACCTGGTCGCCTCTTTACGACACACACAGGGATAAGGATTTGGGTTTCGGCCATGATTCGCGGGGCTGCCCTAAGTAACCCTCTCATAGCGTGGGCCCAGCGCAGAGCCCCGTCCTCAAAAGCGATCTCTCCAACCCAAGCCTCCGAGTAGCCGGATTATCAAGGCGCACACGCACTACGCCCGGTAGAAACCAAAAAACGTCTGCAATGCAAAAGCAACAAGAAAAAATGAGCAATCAGCAGGATTGCAGACCCTCTCTTCTTTTAAAGTTGTGTATTTTCATGGGTTTTAAAGGTAAGTGTTAGAGCGAAGGGTAGAAGGTATTTGTGGAGATACCCTCTACTGGGTAGAGGTTTGTGGAGATGGGCGCGGTGGGGGGAGGAAAAAAATTGAGGGTGGGAAGAGGGGGAGGTGTGATGAGATTAGAGCGGGTGGGGGAAGAGGAGAGGGCAACTTTGAGAGAGCGGTGTGGAGGAGAGATTTGAAGGGGAGGGGTGAGGGAGTGATTTGGACGGGGAGAGGTGAGGGGGAGACATTTGGAGGAGAAGGGTGAGTGGGAAAAATTGAGGGAGAAGCTTGGGGTGGGGGGGGGGGGGGGGGTTGACGAGAGTGAAGTTTGTTTTGAAGAGGGAGGAGGTGCTGAATTTGAAGAGGGAGGAAGTGGCTCTCTCCAAAAGGACTCTATGCGCACAACTCCCATCTGCTTTCTTCACAATCCTGTTAGGAAGTTCAGTCACTCAAACTCCTGGGTCAGCCATTAATTTTCTTTGTTCAAACCACATGTCAAAAGTTGGCCTCCACAGCCGGCGCGACCACTGGACATCCTTCATCATACAGGTTTTCATTGGCCAATCTGACCTTTTGACAACCTTCAAGGACTTCATTCGCAGCTTTGAAATACTGCTCTCCCCTTTGGGTCCTTCACACATCTTGCCATTCTTGATCCCATGGAATGCAAGGCTCTCTCAAAAGCTTGGCATCTCCCACAACGAAGCTGTGTGTCTAATGCTTGGTACCCTCGCCAATGGGAGGGTATTGTATTTGGGTCGTTTGTTTGTCTGTTTGTCCGAGGAGACAATTTTCACCATTAGTGTGACTATTCATTCTGCAGAATGCTTTGATGATAATTATGAGATAATTGGTCATGTGGTGTGGCAGCCATATTGTAAAAACTTTGGACCTCTGTATCTGAAACGCCACCAAGGAAAAATTGAAACTTGAAAATAGCAATACTTCTCATGGGGAATGAGTTTTTATTTTTTTTAATGTCATAGGTGCCCTCGTTATGATGTCATAATTGCATATGTAGAATGCTACATCCAATCAGTATGAAAATTTTTGAGGGTCATCTAGGATAATAGATGGTCCACAAAAAAAAAATTACGTCATCCGGTCACGTGATTCGACAGCCATATTGTTTAAAAAAAAAATATAAAACCTTCAAAATCTTCTTCTCTGAAGTGGCTGAAACAAAGTGAGGGCGAAACTTTACACATATGACCGCCTGTCCATGAGGAACAAAGGTTCATACATATGATATCTTAGGTCACATGGTTGGCAGCCATATTGGATTTACCTAAAACCTATGAAAATATAACAACTAAGAAGAGAGGGTCTGCAATCTCTGATTGCTCTTTTTCTTGTTGCTTTTGCATTGCAGACACGTTTTTTGGTTTCTCTGAATTCCACTGCCTCCTTTTTGTTCTTTGACCCTCTGGCCATCTCTTAGCTCTGTCCCTCCCAGGGTTTTTGCAGGGCACGCTTAGTTGTCTGCCAGGAACCCTCTTCTTGTTAAAGTCCCAAAATCCAGCGTGACCCTCACCTCTACTCATTGGTTGCTCTCTTCTCTCGCCTGTGGAACCAACCAAGCAGACTGTCATTTGGGCATAGTGGCATGCGCTGTAATCGGCTACTCGAGGCTGGGTTGGGTGATCGCTTGCGGCTGGTGCCCTTAGTTGTGCCATGCTATAGATGGTACAAAGCAGCCTGGCCGATACGGTGGTACCCAACTCTGATTTGTCAGGTCAGCAGATCAAATCTGTGACTTGCAACGGGTATCATGAAAACCCGTATGAACATGGTTATGGCTGAGTATCGGTACTAAACTGCTCCCCCAACCTGGTGTGGAGGGTGTATGGACATGGACACCCAGCGAATTAATACAAAAACCTGCCAAAGGGTGGAGGAGCTCCTTGTGAGCCAAACAGCCACGCTATCCATATCTGGTGTCAACTAGTCTACAGATGTCCTCCTGCAGTCGGTTACCTTGCCTTAGGAGTTAATGCAGAATTGCACTCCAGCCACCACAAAACACTTCACTCCACAAAACACACTTGTAGTTTGTGTCGGGGTGGTGCTGAGGTGTTACCCACCAGACAATGGTCTCCTCAGGTTAACCTGAGGTTGTTCTCTTCGGGTGGTTCCTGGATGTCCTATCCCTAGAGATGGGGAGGGCCAGGCATTGCCTAGGGATGCAAGACAGAGCCCTGGAGTGGATCAGCGATGTGCTGTAGCGCTCTCCCAATGGAGGTATATATGTGGAAGCAACTTCCCAATCTGTTAAGTCCATTTTTCCATCCAGGGCTTTAAGACAGCTGTTCATCCACCATCCATACTTATGATTCTCCTCAACTCCAAATGACCCCATTCTCAATAAG
>CM068961.1:38495296-38506309 GCA_035128595.1 Eptatretus atami
ACGCACCCGTGGTCGCCTCTTTACGCAACACAGGGATAAAGGAATTGGGTTTCGCCAATGATTCCGGGCTGCGCCTACACCCTCTCATAGCGTGTCCCCAGCGCACGAGCTCCCGTCCTCAAGCGATCCTCCAACCCCAGCCTCCGAGTAGCCGGATTACAAGGCGCCACGCACTACGCCCGGTAGAAAAAAAAACGTGTCTGCAATGCAAAAGCAACAAGAAAAATGAGCAATCACGAGATTGCAGACCTCTCTTCTTTTAAGTTGTGTATTTTCATGGGTTTTAAGGTAAGTTAGAGCGAAGGGTAGAGGTATTTGTGGAGATACCCTCTACTTGGGTAGAGGTATTGTGGAGATGGAGGCGGTGGGGGGAGGAAAAAAATTGAGGGGTGGGAAGAGGGGGAGGTGTGATGAGATATAGAGCGGGTGGGAAGAGGAGAGGGCAACTTTGAGAAGCGCGTGTGGAGGAGAGATTTGAAGGGGAGGGGTGAGGGAGTGATTTGGAAGGGCAGAGGTTGAGGCGGGGCACATTTGGAGGGAAGCGTGACGTGGGGAAACAAATTTGAGAGAGAAAGCGTGGTGAGGCTGCGTCAGTGAAAATGAGGGGAGTAAGCTTGGCGCGGTGGGCCTGAGGGTGGGGGCGGGGGTTGAACGCAGAGTGAAAGTTGTTTTGAATAGGAGAGGAGTGTGACTGAATTTTGATACAATGGGAGGAAGTGGCTCTCTCCAAAAGGACTCTATGGCACAACCTCCCATCTGCTTTCTTCACAATCCTGTTGAGGAAGTTCAGTCACTCAAACTCCTGGGTCAGCCATTAATTTTCTTGTTCAAACCACATGTCAAAGTTGGCCTCCACAGCCGGCCGACCACTGGACATCCTTCATCATACAAGGTTTTTCATTGGCCAATCTGACCTTTTGACAACCTTCAAGGACTTCATTCGCAGCTTTGAATACTGCTCTCCCCTTTGGGTCCTTCCACACATCTTGCCATTCTTGATCCCATGGAATGCAAGGCTCTCAAAAGCATTGGCATCTCCCACAACGAAGCTGTGTGTCTATGCTTGGTACCCTCGCCAATGGAGAGGGTATTGTATTTGGGTCCGTTTGTTTGTCTGTTTGTCCGAGGAGACAATTTTCACCATTAGTGTGACTATTCATGCAGAATGCTTTGATGATAATTATGAGATAATTGGTCATGTGGTGTGGCAGCCATATTGTAAAAACTTTGGACCTCTGTATCTGAACCGCCACCTAAGGAAAAATTGAACTTGAACATAGCAATACTTCTCATGGGGAATGAGTTTTATTTTTTTTAATGTCATAGGTGCCCTCGTATGATGTCATAATTGCATATGTAGAATGCTACATCCAATCAGTATGAAAATTTTAGGGTCATCTAGGATAAATGGTCCACAAAAAAAAAATTACGTCATCGGTCACGTGATTCGACAGCCATATTGTTTAAAAAAAAAATAATAACCTTCAAAATCTTCTTCTCTGAAGTGGTCTGAACAAAAGTGAGGCGAAACTTTACACATATGACCGCCTGGCCATGAGGAACAAAAGGTTTCATACACTATGATATCTTAGGTCACATGGTTTGGCAGCCATATGGATTACCCTAACCTATAAAATATACAACTAAAAGAAGAGAGGGTCTGCAATCTCTGATTGCTCTTTTCTTGTTGCTTTTGCATTGCAGACACGTTTTTTGGTTTCTGCTAGAATTCCACTGCCTCCTTTTTTTCTTTGACCCTCTGCCAGTCTCTTAGCTCTGTTCCCTCCCGTTTTTGCAGGCGCACGCATTGTCTGCAGGAACCCTCTTCTGTTTAAAGTTCCCAAAATCCCAGCGTGACCCTCACCTCTACTCATTGGTTGCTCTCTTTCTCTCGCCTGTGGAACCAACCAAGCAGACTGTCATGTGCTGCATATGTGGCATGCCGCCTGTAATCCGGCTACTCGGAGGCTGGGGTTGGGTGATCGCTTGCGGCTGGTGCCCTGTGTTGTGCCATGCTAATAGATGGTACAAAGCAGCCTGGCCGATACGGTGGTACCCAACTCTGATTGTCAGGTCAGGCCAGATCAAATCTGTGACTTGCAACGGGTATCATGAAAACCCGTATGAACATGGTTATGGCTGAGTATCGGTGACTAAACTGGCTCCCCCAACCTGGTGTGGAGGGTGTATGGACATGGACACCCAGCAGAATTAAATACAAAACCTGCCAAAGGGTGGAGGAGCTCCTTGTGAGCCAACAGCCATCCATATCTGGTGTCAACTACGTCTACAGATGTCCTCCTGCAGTCGGTTACCTTGCCTAGGAGGTTAA
This sequence comes from Eptatretus atami, assembly GCA_035128595.1. Classification (NCBI taxonomy): domain Eukaryota; kingdom Metazoa; phylum Chordata; class Myxini; order Myxiniformes; family Myxinidae; genus Eptatretus; species Eptatretus atami. Next base: position 38,497,629 of record CM068961.1, read on the forward strand.
TGGCAGGAATTGCACTCCAGCCACCACAAAACACTTCACTCCACAAAACACACTGTAGTTTGTGTCGGGGTGGTGCTGAGGTGTTACCCACCAGACAATGGTCTCCTCAGGTTAACCTGAGGTTGTTCTCTTCGGGTGGGTTCCTGGGATGTCCTATCCCTAAGATGGGGAAGGGCCAGGCATCTGCCTAGGGGATGGCAAGACAGAGGCCCCTGGAGTGGATCCAGCGATGTGCTGTAGCGCATGCTCCCAATGGAGGTATATATGTGGAACCAACTTCCCCAATCTGTTAAGTCCCATTTTTCCATCCAGGGCTTTAAGACAGCTGTTCATCCACCATCCATACTTATGATCTCCTCAACTCCAAATGACCCCATTCTCAAGCACTCCCTTTTTCGAGTTTATTGTGATTTCCCCTCTCTCACTCACCTCTTTTTGTTTGTCATTTGTCGGTTTTTTGTTTCTTTTCTTTCATCCCGACTGTCCCCTTCCTCTTCTTGCTTTGATTTATTACCTCTACCACCAAAGGTGGGTTGTAAGCATTTTATTTGTCTGTCTGTCTGTAAGCATTGGATGTTATGTATTTACCCATTTGTCTGTCTGTCTGTAAGCAAGATATCTCAAAACGTTATGGACGGATTCGGCCGAAATTTAGTGGACAGGTTGGATGTGTGACCACGACAAATTGCTTCGATTTTGGTGAAGATCCGGATCCAGATACAATAATTTTTTTTATTATTTCTCAGTGATTCTACAATCACTGCTGAGAGATGGGGCCAAAAACGATATATCGCACGCTATTTCAAAACGTTGTGAGATGAGATACTGCCAAAACTTGGTGGATGAGTTGGTTAGGTGACAAGAACAAGCTGATTAGATTTTGGTTCAGGTCTGGATGCAGATCCTGCCTATCAGTGGGAAACAAACCGTAAACTGTTCAGTCTGGTGGAGGTATGCGCTCTCCTGTGTGTCGTTCTAATTCAGCTTGTTGACCCCATTGTGTCCTTCCCCCCTCCCCTTGATCTCACTCTCACTTCTGTTCTGCTGTTGGTGTTTTCCCCTTGCCATTTTGTTCCTTTCCATTCCACTCTACCTCTTCCACGAGCCTTTATCATGCACGTATATTTTTTTTTAAATAAAAATTTTCCTGCCCTGGGTATTTGGTCATGAATTTTTTTTATTCCTCCCCAAAAGGGGGGGGGGGGTGGTGGAGACCCCAGGACCCCCCCGGATCCACCCTTCCATATATGTGTCAGTGCGACTAAGTTGCTGTTTGCTGCTATCTCCACACATGGGTGGGTTTCAGAAGGTGGAACAACCAGGTCTCAAAGTATACACCTCCATTTCAGTAAGGGATCACGATTCATGGACCAATCTGTAAAGTTTTCTTGTTACCTTCGCAAACTTCGTTTGACGAAGGTATTGTATTGACCCCTGTGTATTTATTTATTGGTAAATATGTGTGCGACAACATTGCGCAAAAACTGTTGGACCGATTTGCATGAAATTTTAAGAGATGAGTGCAGTTACTCAAGGACGCCAGGCGAAGCTTTTGGAGCAATCGGATGAAAGGTCAAGGTCACGGTCACGAAAAGGTCAAAATCGTTTTTTTGCGATTAAAGTGTCAATTTTGTCCGATTTACATCAAATTAAGTCCAAAATGTTCAGTATTCAAATCCGATTCACTGATATAGTGTATGGTATAGTGTTTGCAACCCTAGTTAGTCTGTGGAAGTCAAAGGTCAAGGGGGTCACCAAAATGAGTTTTTGATTGGGAAGCGTTGTGGACAACATACACACAAAACCACTTCGCAGATTGTCATGAAATTTTGTGGATGTGTTTGGCATCAAGAGAGGACAAATCGATTAGATTTTTGGAGCGATCGGATCAAAGGTTAAGGTCAGGTCACAAAAAGGTCAAAATCGTTTTTTCGCGATTAAATTGTCAATTTTGTTTTGATTTACAGCAAATTAACTCCAAAATGTCCGAGCAGATTTAGTGGAATTTTAGTTCCTCATTTCACTCTCATGCCATGTTCAAACTAGTGGCTGCGGTGAAGGTATGCGCTCTACGAGTGCCCGTTCTAGTTCTCAAATGTTTTTCCGAGGGCTGTTTTCAGGATCGTCACCGAGCCTCGGACAGCTTCCCACTTGCAGTTAGTTTGTAGTAATATTCCCAAAGATAGTCTGTAAGATTCTTGTTTTTCATTCCAATTGCTCCATTTATAACTGGCACAATTTTGGTACTCTTCAGCTTTCAAGATATTTTCATTTGATTTTTGAGATCCTGATATTTGGTCATTTCCTTGATTTCTGCGCTGTTTTGGCCAAAATTGCTGGGTACTGACATCTCGATGAGCAATGCAGTCTGTGATGACTCACAAATTCTCAGGAAATAAATAGGAGTTTATTCCGCAGACATCCATTCAAGCCTTGAGTAGCTGTACCGCCATTATGCATGCAGGCGTACTCATCTCTCAAGTCATTCCATGGCTGACGAACGTATTACGTCATCGTACAATACCAACGCCATAAAACGTAGTCACGATATTCTTCCTTCCTTAGTTTAAAATGTCTTCTGACATTTTCTTTAACATTTCAAAAAAAAATTTACATTTAGTTTTACATTAAGCAAATCAAAATGAAATGATTTCCCGGCTGGAAAATGTTAAAACATGAATTAAATTTAACTGCAGGTTCACAGATTTGACAATTACATAAAATGCAACTAGCACATGCATACAGCAATCTTGTAGTCAATACCTAGCTCGATTAAGATGTACCACAATCTGAGGCATACTCACAATGTTAAAAAAGACAAATTCCAAAGTTACTTATGGAATTCCTTCCCTTTTCAGAGGAAAAAATAGCATATAGTGCAGGACGCCATAGTGCTAAGTAGCAATATACCAATCAAGAGGTTAACAAGCTACAATTGTAAAGGCAAGGCACCAACACATTATGTGTCAGATGGTTCGTATCTGTGTACAGGTTTTGATTTACAGTACGTGAAGAATGCTGTACGGGAACTGTCGTAAGGGCAGTTTGTGACGTATCGGAGAGAGTGGAGTGATATCGATTGTCGGACGTCATTCCCAGTGGGGAATTGTCACTTTGTCAGGAATGGAATGTTGGGGAAAATTGCTGCGAGACTTGGGAACTGACCTTGCCAAGCCATCATGTCTTCATCCAAAGTGTCAAAGGTACTCTACTCAGTGGGGGTCTAACCGAGAGATCAAGGGGTTCTGCTCCAGGGGCAACCAATTTGTCACTATCTGGTTCTGGGTCCAGATAGCCTTCTGATAAGGAGTAGGTACACTTTAGGTTCCAGAAGTTTTCAGTTGTAGTATGACTGGACAAATGAGAAGTAATCCTGTACATCACGAGACCAAAAATTGCTATGATGTCGTACTTACCAAGCCATCGGTAAAGCAAACCTTTTGCAAAAAAGCAAAAAGAACATCGGTAAAGCAAAAAGAAAGGGAATGCAAGCTAAAATAATTGGGGATTATGAACCAAGAGCAGAAGGGGGAACATAGGCTAAAATAATTGGGGATTCAGGACCAAAAGGGAACAGTACGATAAGAGAACTGGAGATTCAGGAAAGAGAAGGGCTGAGAGAACTGGAGATTCCGGGACAGATTAAATCAATGGAATGAGAAATAGAGAAGGGAATTAAGACCCCATCTCCCCAATATCTCCATCGACCAGTCAAAAGTCTTGGGACATTAAGAGACATGTGAGACTTCTTCCACCGTTTAATGAGAGAGAAGTCGATCAGTACTTCCTTCACTTTGAAAAAGTGCACAAACCTTGCAATTGCCGAAGGAGTTTTGGACTGTTATTGCAAAGTATTTTTTGTAGGGAAAGCTCAAGATATTTAATCTGCTATACCTATTGATATGTGTGCACAGTATGTCGAGGTAAAAACGGCAATTTTTAAAGCTTATGAACTGGTCCCAGAGGCTTACAGGCGGAAGTTCAGGCAGTGCAGGAAGAAAGATGGTGAAACTCATGTGGAATTTGCTCGGGGGAAAAAGAATCTTTGATAGGTGGTATACTTCCAAGAAAATTGTTAATTAATTTGACAGATTAAGGCAATTGATGTTTGTGGAGGAGTTTAAGCAGTGTGTGCATTCTGACCTTCGAATGCATTTGGATGAACAAAAGGTTGAGGAGTTGCATACCGCAGCAACTATCGCTGATTATTATGCTTTACTCACAAAATGTATTTCCACATACTGGGCTTTCCAACTAAAAGTAACCTGGGGAGTTGCAGTAGACCTAGTCAGGGAACGAGACCCATCATTAAAGGTCCTCCAGAAAAGTTGCATGCAAAGTTTGACAATTGAACGGTCACCCAGAAAGGAGGTGACATCAGGTTTAATAAAATTATGAGAGACATAAACCTTTCATTACAGAGGTTTTGTGTCAGCTGTAGGTGACTGCCAACTAGTGACCTGTTAAAATATTGAGAGACATGTGGGCATCTCAGTCTTTAATGCTAGAGAGCATTTTGCCACTATCTGAGAAAATGGCGACTGGTGCCAGTGTCCTGTTACGAGGTGTTGGTGATTTTGTTAATGTACCTCATCAGGTGGTTAACCTAAATTCTGAGTTGGTATCCGCACCTGTTACTGGAGGCTTACAGTCTTCTCTTCCTGTTGAAGGAGTTTCTGTTATCATCAGAAACGACTTAGCTAGTGGTAGAGTCTCGATTAACCCACAGACGGTGGAAGAACCGAGTGCTGAAGGTAACACAGAGCAGCTTCCATCTTCACTTACGCTCGCACAAGGCTCAAAACGATACGCACAATTTCCCTGAAAGCGTTTTCATCAATAATTTTGTCTCCAACCGTTTCTTCAAAATCCCACTGATCAGTTTCAACGTACTGAGAACCTTCACTGTTACTAATGATGGTGGAATCAATATCAGAATCCGAGCTGGAAATGCACTGTTTGTGTAAAGCCGCCATTTGGATCAAGGTGAGTTCATCGTGTGAAGTCACTGGCGAAATCGAAAATGTACACTCCAATGCTCTTTTTTTTTTTGACACTTTGTGATTGGCAAATAAAATTCAAATTTTTTTTCATTTCAAATTAGATTGTGATTAATGATTTTCAATGTTTTTTTAGGGGGGAAAAAAACTGCGTTTGGGTTCCCCTTTAAGGAGAATCTTTCCTTCATGTAAAAAGGGGAGGAGGCACCAATAAAGAAGAATGCCAAAAGATGATCTTGAGTTATGGTAGCTTTATTGCATTAGATGCCCATGGGACGACTCTATACGCAAGGACTGGGTGACGCCTTGATGACCACTCGTACAACCTGAAGTACAAGCAGATAATCTAATATATAAAGCTCATTGTAACCACTGACTCACTTACTCACTGACTGACTGATGTTAATGTTCGGTACCTTCCAGGTGACGTGGAAAGATGAAATTTTGCATGCTGACGGACATCGAATCTGATACACTGGGAAAAATCACAAAACTGTCGGAAAGCATCCATAAATGAAAATATAAATAAATGCAACTGAGCGACCTGAGCCAATGGGGAAGCTCGGTAATTTTGCGTGCCGATGGGCATCGAAACCGATGCACTGGGAAAAATCACAGAACCATCGGAAAGCATCCATAAATGAAAATATAAATAAACTAGAAGGGCACTCGGTGGAGTGCATACCTCCGCCACGCAATGCCTGATCCAGTGGAACATATTGAGCCCAACAACTTTTTGAGATACCGCATTGTGCTACATGTCGTTTTTAGCCCAATCTCTCAATGGCGAAGAATCACTTTAAACATTCAACAATTATCAAATCCGGATTTGGATTTGGATCTTCATCAAAATGGAATCAGTTTGTCCTTGTCACACACCAAACCTGTCCATCAAGTTTTGTCCGAATCCGTACACAACTTTTTGAGATATCATGCTGTATATCGGTTTCGCCCTATCTCTCAATGGTGAAGAATCACTTTAAAAATGTTCGGATCCAGATCCAGATTTGGATCTTCACCAAAATTGTATCAATTCTACCTTGTCACACACCCATCCTGTCCAGTAAATTTCATCTGAATCCGTACACAACGTTTTGAAATATCCTGCACACAAACAGACAGACAAACAAACAAATGAAAAATCACTCAATGAGTGACACTTGGCAAAACAGAAGAAAGTAGAATGACACTCGGAAGAGCTCTTACCTCTGCCGGGCTGAACAGTTTACGTTTTGTATCCCATTGATAGGCAGACCTGAAGCAAAATCGAATTGGATTGTTCTTGTCACCTAACCAACTCAAATCCACCAAATTTTGTAATAGCTTGTCTACAACTTTTTGAGATATCATGATATTTATCGTCTTTGGCCCTATCTCTCAATTTTAGAAATTAGGTCTATATTGAGCTTTGGACCTCAGAAATAGTTGATTGTTGAATTCAGAGAACTGATATGAAAATCCTGTTTAAATTTCAAGTCAATCAAATGAAAATTTACAATTTTAGACATTTGGCCTATGTTGACCACAAAATAATAGGTGGTTGAATTCAATAACTTGACATGGAAATGCTCTTCTAATTTCAAGACAATAGGATGAAAATTGACAATTTTAGAAATTTGGCTTGTGTTGACAGTTTGATCTATGTTGACCTTTTGGCCTATGTTGCCCTAAAAATTAATAGGTGGTTGAATTCAGTAATCTGACATGGAAATTCTCTTCAAATTTCAAGTGAATTGAATGAAAATTGAGGATTTTAGAAACACCATGTTAGTTGTTGACCTTGGGCCTATGTTGAACTTTTGATCCATATTGACCTCAAAAATAATTGGCTGGTTGAATTCAGTGACCTGATATGTAAATCATCTTCAAATTTCAAGTAAATTGGATGAAAAATGACAATTTTAGAAATGTGACCTACGTTAACCTTGGTTAACTTCAAAATTAATAGGTGGTTGAATTCAGTGACCTGATATGCAAATGGTCTTCAAATTTCAAGTCAATCGGATGAAATTTGAGGATTTTAGAAAATTTGGCCCAAATTAACCTTTTGGCCTCTGTTGACATTTTTGGTCGACCAAATTTTATGAAACTTCAATGCGGCACTGTCACAGACAGGGTCAGTGTCCACAATCTCCAAAAATTTAAGAGTAATCGGTTGAGCGGCTTGAGCTGGAGGCAAGCGGACAGATAAACTAACAAACAAATGAAAAATCACTCACAGAGCGACTTGGCAAAACATAACAAAGTAGCATGGCACTCGGTAGAGCGCAGACCTCCGCCAGGTTGAACAGTTTGTTTTGTATCCCACTGATGGGCTGGATCTGAACCAAAATCTAAACCGCTTGCTCTTATCACCTAACCAACTCATCCACCTAGTTTTGTCATTCGTCCACAACTTTTTGAGATATAATTACATATATATAGTTGTTGACCCTATCTATCAATTTTAAAAATTAGGCCTATGTTGAACGTTTGACCTTAAAAATAATTAGTGGTTGAATTCATTGACCTGATATGAAAATCCTGTTCAAATTTCCAGTCGATTGGATGAAAATTGACAATTTTAGAAACAATTTTATAAATTTGGCCGATGTTGACATCTTGGCCTATGTTGACATAAACATGAAGAGGTGGTTGAATTCAGTGACCTGGTATGCAAATCCTCTCCAAATTTCAAGTCAATCGGATGAAAATTGACAATTTTAGAAATTTGGCCTATGTTGACCTTTTAGCCGATGTTGACCTTTTAGCCTATGTTGACCTCAAAAATAATTGGTGCTTGATTTCAGTAAGCTGAAATGCGAATGGTCTTCAAATTTCAAGTCAATCAAATGAAAATTGACAATTTTAGTAATTCGGCCTGTGTTGACCTTTTTACTAATGTTGACCTCAAAAATAACTGGTGCTTGAATTCAGGAAGCTGATTTGCAAATGGTCTTCAAATTTCAAGTCAATCGGATGAAAATTGAGGATTTTAGATAATTTGGCCGAAATTTGTAGACCTGTTTGTTCGACCGAATTTTACAAAGCTTCAATGTGGGACAATCACAGGGTCGGTGACCATAATCTCCAAAAATTTCAGAACGATCGATTGAGTGACTTGGGCTGGAGGCGAGCAGACAGACAAACAAACAAACACGGAGGCGATCAACATACTTGTCAAAAAAATTGTTTTTTGCTAAGTCACAAACAAACAGGCAGAAAGGGGTTAAAACATAACCTCCTTCCACCTTCCGTGGCGGAGGTAATGAAAAAAATTAATGGAAAAACAAATGTTGGTGAGTGACCGGAGACAATGGGGAAGCACAGTTCGTTATTTGTTACTGCAACATGTCTACACACTGTAGCATGTCCACAAACACATTGTAACATGTCTACACCCTGTAACATGTCGACACCCTGTAACATGTCTACTAACACACCGTAACATGTTGTTGAGTACTTTTCATCAGTGCCAATTTGTTAGTGCTGTTGCATCTAGAGTCCGAGTTAAAACCCTACCTGGCCGGATGGCAAAGCTTCTCCCTTGAAGGCTATAACCGAAACTCAGAGAGTAATGCACGCATATTTACAAAGACGATAATGCAAAGGGAATAATATCAACAAGTCTGGAGACGGCAATGGTTCACGAGCGGTATTTGACGATGTAGGTTGTTTCAGAAGTCAAGGATGAGACAATGT
>CM068961.1:38577255-38587883 GCA_035128595.1 Eptatretus atami
CTCTCTCTTCCTTCTGCATTTGGTGGTTGAATTCACATCTGTCATCATGCTCAGTCCACTCGCATGGGGTGTGGGTACCGCATTGAGTGAAAGTGTACGTCTGGCACCCCTGATCCAAATGGTTGCATTATGCAGAAGCAACAAAGCCACTTCTGCGACACTACAATTGGACCGCACTCAATTGAATCGCCCTTGGGAGAGCCAAGGGTAAACTATCCCAAAACAGAATCTCACACACAGCAAGTGGTATTCAATTCTTCTGGATCTTGTTTGTGACATAAGTTTTTCTCTGAAGCAATCCCAGTGGCCCCGCACACATGACAGTCCCGCGCTTCTTCCTACCTTATCTCAATCGGTTACTTTGACCATGAGTCCTTAGTCAAAGTTGATTCATGCCTCTCTGGCTGTTATCAGAGAACCAGCTTCACCTTAGCGCGTACGAGTTCCCTGAACTTGTACATACAAAAGAGTTTCCGGACTTGGCAGGAAGTACTCCAGCGAATCCATTGTGAAGCAAACTTACGTGACTGGTCTTCCATTCCACTACTTTTACAAACAAACAGTAAACTCGCTTCCGTAGGGGTAACTTTCCTTTATCAAGGAAGCTTGGCTGCGCGTCCCCCCCATCTACTGGCACGGAGGGGTGTGTATGCCGGTCTCATCGGTCAGTTGCCCGCTTGGCCTGCGGCGCATGGTTGCGACTTGATGTGTGGCGAGGGCAGTTTATCCCCTCGATAACAATTGCCCTGCCCATAGGAAAAATGAAGGGGCAGATTCAACTTAGAGGGCTGATCCAGTTTCTTTTCCAAGATAGGGCTTTCGGAAACACCAGTTGTATCCTTACCTCCCACGTACCAGCCAATAACACTAGACATCTTTCCAGTTCAATCTCTGAAGCTCTAAAACTATCATCCTGCCCCCTACAAGCTCAACGACGAGCACCAAATCATCAAAATCTGTTTCTTTTGCTATGTACTGCAAACCCTCTTCGATATCACCCACTCCCTGCCTCAATTGGCTGCACTGCATGATACCCGCCCAGAGAGAAAAACGGGATCATGCCTACACTCGGTGTTGTATCGATATTTGTATCGGACCCATCGCTTCTGTCCTATCAACCCCATCAGCTAAACAAGACATGGCAGTTCATCAGTTCGTGCCAAAGGTTCCCACGTCCCTTGACTCTGTTTGTCCTTTTTCTCCTGACACAGGTGGAGCGCTGCGTCAAGACCTCTGTACCTCAAGGATCTGCAACCGAGCGTACCAACAGGCATCGTAATAACAAACACCAAGATGGTCCAAAACAAGACTTCCACGCGTGGTTTCCCGCTTGCTGCAGCGGGAGCCTGTCTTCTGTTTGAATCCACTGGCTTAATCATAAATTGCTTCAAGGTCATCTGCTATCTGGCTTGTGCGACAATCACCAACACATTCACTGCGCTGCAGATAAAAAAGTACACAAACAGATCCTCGCCAACTACAGTGCAGGCAAAGGCTTGGGCGCGAATTCTGTACGACTGCCACAGGATATAGAAGCCAATGCAGGCGAGCTTATTAGACATTAGAGGGTCCGCGTTAGTCTCTTCTCCCAATGCGCCTTGGAGATTGCTGACGTCATATTCAATTTGGCATTCAGACAAGGTCGCTTTTTATTCCGCTGGATATGCGCTTTCTTGCTCTCGCTCGAGCAATGCATTGATTTGAAGGTTCTCACTTGCAGAACCCATGCAAATCAGAGCATCCCTAAGTAGCATATTGGACCGTTGCTTTTGACAACGTGTCTGGCCACAGTTGCCAAACCTGCTACAGCCAACTCCTATGCTCTGGTATTCAGGCATCTCACCATGGTCACAAGACTTCCTCCTCCCTTCGACAGTCCCCCACGCATGCTGGCCTAATATGGGGCAGTTCTTTCGCCATTAAGCTTCTTCCTGCCAGTGGCGGGGATATACTCAAGTGGTATTGGAACGATAATTTCTGACGGACAACGTTGTGCTTTGGCTGGTTCTTCCTTCATATGATCTCTCTGATTTCCTCAGAAAAAATATGTACGCATAAAGCCATTTGCTGATATAACCCTAATCCGGCACTCACTGCCGTAGCCATCGTCACCTTCCTCATGGACTGGAAAGCAGGGCAGCTTCTTCGCTCTCTGCAGATCTAAGGTAAAATACAACTGGTCCAGGATCAACTGGCACCGACTGTTCTTTCAATCCTGACAAATCACACTCGGCCCCCCCGGGGCCCCCCCTCAAACGAATAGTATCTTCTCAGAAAGGAAATGTTTTAGGTACTGCGAGCGCCCACCACCCTCACCAGCCCCCCATATACTTTCTCACAATCTCTGGAAAAGTCCTTTCTTCAGCTTCTGGTCTCGACTATCAGTCCAGATTTTCCTGAAAGCTACCACTCTTTCAATCTAAATGAGCCTAATGTCACCCGAGCTCGCCGTAGCTGGGACACTCCTAACACATCCTTGGAGATCCTTCCTCGCAGCACCTGAAGCTAGTCCTGACGCTTCTTATCTTATATTGATCATAGATGTCTTTTGGGTCCCATACCACACACACATCCCCCCTGCCCCCTCCGCTCTTCCCCCCTCCCCGAGTCCACTTGACAACACCATGGACGTATGACATCGCACATGTCCCCTTTAGTGGGGGGACTGGTGCAGTAGCACCTTGTTTCCCAGATTTCCCGGTTGTCGGCGCTTCAACACACGCGCAGCAATGGCACATATTCAGTATCATATGTGTATCTTCCGGCGATGAGGGCTAGTCTTTGGCCACTCAACTCGTCTTGCACAAGCTAACCGGCCAGCGTCGGCGGCGTTCTCTTCTTCTACTGTGTGGCGTCCCGGGCACTCGATATCAACCCCCCATCCGCAATTGTATAGATTTGTCCCTCACCCATAATCATTTCCACACGGGTGCTCAAGGTCCCGCCAACAAATCACACCTGTTTCTGGTTAAACTATTCAAATCACGAATCACTTCTTGTCACCTCATTAATCGCCTTCATCTTCTTTTCACTTATGAGAATAAACCCCATGCTCTGTTCAACCTATCGCATTCTTCTTCCAGATCCTCAAAACAGCTGTTTCACGCCGGCACCACCCTCTTATTGTCCCCCATCAAATTCTCGATCTTTTCTACCCCCGTTAATCCCACGCCACAACCACCTTCTTCAAGCCCCCTCCGCTTCCTTCTTGAAAGTCGCTGTATTGTCCGATCGTGTGTTACCGCCATGGTGTCTCCACACCATCCTCTCCCTTTCTATAAGAGACTCTTCCCCGATATGTGCTCTGTTCCTTACTGTTTTGTCGGTCCACGCGCCTCTTGTCTATGTCGGCATACCCCCTTGCTGCTAGACGTAATAGTAGTTAAGTTCTCTGACGAGACCATATGACAAAAAGTATTCTCAGAAACATAATTCATAGTCAATCGAGAAAATTGGATTTGTGAAAATATACGACACCAGAATGACGCTTGACTGTGTCAAAAATAAAAGGCACTTACTTACACGAGCAGACTTTACTCACACACACATGAGAAGTCGGTCTCTAAACTGTTACTCTAGAATAGGACCAATAGGACAGAACAAAAGCGAGGACAGAAAGAAAAATCTATTGCAAGGAGGGACATTTAAGATCTTGGCAAACCAGCAACAAAGTAGAAATGGCACGTCGTAGAAACACATACCTTGCCAGGTGGTAACAGTCTCACCAGTTGTGTATTCAATTCTCATCTGTATGTGTATTTAACAAAATCCAATCGCACTTGTTCTTGTCACCTGAGTTCAATTGAGCAACCAAAAGTTTTGAATTTTGTGATATATTTCTTCGTTTTTGTGCTGTATCTATCTCATTATTTTAGATACTTAAAGCCTGTGTAGACTGTTTGACCTTCATATTTTATTGCAATTGGTAGTGAAAAAATAGAAAATTCAGGAAGAGACGACCATGATAACTAGTTAAAATGCTCATAAATACAACAATCGTCAATTGGATTAAAATTGAGGATTTGTAGAAAAAAAATTCGCTCAAATTGGCCTTATGTTTAGCTCAGAATTAATAGTTGGGTTGAACTTCAGTGTCCTTGATATGTAGATGTCGTGCTTCTAAAATGTTTCAAGTTTCAATTGGATATCAAAATTCAGAAAATACTGGCTAGAGATTGACAATACACTTATGGATATATATGTATTGAGCTTTTTGCAACTATCGGTGAGCTCACAAAAATAATAGGTATGCGTTGAAGTTCAGTGACATGATAAATGTAACCTCTTAATCTGGACTCGATTGGGTGATAAAATTGAGGATTTCACGACAATACTCTAATACCTTACCCAATATGCGAAAGGTTTTGAGGCTCTATTTTGGGACCAGAGCTATGACCTAGATTACCTCAAAATTAAATTGGGTGCGAGTTTGATTCATTTTGACCCTGACTATACAAATTATTAGTTCAAATTTCAGCCACACGGTCAATACGAATGAATATTTGAAGGATTTGAAATATCTGGCCGAGTTTAGCCTATATATCCGATCTCTAAGGCCTGAGGTGTTATACTGCAAAATTAGTGGTTGTTTATTCAGTGACCTGATATGCAATGGCGGCTCAAATTTTCAAGTAATTGGTATTAAATTTGAGGATTTGGGAAATTTGGCAGATGTTGACTTTTGGCCTGATGTTACCTCAGAACTTAATAGGTGCTCTTGAAATTCAGTGATTCATGGATGTGAAAATGCTGCTTCAAATTTCAGTCAGTTGGATGCAAAATTTGAGGATTTTAGAAATTTTGCCTGATGTTTGACCTTTTGGTTTTAAATCGATCTACTAAAAGTAACTAGGCTTATGGTGTGAATGCAGTTTGGGATGGTAGTCGCATTTGTCTTTCAAAGGTTCAAGTCAAAATACAGGATGAATAATTGAGGATTTGGAGAAATTTGGACCAAAAATGTGCACTATAGAACAATGTTTAATGCGTCAAGCAATCAATGCGGTCGCTTGAATATCACCGACCTCAATATGCAAATGGTTCTTCAAATTTCAAGTCAATCGGGTTGAAAATTGAGAACTTTTAGAAACAATTAAAAAATTTGAACTCTTTTTGGGTCATACCCTTTCTGGCGCTATGTACACCTTTGATTAAGATATACCGCAAAGTAATTAAGTGGTGAATTCTTGACCTGATATGGCAAATACCCTGTTCAGAATTTCAAGTCAATCGGGTGATAAATTGAAACTTGTTAACACACAATTATAAAATTCTGGACACTATTTTGGGTCCATCCTTCTTGGTATGTTGACCTTTTGACTCTAAGCTAACCTCAAAGTAAATAGGTGGTTGAATTATTGACTGATTGCAAATCCTCTTCATTCAAGTCAATCGAGTGAAAATTGAGGAATTTAGAAGTCATCACACAAAGTTGTTATGAATCCATTTTGCCTATGTTGACTTTTTTTTTCATGTTGATTTAACACATACATCTTGACTACATATGAAATTCATAGCCTGAACATATGAACATCTCTTCAATCTTCAAAGAACTCCGGATGTGAAATTGACGCGACTCTTTCAGAAGTCCTGCAACGCAAACTTGTTACACAGTTGGGCTCGGTGAATGTAACTATTTGAGCTCACAAATAACATATGGCTTATTCCGTAGTGACGATTCTCTACCACTGCTGACAGTTTCACACATGATCTGTGTGAAAATTTAGAACATTGTAAGTAGGAATAAAACCTAGATAAGAACAAACCAACAGCTGACATGATTTATAGCGACAGGAGTCGTAGCGTGAACTCAATTGCAGGGGTTGAAAAGATCTGGGAGTTGGCACGTAACAAACAGACAGAGACGCGGGAGGTGAGAAACTGATAGACCTCTTCACTACGGTGCGAGGTATATAAAGCCTCTGTCACAAAACAAACATGAACCACATAGTAATGTATAGTGTACCATGTGCTCGAGCGCGAGTCGCACGTTGCTCACACAGATATCGCGTGATACATATAATATGTATATAAGATATATATAATATGATTGATAGAGTACTACACGTAAATGATATGTAAATGTATAATAAACGTATATACAAATACTACCACCTAAGAATAAGGTAAGGTGACCAAGTCACTGTATAAGGTGTACCTCCTCATCGTTTTCCCGAAATACAGCAAACGGTAACAATAGCGCAATTTTTTTAGGGCCACGGTTACTCGACGTCTTGCGCTGTGGTGTGAGTATCAAGTTTCGTTCATAATCGGGACCAACTGAAAGGAAGTTATTTAGGAGAGTCAAGGTTCTCGATATTCAGATAGAAATAATCTCGGGATTTGATCCAATGCCTCACACCAACCGCTCAGCGTATAAGTTAGCTGGAGATTATCATTTTTGTTTTTACCTATGATGATTTTTTCTCAATCAACCACGCATGTCACCACGGGACACACCAACGGGTTCAGCAAGAATCGTCCTAATATAATATATTAGTAAGTGATATGTAGGTATTATAAGCCACCTATTATATATATATATATATAATATATATATATATAATATATACGAAATATATACGGATAATACAAGGAAACAACAACTGGTCACCCCTGTGATTTGCATCACATCACATTCATGACAGTAAACAGCAACCTGCACACACCAACATACAACGGTACAGTACGAGGTATTTACTCATCGGTCGCGAGGAGGACGAGAAATCGAATATGACAACTACAATATTTAACTGCAGAGCGTTCATAGAAGTGATAACTTAGTGTTATAAGGCATCTATCTATACGTACAGCACACCCGTGCTGTGCTACAGATCTGTCACCGTCTATGTCTGTCTGATCACTGTCTATGTTGTCTGTCTGTCTGTCTATCTGTGTGCAACCGTAGTGTTCTCGACCGCCGGGTCCGATACGAGGATTGCACTCTGCAGAGATACTTGCCCCCGAGCACTGCCCGCGAATGGTGCCTCTTGTGAGAGTTTGACTACCAATGCGGAGCGGAGGGCGTTCCAAGCTACGGAGCCATTTTATACTAGTCGACGACAATGACAAGAGAAACACCGCGATGCTATAACTATCACGATATAATGTTTAGTGTAATTTTATTTGATTATATATTCACTTTTGTATAGACCTTGATCGAAGCGCTCCCGTATGAGAGCCCTCCATATACACACGAAGCATTATCAAGGGGGCATGAGACAGGAGGGAGGGAGTAGGGAGGTGACAAATAGTGAGGAACAGGAGCACAAATTAGGGGAGATCTGTGGAAAGAATGTGGAATCTGTATTTATTATATTACCACAAGTTCGTAACTTGCGTTTTTGACGAAGGAATATGTATTAAGACTCCCTGGTGTATTTAATTTATGGGTAATATGTTGTGGGCGGACTAACATTGCGCAGAAAAAACATGAGACATGTGACGATTTGCTATGAAATTTTTCAAGAGATGATGTTGCAGTACCTCCCAACCAACGCCTAGGCGAACTTTTGTGGGGGCAATCGATAAAAGGCTAAGGTAAGGATACACAAAAAAGGACAAGCCACATATCGTTTTTGTTTTGCGATTAAAAGGTACATTCTTTCGCTTCCCCGCAAATAATTCATACAAAAATTCAAGTCAAATGTTCAGCTATTCAAATCCGTCCACTGATATAGCGTATGGTATATAGTGTTTTGCACCTAGTTAGATCTGTGAAATATGTGTCAATGTTTTTTTTTAATGAAAACAAAAATGCAAATTTTTGAAATGTGTATACCAGATTTAAAATGATTCATACAAGTGTATTAGGTCAAGGGGGTCGACCACAAACTGGACGTTTTTTGATTGAAACGGAAGCGTTGTGGACAACATTACAAACAATGAAAAATCACTTCACGCGTAATTGTCCAATGAAATTTTTGTGAGGAGGTGTTTTGGTCATCAGTCGAGGAGGACAAATATCAGTTAGACTAGTTGGGAAGCGATTCGGTCAAAGTTAAGTGTCAAGGTCCGAAAAAAGGGTCAAATAAATCGAGTTTTTTCACGAATTAATCTGCTGAATTTTGTTAATCCTTACAGCTAATAACTCCATAAAATCCGAGAGATTTAGTTGGAATGTTCGTTCCTCTGCGAACATTCAGTCTATGGCGATGCCTTCAACACTAGTGTGCCTGCGCGCGAAGGTATGCCGCTCTAAAGGTGCACGTTCTCAGTTATTAATTCTATTCTTTGCCACGATTATGACGGTCCGTCTGATTGAAACTGTGTCGATCTGTTGAAAAATGTCAATGTTGGACGGCACGCCACACATACAGAAAAGTTTGAGCTTAGACCAATTGTTATGCTCTAAAGATGCCTAAAATATTTTTAAAAACTCATATAATACCTTTGATTTGTTTGTGATTTTTACCTCTTGTGGTTGTACAGTTGAATGAATATCGACATTTCTGTACATATTCTGAAAGAAAATTGTAATACGAAGCCAATGATGCCTCAATATTGAAAATTGGTTGAGTCTCGACAAAGATATTCACGTTTATGTTATCCCTCCCCTAAATTTTTCCCCTCGGAAAATTTCTTAAGTGGGGGGGAATGGCCCATCATTTTTCTTTCAAATTCCCACTTTTTTCGCTGGGGCCAACTCGTCTTTTTCTGCCCCAATTAAGTCCCATTTTTGCAATCCTTTGTTTGGAGGGGGAATAGTGGGGGGAATACTGATATCGGTAACTTTTCTTTACCTCGCCAACGAGGGCTGGAGTGGAAAGGGTTAGCATTCCACGCATTTGTTTGGGGAGCGGGGATATCTTCAAAAAGATTCTGAAGGTTCGGAAAACGCAAACCTTGGTGGAACAGGGGTGTTGCGGACTTGAAACCAAAAAACGGGAAAATTGACTTGTTTGATGATGGAGTGTTGTTTATGAGGATCCAGATCTGCTGATACTAGAATTTTTTTATACAGTGGATTTTCTCCCCCATTGAGGAGGGATCTGGGGCCACGGATAATAGGCACGATATTTTCAAAACAGGCTTTATTTGGTTAATTTCGAATTGAACTCTGATCGGGGGGGAAAAGGATTGAATTTCGTTGTGTACGGAAAAGGGGACCATTGGTTACGATTTCGTTGCTGGGATTTTGGCGGGATCTGGTTTTGAGAACATCTTTTATTAAAAAGGTGATCTGCCCCCCATCGGCAAGTGAGGCCAACCAAACCCGAAATATGCCAGGCAACATATTTTTTAACAACCCGGGAGACCTTGGTTTTTTATTTTAAATATGGGTGGGGATGGGTGGTTTTTTTAAGGACCCGTCACAAATGGTCACAAACAACAAGGGCACAAATAACTAATGTGTAACTGCTATTAGATAAGCGTGGTTGAATAATAGCTGCTGTAAACTGCTGGTAAAACCTGGAATTAATTTATTTATACCCCTTTAAACCTTTATTTAATAGGAATTATATACTTGAACACTGTATATCACAATTGCACTTTTTAATACTATCGAAGAACCAAATTCTATATATATCGATAGCAGCTGAGCAGAGCGTCGGCTGTGGAGGTTGCCAGTATTCGGGCGTGAACAATGAGGCCGCTGATATGGCTAAAATTACTCCATGCATGCTGATTGACGCTGCTCTTTCTATCGCAGTGACAACAAAGCCTCCATCTCTAAACTGTACTCAACGTCCACGTCCTATTACAGTGTTAAGGGTGGCTGTATAAGAATGCTTTTCAGCAGTGCCTAAACTTCTGGATTTTTTTTAAACAAATTTTAAAAGGACCAAGCCGTATCTAATGGCCACTATAACTTGGGCAACACCTGGCGAAACATACTCAGGTTCCCCCGCGTCAATTGTATTAATATCAACATGACGTCATACAAACGAAGTAAGGAATCGTGTGAGCCCCCTCTCCTCGCCCCGGGGGCGCTCGAGCTTTCACCGCGCCCGTAGTCGGTCGGCCCCGCTTCCTTCGTCTACGCCCTCCTCTCTCCGAACCCCCTCCTCTCTTCAGCCACCCACCTCCTCCACCAACAACGGGCCCCTGTGCTCCTTAACTTTGTGACACGCCGACCCCCCTTTCTTCTTGTCACGCCGCGGCCGGCCCCCGATTTCCTTGTCTCTCCCTGCTTATTCCCTCTCCGCCCCCCTCTTTGCCTCCTCCTCATCTCTCCCCTCACTCACATACTCTCGGCCCTCTCTCGTGGTGAATTTATTCACAAAGCTCTACCAAGCCGCATCACAAGTTAATTCAAGACCTTGGAGAAACAAACAGCTTTCAACGCCTTGTCTGAGAACAGCTGTTTTCCTGGGATATTCAACCTTGGAATTAATTAATAATTACTCAAACAATAAGTTTTCCTCCTCGGCGAAACAAAATAACATGCTTTCACAGAGTTAGGATGTATAGTCCAGGTAGCGAGAGACCTGAAAAAAATGAAATCGGTATCAACACTCCCACAGAAAAGCAGTTGACTTGACAGAATGGTAGAATAGACCCGTATAGAACACCTCAAGGTAGTATGTGGTTTCATGGGGTTATCATTAAATTCTCAGGCATTATACAAGCCATTTAGCAATACCACTGTCTTCGGTACTTACCAGAGGGTCACTCGTGGGCTAGCG
>CM068961.1:38587908-38607022 GCA_035128595.1 Eptatretus atami
GGTGATGTCACCATCTTGTTTGACACTGGCACTGGAAACAAGAAAAGACTGCTAAATGTGAGTGATATGTTATGAGGTTATACCCAGCAACACTGTACTGCTCTGATGGCACTCCATGCATACAGTGGATGCGACTCCACAAGCGCCTTCAAAGGATTAGGAAAAGTGATTTGTTAAATGTTCCAGCTCGTTTCTGTGTTTCTTTCATTGGCTTAGCATTGGTGTGTGTATTGAGAAATAGCGACGCATAGTAAATTGTTTATTTTGGGACCGACAGGCCTTCGGTAACCTCCGCTCGGTTACACACGGTCCTCGGCCACGGTAACGGCTCGTTCCGCTCGGTCCGTACAGAGGGGTGCTGAATTCCCCGTTAGCTTTGCCGCGTAGGGTAATTAAGGTAGATTGAAGTTTGGCCAAATTGACCCTACCCCACGTGGTCGAAACTCAATTGGCGATTCATGGTTCCAGTTAGGGACCGTGCCTTTCGACTTATCCGAGAGTCACCGACCCTAAATTCCGGCGGTGTTCGGTGGAACGACTCCAACTGGCTCCCCTAGCGGCGTATGCTCGCCACCGATACCCGGCCCCGTCAACAATATTAGGCCTATATGTCTCTCTTAAGCCCAAGTTGATGTTTAGAAAAGTAGCAAGTAATGGGAAGTTCGGAATATTCAAACAAACAAACAAAGCCAGACACCATTGTACCAGCGGGCAGAGATAAGATATATCCTCCTCTTTCATCTTGAATATATTTTTTTGAATCAAAATCAGTGGGAAATATGTTCAGTTTGCAAGAGTTTGCAGGTCTGTAAATGGGTCATCTTTATCGATAACCAGCAAAGGTACTCAGGCGTTGCTGGGGACCCCTCCTCCACCTTCTTCCCTCACTCCATCTCTACTCCCTCCTACTCCACTCCAAACATCTCCCATCACACCACTTCCCCCTCCCACCCCCAATCTGGACTCCTACCTCACTCCTTCCCTCCCATTCCTCTTCCCACCCAACCCCTCCCCCCCTACAGACTTCCCTCCCAGTCCACCCATTCCCCCTCTCTCATCCCACCCCTCCTTCCTTTTCCACATTGTCCCAATCCCATCCCTCCCCTTTGCTTCCTACCCACCACCTCATACCCACCCCGACTCCCTTGTCCCTCCTCTCACCCCCTTCCCCTTACCTCCTCCCATCCACTCCCCTCCTCCGGACTTCCACCCCTTCTCGCAACAAAGTTGAGTGGCTCGTATGTTTATAAGTTATGAATTGTGAGAAAAAATACTGTTAAAAACCTCCTAATAAGTCTATCGTGGTTTAAAAAAAAAAAGCGATCCATAAAGTTTTGTAGTGAATTAACCTTGGGCAGCTCAGAAGAGTAGCATCACAAACAACCTAAAATGCCTCATTCCTTTTATGTAGAAGATAAACATTTTCAAGCTCCTAATGAAATGAAATAACATCCTAAATGAAAGCAGATCACAACAAAAAGGTGAAACAATTCAACCCAGGCTAATCAGTGAGAGCAAGTATACGTTCACCTCTCAGCCATCCTGCATGGTGTTGGGGATTCATGGCTTTTTGTAGCCACTTGAAAACATTTTTCACATTATCTCTTGAATTCGTAGATTCACTGTCCCGTTGCTTTACTCATTCTAATCCACAATTATATTTTTGCCTTCCTATTATTTTCGCAGGAGCCTTCGACTGTTTAATTATTTTGTTGCACTCAATGCACTTTGCGGAAAAACAGCATAAAAACAAGAGCAGTAAGTAGAAAATAGAGTTTAAGGTTAATGCCTTTGCAATTTCACATTTTCTTGTGTCAATATGAGAGGAGGGGCATAGCCTTACTTAAAGCTTTATAAGATAACACCGAGTTATTAAAGATTCAGTTAATTTCTTTAAATTTTCAGATTTCACTCCAGATATGACAATTAATTAGTCCACGATTCCGATCTTCCAAATCCAAACTCATATTTTGATCTATATACTTTAATTAGTCCCCATGAGAGTATGTCGAGTTTCCAAAGCAAAGCATTTTTTAGTCGGCCAATCAAAAAATAGCGGCTAAGGACCCCTTGCGAGGGAGTTTGGCGGACCACAGGATAAGCCTTCATGAGGTAAAGTCATGAATTATCTTTCTCAAAGGATGTGTTTAAATTTACCCCAAACCATCCACTTTTTTCATTTTTTGCTATTCCCTTGGAATTCCCTATGCCAACGCATGCAAAGTTTCGGGCCACTAGGTTTTCATGAGTTTTGATTATGGAAGGATGGACGGATGTACGCACGCACGCACGCACACACCACACAATATCAATGATAAAGGTTTGAAATGTGCCATCATTAATACTCTAATAGTTCTACAATAAACTTTGTAACGATTCCAAACAAATTAGTTTCAAGATTACAGTGAATTACCCCCGCATTCAATGGACCCCGCCTTTACACGGGATTCGCTTATAGCACGAAACTACAATATTTAGTTTTAGTTACCCATAACAAAAAAACGTAATTTAAATCCATCAATGCGAGTCAAAAAGTTCCGGGTTTGAACCGCACCATCTCGACCAAAAAACACTGAATGGTTTATATTGACATCGCTGGCAGCCAATCAGAAGTGCACATCTGTTGGGTCTCCTCTCAACTACATCAGCACGTGCATTGGTGTTGTTCTGCTCTGTGCGCTACCAGATAGTAAATGTGCCAAAAAGCTCTGAGCTGAAATTGAAAGTGTTAAAGACGGGTGTAGTTAGGTGTTGGGCCACTGCTGCAGGTTCGGGAATTTGGTTACGGAAGTCATTGTAAAGATATTGTATAGAACAAAGAAAAAAAAAATGAAGAAGGATCTAATCAGTCCAACGACTTCCGAAGTTGGCTAAAAAAATGAGATCTTTGAGCAGTTTAATGTAGAAGACAGAAACTCTTTATCCACCGAGATTGAGGATATGAATCAAGCACGCTAATGACTTTAAGCTAGACAATAATTACAGCGAAAGTGTCGAATTTATATGATGAAGTAAAAAACCAGGAAGGTGAAAGGATTTAAAGCCTGAGTTTATATGATGAAGTTGAAAGAGCAGGAAAGTGAGGGATGAGCATGAGTTTATATGATGACGCCGAAGAGCAGCGCTTACTATGATGGCATCTACCTGCTCTTCCATGGAGGCTCGCTCCGTTAAGAAAAAAAAAACAAAAAACTAAATAGCACTCTTTGACTTGTGTCGTGTGTGTGCATGTGTTGTTTCATAAAGCAAAACATATTCTCTGATAACTTCACCCGACCCCACACACCTCTCTCTCTCTTTATGTCCCCATCTCGCTCCTCCCCCTCCTTAATACAGTGCAGCACCTCCCCCCCTAAACCTCTCTCCCTTTTTCTGCTCCGAACGGATCTAGACGGTGGGTTATGCCCACATGGTGTCATCGCCGAACATAATCAAAAGTGGTTATCTCCGGCACGTATCCCAAAAGTGGTTATCTGCAACATGTTATACCGAACGTGGTTATTTCCGCATGTCTGGAAGGTGGTCATTCTCGCGAAACGTGTCCGGAAGGTGGTTATGTCCGGTCATATCCCCCTCGCGGTTTCTCTTGCCCTCGCCCTCACCACTGCCTTCACTTCCCCGCACCTCCTCGTCTCCCCAACCCCCTCTCTCCCCCCTCTTTTCTCCCCCCCCCATCTTAGTATACCTCACCCGGCATGGTGGTTATGTCCAGACGGACCCTCTCCTCACGCTGCCTTCCCTTGAACTATCTGGATGATGGTTATGTCCAGACGGTGCTAATCTATGGATGTGTTTGGAAGCCAGTTTGGACGCGCAAGGCGGAGGCCCAGACCGTGTCAAAAAAAGCTTGAGATAATGTCCAGAGATGGCCCTGATCTCATGTCTGATAAGAGGCACTCCACCATTGTTTGGGAGGCTGAAGCAGCTATTTCCAAGGAGAGTGCAGGTCTGAATCCAAATATGATGATCTAGTTGAGCTGGTTGGAGAAAAGGATGATTTTATGTCAACTGCGATGATAGTGGATTCCATAATCCTTGCTGATGATTGGAAGTAAGGTGATGGGCTGCAGTTCAGGAGGAGATTGGGACCAATACTCTGTGCGCAGAGCGTTGGTGCTGCTTAAGCAGTCTCCTTGGCTACTCGGCACAATCTCTGGACGGTCGCCCTCCTTTCGACACAGTATACGCAGCATGCTGGCATTGCTTTGCCGACCTGCGGCAAGGAATGGACAGGCAATGTTAACCCCCACCTGGTTATTAATTCAACAGGCTGAGCGGGATTTGAAACTCAGGACCCAAGGATCCAAAGACCCATCACTTTAACCATTAAGTCCAACACCAGGCATCGTTTTTTGATTCAGGGGATCCATTTTTGCACTTTTTTGTAATACTGTGATGATGGCTGATTTCCAAGTGGATGGAAGATCTCTCTTCTTCCTTCGGCTGCTCTGGTTAGGGGTCGCCACAAGCGGACATCCGTTATGATCCGCATAATGATTTGCACAAGGTTTTTACGCCGGTATGCCCTTTCTGACGCAACCCTGGTCCGCCTCTAACGGACACCCAGGGATATCCAACGTGGACTTTAATCGTAGAAGACTTCACACATATTGTGTGAAGTGGATGGAATATGACCTATTGTTAAATATAGGGTGGAAAAGGCAGAAGAGAGGAAATGCAAGAGCCAGCAGAGCTATGTTTTTGGGATATGTGTAGCTGAAGGCGTTTGGTCCAGTTTACAGAGTCAGAGTCGAGGAGTTGCCAAAAACCTTTCCCCCTTTTCAGAATTCAAGAGAATAAAAAGACACAGATTCAGGAGAAATTGGGTAACGACTGGGAAGGAAATGGGTACAGAGAGGAGGGTTTAGGACACAACATTTTGAAGCAAGCACAGAATTGAGGCATTCGGCCTTCTCATAGGCGGAAATCGCTGTGGTGCCATGTTGATGGAAAGAGAGCCATTCCACAGAGACAGACTTAACGAAGATGCCACCATGTTTTAGAGGAGGGAGCCAAGTTTGAAAGCTCATTCTTGAGATTGGACAGATATTGTTTTCTGCTCTCCCGAGGGTTAGACACACCCACTTGTTGCGGGCTTTGTGAAATTTCTGAGATTCGCCTTCTGTGGGATTTGGCACCTCTGGAGGAGAAGGCAAGTTCTTTTAAAGAAAAAGCTTCACCACAGGATTCAGCGAACCAAGAGCTGGGAGGATGCAGTAAGAGAATTTGAAGACGGATGGGATGATCTGGCTGAAGAGCAGTTTTCAGTGAAATAATTTCCAGTCCTAAACTAATATCAAATGGTGGTGGATATAGAAGACCAGTCCTGAAGAAGTTTAAAATAAATAAATTATTAAAAAGTAATAATAAAATTTAAATGTAAAAAACTAATACGCAAAATGTTAGAAACGCGGTCACACTTTATGACCCGCGAAAATGCAGGCGTCCAGCGAATAGGCGGGACCACGAAATGGGGTCCGACAGTTATTGTGATTGCATGGACACCACTCAGGGGACAGTTTATTAATGGCACCAAAATTCACCCATATTGGACAGATCAGAGGCGAGACAAGAAAGCAAATTTACGATGGAATAAGGATCAATCGCCGCTTTAGTTGAAACCCTTGTGGAAGTTTAATCTCCCCAGCTAGTTTTAAAGTGCACAAAACAGGGCTTTTATGAAGAGGTGGCTGCCTTACATTCAATTTCCAAGGAAGACACCGGTTTCCCCCCAGGAGGGTCATTTATGTTTTCATGGTTTGACTCTTCCCGTCCCCTGTACCCCCAAGATATGTTACAAGCGAAGTGGGTCTGTTTGCCCTTTCGGGCCTGGCCCCAGGAATGAGGTAATGGACCTGGCGACCTGAACTTTCTGCGGAACTCCGGGAGTAAATGCCGATCCTGTCGGCCTGGGACCCCTTCTTTGTACTTACACAATCTACGGAGCGAAGGCAGCTGTGGGCGAAATGTAGCTCCAGACACCCCATGGTAAATCATCTGGTAAATGTAAAAAAATTATATATTTCTTTTAATACTAATTATTAATATTTATTACCCTGACCAACCAAAGGTGAAGGATGTTGTTTTCAACCCCTTTCTGTTTGGTTAGTTAGTGCAAAATCGCAAGATTTTTCAAGTATATTGCGTCAAGTCGATTTTGTTATATCTGTTTGTTGCCAACAGGTCACAATTCTAAACCAATGTCATTAAACTTTACCAAGTCGTAAGAGTCGTCCTCACCTGAGAGCCTATTTGATTTTGAGGTCAAAGGTCATCGTTGAGTCAAATTTCGTGAATCGTCGTTTTTCATCGATGACTTCGAAATTTGAACAAGATTTGCTAATTGCGTCTAAATTGGAGAATAAAACGACTTTTGACGATCAAAAAGGGTCAAAGGTCAACTCAAAGGTCAAACGTCTAAAATAATCATTTTCAACTGTATAATAATAATCAATTTACATCCTATTAACTAGAAAGTTGAACAGGATTTGCAAGTCCATAACATAATGGAAAGCACTATTTGAGGTTAAAGGTCAAAGGTCATCTCAGTCAAATTCTAAA
Source organism: Eptatretus atami (assembly GCA_035128595.1). Lineage (NCBI taxonomy): Eukaryota > Metazoa > Chordata > Myxini > Myxiniformes > Myxinidae > Eptatretus > Eptatretus atami. The sequence continues at coordinate 38,594,470 of CM068961.1, forward strand.
ATCATCAAATTCATCTGAAAATTGTCAATTTCATCTATTAACCTGAAAATGAAGCAGCATTAACATAGTACATTGGCTGAATTTGGAAACCAACTATTTTTGAGGTTAAAACGCCGTCAAAGGTCAACTCAAGGTCATAACTTCAGTTTGCATATCAGGTCGCTGAATTAACCCACTATTAATTTTGAGATCAACATAGGCCAAAAGGCCAATTTTGGGTCAAATTTTCTAAAATCCTCAATCTTCAACCGATTGACAAACTTTGAAAATTTTTGAAAAGACCATTTGCATCGAGTTCGCTGAACTCAACCGCCTATAATTTTGAGGTAAACATAACGCAAAAGGGTCAACGTAGGCCGATTTCTAAAATCCTCAATTCAACTGATCGACTTGAAATTTGAAGAGCATTTTCATGTTAGGTTTCACAGAAAAAAAACATTCATTATTGTATCGGCACGTGTATTCACAGCCATATTGTTAATTAAAAAAATTAAAAATTAACCTTCAAAATCCTGCTTCTTCTGAATCTGCCTGAAACAAATGAGGTGAACTTTACACACTATGACCGCCTGTCCTATGAGGAACAAAATGTTCACACACATATATCATAGTCACATGGTTGGCAGCATATTGGATTTACCCAAAAACCTATTAAAAATACACCACTCAAAGGAAATCCTGGCGGAGGGTCATGCAATTTATCGATTGCTCTTATTCTTGTTCTAAACATGTATTGGCCCGATATGTTCTCGTGGATCAGGCATTACGTAGGCGGCGGTAATGCGCTCTAACGAGTGCCCTTCTAGTTTGTTTAATGTGATTCATTATGATTTCAGGCATTACAGTTAAATCCAGGTTATACTACATGCATTCTTAGGTCCCAGGAGGAACACGTCTATCCCGAAATAGCGCTGATCCATTCATCGTACCCTCATTTAACACAATGCTTTATGACCCATTCTGTGTGAAATGCTATTACGTGAATCTGTCAAGAACCTATCCTTCATGCAAGCAGGGTATACTGCAATGGGTTTGTGGATTTTTCACAATGGGTTATATTTGTTCATCCTCGTTCATCATTCTGAGTATGTTATGTGTGAGAGTACTAACAATTAAGACATTTTTATATTACCTCCAATACCCAGGAGTAAGCAGACTGGCGAACTCTGCAAGCTGTTGGGATCTGAAGGTCAACACCTGGCAATCTCACGGGAGGCAGTTTCTTGCCAGTGGATGTGTACTCTGATTAATCTCGCTGGCACTGGAAAGCTGCAGACACACCTCCTCAACGACATTCCTACTGGCTCAACAATCTGATTTCTATGTCTTTCAGCTGTTCAATGCACACCAATAGTGTAAACAACTACAATTATAAGATATTTATTCAACAATTATAATGGTATTATATAAACAAAAAAAGGGTCCAACCAAATGACATCTTTTACCAAGATAAAGTGAACAACCTGATGATTCCCCATGCTGCATTGCTTCTTTCCAGAGGTGCACTTGTACCCACATCAGGGCTTTCGATGACACCCTCAAAATGATGCGATCTACTTCCAGATCTACTCCGGTTATCGACACTACTTCCAGCAACATCTTATACAATAAAATAAGCGATGATTTACATTTTGTTCACCATGTGACTTAATTAAACACAAATAGCTTTCCCTGCATTGGCCATTTAGATCAAGGGGTCATTTATTTAATTAGGTATGGATGAAGCAGGGTGTGGGAAAGCAAGTTAAACTGAGTGAGAAAGTTGAAAAAAAGTTGTTGGGGTGAGAGAGCTGGGGGTTGAAATAGCAGAATGTGGAAGGAGTGCAAAGACAACAAGATGGGATGACGAAACAGAATGATGGAAGATTGAATTGGAATCTCCATCAATTCTATACAGAGCGAGGGAGAGAGAGAGGGAGGAGAGAGGGAGTATGGAAATGGCTTGACAGCTGGTGGTCAGCTTTGTAGATCCAACTTGAAGATATGATCTGCTCAAGATCAGGTAGTGGTGGTTTCCCACAGGGCAAGGTGTATACGTCTAGGGCTGGAGTAAGTGAGCTGTGGTTTACCAACTCCTTGCTTTAGCTAAGGCTGCCAGATAGCTCTGTGAGCGAAAAGTAAGGCGAGTGGTAAGTTCCTTCCTTTCCGGTACATAGCCTCTTACACCTCCGCCAAGACTTCCAGAACTCCTTCGCTAGGTACTACCACGTAAAGGTCTTGAGGGCATGGCTAAATGTCTGGAGGATTCTCGGAGTAAGTTGGTACCCTAGCAGGTGTAGTGTGGTGGTTCTTCAGATGTGAGGACATGCTTTTTGCACTCACCAATCCAACTGGGACAGTGGAGCTCTTTAGCCATTGAGTGGGCCAGTCCCACCTCGGAGAAGGAAACCTGATGGCAAATCCTCTGCTGCCTTGTAGGGTATGTCTCTTCAACAAAGGCTAGGTACTACAGCTGATATATTGTGGTGGCGTCAGGAAGGGCATCTGCCCACAAAACATGGTCTCACAATATGCCTTTTGGCAAATGGACGGACCCGAGTTTCGTGCTTCCCCAATCTGGTTAGTATGCTGTGGTGACACCTAGCGTAGTGTTGCTGCATTGTCCAGAGGGGTTGGCAGGGTTGTGTGTCTTAACAGGTTGGGCACTTACTGCCTGATAGTCAGGAGCCAAACCCAGTCGTAGCGTTCTGGAAGGCTGCACTATCATCACGAAAATACCCCGTCTTGCTTTATGCCATGTACTTTCCCTGCATTGCCATTTCCCACGCATGAGATGGGTGTCCCTGAAGTGGGCTGGGGTGGGTCACCTACGAGGCACACTGGATGCTGTGTTACGCATCAGCGTCATGTAGCCGCCTCTGATGGTATGGGGTTGCTGTGCATATACCATGGAAGGGTGGCTTATATACTCAGGTTCCCTCAATTTCTCTTTCTTCGAAATTTACTGCTATTTGGAAAGCAGTCAGTTAGGTGAACCACAGGCTTACACATGCAAGAGCATGGAAACGGCCTTAAAACGATGATGATGACGAACGACGACCACGACGACGACGACGAAAATAGACGTTGTTGTCGATAGTGTGGTAAGAGAACTCCAGAGACTATCTGTCCAGTAAAACTGACCACAGAAATAAAGTTGAAGTTTGCCCTGCTGTCTTTATGAAAGGAAATTGGCAAATATGGGTTTCTCTCTTGCATTAAAAGCAAAAATTCCAGGTAGATGGCAGTTGAATATTTTTACTAGATCGGCATTACAGGGCGTGAGGACAGACATGTATATTATACTTATATAATATATATATATATGTATTGGTTATGGTTCTAGGAATCGTATGCATACCGATACAGGGTTCCCCAAGTCAGTTATTCCATTAAGTATATGCTGCAGACAGATCCCTTCCTTGTGTTTAGTGGGAAAATTAAAGGGTGCGTTGGGATGTTTGTTTTAGTTAGATTCATAAATCTTTATAATCCCCACTCCATTTCATTGCAAAGGCAAATCTACGACCCACACCGCACGGTACTCCTCTGCCCCTGCTTGCCCCTCCTCCACTTGCTGACTCCCCGCGTGGCATGAACCACCGCGTGTCCACCTACTCCGCCTAGCGGCGACTCAGCTGTCCGAGGCAAAAATCCTCTTACAGTAGTTCCTTTTTGGGATCCGCACGTGTGGAGGGCGGCTTCCCGGTATGGCCGAAATCCCGCCCCAGAAAGGGCGGAAACAATGGAAAGCCCCCCCGTTTCCCAATCAATGGCGGACAGTGACGTCAGTTTCACCAAGGCCCCTCCCCACTGAGGGAGATGATAAATTACGAACACCATTCCCAGAGTGGTGTCTTGAGTTCGGAGAATCGTGAAGTGCTGAGACAGTTCGTTCTGTGCTGGAGTCTTGAGTTCCTTTGGCGGTCTGGAAAAGAAGCGAAAACTGGCCAACAGACATTGGAGCCTGAATCCTGTCCCAGACCAGGATCGTTTAAAGAAAGATCTAGGAGGATCCAAGGAGTTATTTGGGGGTCGCTCGTTGAGTGAGAGAGGAGACCCAAAGACCTCATGCCTACATCGCGGAAGATACCCAATGATCCTGGCTGCCTTGCGATCCACACACAACGAACTCCACACGTTGCGGCTGTGAGACCGAGCTGTTGCGACCATGTCAGTGCCGCACCCCACGGAGCATCCCTTTCCCCGGAACTCAGGTACCGAGAACTCGACCTCACACTCCCCCCTCCCTGGCTACAAAAGTCCTTTGCCTTCAACTGGGTTATTTTGTTCCGAGTGTGCGTGGCGCCGTTCCATTAAGTAGAACTGTATAAGTTATTCGAATCTTGTAAATCTTGCCTGTATTATCTTCGTGACAAGTCTGCCTCTGTGTCTGCTTTATAAGTTGCTGTAAAATTTCGCCACTAACATCTTCTCTCATCTTCCCTGCATTAAAACACCCCAAGCTAGAGGGCGAGCACTCGGTAAGGAGTGCAAAACCTCTCGCCGCCAATACTGCTAGGTCACTAAGTGAACCTGATATCCTATTCATTTCAATTTGACGTCAACAGTGTCACAGAGTTATAGTTTGCAACTTTCCCTTTTACTTTAACTTACATACTCAATTCATTCCGTCATAACTAGATTCCTTGAGACAGAAATTGATTATTGAGGTAATATTCCACCTGAAGTCCAAAATCAGCCGCAATTATAATGCCATGTTTTTTTGGAAATCACTTTAATAACATGTGAAATGCAAAAAAAAAAATCGAAATTTTGTTGAAAAAAGTTGCAAAATTTTTTTTTTTATATATTTTTTTTGGGGGGGGGGGGGGGGGGTTGGAAATCACTTAAAACATGTGAAATGCCAAAAAGAAAAATACAAAACAAATCAAAATTTTTTTCAAAACGGCGCCAAGTGGCCCCATATTGGAATTTGGACCAAGTTCCAAATCTTAAATGGCATCGATCCTTGGACCATACCTAACCACCCCACCAAGTTTCGGTCGAAATCCGTCGAGGAGGTTTTTCCGTAAATACTGTTCACAAACCAAAACAAACACAAAAACAGCAAAGAGGGGTGAAAACAGTAACCTCCGATCTCGATGGCGGAGGTTAATAAACCTGTTACTTGTACCACATAACTTCCTCGCTTATTGTAAATAAATTTTTATTAGAAATGTTTCCCAGTTCGGTTTTTGTCTTTTCCTTCATTGCTCCAGCATGGTTCGGAATCCCGAGTTTAGCCGGGTTTTTATACCCGATAATCATGTTCATCCGAGCCGGTACGTTTTGGCGGGTCCGCTCGGCTTTGCATCCCGAACCAGAAAGGTTGTTGGTAAGTGGTAGAGTGATCTGGTTCGGGCAAAAGATGTTACGAGGCGTGGTTCCCGGTAAGACGACAACCGTGTGGTTAATTCGGTTAAAAATTGGTTCGAGACAAAAAAGATCCTACGCTACGCGGTGGAATGTATTTGGTGTCAGTGTCCACGGTCGGTTAAGTGAACCCGCCGCCTCACGGAATTATCCGTGAAGCGACGGCCTACATTCCGGGAGTCTTAGTCGGAGACGACTTTAACTTCCCCAACCTAGCAGGTCGTTCTCACCACCTGTATATCGGCTTGATTATCATGTATTTCGCTGCACTTGCTTGCCCAACCGGTCCGGTATTGTAGAACGCTCCCTACCCAGCCACATTGTGGACCAGCACTTCCCAAAAACGCCATATTAAGGTGGACAGCATGCCAGCTGACATTGTTCCATCTTATTGTGGCTTTTTCTAAGCCAGTTTCTAAATAAGAAAAAGTAAATAAAAAGCATCTCAAAGTTCCAAAGCCTGTCTGTGGTCTGCTTTTGTTACTCCAACAAATTTGACGAAAACAACGAAGAAAAAAAAAATCATTTATTAATTCATCTTCTCCCATGTTGTAGTCCGAATAAAGGTTTGTTGAAAATGTATGACAAGCTTTGATGGTAAAAACTTATGGCCTGAACCACATTGCTAGCAAGCATGCACACACCCAGCAGCTGGGCTATAGTGAACGTGAAAAATGGACAATGCCATCCCACGCTTTCTCTTTCTCTATCTCTGTTCCGGAACGGTGTTCCTCTCCGGACAGTGTTCGGCATGTATTCTATAGATTGACCCGTAGAAAATGGATTCAGACATCATTTTGTTTCTTCTGTCGCATGTTATTTTATGTACAAGCATTTTGATGCAGACAGTATGAATCATCAATTAAGCTCCACTGCACAATCTGCCTTCTGATTCTCTACCTCTCCCTTGCCTCCCTTCCCCACACCGCATCCTCACGTCCCCTCCCTCCTCAGCCCACTCCATCTTCTCTCTTTCCCCTCGCACTCCTCACCTCTTCTCTTTCTCTCTCTCCCCTCTCTCTCCCTCCTCTTTGTTCCAACCTTCTCAAGTAATTCCCGTCGGCGAAAGTGACAAAGTGGTATTTGCTTAGTACTGATAAAAGTGTGCATTAATTTTATTGACCCGATATTTCTACTGGACTCAGGCATTTGCGTGCGCAGAATATGCGTCTACCGAAGTGCTCCTTCTCGTTAGAAAAGGGATCGCAATGATGATAATTAATTATAACACTACTTTAAACACCTGACTCCCGAGCGGACTATTGGTAAATCAAGGCCGATGCAAGTAGGCCAGCATACAGTTCAGGTTCAGTAAGCTGTTTGTTGACACCAGTGTTCACTTTCACTTGCAGTCACAGTTAAGGTTTTTCCCTTGGCGGGAAAGAAACTCACTACTTATTTATCAAGCGTGCTTCATTTTTATTTTGTTAATTATAAGATGAGCTGAACGCGATAGAAAGACGGCCGCCTTCTGTACCCAAACTAAACTTTGACGAAAACAGCTAAAAAAAAAAAAATTTAAAGAGACCATACAATTTATTAATTGGAGTTCTCGATACTCTGACAAGACTAGTGGAAATTTGATGTCAAAGCTCCAAATGGTTAACAAAATAAAAAAGAAACACGACGCGATTTATTAAATAAATTAATCTGCCATCTTCGTGCATGCTCAGGGATAATAAGACCTATTTAGTTACTGTTGTGGAAGAAAAAAAATAATTATATTCATGTGTTCTCAATATATTCACTTGTTGCTGGGTGACTTTTAAAATATGAACACAGTATAAAATAAGGTCTTACTTTTGTACTGTAGTCAAAGAAACTGTCAGTAAATTCTCCCCCTCCCCGACAGTCTTTTGACCTCCATAAGTGATATAGATAAATACACAAGTAAATTGTATCTTACGAATCTCATGGCTTTTAATCACTGAAATACATATAAACCAAGATTAAATACTCCAATATTTAAATGGAACTGCTCCAGTCTGCTGAGAGAAGAATGCCTGCTGCCGCCTCATGTCAAAGGAAATTCAAATAACTTCGGAAGGGCGACTGCCAATAGATACCTTGCGTCTAAGAGAAATTAAATCCTATTGCCTTTTGATGGCAAAGGCCCTGCAAGCTGGCATAAATCCAGCTGTTGTGTTTTGCAGAAATAATGTTCAAAAGTATTGGTCATGTTTCCCTCGCACCCTGTCTTGCCTTCTGTCCTAATTCTGTTATCACCTCTCCTCAAGGCTGTGTTGAACCTCTGCAAACTGTTGCCCATTGAGTGCGTTATCCTCCCCTTTCCCTCCCAAGAGGCCATGTGTTTACTAGTTCTTAGTATCATGTGCCTTATGCCTGTCAGCCCTCCTCTTAATTAACCCTTTGCCAATGTCTCACCTTTCCGAGTCTTTCCTGTAAAATAGTACAAAGGGCATTGGCTGTGTGCATTTGGAAGAAAGAGGATCGTGTCATATTGCTTGTTGTCTTGTTTTTCTTCTTCTCCATGGCAAAAAAAATGGTTGTTGTCGTCTTTGTTGTTTGTCTTGTTGTTTGTTTGTTTTTTTTTTTGTTTTTTTATGCTATATACCATTGTCCAGGCTCGTATGAGAGGCTTAACACACAACGCACGCAAGCGGCATGAGACAAGAGGGGCAGAGGATGGAAGGGACAAACAGTGGGGAACAGACAATAAGGTGATCTGTGGAAGGGAGAGGGATGGGATGCGGACGGGGAACATGGGAAGAGAAGATGGAACCATTACAGGGACTTTCAGGAAGGAAGGGGAATGAAGGAAGTGGGCTTGGTGGATTATCGGGGGTAATAGAGAAAGATCCGAGGATTTGGGATGGGGAGATAAGAGGTGGTGGTGAACAGCTTGTTTTGAAGCCTGGAGGAAAGCAATGGGAAAGAAATACGAGTGACGAGAGTTTATTCCAAAGGCGGGAAAAAAGAAGGAATGAAGAGTAAGGTGAGCAAGTGTGCGGTTGTGAATTTGGTATTTTACCAAGAAGGGGGTGTTGGCGGACCTTGAGCGCCCTGTGTCAAAATTGTGGTGGGGACAAATTGGCAAGAGAGCAGGGGGCCAGGCTGGAGAGGAGTCGGTAGACAGACAAGAAAGACGCACCTCGACCAACTCTGCGGTGATTGAGTGAGACGCCCAAAGACTCAGCTTCATTGCGGGAGATGCCGATGATCCTAATGCCCTGGTTCGACAGCGTGAAGCCGAGAAGGTGGGAGGCAGGAGCACCAGCCCGAGGGGAGAGCTCAGTACTTCCATCAGGCTAAACGGACAAAGCTTTGTAAGTGGATCAGGAGCTAGAGGGCCGAGGAAGGACTTTGCACGACGGAGATTCCCAGGCGGCGACTGGCTTTTGAGGCGAGGTTGGAAAATGTGGACTTCCGGAAAGGTCCAATGGCCAGATAGTGAGACCCAGAAGCTTGTTGTTAATAATGGTCCAGACTCCGACAGAGAAGAACTGATTATTCCACACTGTGACTGGGCCCAATTTCTTTAGTGTTCTTCCATATCGCTCATACATAAGCTACACATTTGATGTCAAAACTCAAAATATAAAAATCTTATTCCCTGGCACACACACAACACACACACACACACACACACAACCCTAGTGTGTTCTTGCTGAAGTGCATTGACTGAGCGCTTTGAAATCACGCCCAGCAAGCCAGGGTTGAGCTGTAAGCAAGCAGCTTGCTGATGGAATGCATCCTTTTCTCGTCCGCTACATGGGCAAAAGGGATAATTAGTATGCAATCCTGATATTACAGTAATCTGGGAAGTCGAAACCGCATGCTACCTTTGTAGATATTTCACAAATTTGGTTACAAAATGGGTAAAATGGGATTCTTTATTGGTTAATTGGATGCAAAAATACGCTGGCGGGACTGCTATAAAAACAGGTGCGCCGCCAGAATTTATGGAGAGCTTTGGAACCATTGCGGATTACCTCATGAGCGGGACCGTAATACGGGGAAACCACTGCGGATTTCCAACCTTTCCATGAGGCCCCAGGACAAAGGTCCAGTTCAACCATGCAGACGCCGAAGAGACGGCATTTATTTTGAAAAAGGATGCTGCCATGTACCTTCTCACTCAAGCAGGAAAGATCTGCTCCGGATTAAGGTGGCAAGGATCGTTTTACCCCTTCTTCTTGTGTGGCAGAGCAGCAACGCCCCATCATACTCCTGATGATCAAACAGCCATCGCAAGTTCTACATCCACACACCTTTCTCACGTCCACCCTCGAGCGTGTCTAGGCAGTCTTGCATCATCATCATCTATCATCATCACCACCCAAAGGGTAAGCCTGCATTTCTCATTTTACGGCAGAGGACAGTACAAAAATGAGTACGTAATACATTTAACCTCACACACCTCGCCGTTTGTCAAAGAAATGTAATAAGGAAAGGTTTTGTGTTTTTGTTTTTATATTTCAATGTTAATACATATAAATATATTATGTATTAGATATATATATATATATATATAATATATATATATATATAATATATATTATATATATATATATATATAGTAAATAAGTTAATGGGTAGGGTGGAGAGGGGGGGGATGCGGGGCGGGGGGCCGTCTTGCTCGGGCTAGCAATTAAAGCTGGGCTGCCCGGGCTTCTTGCAAATATTCCTGAATAGCTGTTAGCGTTTAGGGGTTAGGCGGTTAGCGGTTAGGGTTGGGTTTGCAGTTAGGGTAGGGTGCGTTAGGGTTAGGCGTTTAGGCGTTAGCTGTTAGGAGTAGGGTTAGGGTTGCAGTTTAGGGTTAGGGTTAGGCGTTAGCTGTTAGGGTTAGGTTAGGGTTAGGTTAGGGTTAGCTGTTATGGGTTTAGGGTTAGTGTAGGGTAGCTAAACCCTAACCCATAACACTACAACCAAACCCTAACCCTAAACACAGCTTGGCGTAGCGAGGTAAACAGCGCCCCGGGCAAAGGTGGAAATTTGCGTCCCCCGAGGCCTTAAACTTGAGTGGAATTTGAATGGAAAATCCCATAAGGGATATCGATTTATCGATTTTTTCGAATATCGGAGAGTGTTATGGAAAAATTTAAAGCCAATGACCTAAGGTTGGAACCAAAAGCCATAATCGTACCGAATTGAATGGAACTTGTTGGAGTTTGTGAAAATGCATCAAAACGATTTAAGGGCCTCTTTAGGAGCACAATAATATTATTAAGTACATGTGCCAAATCTGTTTCATGTCATGCATAACAAAAATTGATGGGGAACAAAGAAAGGGGCGTTGCCGAAATATTAAATATAGATGTGTGGAAAGACCCACCCACATCTCTCACCTTTGGAATGGAGGGAATAGCCAATCAGCTCTCACCTAATCACAAAACCAGGTAGCTAGCGATTATATATAATTGACCCCTCCTCAACACTTCTCTCGCTGAAAGAAGCTGCGTAAAGCAACCCAAGAAGGCCTACACAAGGTAAGCACACACTGTTCGAACCCTTCCCAGAGTTCTTAACAAACGTATAAAAGTTTTACATACAGTACAACAATGATGAATTCCAATGCCATACACCCCTCAGCGACCGGACCGGTTCTCATCACTTATTGCGCGAATCATCAACGATTAGCGCCGGACAACAATGCATACCACAAGAGGCTACCATCATGTACCACTTGCAAAGGTACAAAAGCAGCGCAAACATCCAGTCGATCTTGCGGTGAGCGTTCACACTCGACCGGTTATAACATTCAACAATTGGAAAATGGCTTGTCAAAACAGCAAACTAACACCTGAACGTTGCCGAGCTTGCTGAAAATGCGCTGAACAGCACGACCTTCATTCTATGACGGGCACACAACGAGAAATATTTTGGCACAGCTAATTAGGCATGGCTACATATGGGCTCACCATGCACCCCCCCCCCCATCCCACCATCTCAATGAACCTATGTTTTTTCTGAATCCCCTGGATGTGCTGAATAAGAAATTGAATGTGAACATTGAAAAATAGGGATGCACTTCCGGTTTTGACCCTATTAACTAATGGTACCCTAAAAACCGCTAATCGCTGCTCCAGTGTTGGTCATGATTCTTATGCCTCATCAATATCAACTTGTAGAATGGCTCAATAAAGGTCAATGTTCACATGTGATATACCAAATAATAGCTGATTGCTATTCTGCTTTATTTTCATATGTCGATAAGTTGTTACAATACATATTGCCTAAAATCACAGTCATTTGAATGAGCATACCCCCATCAGGGATATTCGCGCACTGACTGACACTTTCATGTTTCACATTTATATTTTATTGATAAATATGGCAAAGATAATCAATTTAAAAGTCATTCATAAATTCTGTAGCAACAGAATTTTTAATACCAACATTAGCCAGATACCTTGATAATAAGTTGCGAAATTACATTTTAAACTTTGTTGGTGTATGCTGAAAGTTGGTCCAAACCCCACTTTCAAGATGATTCTTCGTGCGTACTATGTAATGTTGTTTATTATTATTTGTCAATTTAGCACCAACAAAATAATCATCGCCTTGATGGCGACATGTAGTTATATAATATATCATGCAACACTCCTCTCATTAATAGTACATTTGAAATATCAATGTTCATACATAGGTTTTAATCAGAATCACTGTCTGAACTGGTCTCCAGCAGATAGTCTGTTCCTGCAGGAAGTGGACCATCATCATCTGATTGGCCTCATCATCAGTCGGTGAACCTTCAACAATATCTATTAATTGTTGTGGAAGTACATCTCCGTCATACCATCAACGGCTCCATTTTGCATCAACCATTGTCCACCATGGCCATCAGTAGCCAGAGGGATATCAGGATCCAGTGATATCGCCTCTCTTCCATATTCCAACCTGTAATTCACTCTCCTGATATGTTGCTCTAACGATTTTCGGCATGGAGATTAGATTAGCCATATCAATGTTGTGTGAAGTTTGATTGATGTGTCCATTATCTGTGTCACACAACTGGCTCATCTTAAAGAAGCTGCTTCATCAACTCTGCGCATTGCGCGCTTCGTAAATACTAAATATTTTTCCGTAATTTTTTTTTTCGATTTCGTTAAATCGTAAAACTAATACGTGAAACTCGTCAAGATGTCTAGAGCTCTGTAGCGTACATGCAGGATTCCCCAGCCTAGCAATCAAGCTGGCACAAATTGGGCAATCTGCAATAGTTTCTGAGAGGTTT
>CM068961.1:38646612-38665379 GCA_035128595.1 Eptatretus atami
GGGGGGGGGTATTTCCCTGAGATTGGGCACCCACAGCACCTTTCTCCTGTTCAAATCCACTACCATCCCATCTTTACTCTCCATGCGCAGGCATGTCCGTTCTGACTTCTCGTGGTCCCAGCTTTCAATCACGCTGTAATTTGGCGCCCCTGCTTTTGCCGTTACACTTAAAAGTTAATGTGGTGATTTTCCCTGGCAAGGAAATCCCCTTTCAGTTATGATTCTTTCAAAGTCAATCACTCGTAGATGTTAATACTTCTTTCAGAAGCTGTGGTGTGTGTGTGTGTGTGTGTGTGGTTTATGTGTTATAAGGTGCACTAATTATATTGTAACTTGTAGTGCAAGCACAGTGTGTATGCTAATGTGCACGACGACCAGATATATTCGATTTCAGGAAGGCAAACATTGAGGGTATGGAGAGAGTTGGGTGCTGTAGGTTGGGAGAGGCTAACAACAGGACAATCAGCATCAGAGAAATGGAAACCTTCAAGAGCAAATGTGTAGAGAGCAGAGTAAGTACATTCGAATGAGGTGTAAACTAGAAGCAGAAAGAGGCCAGGGTGGTTTTCATAGTGAGATAAGGAATGCTGTTGAGAAGCAGAAGGCATTTATCGATCATATAAAAGGAGCTCGGTCAGACGTGCCTGCATGCGTCCGTCTGTGTGTGCGCCCATCTGCACCCTTTGTGTGCCAGTCTGATTAAGGAAATGTGTTCATAGTGCTGGAGCATATGTGGAGGTTTAAAGAGTTGTCCATAAAATCTCACTGGACACTTTCATTTACAGTTGTTTCATTAAAATAGGTTCATAAATAAAACTGCCACAACAATTTAAAATCGGGTATTGACTTATCATTCACCCTGTATATCGGCCGTCTTTCAAAGCTCTTCCCCGCTGCAGGGAAAGGAGGAGCGGTTGGGGTGAGAGGGCAAGGGGGGAGAGGATAAGGATATTCCATATATTATATATAGTATAGAGAGAGGAGAGATATAATATATATATATATATCAATATCGATCTATAGAGAGGGGGGAGAAAAGGGAAGGGAGTTACGCCGTAACTGCATTGAAAGCTTTTGTAATACGATCAAAGGACCCCTTTGAAATTGGGGGAGAGTGGAGTGGGGATAGGGAGGGGAAGGGGAAAGTGGGGAGAGGAGAGTGTGGGTGTAGGGGAGGAGAGGTTGAGGGGGGATTGCAGAGGTTATTAATTCACATTACTTGACATTTTCCACTGTCGCTGACATAGCCTAAGATTGGGTGGAAGGGAAGGGGGTGAGTGGAGTGAGGAGTTAGGGTGGTGGGGTGAGAGGAGAGGGGAAAGAAGAGGGAAAGAGAAGGGGGGATAGAGAGTGGGGGTGAAGAGGGGGAAGGGTGAAGTGGGGGAGTCTGGAGGGAGGGGGCATGCGGTGTGAGCCTGGAGGGAGGGGGCATGCGGTGTGCGCTTGGAGGAGAGGGGCATGCGGTGTGAGCCTGGAGGGAGGGGGCATGCGGTGTGAACCTGGAGGGAGAGGGCATGCGGTGGGAGTCTGGAGGGAGGGGCTGCGATGGGAGTCTGGAGGGAGGGGGCATGTGGTGGAGGTGTGGTGGGAGTCTGGAGGGTGCGGTGGGAGGAGGGACCTGGCGTTACCCGGCAATGCGGGGTACCTTTGTTAGTTAGGTATAAAATAACAGGACTGGAGCTAGATTGTTATCACTATCGGAGTAAACAAAGGCAAGTTAAGAAAATAACTCGGCAAGCCAAAAGAGAGCTTGGGAAGGACATGGCTAAGAATATTAAACATAATAGCAAGGCATTCTCTAAGTGCATAAGAGGAAAAGAACAGGTTAGGACCAGTGTGGGCCCTTTGAGGAATAGCACAAGGAGAGTGGAGAGTGTGAGTCCCCATTGCCCCCGTTGGCAGGCTTATTAGCCCCCGTTGGACTTGGTCTGAAACGGGGGCTTATGGATTTGGTCTTGATTTTCGTGTCCATGCGTGCGTGCATCCGCAACCATATCTTGGACATGTATGGACCAATTTTATTCCTACTTGGCACAAAAAAGCACATGATGGTATACATATGGACGTCGTTTATTTTCTACATCAGATCCAAGATGGTCGATTGGTGGCCATTTTAGTTGTAAAAACAAAAAACAACCTGATGTCGAACACGTCCTCCACCATTTCTCGGACATGCATTTCCTGATGTTCAAACTTGGCATACAGATAAAGAATAATGGTTTTACATATGCACGTCATTGTTTTTTTCCAAGATGGCTGACTGGCAGCCATTTTATTTGTAAAAAACCCGATGTTGAACACGTCCTCAACCATTTCTCAGAGATGCATTCACCAATTTTGTTCAAGCTTGGCACCTGGATAATGAATGATGGTTTACATATGCGAACACACACACACACACACACACACACACACACACCACACAACACACACACACACACCACACACATACACACACATTGGGACCATACTCTGTACAGAGCGTTAGTGCTGCGAAACAGTCTCTTGGGCTATTTGGCACAATCCTGGATGGGTCGCCACTCCAACGCAGGATACTTGAATGGCTCAATCATCCCAGCAAGCTTGTACTCATTTTGCGGCCTCGGAAGGATGAAAGGCTGAGTGAACCCCACCTGGTATTAATTCAACGGCCAAGCGGGATTTTGAACTCGGGACCCGCGATCCTAAAAGCCCACCACTCTAACCATGAAGCCAACACCGGGCTTTCTTATATATGCATGTCATTTATTTTGGAGATCAGACCCAATATGGCTAACTGATGGCCATTTTGTTACTTAAATGTGTCCTCAACCATTTCTCAGACAGGTATGGCCTGATTTTGTTCAAACGTAGCACAAGCACAGTACATGATGGCATACACGTGCCCCTCACTTTCTTTTGCGATCTGATCAAAAATGGCTGACTGGTAGATTAGCAGCCATTTTAGTTGTACATAAATTTGGGCTCGCCCTTTAACTCCATACAGCAAAATTACTAAAACAACGGGGGCGATGACATTCGATGTCTTTTTTACTTGTTAAACAGGTATTTTGCTTCAACTTTTACACAAGAACTGTCTGGAGACTTGCCAGTAGCTGAGAGTGTACATCTAGGAGGTGAGGAAGGGCTTTTACAGAAGATCCAGGTTGGAGTGGAGGAAGTAAAAGAACAGCGAGGTAATCTAAGAGTAGATAAGTTTCCGGGTCCAGATAATATGCACCCGAGAGTATTGAGGGAGGTGGCTGAGCAGGTAAGCGAGATGTTAACGGATATTTTCAATAGTTCCCTGGAGTCAGGACAGGTACCGGAGGATTGGAGAGTAGTAAATGTAACAACATTATTTAAGAAAGGATCCAGAGAAGAATTGTGAAACTAAACTATAGAGCTGTTAGTTTGACTTCAGTTGTGGGGAAGGTGTTGGAGACATTAATTAAGGACCAGATGAGGAACCATTTAAACAAATACAAACTAATTAATGGTCGTCAGCATGGGTTTACCAAAGGTAGTCCCTGTTTAACAAATCTTTTAGAGTTCTATGAAGCAGTGTCTAATTGGGTGGATGAGGGAAAGGCAGTGGACATAGTATATCTAGAATTTAAGAAGGCATTTGATAAGGTACTACATCGGAGGTTGTTAGCTAAAGTGAGGGCTTGTGGTGTGGTTGGTCAGGTAGCTAACTGGATTGCAAATTGGCTTAGTGGGAGGAAGCAAAGAGTGGCTGTGAGTGGGAGGATGTCTTGCTGGGAGGTTGTAAGTAGAGAGGTACTTCAGGGATCAGTACTCGGACCATTATTATTCATTATTTACATCAACTATTTGGATAATGGGGTAAAGAGTAAGCTTTCCAAATTTGCAGATGACACAAAGCTTGGAGGTAAGGTGGATAGCAGAGGGGGTGGTGATCAGATACAGGAAAGTATTGATACTTGTATAGATTGAGTAAAAGATTGGCAGATGGAGATTAATCTGAGCAAGTGTTGGGGATGGGAAAGAACAATGAAAATAGAGATTACAGGATGCAAGGGGTAATTTTGGAGCGTGTCACACAGGAGAAGGATCTGGGGGTGGTAATAGATACGGGAGGTAAGCAGGTAGCAGCTATCGGTAAAGCAAATAGGGTTTTAGGTTGTATTCGGAGGGGGATCAATTATAAATCAAAAGAGGTGGTGTTAACATTTTATAGGAATTTAGTGAGGGTCACATCTAGAATATTGTGTGTTGCTTTGGTCACCACAGTTCAGGAAGGACATCGATGCCATGGAGAGGGTTCAGCGCAGGGCTACTAGATTGATTCCGGGCCTAGCTAGACTCAGCTATGAGGAGCGGCTGAAGGAGACAGGGCTTTATTCACTAGAAAGGAGGCGGTTACGAGGAGATATGATAGAGATGTTTAAGATAATGAAAGGTATTGATGTGAGATAATGAAAGGTATCGATGTGCATGTATTTTATAGGTAAAATACATACAGAAGAATTGTTCAGCAGAGTAGACAGTGATAGGATCAGGGGCCATAGCCTGAGAGTTAAGATGATAGTAAGGCAGGGGTCTTTCACTCAGAGAGTAGTTGTAAGGCAGGGGTCTTTCACTCAGAGAGTAGTTACCGCCGCCACGAAGGTCGAAGGAGGTTACGTTTTCATTCCTTTCTGTCTGTTTGTTTGTTTATTTATTTGTTTGTGTATAAGATGTCTCACAAAGTTGTGGACGGATTCGGATGAAATTTTGTGGACAGGTTCGGTGTGTGGCAAGGACGAACTGATTAGATTTTGCTGAAGATCCGGATCCGACTACTATAATTTTTTTTAGTGCTTCTTCATCATTGATAAATTGGGCCAAAAACTTTAAACGATAAAAAGCATGATATTTCAAAAACATATTGGTTCCCGATACGTTCTCGTGGATCAGGCATTATGTGGCCGAGCTATGCGCCCTACCGAGTGCCCTTCCAGTTAATGCATGCCCTTAATGGTCTCCCTGGACAGGTAGTGGTTTGCAGAAACAGTCGATAAGTTTAAATTGGAGTTCAATCTGTACCTGGACGTATCGGAAGTCCAGGGAGGGATATCGACACGATTTGAAGGTACCCTGAATGTGGACGGGCAATTACGTGTACATCTGTGCTGTGTGATGTTTGTGAGTGAGTCTTGTGAAGGGGTAATGTGCAGCCGATCTATATTATTGGTTCACGAGTCAGTAAGTGACCACTATATTCGTTATGTCTGTC
Source organism: Eptatretus atami (assembly GCA_035128595.1). NCBI lineage: Eukaryota > Metazoa > Chordata > Myxini > Myxiniformes > Myxinidae > Eptatretus > Eptatretus atami. The sequence goes on from CM068961.1 coordinate 38,651,834, forward strand.
TGTCTGTCTGTGTCTGTCCCGAGTATAGCTCCGTGGGTTTTGATCCGATCCTGATAAAATTTTGGTGGGAGGTTTATATCATGATCTGGTTGTGTTTACCTGAGAATGGGCGTGCTGCTCCCATTATGGGCGGAGCCACGCCCAAAAAACATGTGTTTTTAGTGGGTAGCCGGTTTCAAGTTACATTTTCTCCGAGGGGGTTTGTCGAATCTGGCAGGGGTTTCGGTATTTGGTTAGCCCAATGGCACCTGCATAGCTCCACTGAGCTCGATTTTTCATTTTCGTCCCAAGGTCAAGGTCACAAGGTCACGAACTTAGAAAATGTCAAAAAAATCAATAAATTGGGCATCGAGCTCCGAGGGTTTTCAACTGTTTCGAATGAAAGTTGGTATGCAAGTAGTGCTCTTCGAGTACTACAACTTTCATCATTTACGTTTTTCCCGATTCCTGCCAGTTTGCCCGTGGCGTCCCCTCGAAGGTCAAAAAATAAAAAAGGCGAACTGTGTACATTGCTCGTGAACCATCGCCGTCTCCAGACTTGTTATTATTTAAACTTATTTACTTTTTCTGCTACAACTACCTGGCCAAGGAGACCATTCCATGCGTTAACTACCACCCTACCTTACTACCGTCTTCACTCTCCTCTTCTTTACTCTCAGTCTATGACCCCTGATCCTGTCACTGTCTCCTCTGTTGAATAATTAATTCATCTGCACTTATTTTATCGACACCTTTCATTATGTTAAACATCTCGACGATATCTCCTCGTAACCGCTTCCTTTCTCGTGTATGAAGTGTTCGTGTGGCACAGGCATGATGGGCCGAATGGCCGCCTCGTGCGTCTCATTTCCTTGTGATTTATTTTTCGTCTGTGAAGGTGATGTGGAAGCTCGGAGAGTACCCGCCCGTCGGGCGATCGTGTTCCAAACACACAACATGCTCTTCTGACGCAAAGCTTTATTTGGGCGGTGTATGGACAAGTGACGGCTACTGCGAATAATTTAAAACATCTCACAGCACTGGAAAATCGTGCGGACAGGAAATACTGCGTTGTAAATGGTCGAGACTCCCAATACTGGAGGCGGCGCGACACGACACACGTGCCGACAAACGAACACACAAACACCGGTCCGTGAATTATAGTTAGGATTCACATTGGTTCATCAAATCAAACTACTCGTCTCATAATATTCATGTGGAAAAACAAAGCCAAGAAACAAGCAAAAAAAATGCCAATTATTCGAGGTGTTTTCACACTTTGCGGTGATCCTATGGAATATGACACTGCGACGAATCACACCGTCATGGACTTTTGACACATTGTAATTTACCAAACGTTGTCTAATGGTCAGTTTGTTCACAGTAAAGTTCACGTGAGCACTTTTTATTGATCTTCCATTCAGCTCGTGTAATTCTTGGCGATAAAAGGGGAGGATGGAAAGTCCGTAGAATAATATACGGGTAAATATTTCATCTTCCGGTGGCTCTTCCGGCGATTCGCCAGACCATTTAAGAGGGCCGAGGGTGAAGACGGTGTTCACAAGGAGAGGTTCGTGTAGTTGGGAACTGACTGACTGAATTAAAAAAAATTTTTATTAATTAATTATTTTGTTTGTTTGCACGTGTTATCCATATATTGCGACATTGGTATACGTTGCCTCTATCATGTCTCTCACTCCCTCCACGTCCATTTATACACCCGACCGCAGTTACCTCATTGGGAGTGTAGGCCCGACGGACCGAGTACTACCTCCCCCTCACGACTGGCTCTCCCAATCCGCTCTGTGAGTTGCTTTGTCGTCTTGTTCCGCTTTCCTTTCACTCAATCCGATCTACAGTCCTGTGGATGCTTCGATTAAGTTCCGCGGCCCATCGTGTTATTGATTCCCGAACTGATCAAGTTGGTGTAACAGATGATTTTAATGAATGAAACGCGTTTTTTTTAAATGAGTGAAAAGTCCGATTTGTAATGATCGTGTTTTTTGGCGCCGTTTCGCGCCACGTGCTCGAGACACCGAGGCGCCATGTTGCTCGTCTGAGCGCCAATCGTGCTGCTCAACCAGCTTGCCAAAGTGATTTTTTTTTACAATCGTCTTTGTCATTATATATATATTATATATATATATATATATATATATTTAGATGGAGTTCGCCTTTGTCCGATTAAATTTTTTTTTCGCAAAAATAAATTCCAAGTTGTTTGTGTTGTTTGCAGTTCACGGCTCGTCCGTTGTGTCGGTGATTTCTGAAGTGGGAGCTTTTATATCGGACATTGTGGTGAAGGTAAGATGCTCTGGAGATTTATTTCCTCACAAACTATTTATTGTTTTCGTACTTTGGGATGATGATGATTATTCCGTTTACCCAATTGAAGACCAGTGACCAAGACTGGTCCATGAAAACCTTTTTTTTTATTCTGATGTCCCATTTTGTCCAGTTGCTTGAATAACCTTTTTGTTTTTTTTCATTGTTTCAAGTCCCCTTCTTTAATTTATCAACTGACAATAAAATACTTGTTCCTTTTTCTGTAGCTGTTGTATTTTGAATGAGGTGGCCTACTGGTGGTTCATGAAGAAAGTATCTTGATGCAACTTTGGCTCTCACTTTGTGTTCCTCTTCCAAATGATTGTTGCTGTAGAAATTCTCAAAAGAGGTAACTCTTTATAATCCTTGAAATGAATACTTTGTTTGTTTGAAACAAAAATTAAAATGAGATCCAGTATTGCATGCTGGGTATTCTGTTGTTAAAAACTTTTCTTCTTTATGCACGGGACTTGAGAAAATGTTGAATATTATCAATTCAGAAAAGGAACTGATGTCTATCTTCAGCAAATTTACATTCTGCTCGTTTTGTACTTTACTCGCACATTACCTGTAGGGTGATTTGTGTGAAACACACACACCCGACAATTCCTCCACAAAAAAATCCTCGGTCTTACCCTTCCCCTCCCAACCAGAAGGCATTTAGTCCATGAGCCAGGCCAGATATCGGTACCACCTGGGGTGACTAAACACGAATGGTACTAAATGTTTATAGAGTGACTGTAAATACATTAAGATATGATAGCCTTCCCGCACTGGTAGCTTGTCTGATTTTGTGATGCAATGGGGGTGCTACCAATAAAAACAGATTTTCAGCGTGACGCTCGGGTTTTCCTCATTTTCTTTAAAATCAATCACACGATCAACGCGAAACTTTGGACACCTATGTAGAATTTGATTCTCTACCAGAGTTGTTCCTAGGTATTTTTCAAATTTCCTCATATTTGGGATTTACCCTAAAAAAATTTAATTTTGGGTATTTTCCCATAAATCTGGAATAAATCCCTAAATATGGGAGAAATTGAAAAATATATTCTAACAGCTCTTGTAGCTAATTTGATTCTCTACAAGAGTTATTCTGATGTATATTTCAAGTTTCCCCATATTTAGGGGTTTATTTCATATTTGGTGTTTTTTTTGTGATATTTTGGGGATAATTTATTATTGGAGGAGCAAACATATGTAGAATGGTTTCCTGTAAATGTGTTTGTTTGTTTGTTCATGTAATGTTTAATGGTGATATTTTTTTGCAGGTGTGTGCTGACTGTCTGACGGCATGATGCAACCATCAGCGAGGAAGAGAGCACGGATCGACTGTATCATCCACTGCTCTGATGATGACAGCGATGCTCTGGTGTCACCACAGGATTTGGACTCCTGGAACACATTGCTCAGGGCTGCAGAGATCAGGCAGCATGATCCAGTCCTGGAAGCAGCCAAGGGTTGAAGAAGGAGGAATACCACACATACATTATCACCGTAAATGTCGTAGTCTCTTTACAATGAAGAAGTCACTGGATTTTATCCTTGCCAAGGGTGTCAAGATAGAATCAGCAAGCGTCGACCCCAGGAGGAGGGCATCAAGGGATGCCCCTAGTACTAGCAGGTGTATGCCAAAGTATGTCTCTTCTGCGAGAAGTCAAGCAAGTACATGACAGCAAAAGACAAGGGAGCCACTCATCCAGTGTGTTGAGCTACGAGCAGATGAGAAGATCCGCAGAGCAGCAACAAGGAAACTCAACCAGAGATCCTTGGTTTACTTAGCAGAGACCTTGTTGCTGCAGAGGGTCACTACCACAAGTCGTGCTACAAATCTTCACAAAAGATGATTCCCAGCGGCCCCAGGTCTGGTGCAGGTGAAAATCAGGAAGAAAGCGAGGGAGCACGCTACGAAGAGGCTGAGATAGAAGCCCTCGAGGAACTCTTCTTGTATATAAGGACTGAATTATTTCCAACGCCAGAGGTACTGCCTATGATAAACCTCACATCTAGGCTTGAGAGATCCATGATGTCCCGTGGTATTGTCCAACTGAAACCAGCGACAAGGAAACATGTTCGCCGAAAGATTGAAACCGAGTTTGGGGAATCACTACGCTTTGTCCCAGATGACAAAGGAAAGCTTCTAATCTATCCACGCAGCCTCTCAATGGACGACCTTGCCCGACAAGCACAGAAAATGAAAAAAGATCTGCAAGAAGCAAGAGCAGCTAACTCTGAAGATATCTTAACCAAAGCAGGAATGCAGCTGAGGAATGAGATCAATAAGCAAGATGTGAGTCAGCCATGGCCTCCCGATACAGATCAGAATGTCATTCCTGCAGCAGTCACTAATTCCTGCACACCCTGCTGACGGAGAGTGTGAGTGTCAAACTCCTCTGAAAGAGCTCAACGTCTTGCCACATCCTTCGGCAGTGACTTGGTCTTTGCTGTTACCAGTGGCAAGACAAAGCCACCCAAGCACGTACTGCTGTCCAATGCTGTTTTGTGTTTGACAGGAAACACAGAACTGATCCGAACTCTGAATCGTCTTGGCCACTGTGTGTCCTACTCAATGTTTGAGGAGATCGATACAGCCCTTTGTATCCAGAAGCTGGAATGTTCAAAGGATGACATTCCACTGCCAGCAAACATCTAAACTGTGGTGTGTTCACAACCCTGGCCTGGGATAACATCGACCGACTTGAAGAGACACTAAGTGGAGCAGCTACTTCTCACAGTCAATGGCATTGCTGTCCAGTCCCAGGTTGCAGGCTCTGTGCCAGAGAAGGTCCTGCCAGAGATTACCAAGTCCAAGATAAGAAGCATCACTCCGACGCATCAATTCTGCAATATACAATGTTGGGCGGCGGGCAGGGCCACCCAGGATTGAGACTGCGTATGTCGACACTACCAAAGAGGTCCAGGATTCAAAGACCAAGAACATATCTGGCTTCTTACTCGAATGTCAGACCATGAGAACCAGTCCATCAGCAGTTGGACTGGGTTCAACATCAAAATCCGCAGAGACATTGCAGTGGTCCAGGACACTGTAAGCTACCTGCCCACTATCAATGCTCCGCAACAGAAATGTCCACCGTTAATGAAGTCTTGGAGCAAACGCATGCCATCATGCAGTCCTTACAGCTTAACAAGATTGTGTGCGTGTTTGATCAAGCACTCTATGCCAAAGCTGCCGAGGTTCTCTGGAAACAAGAGAAGTTCAAGAACATTATACATCAGGATGGGCGTTTCCACACAATCTGCAATCTCTCTCCACCATAGGAAGAGGTTTCAGGATGCAGGTCTTAGAGATCTTGTGTGTGGAATCAGGTGTCATCGCAGAAGGATCAGTGTCAGGGTGATGGACGGCCGGAGGTACAACAGAGCAGTGAGACTACACAAGCTCGTGTATGAAGCACTGATGAGGCTTGCATGGAAAGGCTTCCTTCCATGGCTAGAAGAAACCATTCAAGGACATACACACATCTGGATGGAACACTGAAGAACATCAACAGCTCCACAGCATTGTGTCTCAGGGAACCTTTCAAGAGCTGATGGAGAGTGAATCATGCACACATATCCTGAAGCTCTTCCAAGTTTATTTGAGACCCTAAGAGATGAACACAACCTCTCAGCATTCTTGGATGTCATACTGGACATGGTTGAGATCATGCTGGACCTGGTTCGAGCCTCCAGAGAAGCAACTGATGCTTCACCTGGAGCAATCCGACAGAAATGATACCGTGGGTGTTTTTGCCTATGACAAGGTGAACTATGCCCGATTCCTTGACCTACTACTATGCCATGATGTCTCGACTGCCCATTGAAACCCAGAGGTCCATGAACACTTCATGCCAAGGTGGCTTTTTCGGTTCGCAGAATCGGTAGCAAGAATCCCTTTGGATCGGATTTCCTGTGGACCAGACCATCACGAAGAGACGATCAACAAAGACACCAGGAACACAGGGGGGCACAAAAGGCTTCAGCCTGAAAGGTGGAGGCTGTCGCCAGGTACTACCTGACATCGGAGTATCGCAGCAATACTTGAGGCAGCTCAGGGCCATGGTAGTAGGCCAAAAGTATACTGACTTCAGCCACCCAGACCTACAGATGCCCAGGATTAGAAGAGATGAGGCCGATGTCCAATTTTTAGTTCAACTGATGGAGGCCAGCTGGTTGAACCCTTCAACGCAGAGCAAGGAGATCTTGTCAGTTTTTCAACTGCGACTACAGCACCACCAGAAGTTGCCAAAACCTTCTAGGGGCTACAGATAGGAGAGGATGCATATCCTAGCCTTCAAGGAAGAGCTCCTGGAGACCGATACGCCAACTATACAGTCATGACCGATGACGAGACGAAACTGAGAACGTTCACTAACATCAGAATGAAGCCACGCTCACAAGGCCATGCCAAGGAGGCTATCTGAAGGCTGACAGGAACCTATTGCAGATTGATCCTTGTGCTGAGAACAGAAAGCTCAAATGAGTGATGTTTGGGCTCATCCCTGGGGCCTTTGCATGGCACTTGCCAGCGTAGGGGCCCGCGTCTCCGAAGACCAACAAGGCTGCCTAGCATGGAGTTGGAGAGGAATGTTTCTCCTGCAGAGGTGATCCCGAGCCCCCTCTGTACATAATTGATGGGTATGAGCCTGGTCCAGAAACTGAAGGGAACGACAAAACTTTTTTCACAGCTTGCAGGCACAGCACTGAGTCACGTTGTCCAGATGGGTGCTAAGGAGCAGGTGCATTGATGTTGTGTTTGACGTCTACAAGGAGACATCCATCAAAGATGCAGAACGAGCAACAGAAGTGCAGGCACAGGGATCCATTTCAGAACATTCAACCTGGGCACAACATCCGCAGTGAGAAAGTTCTCGGTAGTTCCTCCAACAAGGCAAGTCTCATCAAGTTCCTGGTAGAAGAATGGAAAAAACCACGCACAGGGACAAGCTCGAGGCAAGGAGCTGTATGTCACATGTGAGCAGCTCTGCTCAAGATCACAAAGAGCAGTGGGAAGAGGCTCCTGAGCTAAAGTCAAGTCAAGAAGAAGCAGACAACGCCTCCTCCTCATGCACTTCATGCAGCAGAATCTGGGTACAAGTCTGTCATCATCACTGCAGAGGATACAGATGTCATGGTCCTGTGTCTGGGCATGTGCCACAAGATCCCATCCCACCTGTTCAGAAGTGCGGGACGAAGACCGGACAGATTCCTGGATATCACCACATGAGCCGTACACTGGGAGGCAGCGTGTGTGATTCATTGATTGGTATGCATGCCTTTACAGGCTGTGATACCGTCAGTGCATTCGCTGGCCGGGGGAGATGACGACACTCAAGCAGGTGAAGATGGACAAGACATACCAGGATGCTTTCCACGAACTTGGGCGCTCATGGGAATGTCTCCTGAACTATTTGAGAAGCTACAGGAAATCACCTGCCACATGTACCTGCCATCTCCCACACAACTGAGGTGAACAAGCTTCGGTATGAGCTGTTCTGTGCGAGACGTGGAGAGGTGGAGTCAAGTCAACTCCCTCCTTGTGAGGACTGCCTCTTCATGCATGCACTACGTGCAAACTACCAGGCTGCGATCTGGAGGAGAAGTCTGCAGAGCCAGCCATTTGTTGCGAACCCAACAGACTGCGGCTGGATGACAGATGAGGACGCGCAAGCTTGCTGTCAACTGGATGCGAGGCTCACCAGCACCAGATGCTGTTATGCAGCTACTGTCCTGCAAGTGTGTGCGGTCATGCGAACTCCCTAAGTGCACTTGCCTCAGCAATGGCCTGAGTGTACGGACATGTGCAGGTTACAGACATGCCAGAACAAGGCTATTGAAGAAGAGCCGGTAGCACAACAGTCAGATTCCGAGTCTGACGTAGATGATATTGAGGAGGAGTAATTTGCCATAATAGTAAGTACAAGCCCATGGCATGCTTAGTGTGTATTTACAGGACTTGTATAAATGTGACAATTACTATATTCATTTTAGTGACATTTAGGCATTCCTGTCCCCAAATTTGACATTTTAAAATTTTTCTGATTTTCGGTAGGTGTGTCTATTCAAGAAGTGATAACGACCATTAAGCTACCAGTGTGCAAGGGTATCATATCAAAACATAAACTAGAGACATGTAGCAAGCTAAAAACACCTAAGAGAATTAGTCACCCGGGTGGTACCGATATCCCAAATTCGGGTCTTGGCTCATGGACTAATTTGTTATAACTGATGTGCGGTTTCTGTTTGTTCATTTTTGGCGCTTTGTTTATCACTTATACCGCAGACTTCTTTGCATAACACTGTTCAGTTAATACTTTTTGCTTACACTGGAACGGGAACTCCAGGAGCTAAAAGGGTTCTTGGTTACAAGTATTCTTTTTAGAAAGGAATGATATCAAACTGGACAAGAGTGAGATCGACTATGCTGTATGTACCATGTTAATTAGAGACCTGGCCGTCAGCCCCGCAGCTATTTCATCACTATGCCTCCTGTCATGATGCTGAACATTTACGCTTATTGTGCAGATTCCTGGACTAAAAACAGGTTTATTTTTTATTTATTTATTTTTTTTGTATACCATGTCGAGGCTCGTATGAGAGCTAACACACAACAGCACAGCAAGGGGGCATGAGACAAGAGGGCGGGAGTGGAAGGGACAAACAGTGGGAACAGACACATTAGGTGATCTGTGGAAGGGAGAGGGATGGGGATGGGACGGGGAACATGGGAAGAGAAGATGGACATTACAGGGACTTTCAGGAAGGAAAGCAGGGGAATTGAAGGAAGTGGGCTTGGGTGGATTATCGGGGGTAGAAAAGATCGAGGATTTGGATGGGGGATGATAAGAGGTGGTGGTGAACAGCTGTTTTGAAAGCCTGGAGGGAAGAATGGGAAAGAATAGATGAGGGAGTTTATTCCAAAGGCGGGAAAAAGAGGAATGAAGGAGTGAAGGTGAGCAGTGGTTCGTGATTTTGGTAGTTTTACCAGAAGGGGTTGTTGGCGGACCTTGAGCGCCTGTGCAAATGTGGTGGGGACAAATGGCAGAGAGAGCAGGGGGGGCAAGGCTGGAGAGGAGTCGGTAGAAGACAGAAAGACCACCGACCAACCTGCGGTGATTGAGTGAGAGGCCCAAAGACTCAGCTTCATTGCGGAGATGCCGATGATCCTAAATGCCCTGGTTTCGACAGCGTGAAGCCGAGAAGGTGGGAGGCAGGAGCACCAGCCCAGAGGGGAGAGCAGTACTCCATCAGGCTACGGACAAAAGCTTTGTAAGTGGTCAGGAGCTCAAGAGGGCCGAGGAAGGACTTTGCACGACGGAGGATTCCCAGTCGGCGACTGGCTTTTGAGGCGAGGTTGGAAATGTGACTTTCCCAGGAAAGGTCATGGCAGATAGTGAGACCAGAAGCTTGAAAGAAAAGACTTCTTCCAGAGGATTGTTGAGAGAGTGGATGGGGGGGTTTTCTAAACGGTCCTTTCGAAGAGACATAGTGAGAGTGTGAGATTTGTCTGGATTGAAAGACATGTTCCATGTGTTGGACCAGTTTGTGATTTTATCCAGATCTGCAGTGAGCGAAGAAGCTGCTGCTTGCCGGTCTGAGGATGACAGATGGTACGACAGAGGGTGGAATCATCGGCAAAGAGATATAGAGGATTTTCCAGAGAGTCGGAGAGATCATTGATGAAACCAGAAAAAGAAAGGGCCCAGAACGCTACCTTGAGGAACTCCAGCCTGCACAGGAAGAGGAGATGAAAGAACTCCATTTAGGGCCACACGTTGACTGCGACAGGAGAGAAGTCTGCGAGCCATGAGTGGAGATGGCCTTGGATACCATGGGAAGAGAGTTTGGTGAGTAGTGCAGGGTGCCAGACTGTGTCAAAAGCACGTGATATGTCCAGGGATACGGCTCGGATTTCCTGTCTGGCATTGAGGACCTCCATCCATTGATGGAGAGCAGAAGCAGCATATCCAGGGTAGAGTGACCTGGTCTGAAACCAAATTGATGATCGGAAATCAAGCATGGAGAAGAGGAAGGATTTCATGTCTGAAGCGATGATGGATTCCATAACCTTGCTGATGATTGGGAGAAGGCTGATTGGTTTGTAGTTACAGGGATCTGTTTTTGCACCTTTTTTATGCAGGGCAGTGATGTTAGCAGATTTCCAAGCAGATGGAAGATACTTGAGCAAATGAGAGGGTGAATAGAACAGAGAGAGGGTGAGCAAGGGCAGAAGAGCAGGCTTTGAGGACACGTGGGCTGATGCCGTCTGGACCGGTTGCAGAATCTGAGTCGAGGTTTGAAAGCAAGCTCTCCACCTTGTTAGAAGAAAAGGACACAGAGTCCAGGGACAGTTGGGTGCGACTGGGTAAGGTGGGTTGAGAAAGTGATGGGTTTAGGACACAAGATTTAGCTGCAAACACGAGTTTAGACATTCAGCTTTATCACGTGCGGTATCAGCAGTGCAGCCATTTGAGGTAAGGGAGGGGATGGAGGGGGAACATACACCAGAAACAGATTTGATTAAACGCCACCAGGATTTTGAGGAGGGAGAGAGGTTTGAGAGTTCAGACTTGAGATGAGAAAGATGTTGTTTTCTGGCTCTCCTGAGGGTAGATACACACTTGTTCCGAGCTTTGTGGAAGGAACTGAGATTGCCACAGTTGGGTTTGCTTTCCATGAGGCAAGGCAAGTTGTTTCAGGACAACTGCCTCGCCACAAGCTTCAGTAAACCAAGGGCGGGAGAAGGGTAGGACAACTGAAGACGAGAGGGGTAAATCTGTGCATGAGGTAAGCAAGTTTCTTTGAAAGAATTCCCAGGATGAGTTGATGTTTGAGAAAGTAGTGATAGGAGACAGTCTGTAGTTTGATAGCTGCTTGGAGACCCTGCCAGTCGGCTTGCGTGAAATGCCAGACTCGACGGCGGTGAGGTGGTTCTCTGATAACAGCCAGAGAGATGTCCACTGACAAGGACGTGGTCAGAAGAACCGATTGGGCGGAGGAAGAGCAGCAGATATTGTCAGGGAAATTTGTCAAAATCAGATCTAGAAGAGATGGAGTACCATTGGTTGAGATCCGGGTCGGGAAATTGACCGATTGAGTCAGTCCCAATGAGTCACAGAAAGCTTTTGCTGAGGTACCATGACAGGTGAGAGAGGTACCCACACCTAGCCAACTGGCGTGATGACAATTGAAGTCACCACATAAGAGGAAGAGAGAGTTTGGGATGAGAAGATAGAAGATGGTCCATGTTTTCGGATAGTGAGGTGTAGATGGAGTCATCACTGTTCGGTGGACGGTACAGTACACATATAAACATGAGGTGGAGTGGAGGGGAAGCCGTAGCCAGAGGTATTCCTGGGGTGTGGGGGAGTGAGAGCAGTGCAAGGAGAGTGAGGAATAGAGTCTTTGATGAAGAGAGCAACACCTCCACCAGGACGAGGCTCAGGTCTGTCAAACCGGAGGAGGGAGTAACCGGGGAGAGATACTTGGGAGTCAGACACGTCATGGGAGAGGAAAGTTTCTGTTAGGCAGATTATGTCTGGTTTGTCAGTGGCAGCCTGTATGGAAAGATCTGAAAGGTTTGAGCGAAGGCCCCGGATATTTGAGGTCCACACTTTTAATGAGAGGTAGGGGAGGAGGCTTTGGGTGCAGGGGTGGGGGGGGAGGGGGAGGGTAGGACAAGGACGAGGGGGGGAGGTAAGAGGGTTGTTGAAAGAGTGTGGGGATTGCAGAAATGGCTAGAGGAGGGGGCCGAATGAGGAGGAGAAAAGGCTCTGTGGTGCTGGGGGAGAGGGGGGACAAGAGACAAGGAAGAAGGCAGTTGAGGATTTGAGGAGGTGGAGTGAAGAGATGGAGGTGAGAGGGCAGTGGAGGGAGGCAGCTTGGTGGATGAGAGGGGGGGAAACTTTGAGAAGGATGAGTGAGGGGATGAAAGGTGGGAGAAAGGTGAGGGGGGAATTTTTGAGAGAGGTGAGAGGGAGGCTTGGAGGGAGAAGAGTGGGATGGTTGCTTTGAGAGTGAGGGGTGAGGGGGGTGAGTTGGCACTGAAGTTGGAAAAAAAGAATGGTTGATGGAAAGTGAACATCCATTGCAAACTGTGGTTTTTAAAAGTTTTAGGTCGGAGATGCGATTTAACACAATTCTTGATGGATGCAATGAAGGCGAATTCAGAGAATGGAGAGAAGAAGCGCTGTAATAGTTGGATTTTAGGCAAGGAATGAAGGAGAGGTCGAAATGAGAGCAGTCTGTTAAAATAGCAAGAGAGTAGTGCATTATGAACAGTAAAGAGTACCACATGTGTGAGAGAGAAGATGAAGCATTATAGATCGTTTTTGTTGTTAATATAATGTTTGAGAGAGTTTTCAACAGATTAAGTCATGGAAGTGTTGTCGAAAAATCGAGGAAGAGACGAGGAGGAAATAAGAGGAAGAAGAAGAAGCAGAATCGGGAGAAGGTTAGCGTGTTGTTGTAGTTGTTGTTGGGTATTTTTTTTTTTTTTGAGATAAGAAAAGAGATGTTTGGGAGAATGAGGGACGTTAGGAAATGGGGAGGATGAAAATTGAAGGTAATGGGAAGGATAGAAATTGAAGGTAATGGGGAGAAAAACAAAACAACAAAAAAAAAAACGATCGAACCGGTAGGCCTCAAGCCTAGGCCAAGGCCTAGGCCTCAAACACCTGGTAAGAACGTCGACAAAAAACTCACAAAAATAGCACGATTTTGAAACAAACCGAACTAGGAACACACAGTGACATGTAGGTGAGAAAATTAAACAGTTAAAACGGGACAAATACGACGCGGAAACTTAACTTTGAGAACGTCAGCAGAGAGCCCCTAAGGAGACCTCTCGTCGCTCCAAACCCGGAACCGGAAGCCAAGCTGTTATGTATGTTAGATGTCCGACGCCAAATGTATGGAAATTAAGGACCACAACATAAAATTGCTCAGATTAATCTGGGACCGAAATTGGACAGCCGTCTCGTCTCGGTTCCAGCCTACGTGTGTAAGGGCTTTAGATGGGATGGTCGTCCTCAAAGTGGGGACGTAGTAGGATAGTACAAAGCAGAAATAGAGATGCATTATGAAATTAGGAGCGTTTTTGTGCTCCTTGAATTCAATGATGTTTTGTGCTCAGAATTTGCTTTATCAGATGACGTTAGTCTGCTGCTAACATGTTTCGTTAATTTCTGCACAACAACGCCCAGACTGGTGTTTTTCATCAATAACACGAAAGAACATATCG
>CM068961.1:38685143-38698409 GCA_035128595.1 Eptatretus atami
CGGGAAGATCAAACCAGACATAATCTGCCTAACAGAACTTTTCCTCCCCCAAGACGTGTCCTGACTCACGAAGTATCTACTCCCTGGTTACTCCCTCCTCCGGTTTTGACAGACCTGAGCCTCGCCTGGGTGGAGGAGTTGCTCTCTTCATCAAAGACTCTATTCCTCACTCCTCCATGCACTGCCGCTCCTCCCCCACACCGCTCAGAATACCTCTGGCTACGGCTTCCCCTCAAACTTCCCACCTCATGTTTAGATGTGTAGCTGTACCGTCCACACTAACAGTGATGACTTCCATCTCAACCTCAACTATCTGAAAACATGGACCAACTTCTATTCTTCTTCATCCAAACTTTCTTCCTCATATGTGGCGACTTCAATTGTCCATCCATGGCCAGTCTGGCTAGGGTGTGGGTACCTCTCTCTACCTTGTCATGGCACCTCAGGCAAAGGCTTTCTGCGACTCATTGGGAATCTGACTCAATCGGTCAACTTCCCTACCCGGTCTCAATCCAATTGTAACTCCATCTCTTCTGGATCTGATTTTTACAAATTTCCCTGACAATATCTGCCTGCTCTTTTCCTCCGCTCCCAATCGTTTCTTCCTGACCACGTCCTTGGTCAAAGTGGACATCTCTCTGGCTATTATCAGAGAACCCACCTCACCGCCGTCGAGTCTTGGCATTTTCACTCAAGCCGACTGGACAGGGGTCTCCAGCAGCCCCTAAAAACTTAGACTGGTCTCCCCTATCTTACTTTCTCCAACATCAACTTCATCCTGGGATTCTTTCAAAGAAACTTGCTTCTGCCCCTCAATGCACAGATTTACCCCTCTCGTCTCAGTTGTCCTAGCCCTTCCTCCCGCCCTTTGGTTGCACTGAAGCTTGTGTGAGGCAGTTGTCCTGAAACAACTTTTTTGCCTTTGCCTCATGGAAAGCAAACCCAACTGAGGGCAATCTCAGTTCCTTGCCATAAAGCTCGGACAACGTGTGTATCTACCCTCAGGAGAAGCCAGAAAACAAACATCTTTCTCATTCTCAAGTCTGAACTCTCAAACCTCTTCTCCCTCCTCAAAATCCTGGTGGCGTTAAGTCAATCTGTTTCTGTGTAGTGTTCCCCTCCATCCCCTCCCTACCTCAAATTGGCTGCACTGCTGATACCGACGTGATAAAGCTGAAAATGTCTAAACTCGGTGTTTGCAGCTAAATCTTGTGTCCTATAACCCATCAGACTTCTCAACCCACGCTACCCAGAACTTTCGCACCCAACTGTCCTGGACTCTGTGTCCTTTTCTCTAACTAGGTGTAGAGCCTTTGCTTTCAAACCTCGACTCAGATTTCTGCAACCTCCAGTACGGCATTTCAGCCCACGTGTTCCTCAAAGCCTGCTCTTCTGCCCTTGCTCACGCCTCTCTCCTGTTCTATTACTACTCTCATTTGCTCAAGGTCATCTGCCATTCTGCTTTGGAAATCTGCTAACATCACTGCCCTGCATAAAAAAAGGTGTCCAAATATACATGATCCCTGTAACTACATGCCAATCAGCACTCTCCCAATCATTCAGCAGGTATGGATCCATCATCTTGCTTGAGAGACATCAATATCCTTTCCTCTTCTCCAATGGCTTTGAATTTCTGATCATATTGGTTTCAGATCCAGGTCATCTACTACCCTGGATTATCCTGCTTTCTGCTGCTTCCTCATCAATGGTGGATGGTCCTCATGCCAGAATCAGGAAATCTGTAGCCTGTATCCCGTGACATATTCACAGGTTGCTTTTGACACAGTCCTGGCACCCTGCAGCTACTCACGCAACTCCTCTTCCCATGGTTCCAAGGCCATCTCCACTCATGCTGGAACAGACTTCGCTCTCGCCCGTCGACAGTCCAACGTGTGGCCTAAATGGAGTTTCTTTTTCATCCCCTCTTCCTGTGGCAAGGCTGGAGCCTCAAGGTAGCGTTCTGGGCCCCTGTTTCTTTTTTCTGGTTTTCATCAATGATCTCTCCCGACTCTCTGAAAATCCTCTAATATCTCTTTGCCGATTGACTCCACCCCCTGCGCGTACCATTGTCATCCCTCAGACCGGCAAGCAGCAGCTTTCTCGCTCAACTGCAGATACTGGATAAAATCACAAACTGGTTCAACACATGGAACCATGTCTTTTCAATCCAGACCAAATCATCACACTCTCGACTATGTCATTTCTTCGATAAGGACCGTTGTAGAAAAACCCCATCCACTTCTCAACAATCCTCTGGAAGAAGTCTTTTCTTTCACGCTTTCTGGGTCTCACTATCTGCATGACTTTCCTGGGAAAAGTCACATTTCCAACCTCGCCTCAAAAAGCCAGTCGCGCTGGGAATTCCTCCGTCAGTGCAAAGTCCTTACTCGCCCTCTGAGCTCCCTGACCACTTACAAAGCTTTTGTCCTACCTGATGGAGTACTGGCTTCTACCCTCTGGCTGGTGCTCCTGCCTCCCACCTTTTCTCGGCTTCAAACGCGTCGAAACGCCAGGGCATGTAGGATCAATCGGCATCGATCCCGCAATGAAAGCTGAGTCTTTGGCCTCTCACTCTAATCACCGCAGGTTGGTCGGCTGGTCTTCTCTTCTAACCGACTCCTCTCCAGCCTTGCCCCCCTGCTCTCTCTGCCCTTTGTCCGCACCACCATGTTGCCAGGGCCTCAAGTTTGTCCCGCCAACAACCCTCCTTCTGGTAAACTACCTAAAAAATCACGAACCAACTGGCTCACCTTCACTCCTTCATTCGCTCTTTTTCCCGCCTTTGGAATAAACTCCCTCACTCTATCTTTC
Source organism: Eptatretus atami (assembly GCA_035128595.1). NCBI lineage: Eukaryota > Metazoa > Chordata > Myxini > Myxiniformes > Myxinidae > Eptatretus > Eptatretus atami. The sequence continues at coordinate 38,687,955 of CM068961.1, forward strand.
CGCATTCTTCCCTCCAGCTTTCAAAACAGCTTGTTCACCACCACTCTTATCATCCCGCCATCCAAATCCTCGATCTTTCTACCCCCGATATCCACTGCCAGCCCACTTCCTTCAATTCCCCTGCTTTCCTTCCTGAAAAGTCCCTGTATGTCATCTTCTGCTCCCCATGTTCCCTGTCCAGTCCTCTCTCCCTTTCCAATCAGATCACCTAATGTGTCTGTTCCCCACTGTTTTGGTCCCTTCAACTCCCGCCTCAATCTTGTCTCCATGCCCGCCTTGCCTGTAGCGTTGTGTGTTAGGCGTCTCATACGACCTTCGATCATGGTTATAAAAAAAATTAAAAAACATCTTTCTCATCTCAAGTCTGAACTCTCAAAGAACCTTCTCTCCCTCACTCAAATCCTGGTGGCGTCTAATCAATCTGTTCTGGTTATGTTCCCCTCATCCCTCTCCTTTACCTGCGAAATGGCAGGCGACTGCTGATACCGCGACGTGAAAAAGCTGGAATGCCTAAACTCCGGTGTTTGCAGCTAAAATCTTGTGTCCAAAACGTCATCACTTTCTCTACCACCTTACCTCAGGTCGCACCCACTGTCCCTGGGACTCTGTGTCCTTTTCTCTGACAAAGGTGGAGAGCTTGCTGTCAAACTCGACTCAGATTCTGCAACCGGTCCAGACGGCATCAGCCTCACGTGTCCTCAAGCCTGCTCTTCTGCTCTTGCTCACCCTCTACCATGTTTCTATTCACAACTCTTCATTGCTCAAGGTCATCTGCCATCTGCTTGAGTAATCAGCAAACGTCACTGCCCTGCACAAAAAAAGTGTGCAAAAAACAGATCCCCTGATACTACAGACCAATCAGCCTTCTCTCCATATACATCAGCAGGGTTATGGAATCCATCATGCGCTTGAGACATCAAATGCCTTCCTCTTCTCCAGATTGGCTTGATTTCTGATCATTCAAATTTGGTTTCAGACCAGGTCACATGCCTACCCTGGATATGGCTGCTTTCTGCTCTCGCCAAACAATGGATGGAAGGCCTCAATGCAGACAGGAGGAAAAATCCAACGTCCGTATCCTCTGGATATTCAGCACGTTTTTGCTTTTTGACACAGTCTGGCACCCTGCCCTGCTCACCAAAGCTCTTTCCTATGGTATCCAAGGCCATATCCACTCATGGCTCGCAGACTTCGCTCTCCTGTCGGCAGTCAACTCAGTGTGGACCTAAAATGGAGTTTCTTTCCATCCCCCCTTCCGTCCAGGTCTGGAGTTTCCTCAAGGTAGCGGTTTTTGGGCCTGTTTCTTTTTCTGGTTTAATTTAAGATCTCTGCCGATCTCTGGAAAATTCCTCTAGTATCTCTTTGCTGATGACTCCACCCTTTGCATACCTCGGTCATCCCTCAGACGGCAATGCAGCCAGCTTGTCTTCGCGTCACTGCTGATGCTGGATTAAAATCAACAAACTGGTCCAACACGTGGAACATGTCTTTCAATCGGACAAATCCTCACACTCTCACTGTCCCTCTTCGAAGGACGTTTAGAAGCCCCTCCCCCATCCACTTTCTCAACAATCCTCTGGAAGAAGTCCCTTTCAAAGCTTCTGGTCTCATCTATCTTGCCATGACCTTTCCTGGGAAAGCCACATTTCAAACCTCGCCTCCAAAGCCATCGCCGACTGGGAATCGCTCCGTCGTGCAAGGTCCTTCCCTTGCCACCTGAGGTCCTGACCACTTACAATACTTTTGTCCGCATGCCTGATGAGTACTATGCTCTCACCCTCTGGGCTGGTGCTCCTGCCTCCCACTCTTCTGGCGGCTTCAACGCTGTAGAAACCTAAGGCATTTCGATCATTGGCATCTCCCGCAATGAGGCGAGTCTTTGGGCCTCTCACTCAATCACCGCAGGGTTTGGGTTCGTGGTCTTTCTGTCTTATACCGTCTCCTCTCCGGCCTCGCCCCCCCTGCTCTCTCTGCGATTTGTCCCCACCTACATTTCCGCAGGGCCGCTCAAGGTCCGCTGCAACAACCCCCTTCTGGTAAAACTACCAAAAATCACGAAAATCTGCTGCTCACCTCACTCTTTCCATTCTTCTTTTTCCTGCCTTTTTGGTAATAACTTCCGCTACTCTAATTCATTCCATTTTTCCCTCGCAGGCCTTCAAACAGCTTGTTCACAGGCACCACTTCTCTTATCCCCATCTCAAATCCTCGATCTTTCTAACTCCCGAATAATCCACGGCACAAGCCCACGCTCACTTCAAATTCCCTTGCTTTCCTTCGCGTGAAAGTCCCTGTAATGTCCATCTTCCTATTCCCGCATGTTCCCTGTCCCATCCTCTCCCTTCACAGATTCTGTTCCCACTATTTTGTCCTTTCCCACTCCTCCCCTCACTGTCTCATGTCCCCTTTGATGTGCGTTGTGGTGTTAGCTCTCATACGAGCCTCGACATAGGTATAAACACAAAAAAAAAAAAACCACTTGCTTGAGAGAAAGGGATTCCTGAAGGGTAAATTTGATAGTTCTGAGACTATCTAAACTTAATTAATCTGCAAATTGTAAAGGTTACGAGGGGATATTAATTTGGTATGGTTTAAAAAGTGTAATTTAAGGCTATAGACAAGATATGTGGCAGATTATTATTGATAGGTTTTGGGGCCATAGCCTGAGATTAAAGAAAGAGGGGAGTTCAGATGTAATAAGGCAGGGGTCTTTCCCTCAGAGAGTAAGTTGATGCATGGAATGGTCTCCCTGGAGAGGTAGTGCAAGCAGAAAGAGTAAACATTTAATTGGAAATTCAATCGGTACCGCTCAAGAAGTATTCCAGGTATCAGGGGTACAGTCATACAGGGATACAGTCTAGTGTTTTGCTTAAATGGCTCTGGTGGCTAGCTTAAGATCTTAGGGTTGAGTTCAATTGCCGCTGTCTCGCTCTTGAATTGACAGCGCAGAGCAGTTGAACTCAGCTGTCCCATTCCTTTCCAAGGTCAAGGAAATTAGCAACCAGCAATGCTGGTATATGGGGCATTCAGTCAGCAAGCAACAGCCACTCTTCCCAGAAAACCGAGCTCAGAATGAGCTGAGATCCTCGTCCCTCATTAATGATGACGTATAAAAACGAATATCGACGTCATTGTGATGTATCAGGTTTTGCGATAAATTATCTGTGCTAATGCCCGGCTTGATTCGTCCGCAAACAAAATTCAAACAGTGCTTGCCTAGAATTTTTTTTTTTTTTTTTTTTTTTTTTTTTTTTCGGAGATGATGGTATAAGGCAATTTCTCTATTAGCGGCCGATATTATGACACTTTTTTTCTAGGAGAATTTTTCCAAAATCGGAGATTGGTTACTGCCATGCGCGTGGACTTTCTGCATATAACACTGGCAAGTTTCCACTGAAGATCCGATGTAAAATCTCTGTGTTGTGAAACAAAAATGTCAAAATATAATGACGTCATAAAATGATATGACGTCATAAGTGATGTATCATATGTGGGCGGTTAATTAACCTCCGCCATCTGAGGTTACTCGTTTTCACCCTTTCTGTTTGTTTGTTTGTTTGTTAACAGTATTACGGAAAAACTCCTCGACGGATTTCGATGAAACTTGGTGGGGGGTTAGGTATTGGTTCGAAGGATCATGCCATTAGATTTTTGGACTTGTCCCTCCCCCAACTCAAAAAATAAAATTGAGAAATTTTTTTTTTTTGCATTTCTACCATGTTTTAGTGATTTCCACCCCTCCCCCAATAAAAAATTGTTAGAAGAAAAAAATTTTTTGCAACTTTTTTTCAAACAAAATTTAGATTTTTTTTTTTTTTGATTTTGCATGTTTTTAAGGGTGATTTCCCAACCCCCCCCCCCCCAAAAAAAAAAATGTCGGAGAATAAGAACTTATAACTGTCAGCACTGTAGACATCGAATATTTAATGAATAAGAATATAAAGGTTTCACTTGAGTGACCCAAGCAGTATTGGCGCGGAGGTTTTTGGCACTCCTCGCCGAAGTGAGCTCCCCCCTCTTAGTTCATCTCTGCTAAATGCACCGTTCGATTCCCGCAAACAGAATTCAATAAGCTTGCCTAGTTCGGAGATAATTTTTGTGATTTCCATTAGCTGGAGATATTTTGGACCGTCAAAACCTTTTTTCTATGAGTAATTTTCAATCGGAGATGGGTTACTGTCTGCGCAGGGTAATTTTTTACATATATATGCTAAGTTTTCAGGAATGTTTCGATGAAAACTGGTTGAACAAACAAACAATAAATGTCAAAAAATATGGAAATGACGTCATAGTGATTGCATCATAATGTGGCGGTAAATTCATCTCTGCTAATGCCCTGTTCGATTCCAAGCAACAGAATTCAATAAAGCTTGCCTAGTTTCCGGAGATAATTTTTTTTCTGGCGATTTCCATTAGCGGAGATATTTTTGCACGTCATAAACTTTTTTTCTAGATGAATTTTCAAAATCGGATGATGGTTTCTGTCTGTGCAAGGGTATTTTTTTACATATATACCGCCAGTTTCAGGAAGTTTCGATGAAAAACTGTAGGCTGTGAAACAAAAAAAGTCCACAAGAACAACAACGTGAGTAAGACTTGGAGATGCTCCACGAGGATCTAATAAGCAGTCATTTGGCTGCATTACGAATAAATTAAAAGTACAGGGAGAATTGACACTTATTTCAACGTAGTTTAAGTATGGATGGGTGACATGTTCTGGAGTGGGCAGTGTGACCACTACTTGGCTTTTTGACAAGATCTTGGCTATTCGTTGTCACCTTGTGCATCTTTGTTTTCTATAGGTTTTCTATTATTCCATGCTGTTCCCGAAACTTGTGAATTCTTGGCTTTTTTCATTGGCTCACCTTGGCATTTATGAAAATGAGGAGTGGTCACACTGGTGAGTGGGTCTTGACAAGGGGTTATGTGCATCCGATGTATATTCACCCTAAATGAAAAAATTGATATTTAAAAAATATGCAACATTTATATTTTAACACCATATGTGCCCTTGAGCCTGTGACACCTTCTTATCCTTACTATCCTACATTTCAACCAAAATGAAATTGAGTCATTTTGATGGAATAATGTAATCAGGAATGTGTTCAAACTACAAGCAATGGTTTAGCGCTTTACCAGCATTCTAACGGTTTTTCAAATGGAGTGCAGTTATTGATTGCTTAAGCACTTGGCCAGCACTCTAAACAAGAACTTGGTAAGTTTGGGAAAAACACTTCCGCAGGTGTTCATGTGCACAGGCATGATGAGCCAGGCCTCCTGCATCCAATTTCCTTGTCATTCCTTGCATTTATTTTTTGTCTGAAATATTCCAGTATCAAAGTACTTGGTCTCAAAATATTTATATGGAACAAACCAAGAAAAAAGTTCCAATTATTCCGAGGTGTTCCATAGGAAAATAACAAAAGGCCATGGGCCAGATTTATGGCCATCAGTGCATCCCCCCTCCCCCCATCTCACAAGCAAACCTATGTTTTTCTGTAATTCCCCTTATATACTGACACGAATATGAAATGTTAACGATTGGAATAATTTTGGGATGTCACTAACCTGTTTGACACTTTTGAATAGGTGGTACCCTAATAATTATACTTTATCGATTGGCGTCAATTTAAAATTTGTGGATGGAACAAAATGGCATCATGCCAGAAAGGCCCAGAATCATATCCAATTTATACATGTATGATCATCAAAGTTGAAGAGGATTGCATTCTGATCATCTGTAATATGTCTAACAGTGTCGTACATTAAAAGTCTATAATGAAATGTGTATACATTTGAATATATTGTTACGGTTCTCAGAAACCGTATGCATTCCAACATAACAGGTGCCTCCGAAGTTAGTTATTGCCGGTTAAGTATATGTGTCGATCAGAACCCCTCCTTGTGTGTAGTGGGAAATCAAAGGGGTGCGTTGTGATGTTTTTTTAGTTTGGGTAATAAATCTTAATATCCCCATCCCCCATGTAGATCCACTGTCCCTCGCTGTCTACAGCAGACTCTTTTTCCGAAGGGCAAAATCTCCTACGTTCCTGTTCCAGTTCCATCTCCGGCTTCCCCAACGTACGCAGTGTGGGCTGCACGTGTCCATTCACCTTCCGCAAACACGTGTGGAGTAAGACGGCATGCCGGTGCCTGGGCCGAGGCCCGCCGCAGAAAGGGCGACGCCATGGTGAGCCTCCATTCCCAATCAGGGTGGACAGTGACATTCATTGTTGACACAAGGCCACGCCCGCTGAGACGAGTAGTATGGACTACGAAGGGACCCTCTGAGACGTGCGTTCGTTGAGTTCAGTCAAAAAGGTCTTCAGTTCCAGCTTGCAATTCGTCGTGGGGCGTTCGTTGGAGTTTTTTGCTGGAGTCTTTGAGTTCGGTGTACGAGGAGGATTGACAGAACAAGAGCTTTTTCAAACGAGATCTGTGGGTGGTGGTTGGCCATGGCTTGTTCTTCGTTGTGGAGCGATCCGTCTGGTCGGATTCCGGTAATGACTCGAGGACACCCGACCTCAACCGCGGTCTCTCGCTGGGTCCTGTCCGCGGGAACCTGATCCCGCCCCTGGACTCCGCTCGGGTTCCTCTGCGGATACGAGCCCCAACGGCGTGTGCTGCGGGCCGACTGCACACCTGATGTGACGGTGCCGCATCCACGGTAAGCCTCCTCTCTTCCTCCAACGTGCAGTCCTCCAGCCGAGCGTGGACTCCAGCTCGTCTCTCCTCTGGCTGCGAGGTTCCTTGAATTCACCTGGGTTTTTATTTTCGTCTGTGTTGTGTGGCCGCCATCTGCCTAAGTAGAAACTGCCTAAAGTGTTTTCAATCATTGTAAATCTCCTGTATATGCCGGCGATTAAGCTTGCTTCTGTGTCCTTCTGCTGTAAATAAAAACAATTGTAGAAATGTTCCCAGTTCGTTTCCATCCTTTCTTCATTGGTCCAGCAATGGTATCGGATCTGATTTTAAGCCCCGGGTCTTTGTTCCCAGTTAAATTCTGCTCATCCTATCCGGCATCGGCTTTGGCATTCCCGTTCACTCTGCACCGTGAACCGGAGGTGTATCGGTAGTTGGACTCTTACCAGCAGTCGGTAGATGTGCCGATGGAGCGTGGTTCCCCGTAGACGACACCGCGTGGTTAATTAGGTAAATTGGTTCTAGACAAATAGACCCTACACATACACGGTGGATGGTATTTACGGCGTCCATTTGGTCGGTTTTATGCGACATCTCGCTACCTCATGAATGTCTATCCGTGAGTCGCGGCCTACATGTCCGATGAGTCTGGTGGGAGACGACGTAAACTTCCCACCTACGCGGTCGTCTGCGCTCACCTCGGTCCCCCCGCCCACAATAAACAATATATTCCTATCTTTCGAATCAACACTTCCGTATTACCAATGAATATTTTATTTGACATTTATTTGAATTTTTATTGCAGTACAGACTATTATAATGATGGTGAGAAACGGTTTTAATTACCGTTATTATTTTCTTGAAATATGGACATTACAAAGAATGGTGTCGGTGTTGGAATGGGGCCGTATCCTAAATGAAAGCTGAGTCGTCAGTCCGATATTTGATTTACATATATTTAAAATTTATTTCCAAAACATTCATGTGAAGGTTCAAACTGAAAGAAACAGGGTTAGTTAAAGATGTATGTTTTCCTTCCTCATGGTATGACTCCCTGATAAGTGTTAATTTAAGTTTATATTTTCCAGTCCCAAAAAATCAGAAATATTTAAAATGCGTGATACAAAATTGTAATAAATTAACACGTAATGAAATATGAAGGTTTCAAGTCCTGTTTCCTTCTTATTTTCATTTTTGTACAAGCTGTTGCAGCAAACATAGTCAACTGATGTTCTGAACCAAGCAAGCAGCAGAAGGCGGAACCAGGAGCAAAAGACCCACTCGCCAAAGCGTCGGAAAGATATAGCATGGAGGCTCGAAGTCCCCGATTGGAGCCCCGAATGCATTGTGCCACATCCCTCCTGAGTTACAATATGGCAGCTATGGTGCTATTATCCACAACCAAGGATTCCACATGCCCGACTAGAAGGTGAAGGAGATCCGAGACAAGAGACTGGCGCAAGCACCACATGGATCAAGTCCCAACGTATGACGGAAGTACGCTGTTGACCTAATACCAGATTCCCGTTACTGAGTGTCACGGTTCACAGAGAATGCCTATCAAACGATTTACCATAACCTCAGTTCGCCTCTCCACTCCTTCAGATCCATCTACTCCATCATGCTCCAAAAGTTAAGTCGGAGGGATTAAATCGGGACAAAGGTACTGGTTTCAATCTGAATTGGCATCTTCTGTAACTCAAAGGAGAGAGAAGGTCAAGTCAAAGGAAACACAGACAACCACTGAAAGGCTTAAAGCAGTTTTGAAGTGGTGACGTGATGGCTGAATCAGTTCTCGAAGTATAGCTGAAATTACATTAATGTGACGATATAATTACTCACGACGGATAAGAGGTCATGATTGTTTTGCTAAAGAAGCGAAGTATCACCAAATCCTGCCGGGTTATCGACAACAGATCGAGAGAAATGGAGGAGTACAAGCACAAGAGGACAGGAAGACAAACAAACCTTGGCACAAGCACAACAGTCAGGCTTTGCAGAAGTTCAGTAAAGTCATAGAAAAGAGATATCATTAGACGGCAAACATACATGATCAACTGTCAGAAGCTTTCCGCTTTATATCGGCAGCCTACAGCATACGGATTTTTGCCAATCCAACTTCCGTGGGGAAAACCTTAAAGCTAAGTTCGAGAAAGCAATGAAGAAGTACAAGGACTCATTTGGCGTTTGTTAGATTACATCACGCAGGAAACTTCCAACTACATAGTTCTACAATGCAGACAGTGGGTCGACAAGCGAGCGCGTGTAGATGGTGCATATGAAACTTGGGTTCTGCTTGAATATGATCCAAGAATCTGGTAGATATCTGCATTGAAATGATCCTTGAACAGCTTCGCTAAAAGCAAGAGGCCCTTGAATGGCCTCCTACCCAGGATCTAGGAAACATGACAGACATCATCCATTCACAACTGGAGAAATTTCTGAGTTACGTCATATCAGGCAGACAACGTCCTCACCTTCTATACCCGGAATACAGCCAAAGCAATCGACTTGTGAATTCGTAGGACAAGATATAAGCCGCGCAGCAACCACAAAAGTCAATGGAAACTTCCTAAGCACATGTTGATATGCATGAACACTGCGCCACTTGTCAGGAAGCGAGAAATTTGATCACCCTTACTTCAATCGAATGGGACACTCAGAAAGCTACTCGTTCTCGTTTGGAACTGGAAACTGCCCTTGTGAGGCTGTAGCAAAACATCCAGTTAGTTAAACAACACAAATCATTCGGTTCTCTCAAATGCGCCCTCCGTGTTCATTCTGAATTTGACAACTTTGAACGCATGTTATTGAACAACCTCACGGGAAAATGGGCTCGATCCACACTGCACATAGCATATGTTACAGACACAGAAGGGAAAGCAGAGGATCATGAGTATGCGTGAAAATTCCATCCAGTTCAAGGAAGGACAGCTCCAAAGCAAACGTTCTCTCTAAACTTAGCACATCTGAAAAGCCTTCCCGATTGTTATGTCGGGCCCAGCGAAAGAGTCCTCAAATCAAAATACAACAAAGAAATGTCCTGGAGACCAACACATTGATGAAGCTTGGTTTGCAACACTTGTTTGGATCCTGATACGGATGAAGAGCAGCTTGTTCGAGAGGTGCAGATGGGTAGGCTTTGTCACCATGAATTGGCCGAAGCCCTGAACTCTGACAACCATCGACTTATTACCCTGTCATAGCGAGCCAATCACCGACTAACAAGGCGTAATAGAGTGTCTCCGTATGCTGAGGTAGGGTAACTACCATGAAGTCCAGCAACACTACGTAATGCACCACTTTCGACTTTTGGGTCTGCATGAAAGCAATATCCCCTCATTTGGAAACAACCAAGCCTAGGTATGAAAGCACATCATCCTGATTGGTACCTTCCACCTCGCCTGTGCGTTAATCGAAAGATAGGAAGAAGATGAATGGTTCGGGCCCTCTCCGACATCTTGCTGGAAGCAGGGTTGATATCTTTCCAAGGTTCTCTCAGGAGTTGCTCTCTGGTACACTATGATGAGCAATGCACTTCATAAGATCTTAGTGGAAATGTCTTCGAGAGACTTCTACTGTCACAGTACTGTGAGCATATCGGTGAAGACGAGGTATTAACGTCATTACCAGAGGAATCAAAGAAGATTCTGCAGGATGTACAGAATTATCCTTCGAAAGATTCCCTGGAAACGGCCCAGTCTGATCCTGCAATACAGAATTATCTTGATGGCTATCAGAAGTATCGAGAGCGCGTGAAGTCCGGGCATCGAGGCAAGACTGGTCAACTGTGGATATCGTACATGGACCATG